>JAULUF010000018.1:2955000-3605000 GCA_031834385.1 Semotilus atromaculatus | reverse complement strand
GATAGATTAGTTAGAAAAAAAGAAAGATAGATTAGTTAGAAAGAAAGAAAGATAAATTAGTTAGAAAGTAAGATAGATTAGTTAGAAAGAAAGATAGATTAGTTAGAAAGAAAGAAAGATAGATTAGTTAGAAAGATAGATAGATAAGTTAGAAAGAAAGAAAGAAAGATTAGTTAGAAAGAAAGAAAGATAGATTGGTTAGAAAGAAAGAAAGATTAGTTAGAAAGAAAGATAGATAGATTAGTTAGAAAGAAAAAGATAGATTAGTTAGAAAGAAAGAAAGTAAGAAAGAAAGAAAGAAAGATTGGTTAGAAAGAAAGATAGATTAGTTAGAAAGATAGAAAGAAAGATAGATTAGTTAGAAAGAAAGAAACATAGATTAGTTAGTTAGAAAGAAAGAAAGATAGATTAGTTAGAAAGAAAGAAAGATAGATTAGTTAGAAAGAAAGATAGATTAGTTAGAAAGATAGATAGATAGATAGATTAGTTAGAAAGAAAGAAAGATAGATTAGTTAGAAAGATAGAAAGAAAGATAGATTAGTTAGAAAGAAAGAAACATAGATTAGTTAGTTAGAAAGAAAGAAAGATAGATTAGTTAGAAAGAAAGAAAGATAGATTAGTTAGAAAGAAAGATAGATTAGTTAGAAAGATAGATAGATAGATAGATTAGTTAGAAAGAAAGAAAGATAGATTAGTTAGAAAGAAAGATAGATAGATTAGTTAGAAAGAAAGATAGATTAGTTAGAAAGAAAGATAGATTAGTTAGAAAGATAGATAGATAGATAGATTAGTTAGAAAGAAAGAAAGATAGATTAGTTAGAAAGAAAGATAGATAGATTAGTTAGAAAGAAAGATAGATTAGTTAGAAAGAAAGAAAGATAGATTAGATAGAAAGAATGAAAAAAGAAAGAAAGAAAGAAAGAAAGATTGGTTAGAAAGAAAGATAGATTAGTTAGTAAGAAAGATATAAAGAAAGATGGATTAGTTAGAAAGAAAGAAACATAGATTAGTTAGAAAGAAAGAAAGAAAGAAAGATAGATTAGTTAGAAAGACTAGTTAGTTAGAAAGAAAGAGATAGATTAGTTAGAAGGAAAGATAGATAGATAGATAGATTAGTTAGAAAGAAAGAAAGATAGATTAGTTAGAAAGAAAGAAAGATATATTAGTTAGAAAGAAAGATAGATAGATTAGTTAGAAAAAAAAGATAGATTAGTTAGAAAGAAAGAAAGATAGATTAGTTAGAAAGAAAGATAGATAGATTAGTTAGAAAGAAAGAAAGATTAGTTAGAAAGAAAGAAAGAATGATAGATTGGTTAGAAAGAAAGAAAGATAGATTAGTAAGAAAGAAAGAAAGGAATAAAGAACGATAGATTAGTTAGAAATAAAGATAAAGTAGTTAGAAAGAAAAATAGATAGATTAGTTAGAAAGAAAGATAGATAGATAGATTAGTTAGAAAGAAAGATAGATTATTTAGAAAGAAAGAAAGATAGATTAGTTAGAAAGAAAGAAAGATTAGTTAGAAAGAAAGAAAGATTAGTTAGAAAGAAAGATAGATTAGTTAGAAAGAAAAAAAGAAAGAAAGAAAGAAAGAAAGAAAGAAAGAAAGAAAAATTGGTTAGAAAGAAAGATAGATTAGTTTGAAAGATAGAGATTAGTTAGAAAGAAAGAAAAGATTAGTTAGAATGAAAGAAAGATAGATAGATTAGTTAGAAAGAAAGAAAGATAGATAGATTAGTTAGAAAGAAAGAAAGATTAGTTAGAAAGAAAAAAGATAGATTAGTTAGAAAGAAAGAATAAAAGAAAGTAAGAAAGAAAGAATGAAAGATTGGTTAGAAAGAAAGAGATTAGTTAGAAAGATAGAAAAGTTAGAAAGAAAGAAAGATAGAGTAGTTAGAAAGAAAGAAAGATAGATAGATTAGTTAGAAAGAAAGATAGATTAGTTAGAAAGTAAGGTAGATTAGTTAGAAAGAAAGATAGATTAGTTAGAAAGAAGAAAGATAGATTAGTTAGAAAGAAAGAAAGATTAGTTAGAAAGAAAGAAAGATAGATCAGTTAGCAAGAAAGAAATATTAGTTAGAAAGAAAGAAAGATTAGTTTGAAAGAAAGAAAGATTAGTTTGAAAGAAAGATAGATTAGTAAGAAAGAAAGAAATAAAGAAAGATTAGGTAGAAAGAAAGAAAGATTAGTTAGAAAGAAAGAAAGATAAGTTAGAAAGATAGATAGATAGATAGATAGATAGATAGATAGATAGATAAAGTTCATTAGTACATATAGAATGGTAGTTTAATTGAATCTAGGGCTTCAGGGAGTTTAGATTTGAGTTTTTGTGTTGTTCACTACTGGGCCACCGTAGTCTTGGCTCAATTTGAACTGTTGCAATGAAAGTCAATGGGATTTTTATGATTTTTAATATTAATTTTTAAGAAATCTGAAAGTCAAATCAGTTTGAAAAGATATAGCACACCGAGTCAGAACAGTCTGAAGGTCTGACCCGAGTTTGGAGTTTGTAGAGTTAAAGCTCTAGGACGAGTTAGAGTCAGAATTTTTTGGGTAAGAAAAATAAGAAGAAGAAGAATAACTAGAAAAAGTTCGTCGAGACAAACTTTAAGTTGGCTTGTGAAAGTTTGGACCAATAAGTTTGAAGAAGTTTAAAGAAGTTTAAAGTTTAATTAGTTTATAGTTTAGTAAGAAAGAAAGAAAGATAGATTAGTTAAAAAGAAAGAAAAAAAGATTAGTAAGAAAGAAAGAAAGATAGATTAGTTAGAAAGAAAGAAAGAAAGAAAGAAAGAAAGATAGATTAGTTAGAAAGAAAGATAGATTAGTAAGAAATAAAGAAAGAAAGAAATATAGATAAGTTAGAAAGAAAGAAAGATATATTAGTTAGAAAAAAAGAAAGAAAAAAAGATTAGTAAGAAAGAAAGAAAGATAGATTAGTTAGAAAGAAAAAAGGAAAGAAAGATAGATTAGTAAGAAAGAAACAAAGAAAGATAAATTAGTAAGAAAGAAAAAAGATTGATTAGTAAGAAAGATAGAAAGATAGATAGATTAGTTAGAAAGAAAGAAAAAAAGATTAGTGAGAAAGAAAGATAGATTAGTTAGAAAGAAAGAAAGAAAGAGATTAGTTAGAAAGAAAAAGAAAGATAGATTAGTTAGAAAGAAAGAAAGATAGATTAGTTAGAAAGAAAGAAAGAAAGTTAATTAAAAAGAAAGAAAGAAAGATAGATTAGGTAGAAAGAAAGATAGAAAGATAGATAGATTAGTTAGAAAGAAAGAAAGAAAGATAGATAGATTAGTTAGAAAGAAAGAAAAAAAGATTAGTTAGAAAGAAAGAAAGAAAGATAGATTAGTTAGAAAAAAAGAAAGAAAAAAGATTAGTAAGAAAGAAAGAAAGATAGATTAGTTAGAAAGAAAAAAGGAAAGAAAGATAGATTAGTAAGAAAGAAAGAAAGAAAGATAAATTAGTAAGAAAGAAAGAAAGATTGATTAGTAAGAAAGATAGAAAGATAGATAGATTAGTTAGAAAGAAAGAAAGAAAAAAAGATTAGTGAGAAAGATAGATTAGTTATAAAGAAAGAAAGAAAGAGATTAGTTAGAAAGAAAAAGAAAGATAGATTAGTTAGAAAGAAAGAAAGATAGATTAGTTAGAAAGAAAGAAAGAAAGAAAGTTAATTAAAAAGAAAGAAAGAAAGATAGATTAGGTAGAAAGAAAGATAGAAAGATAGATAGATTAGTTAGAAAGAAAGAAAGAAAGTTAATTAAAAAGAAAGAAAGAAAGATTAGTTAGAAAGATAGATTAGTTAGAAAGAAAGAAAGAAAAAAAGATTAGTAAGAAAGAAAGATAGATTAGTTAGAAAGAAAGAATGAAAGAAAGAATGAAAGAAAGAAAGAAAGTAAGAAAGAAAGAAAGAAATATAGATAAGTTAGAAAGAAAGAAAGATAGATTAGTTAGAAAGAAAGAAAAAAAGATTAGTTAGAAAGAAAGAAAGATAGATTAGTTAGAAAAAAAGAAAGAAAAAAAGATTAGTAAGAAAGAAAGAAAGATAGATTAGTTAGAAAGAAAAAAGGAAAGAAAGAAAGATTAGTAAGAAAGAAAGAAAGAAAGATAGATTAGTGAGAAAGATAGATTAGTTAGAAAGAAAGAAAGAAAAAAAGATTAGTGAGAAAGAAAGATAGATTAGTTAGAATGAAAGAAAGAAAGAGATTAGTTAGAAAGAAAAAGAAAGATAGATTAGTTAGAAAGAAAAAAGGAAAGAAAGATAGATTAGTAAGAAAGAAAGAAATAAAGATAAATTAGTAAGAAAGAAAGAAAGATTGATTAGTAAGAAAGATAGAAAGATAGATAGATTAGTTAGAAAGAAAGAAAGAAAAAAAGATTAGTGAGAAAGAAAGATAGATTAGTTATAAAGAAAGAAAGAAAGAGATTAGTTAGAAAGAAAAAGAAAGATTAGTTAGAAAGAAAGAAAGATAGATTAGTTAGAAAGAAAGAAAGAAAGAAAGTTAATTAAAAAGAAAGAAAGAAAGATAGATTAGGTAGAAAGAAAGATAGAAAGATAGATAGATTAGTTAGAAAGAAAGAAAGAAAGTTAATTAAAAAGAAAGAAAGAAAGATTAGTTAGAAAGATAGATTAGTTAGAAAGAAAGAAAGAAAAAAAGATTAGTAAGAAAGAAAGATAGATTAGTTAGAAAGAAAGAAAGAATGAAAGAAAGAATGAAAGAAAGAAAGTAAGAAAGAAAGAAAGAAATATAGATAAGTTAGAAAGAAAGAAAGATAGATTAGTTAGAAAGAAAGAAAAAAAGATTAGTTAGAAAGAAAGAAAGAAAGATAGATTAGTTAGAAAAAAAGAAAGAAAAAAAGATTAGTAAGTAAGAAAGAAAGATAGATTAGTTAGAAAGAAAAAAGGAAAGAAAGATAGATTAGTAAGAAAGAAAGAAAGAAAGATAGATTAGTGAGAAAGATAGATTAGTTAGAAAGAAAGAAAGAAAAAAAGATTAGTGAGAAAGAAAGATAGATTAGTTAGAAAGAAAGAAAGAAAGAGATTAGTTAGAAAGAAAAAGAAAGATAGATCAGTTAGAAAGAAAGAAAGATAGATAGTTTAGTTAGAAAGAAAGAAAAATAGATTTGTTAGAATAAAAGATAGATTAGTTAAAAAGAAAGAAAGATAGATAGATTAGTTAGAAAGAAAAAAGATAGATTAGTTAGAAAGAAAGAAAGAGATTTGTTAGAATGAAGGAAAGATAGATTAGTTAGAAAGAAAGAAAGATAGATAGATTAGTTAGAAAGATAGATTAGTCAAAACGAAAAGATGGATTAGTTAGAAAGAAAGAAAAATAGATTTGTTAGAATAAAAGATAGATTAGTTAAAAAGAAAGAAAGATAGATAGATTAGTTAGAAAGAAAGTTAGATTAGTTAGAAAGAAAGAAAGATAGATTAGAAAGAAAGATAGATAGATAGATTAGTTAGAAAGAAAGATAAATAGATTAGTTAGAAAGAAAGAAAGAAAGATAGATTAGTTAGTTAGAAAGAAAGTTAGATTAGTTAGAAAGAAAGATAGATTAGTTAGAATGAAAGAAAGATAGAGTAGTTAGAAAGAAAGAAAGATAGATTAGTTAGAAAGAAAGATAGATAAGTTAGAAAGAAAGATAGATAGATTAGTTAGAAAGAAAGATAGATTAGTTAGAAAGAAAGATAGATTAGTTAGAATGAAAGAAAGATAGAGTAGTTAGAAAGAAAGATAGATTAGTTAGAAAGAAAGATAGATTAGTTAGAATGAAAGAAAGATAGAGTAGTTAGAAAAAAGAAAGATAGATTAGTTAGCAAGAAAGATAGATTAGTTAGAATGAAAGAAAGATAGAGTAGTTAGAAAGAAAGAAAGATTAGTTAGAAAGAAAGATAGATTAGTTAGAAAGAAAGATAGATAGATTAGTTAGAAAGAAAGATAGATTAGTTAGAATGAAAGAAAGATAGAGTAGTTAGAAAGAAAGAAAGATAGATTAGTTAGAAAGAAAGTTCGATTAGTTAGAAAGAAAGAAAGATAGATTAGAAAGAAAGATAGATAGATAGATAGATTAGTTAGAAAGAAAGATAAATAGATTTGTTAGAAAGAAAGAAAGAAAGATAGATTAGTTAGTTAGAAAGAAAGTTAGATTAGTTAGAAAGAAAGATAGATTAGTTAGAATGAAAGAAAGATAGAGTAGTTAGAAAGAAAGAAAGATAGATTAGTTAGAAAGAAAGATAGATAAGTTAGAAAGAAAGATATATAGATTAGTTAGAAAGAAAGATAGATTAGTTAGAAAGAAAGATAGATTAGTTAGAATGAAAGAAAGATAGAGTAGTTAGAAAGAAAGAAAGATTAGTTAGAAAGAAAGATAGATTAGTTAGAAAGAAAGATAGATAGATTAGTTAGAAAGAAAGATAGATTAGTTAGAATGAAAGAAAGATAGAGTAGTTAGAAAGAAAGAAAGATAGATTAGTTAGAAAGAAAGATAGATTAGTTAGAATGAAAGAAAGATAGAGTAGTTAGAAAGAAAAAAGATAGATCAGTTAGAAAGAAAGATAGATTAGTTAGAAAGAAAAAAGATAGATTAGTTAGAATGAAAGAAAAAATAGATTAGTTAGAAAGAAAGAAAGAAAGAGATGTATAGATAGAAAGAGAGATAGATAGTTGAAAGAGATAGATAGATAGATAGATAGATAGATAGATAGATAGATAGATAGATAGATAGATAGATAGATAATAAGTTTATTAGTACATATAGAATGGTAGTTTAATTGAGTCTAGGGCTTCATGGAGTTTAGATTTGAGTTTATTTGGTGTCCACTGCTGGGCCACCGTAGTCTTGGCTCAATTTGAACTGTTGCAATGAAAGTCAATGGGATTTTTATGATTTTTCATATTAATTTTTAAGAAATCTGAAAGTCAAATCAGTTTGAAAAGATATAGCACGCCGAGTCAGAACAGTCTGAAGGTCTGACCCGAGTTTGGAGTTTGTAGAGTTAAAGCTCTAGGACGAGTTAGAGTCAGAATTTTTTGGGTAAGAAAAATAAGAAGAAGAAGAAGAAGAAGAATAATAATAAGTTTAAATAGGATTTCAGTAAGTTGGCTTTTCCAAGCCAACTTAATAACTAGAAAAAGTTCGTCGAGACAAACTTTAAGTTGGCTTGTGAAAGTTTGGACCAATAAGTTTGAAGAAGTTTAAAGAAGTTTAAAGTTTAATTAGTTTATAGTTTAGTAAGAAAGAAAGAAAGATAGATTAGTTAGAAAGAAAGAAAAAAAGATTAGTAAGAAAGAAAGAAAGATAGATTAGTTAGAAAGAAAGAAAGAAAGATAGATTAGTTAGAAAGAAAGATAGATTAGTAAGAAAGAAAGAAAGAAAGAAATATAGATAAGTTAGAAAGAAAGAAAGAAAAAAAGATTAGTTAGAAAGAAAGAAAGAAAGATAGATTAGTTAGAAAAAAGAAAGAAAAAAAGATTAGTAAGAAAGAAAGAAAGATAGATTAGTTAGAAAGAAAGAAAGAAAGAGATTAGTTAGAAAGAAAGATAGATTAGTAAGAAAGAAAGAAAGAAAGAAATATAGATAAGTTAGAAAGAAAGAAAGATAGATTAGTTAGAAAGAAAGAAAGAAAAAAAGATTAGTAAGAAAGAAAGAAAGAAAGATAAATTAGTAAGAAAGAAAGATTGATTAGTAAGAAAGATAGAAAGATAGATAGATTAGTTAGAAAGAAAGAAAAAAAGATTAGTGAGAAAGAAAGAAAGAAAGAAAGAAAGATAGATTAGTTAGAAAGAAAGAAAGAAAGAAAGAAAGATTAGTTAGAAAGAAAAAAGGAAAGAAAGATAGATTAGTAAGAAAGAAAGATAAATTAGTAAGTAAGAAAGAAAGATTGATTAGTAAGAAAGATAGAAAGATAGATAGATTAGTTAGAAAGAAAGAAAGAAAAAGAGATTAATGAGAAAGAAAGATAGATTAGTTAGAAAGAAAGAAAGAAAGAAAGTTAATTAAAAAGAAAGAAAGAAAGATAGATTAGGTAGAAAGAAAGATAGAAAGATAGATAGATTAGTTAGAAAGAAAAAGAAAGATAGTTTTTATTTAGAAAGAAAGAAAGATAGATTAGTTAGAAAGAAAGAAAGAAAGAAAGAAAGAAAGTTAATTAAAAAGCAAGAAAGAAAGATAGATTAGGTAGAAAGAAAGATAGAAAGATAGATAGATTAGTTAGAAAGAAAGAAAGAAAGTTAATTAAAGAGAAAGAAAGAAAGATTAGTTAGAAAGATAGATTAGTTAGAAAGAAAGAAAGAAAAAAAGATTAGTAAGAAAGAAAGATAGATTAGTTAGAAAGAAAGAAAGAAAGAAAGAGAAAGAAAGAAATATAGATAAGTAAGAAAGAAAGAAAGATAGATTAGTTAGAAAGAAAGAAAGATGGATTAGTTAGAAAGAAAGAAAAAAGATTAGTTAGAAAGAAAGAAAGAAAGATAGATTAGTTAGAAAGAAAGAAAGAAAGAAAGAGATTAGTTAGAAAGAAAAAGAAAGATAGATTAGTTAGAAAGAAAGAAAGATAGATTAGTTAGAAAGAAAGAAAGAAAGAAAGTTAATTAAAAAGAAAGAAAGAAAGATTAGTTAGAAAGATAGATTAGTTAGAAAGAAAGAAAGAAAAAAAGATTAGTAAGAAAGAAAGAAAGAAAGAAAGATAGATTAGTTAGAAAGAAAGAAAAAAAGATTAGTTAGAAAGAAAGAAACATAGATTAGTTAGAAAAAAGAAAGAAAAAAAGATTAGAAAGATAGATTAGTTAGAAAGAAAAAAGGAAAGAAAGATAGATTAGTAAGAAAGAAAGATAGATTAGTTAGAAAGAAAGAAAGAAAGAAAGAAAGAGAAAGAAAGAAAGAAATATAGATAAGTAAGAAAGAAAGAAAGATAGATTAGTTAGAAAGAAAGAAAGATGGATTAGTTAGAAAGAAAGAAAAAAGATTAGTTAGAAAGAAAGAAAGAAAGATAGATTAGTTAGAAAGAAAGAAAGAAAGAAAGAAAGAGATTAGTTAGAAAGAAAAAGAAAGATAGATTAGTTAGAAAGAAAGAAAGATAGATTAGTTAGAAAGAAAGAAAGTTAATTAAAAAGAAAGAAAGAAAGATTAGTTAGAAAGATAGATTAGTTAGAAAGAAAGAAAGAAAAAAAGATTAGTAAGAAAGAAAGAAAGAAAGAAAGATAGATTAGTTAGAAAGAAAGAAAAAAAGATTAGTTAGAAAGAAAGAAACATAGATTAGTTAGAAAAAAGAAAGAAAAAAAGATTAGTAAGAAAGATAGATTAGTTAGAAAGAAAAAAGGAAAGAAAGATAGATTAGTAAGAAAGAAAGATAGATTAGTTAGAAAGAAAGAAAGAAAGAAAGAGAAAGAAAGAAAGAAATATAGATAAGTAAGAAAGAAAGAAAGATAGATTAGTTAGAAAGAAAGAAAGATGGATTAGTTAGAAAGAAAGAAAAAAGATTAGTTAGAAAGAAAGAAAGAAAGATAGATTAGTTAGAAAGAAAGAAAGAAAGAAAGAGATTAGTTAGAAAGAAAAAGAAAGATAGATTAGTTAGAAAGAAAGAAAGATAGATTAGTTAGAAAGAAAGAAAGAAAGATTAGTTAGAAAGAAAGAAAGAAAGAAAGTTAATTAAAAAGAAAGAAAGAAAGATTAGTTAGAAAGATAGATTAGTTAGAAAGAAAGAAAGAAAAAAAGATTAGTAAGAAAGAAAGAAAGAAAGAAAGATAGATTAGTTAGAAAGAAAGAAAAAAAGATTAGTTAGAAAGAAAGAAACATAGATTAGTTAGAAAAAAGAAAGAAAAAAAGATTAGTAAGAAAGAAAGATAGATTAGTTAGAAAGAAAAAAGGAAAGAAAGATAGATTAGTAAGAAAGAAAGAAAGAAAAAAAGATTAGTGAGAAAGAAAGATAGATTAGTTAGAAAGAAAGAAAGAAAGATTAGTTAGTAAGAAAAAGAAAGATAGATTAGTTAGAAAGAAAGAAAGAAAGAAAGTTAATTAAAAAGAAAGAAAGAAAGATTAGTTAGAAAGATAGATTAGTTAGAAAGAAAGAAAGAAAAAAAGATTAGTAAGAAAGAAAGATAGATTAGTTAGAAAGAAAGAAAGAAAGAAAGAAAGAAAGAAAGAAAGAGAAAGAAAGAAAGAAATATAGATAAGTTAGAAAGAAAGAAAGATAGATTAGTTAGAAAGAAAGAAAGATGGATTAGTTAGAAAGAAAGAAAAAAGATTAGTTAGAAAGAAAGAAAGAAAGATAGATTAGTTAGAAAGAAAAAAGGAAAGAAAGATAGATTAGTAAGAAAGAAAGGAAGAAAGATAGATTAGTGAGATAGATAGATTAGTTAGAAAGAAAGAAAGAAAAAAGATTAGTGAGAAAGAAAGATAGATTAGTTAGAGAGAAAGAAAGATGGATTAGTTAGAAAGAAAGAAAAAAAGATTAGTAAGAAATAAAGAAAGATAGATTAGTTAGAAAGAAAAAAGGAAAGAAAGATAGATTAGTAAGAAAGAAAGGAAGAAAGATAGATTAGTGAGATAGATAGATTAGTTAGAAAGAAAGAAAGAAAAAAGATTAGTGAGAAAGAAAGATAGATTAGTTAGAAAGAAAGAGATTAGTTAGAAAGAAAAAGAAAGATAGATTAGTTAGAAAGAAAGAAAGATAGATTAGTTAGAAAGAAAGAAAGAAAGAAAGAAAGTTAATTAAAAAGAAAAAAAGAAATATAGATTAGGTAGAAAGAAAGATAGATAGATTAGTTAGAAAGAAAGAAAGAAAGAAAGTTAATTAAAAAGAAAGAAAGAAAGATTAGTTAGAAGGATAGATTAGTTAGAAAGAAAGAAAGAAAGAAAAAAAGATTAGTAAGAAAGAAAGATAGATTAGTTAGAAAGAAAGAAAGAAAGAAAGAAAGAAATATAGATAAGTTAGAAAGAAAGAAAGATAGATTAGTTAGAAAAAAAGAAAAAAAAGATTAGTTAGAAAGAAAGAATGAAAGATAGATAGATTAGTTAGAAAAAAAGAAAGAAAAAAAGATTAGTAAGAAAGAAAGAAAGATAGATAGATTAGTTAGAAAGAAAAAAGGAAAGAAAGATATATTAGTAAGAAAGAAAGAAAGAAAGATAGATTAGTGAGAAAGATAGATTAGTTAGAAAGAAAGAAAGAAAGATAGATTAGTTAGAAAGAAAAAGAAAGATAGATTAGTTAGAAAGAAAAAGAAAGATAGATTAGTTAGAAAGAAATAAATAAAGTTAATTAAAAAGAAAGAAAGAAAGAAAGATAGATAGATTAGTTAGAAAGAAAGAAAGAAAAAAAGATTAGTAAGAAAGAAAGAAAGATTAGTTCGAAAGAAAGAAAGATAGATTAGTTACAAAGAAAAAGAAAGATAGATTAGTTAGAAAGAAAGAAAGATAGATTGGTTAGAAAGAAAGAAAGAAAGAAAGAAAGAAAGAAAGTTAATTAAAAAGAAAGAAAGAAAGAAAGATTAGTTAGAAAGATAGATTAGTTAGAAAGAAAGAAAGAAAAAAATATTAGTAAGAAAGAAAGATAGATTAGTTAGAAAGAAAGAAAGAAAGATAGATTAGTAAGAAAGAAAGAAAGATTAGTTAGAAAGAAAGAAAGATAGATTAGTTAGAAAGAAAAAGAAAGATAGATCAGTTAGAAAGAAAGAAAGATAGATTAGTTAGAAAGAAAGAAAGAAAGTTAATTAAAAAGAAAGAAAGAAAGTAAGATAGATTAGTTAGAAAGAAAGAAAGATAGATTAGAAAGAAAGAAAGATAGATTAGTTAGAAAGAAAGATAGATTAGTTAGAAAGAAAGATAAATTAGTTAGAAAGAAAGATAGATTAGTTAAAAAACAAAGAAAGAGATTTGTTAGAAAGAAAGATAGATTAGTTAGAAAGATAGATTAGTTAGAAAGAAAGATAGATTAGTTAGAAATAAAGAAAGATAGATTATTTAAAAAACAAAGAAAGATGGATTTGATAGAAAGAAAGATAGATTAGCTAGAAAGATAGATTAGTTAGAAAAAAAGAAAGATAGATTAGTTAGAAAGAAAGAAAGATAAATTAGTTAGAAAGTAAGATAGATTAGTTAGAAAGAAAGATAGATTAGTTAGAAAGAAAGAAAGATAGATTAGTTAGAAAGATAGATAGATAAGTTAGAAAGAAAGAAAGAAAGATTAGTTAGAAAGAAAGAAAGATAGATTGGTTAGAAAGAAAGAAAGATTAGTTAGAAAGAAAGATAGATAGATTAGTTAGAAAGAAAAAAGATAGATTAGTTAGAAAGAAAGAAAGTAAGAAAGAAAGAAAGAAAGATTGGTTAGAAAGAAAGATAGATTAGTTAGAAAGATAGAAAGAAAGATAGATTAGTTAGAAAGAAAGAAACATAGATTAGTTAGAAAGAAAGAAAGAAAGATAGATTAGTTAGAAAGAAAGAAAGATTAGTTAGTTAGAAAGAAAGATAGATTAGTTAGAAAGAAAGATAGATTAGTTAGAAAGATAGATAGATAGATAGATTAGTTAGAAAGAAAGAAAGATAGATTAGCTAGAAAGATAGATTAGTTAGAAAAAAAGAAAGATAGATTAGTTAGAAAGAAAGAAAGATAAATTAGTTAGAAAGTAAGATAGATTAGTTAGAAAGAAAGATAGATTAGTTAGAAAGAAAGAAAGATAGATTAGTTAGAAAGATAGATAGATAAGTTAGAAAGAAAGAAAGAAAGATTAGTTAGAAAGAAAGAAAGATAGATTGGTTAGAAAGAAAGAAAGATTAGTTAGAAAGAAAGATAGATAGATTAGTTAGAAAGAAAAAAGATAGATTAGTTAGAAAGAAAGAAAGTAAGAAAGAAAGAAAGAAAGATTGGTTAGAAAGAAAGATAGATTAGTTAGAAAGATAGAAAGAAAGATAGATTAGTTAGAAAGAAAGAAACATAGATTAGTTAGAAAGAAAGAAAGAAAGATAGATTAGTTAGAAAGAAAGAAAGATTAGTTAGTTAGAAAGAAAGATAGATTAGTTAGAAAGAAAGATAGATTAGTTAGAAAGATAGATAGATAGATAGATTAGTTAGAAAGAAAGAAAGATAGATTAGTTAGAAAGAAAGATAGATAGATTAGTTAGAAAGAAAGATAGATTAGTTAGAAAGAAAGATAGATTAGTTAGAAAGATAGATAGATAGATTAGTTAGAAAGAATGAAAAAAGAAAGAAAGAAAGAAAGATTGGTTAGAAAGAAAGATAGATTAGTTAGTAAGAAAGATATAAAGAAAGATGGATTAGTTAGAAAGAAAGAAACATAGATTAGTTAGAAAGAAAGAAAGAAAGAAAGATAGATTAGTTAGAAAGACTAGTTAGTTAGAAAGAAAGAGATAGATTAGTTAGAAAGAAAGATAGATAGATAGATAGATAGATTAGTTAGAAAGAAAGAAAGATAGATTAGTTAGAAAGATAGATAGATAGATAGATAGATTAGTTAGAAAGAAAGAAAGATAGATTAGTTAGAAAGAAAGATAGATAGATTAGTTAGAAAGAAAGATAGATTAGTTAGAAAGAAAGAAAGATAGATTAGTTAGAAAGAATGAAAAAAGAAAGAAAGAAAGAAAGATTGGTTAGAAAGAAAGATAGATTAGTTAGTAAGAAAGATATAAAGAAAGATGGATTAGTTAGAAAGAAAGAAACATAGATTAGTTAGAAAGAAAGAAAGAAAGAAAGATAGATTAGTTAGAAAGACTAGTTAGTTAGAAAGAAAGAGATAGATTAGTTAGAAAGAAAGATAGATAGATAGATAGATTAGTTAGAAAGAAAGAAAGATAGATTAGTTAGAAAGAAAGAAAGATATATTAGTTAGAAAGAAAGATAGATAGATTAGTTAGAAAAAAAAGATAGATTAGTTAGAAAGAAAGATAGATTAGTTAGAAAGAAAGATAGATAGATTAGTTAGAAAGAAAGAAAGATTAGTTAGAAAGAAAGAAAGAATGATAGATTGGTTAGAAAGAAAGAAAGATAGATTAGTAAGAAAGAAAGAAAGGAATAAAGAACGATAGATTAGTTAGAAATAAAGATAAAGTAGTTAGAAAGAAAGATAGATAGATTAGTTAGAAAGAAAGATAGATAGATAGATTAGTTAGAAAGAAAGATAGATTATTTAGAAAGAAAGAAAGATAGATTAGTTAGAAAGAAAGAAAGATTAGTTAGAAAGAAAGAAAGATTAGTTAGAAAGAAAGATAGATAGATTAGTTAGAAAGAAAAAAAGAAAGAAAGAAAGAAAAATTGGTTAGAAAGAAAGATAGATTAGTTTGAAAGATAGAGATTAGTTAGAAAGAAAGAAAAGATTAGTTAGAATGAAAGAAAGATAGATAGATTAGTTAGAAAGAAAGAAAGATAGATAGATTAGTTAGAAAGAAAGAAAGATTAGTTAGAAAGAAAAAAGATAGATTAGTTAGAAAGAAAGAATAAAAGAAAGTAAGAAAGAAAGAATGAAAGATTGGTTAGAAAGAAAGAGATTAGTTAGAAAGATAGATAGATTAGTTAGAAAGAAAGAAAAGTTAGAATGAAAGAAAGATAGAGTAATTAGAAAGAAAGAAAGATAGATAGATTAGTTAGAAAGAAAGATAGATTAGTTAGAAAGAAAGTAAGGTAGATTAGTTAGAAAGAAAGAAATATTAGTTAGAAAGAAAGAAAGATTAGTTTGAAAGAAAGAAAGATTAGTTTGAAAGAAAGATAGATTAGTAAGAAAGAAAGAAATAAAGAAAGATTAGGTAGAAAGAAAGAAAGATTAGTTAGAAAGAAAGAAAGATAAGTTAGAAAGATAGATAGATAGATAGATAGATAGATAGATAGATAGATAGATAGATAGATAGATAGATAGATAAAGTTCATTAGTACATATAGAATGGTAGTTTAATTGAATCTAGGGCTTCAGGGAGTTTAGATTTGAGTTTTTGTGTTGTTCACTACTGGGCCACCGTAGTCTTGGCTCAATTTGAACTGTTGCAATGAAAGTCAATGGGATTTTTATGATTTTTAATATTAATTTTTAAGAAATCTGAAAGTCAAATCAGTTTGAAAAGATATAGCACACCGAGTCAGAACAGTCTGAAGGTCTGACCCGAGTTTGGAGTTTGTAGAGTTAAAGCTCTAGGACGAGTTAGAGTCAGAATTTTTTGGGTAAGAAAAATAAGAAGAAGAAGAAGAAGAAGAATAATAATAAGTTTAAATAGGATTTCAGTAAGTTGGCTTTTCCAAGCCAACTTAATAAGTTTAAATAGGATTTCAGTAAGTTGGCTTTTCCAAGCCAACTTAATAATAAGTTTAAATAGGATTTCAGTAAGTTGGCTTTTCCAAGCCAACTTAATTAAAGCTGCAAGCAGCATTGAAAGGGCCCTCGCACACGTGCCATCGCCACCCGGTGGCTTTAGGAAGACAGAGCACGGTGGGCAATGTGCATTTAAGTAGATAAATATAGTGGGAGTATGTCAAAGTCAGTTACAAAAATGTCCTTTATTGTGGGGATAATAGCATGCGTTATCACTCAGATAAGTGTTGCTAGCATGTTTTTAGCATGTTTAGAACTCAATGGCATATTTACTATGTTGCTAGTACTGCATCACAGTGTCAAATATGTCACTTCCTTTTGACAGTAGGTGGCGCTATTACTTTAACTTAAAATTGTAATGCGGATTTGTTCAGGCCATGACTCTTATCAAACGTGTGAAGTTTGGGGCAGATTTGACATTCCATGCCTCAGTTACAGCAAATTCCTATTTAATTGCAGTAATAGCATGCATTGGCACTTAGTTAAGTGTTTGCTAGAATGTTTCTAGTATGTTGCTAGCATGTTTAACACTTGCTGGCACTTTTTTATATATTATTAGAAGTCCACAACAGTGTTAAACATGTCACTTCCTGTTGCCAGCAGGTGGCGCTATGACTGTAACTGAATATGAGCATGCACATGTGTTCAGGACAGAACTCTTATTAAACTTGTGAAGTTTTGGGCAGATTGGACATTGCCTTCTTAAGTAAAAACAACTTCCTGTTTCATAGCATTAGCATGCTTTAGCACTTAGCTAAGAATTGCTAGCATGTTTATAACTCAATGGCATATTTACTATGTTGCCAGTACTGCATCACACTGTTAAACATGTCACTTCCTGTTGCCAGTAGGTGGCGCTATTACTATAGCTGAAAATTGTCATGTAGATGTGTTCAGGGCAGGACTCTTATCAAATGTGTGAAGTTTGGGGCAGATTGGACATTGCCTTCTTAAGTAACAACAACTTCCTGTTTCATTGCATTAGCATGCTTTAGCACTTAGCTAAGAATTGCTAGCATGTTTTAACATGTTTCTAACATGTGTATAACTCAATGGCATATTTACTATGTTGCTAGTACTGCATCACAGTGTAAAACGTGCACGGAGGGGAATGTGCATTTATGTAGGTAAATATAGGAGGAGTATGTCAATGTCAGTTACAAAAATGTCCTTTATTATGGGGATTATACAATGTGTTTTCACTCAGATAAGTGTTGCTAACATGTTTTAGCATGTTTCTAGCATGCTTGGAACTCAATGGTATATCTAAATTTGTTGCTAGTACTGCATCACATTGTAGATGTCACTTCCTGTTGACAGTAGGTGGCGCTATTACTATAAGTGAAAATTGTCATGTAGATGTGTTCAGGGCAGGACTTTTATCAAAAGTGTGACGTTTGGGGCAGATTGGACATTCCTTGCCTGAGTTAAAACAACTTCCTGTTTCATGGCATTAATAGCATGATTTAACACTTAACTAAGTATTGCTAGCATGCTTTAGCATGTTTCTAACATGTTTAACACTCAATGGCATATTTTACTATGTTGCTAGTACTGCATCACAGTGTAAAACATGTCACTTCCTGTTGACAGTAGGTGGCGCTAATACTATAACAGAAAATTAACAGAAAATTATCATGTAGATGTGTTCAGGCCATGACTCTTATCAAACATGTGAAGTTTGGGGCAGATTGGACATTGCCTTCTTGAGTAACAACAACTTCCTCTTTCATTGCATTAGCATGCCTTAGCACTTAGCTAAGAATTGTTAGCATGTTTTAACATGTTTCTAACATGTTGAACACTCAATGGCATATTTTACTATGTTGCTAGTACTGCATCACAGTGTAAAACATGTCACTTCCTGTTGACAGTAGGTGGCGCTATTACTATAACAGAAAATTAACAGAAAATTATCATGTAGATGTGTTCAGGCCATGACTCTTATCAAACGTGTGAAGTTTGGGGCAGATTGGACATTGCCTTCTTGAGTAACAACAACTTCCTCTTTCATTGCATTGGCATGCTTTAGCACTTAGCTAAGTGTTTGCTAGCATGTTTTAGCATGTTTCTAGTATGTTGCTAGCATGTTTAGCACTTGCTGGCACTTTTTTATATGTTATTAGTAGTCCACAACAGTGTTAAACATGTCACTTCCTGTTGCCAGCAGGTGGCGCTATGACTGTAACTGAATATGAGCATGGACATGTGTTCAGGACAGAACTCTTATCAAACATGTGAAGTTTGGGGCAGATTGGACATTGTTTGCCTGAGTTACAGCAACTTCCTGTTTCATTGTATTAGCATGCTTTAGCACTTAGCTAAGAATTGCTAGCATGTTTTAACATGTTTCTAACATGTTTCTAACTCATTGGCATAATTAATATGTTGCTAGTACTGCATCACAGTGTTAAACATGTCACTTCCTGTTGCCAGTAGGTGGCGCTATTACTATAACTGAATATTCTCATGTAGATGTGTTCAGGCCATGACTCTTATCAAACGTGTGAAGTTTGGGGCAGATTGGACATTCCATACCTGAGTTACAGCAAATTCCTATTGAATTGCAGTAATAGCATGCTTTAGCACTTAGCTAAGTGCTTGCTAGCATGTTTTAGCATGTTTCAAGTATGTTGTTAGCATGTTTAACACTTGCTGGCACTTTTTTATATGTTATCAGGAGTCCACAACAGTGTTAAACAGGTCACTTCCTGTTGCCAGCAGGTGGCGCTATGACTGTAACTGAATATGAGCATGGACATGTGTTCAGGACATAACTCTTATCAAACGTGTGAAGTTTGGGGCAGATTGGACATTGTTTGCCTGAGTTACAGCAACTTCCTGTTTCATGGCGAAACATCAAAATTTGTCAGGCCGCCGAGGACACGCCCTTCGACGAAAACTCAAGATCTTCGCAATTTAACGTCGCAAAGGCCTTAAGATTAGACTCACCAAATTTGAAGATGATCAGATTAAAACTGTAGGAGGAGTTCGTTAAAGTACGAGGCCTGAAAATGGCAAAAACTGCACAAAAATCTGAGAGGAAGTTCAAAATGGCTGACTTCCTGTTGTGTTTAGGGCTACGCTCCAAGAGACTTTTTTGTAGGTATTGGGCCATTACAGGTATGTACCGAATTTCGTACACGTACGTGAAACGTAACGCGAGGCGCACTCCGTTGAACCTTTATAGGTGGCGCTATCGAGCCATTTTGCCCCGCCCAATTTTGAAACGCATATCAGATGTAAATTTTCGCCAGTTCTGACGCGTGTGCAAATTTTCGTGAGTTTTCGTGCATGTTTAGGCCCTCAAAAATGCGATTCATTGCGGAGAAGAAGAAGAATAATAATAAACAGAGCAATTCCAAGAGGGTCCTCACACCATCGGTGCTCGGGCCCTAATAAACAGAGCAATTCCAAGAGGGTCCTCACACCATCGGTGCTCGGGCCCTAAATATAGCTGCGAGCAGCGATTACGGGCCCAAGCCGGTGGCACCGCAACCCCGGTGCCTTTAGTACCTAAAGGCACCGGGGTGGCGGTTCCGCCAGCTTTGGCCCTTCATCGCTGCTCGCAGCTATATTTATATATATATATATATATATATATATATATATATATATATATATAAACGGCCCAGTGGCACCGCCACCCCGGTGCCTTTGGGGTTATTGTGCACGACGTGCAAAAACGTAACCCCGCTTTGACTGTCGAAAAGAAGTGTGCTGTAGAGCTTGCATCAGTGTGGGCTCTGCAAAAGTGCGCATCGAGGGCACATATCAACCACAAAGTATGCGTGAGCAACCTTCTGAAACCTAAAATGAAAAATGAGACACCCTACGGTCTCATGGATTTAACGGACACATGAAATAAGTACACAAGACCGAAAATTCATATGAAGTGTGCCATTTGGGACAGGGCCTATGATCGTGAACCACAATAGCCACATATATGAGATAATTTAAATTTAGAATAATTTTTAATGGCATAGGATGTCATATGTCAATATGTTTTGTAGCACTTAAATGTGTAAATCCAGAAGCCTAGTATTTATCTGGAGGTCTTTGTCCTTTGCCTGTCAACCTGGTTTGTCTCTGCCTTTTCTGTTCTGCCCTGTTTGCCATTGTTCACCCTGCCTGTCTTGACCATTCTTAATAAAAAGCTGCAAATGGATTCAAAAAGACAAGGCCTTAAACTTAAATTTGAACAAGGATTAAACTCTTGTAACTGTAACAGACACCAAGGCACAATCACACACATGCACGCACGCACGCACACACAGTTTAAAAACAAAAAAATATTTATCCAACCCCATTTAAAAACAGTCTGTGATTCCTTTACTTTATTAATAAACATTAAGACATTTATTTTCCTTTTTAATGCAGGCCAAACCACACAGCAGTGAAATGGTTAATCTAGCCCTCCTCCCCCTACACACACACACACACACACACAGACAGGCACAGACACAGAGACGTAGGCTTATGGCAAGCCGTTTTAACATTTAATCATTTAAACCCACTAGTCTCTATTTTCATGCTACTAGTACTTATTTTTTAGATACTAGTATTTTTAGATACTAATATAGTATCTAATGAATAAGTACTAGTATCTTTTAAAAGGTACTAGTCCCTAAGGAATAAGCACTAGTATCTAAAGAATAGGCACTAGTACCTAAAGAATAAGCACTAGTCGCTAATGAAAAAGTACTAGTACTTAATGGAATAGATACTAGTATCTAAAAAATAAGTACTAGTAGCATGAAAATAGAGACTAGTAGGTTAAAATGATTAAATGTTAAGACGGCTTGCCATATTGGCTCAGAGAGAGAGAGAGAGAGAAAATGACCATATTCAAACCAAAATATCTGACTTTCTGTTGTTCGGAGCTAATAACTGTAAATTAGAAAGTTGTTCGGCTTGAGGAGAAGAATATACACGCTGAGTTTTGTAACTGTAGGTAAAACTAACTAAGTTATAACACACTTTATATGTCCTTATTAAGCCATGAAAATTCATTTCCTCGCCACGGCCAAACCGTTCGAGATATCAAAAGTCCGTCCGCAATTTAGCATCCTCAAAGTCTTGACATCATGCACACCGAGTTTGGCGATGATTGAATGAATTGCCTAGGAGTAGTACTTCAAATTCCACAGCAAGCGTTTTCCAAACAACCCATAATAGCCGACTTCCTGTTGGGCTGGCGTAAAACTTGACCGGGGGTAAGATGTTCGGCCCGATGAGATCTATATGTGTACTGAGTTTCATATTAATTCATGCAAGCGTGTTGGATATATGGACCAAATTGTCGGACCCCGTTCAAGAAGGCGCTGTTGAGCCCCCCTGCCACGCCCGGGTACCAGCTTCAGCCCGGCCCTGATGGCCGTGGGTTCTGACCTGTGTGCAAAATTTCAAGAGTTTTTGAGCACGTTAAGAGCCCCAAAAGCCCCTGAAACCTTGAAATCCATTAAAAGCAATAGACAAATCCCTCACACACAGAGACAGAGAGAGAGGGAGAGAAAATTCTCAGATACATCCACATTCAAACTTAAATATCTGACTTGCTGTTGTTTGGAGCTAATGACAGTTAATTAGAAAGTTGTCCGGCTTGATCTGAACAATATGCGTACCGAGTTTTATGATTGTAGGTAAAACTATATAACTAACACCCCCACTTTTGTCAAAAGGTGGCGCTACTGAGCCCCTGCACCACGCCCGTTTCTGAAACTTTGCACATGTCTACTGGCTAATAAATGTGATCTGTCTGTCGAGTTTCATGCAATTTTAAGCAATTTCAGGCATGCTAAGAGTCTCAAAAGCATCCAAAAAGAATATTAAAGTTTGATGCGTTTGATGCATTGTCACGGCAACAGTATCTTAGACATCAATAATCCTTTCACAAGTCTACATCTGGCGTGTGTTTACATTATACACATAAAGTTTGAAGCAAATCGGGTAAAAATAAGAGGGTGATTTCAAAGCATTTTGAAAGTGACACACTTCCTGCTGCCAGTTGGTGGCGCTATAACATTGACTCACAATAGTCACATCCATGTGATCGGACTCTTACAACGAACACACTGCTGAAGTTTCATCAAGATCAGTTCATGTATGCAGAAGTTATAACACACTTCCTGTTTCCATTATTCGCCATAAATTCGTTTCCTCGCCACGGCCAAACCGTTCGAGATATCAAAAATCCCCTGGCAACTTTTCATCGTCAATCTCTTGACTTCATGCTGACCGAGTTTCGTGGCGATTGGTTGAATTCTCTAGGAGGAGTATATCGAATTCCATTGCATGCGTTTTCCAAACAAGCCTTAATAGCCGACTTCCTGTTGGGCTGGGGTAAAAAGTAAAAGTACAACGGATATATGAACCGATGAGATCTATATGTGTACCAAGTTTCATATTATTACATGCAAGCGTGTTTGATTTATGGACCAAGTTTTCGGACCCTGTTCCAGGGGGCGCTGTCGAGCCCCCCTGCCACGCCCGGGTACCAGCTTCAGCCCGGCCCTGATGGCCGCGGGTTCTGACCCGTGTGCAAAGTTTCAAGAGTTTTTGAGCATGTTAAGGGCCCCAAAAGTGTGCTGAGAGTCTCAAAAGTATCCAAAAGGAATATTAAAGTTTGATGCGTTGTCACGGCAACAGCATCTAAGATATCAACAATCCTTTCACAGGTCTACATCTGGCGTGTGTCTACATTATACACATCAAGTTTGAAGCAAATCGGGTAAAGCCTGTTTGATTTATGGACCAAGTTTTCGGACCCCGTTCCAGGGGGCGCTGTCGAGCCCCCCTGCCACGCCCGGGTACCAGCTTCAGCCCGGCCCTGATGGCCGCGGTTTCTGACCCGTGTGCAAAGTTTCAAGAGTTTTCGAGCACGTTAAGAACCCCAAAAGTGCCCGAAAGCATAAAAAAGCATGAAAAAGCTTAAAAAAAGGAACATTAATGTTTGATGCATTGCCATGGCAACAGTATCTAAGATATCAATAATCCTTTCACAGGTCTACATCTGGCGTGTGTCTACATTATGCACATGAAGTTTGAAGCAAATCGGGTAAAAATAAGAGGGTGATTTAAAAGCATTTTGAAAGTGACACATTTCCTGCTGCCAGTTGGTGGCGCTATAACTTTGACTCACAATAGTCACATCCATGTGATCGGGCTCTTACAACGAACACACTGCTGAAGTTTCATCAAGATTAGTTAATGTATGCAGTAGTTATAACACACTTCCTGTTTCACGTTTCTCGCCATAATTTTGTTTCCTCGCCACGGCCAAACCGTTCGAGATATCAAAAATCCCCTGGCAATTTTTCATCCTCAGTGTCTTGACTTCATGCTGACCGAGTTTCGTGCCGTGTGTTTGAATTCTCTAGGAGGAGTATTTCACATTCCATTGCATGCGTTTTCCAAACAACCCTTAATAGCCGACTTCCTGTTGGGCTGGGGTAAAAAGTAAGAGCATGAAGTATATATGAACCGATGAGATCTATATGTGTACTGAGTTTCATATTATTACATGCAAGCGTGTTTGATTTATGGACCAAGTGTTCAAACCCCGTTCCAGGGGGCGCTGTCGAGCCCCCCTGCCACGCCCGGGTACCATCTTCAGCCCGGCCCTGATGGCCGCGGGTTCTGACATGTGTGCAAAGTTTCAGGAGTTTTCGAGCATGTTAAGGCCTCCAAAAGTGTCCAAAAGGTAGTAAAAAAATAATAATAAATATATATATATATATATATATATATATATATATATATATATATATATAAATATAGCTGCGAGCAGCGATTACGGGCCCAAGCCGGTGGCACCGCAACCCCGGTGCCTTTAGTACCTAAAGGCACCGGGGTGGCGGTTCCGCCAGCTTTGGCCCTTCATCGCTGCTCGCAGCTATATTTATATATATATATATATATATATATATATATATATATATATATATAAACGGCCCGGTGGCACCGCCACCCTGGTGCCTTTAGGGTTATTGTGCACGACGTGCAAAAACGTTACCCCGCTTTGACTGTCGAAAAGAAGTGTGCTGTAGAGCTTGCATCAGTGTGGGCTCTGCAAAAGTGTGCATCAAGGGCACATATCAACCACAAAGTATGCGTGAGCAACCTTCTGAAACCTAAAATGAAAAATAAAACACCCTACATCCTACATGGATTTAACGGACACATGAAATAAGTACACAAGACCGAAAATTCATATGAAGTGTGCCATCTGGGACAGGGCCTATGATCGTGAACCACAATAGCCACATATATGAGATCATTTAAATTTAGAATAATTTTTAATGTCATAGGTCAATATGTTTTGCAGCACCTGTCAACCTGGTTTGTCTCTGCCTTTTCTGTTCTGCCCTGTTTGCCATTGTTCACCCTGCCTGTCTTGACCATTCTTAATAAAAAGCTACAAATGGATTCCCCTAGCCTGACCCTGCCTCATTACAACACATATGCTGCATCTGCTCGCTATCTGCTGAACAGCTCTGGTAGTTCCGCTTCAGCACTGATGATGTTATAAGAATAGTGCGCTCTGGTTGGTCTGGATTATTCGGGATTTTTTATTTTATACAGAAATAAGTTGTTTATAAATCAGATGAGAATTGTCACGGTATACAGATCCAATGCTTCCTTCTCGTCTCGTGTTTGTGTTGTGGTATGAAAGCACGTGTGTAGTGGGCGTGATTGTGTTGTCATTCCTTGATCCGCTCCAGCTGATCATCATTATTCATCACCAGCTGCAGTAAATCTCCCTCACCACTTAAATACTCACTGTGATCTCATTCCCCTTGTCAGATCGTTGTTTGATGTCCTGGGTGTCATTGTCGAGTCTTGTTCCTGGTCTTCCCGTCGTCTCGTTCCTGTGGATTTGTCGTCTCGGTGTTGGATTGTTTCGTCTCGTCTTGGGCACTTCACGTCACGAGGATTCACCGCACTCTGACCATCGAAGTCCCTGCGTTACCTGTCCACACCCGTGTCTGATCCTGAGTCTTCTATGTTTAAATAAACCCTGAGTAAACTGCGATTGCTTCCTGTTCTCTTTACCAATCATGACAGAACGATCTGACCCATCCATGGAAGCAGCAGGAGAGACACCAACCTCGCTGGAGGAGTTCGTCCGCCACAGCGTCACGAGAATGGTTTCTCACGAGAGGAACATCAATGACACGGGTCGTGCGATTCAAGCTTTGGTAGCGCAGGTGTCCGAGCTCACCCAGCAGGTCCAACTCCTTCGTGTTCCCACTGCGCCGCCCACACCAGCCGTTCCCCCCACACCTCCGGATTCCCACGCGCCATCTGAGCCACGCCTACCGGTTCCGGAGCCCTATGCGGGTGAGTCTGCGTACTGTCGAGCGTTTTTGACAAGATGTTCCATGCATTTCGCCCTACAGCCCAGAACGTTCCAGACTGAACAAGCCAAGGTGGCTTTTGTCATCACGTTGCTGACCGGAAAAGCGGCGCTATGGGGAACGGCGGTGTGGGAGAATCAAGACCCTTGCTGCGCCTCGTTCCAAGCTCTCTCCGCAGAAATGAGACGAGTGTTTGACAGAGCCGTCGCGGGGAGAGAAGCCGCCAGGGTGCTGGCCGACCTTCGTCAGGGGGAGAGGTCGGTCTCGGACTTTTCCATCGAGTTCCGAACCCTGGCGGCCGAATGTCATTGGAACGAGGAGGCGCAGTGGGACATGTTCCTGCATGGGTTGGCTGACCGCGTCCAACGAGAGATCTACGCCCTGGACCTACCCACGTCATTGAACGGACTCATCGAGCTGGCCCTACGAGTAGATGCGCGACTTTCCCGAGTCGGAGGCAGAGCGGCATCTAACCGTCTTCCTGGAGGGATTGAGGGGCAACGGTCCAGCGGCAGGGACGTGGTCAGCCCCGTTTTCGATCACGAACCCATGCAGGTGGGTCGAGCTCGGCTTTCCCGGGAGGAGAGGGAGCGGCGGAGGTCCCAGGGCCTTTGCCTATATTGTGGAGGTTCGGGACATTTCGCGTACAACTGCCCGGTAAAAGGCCAAGCCCGATAGTAAGTATGAGGCTACTATCGGGTGGGATCTCCGCCGAGAAGACCTCATCCACATCTACACTCCTCCCGGTAAGACTGAGATGGTCAACTCACCAACACGACTGTCAAGCACTTTTGGACTCTGGGGCTGAAGGTAATTTCATGGACAGTATGTTTGCACACAAGTTTCGAATTCCACCCAAGCCACTCACTCAGAGGATTGCTGTACACGCACTAAATGGCCAAGAACTTCCCACCATCGCATTCACCACTGAAGATATCACCCTCATCACTTCTGGCAATCACACTGAGACTATTTTTTTTTATATCCTGGATTCACCGCTGGCACCCGTCGTTCTTGGTCACCCCTGGCTCATCCATCACAACCCCCGAGTGGACTGGCAGCACAAGGCTATACTGGAGTGGAGCAAGGAATGTCATAAGTCTTGTCTTGTGTCTGCTTGTCCGTCTGTGCCTGTTTATGTGTTTCAGGAGGAGGCAGGGGATCTGTCTAACGTGCCCGGGGAGTACCATGACCTGAAGGAAGTGTTCAGTAAGTCTAGGGCTGCTTCTCTTCCTCCTCATCGTCCCTATGACTGTGCCATAGAGTTAATGCCAGGTAAGTCTCCACCTAAAGGCAAGTTATATTCGCTTTCTGTTCCAGAAAGGGAGGCTATGGAGAAATATATTTCTGATTCTCTGGCAACCAAATTCATCCGCCCTTCCTCTTCGCCAGCGGGGGCGGGGTTCTTTTTTGTGGGGAAGAAGGATGGATCTCTGCGACCTTGTATTGATTACCGAGGGTTGAATAACATCACGGTAAAGAATACTTATCCTTTGCCGTTGATGTCTTCAGCCTTCGAGAGGTTGCAGGGAGCATCCATCTTCACGAAATTGGACTTGCGTAACGCTTATCATTTGGTCCGCATCAGGGAGGGGGATGAATGGAAGACTGCATTTAATACCCCCAGGGGGCACTTTGAATACTTGGTCATGCCTTTCGGGCTGTCCAACTCCCCAGCAGTCTTCCAGGCACTTGTCAATGACGTGTTGCGAGACATGATAGATCAATTCATATATGTTTACCTGGATGACATATTGATATTTTCCTCGTCTCTCCAGGAACATGTGCAACACGTACGGCAAGTGCTTCAGAGGTTGCTAGAGAATGGGCTTTTTGTCAAGGCGGAGAAATGCGATTTTCATGCACAGTCTGTTCCTTTTCTAGGACACATCATCTCGTCTGAGGGAATGCGTGTGGACCCTGACAAGGTTAAGGCTGTGGTAGAATGGCCAAGTCCAGATTCCCGTAAGGCCCTACAGAGGTTTCTGGGATTCGCCAATTTCTATCGGCGGTTCATTCGCAACTTCAGCCAGCTAGCCGCGCCTCTGACTGCCTTGACCTCCCCCGGAACTCCGTTCAGGTGGTCAGACACAGCCGAGGCTGTGTTTGCTAACCTCAAGAGCCGCTTTGTTTCAGCTCCCATCCTCGTTGCCCCTGACTATTCACGGCAGTTCGTGGTGGAGGTCGATGCGTCAGAGGTGGGGGTAGGAGCAGTTCTGTCCCAGCGCTCTCCCACAGACGATAAGATGCAATTACGACATTGGTAACAGGGAGTTGTTGGCAGTCAAGTTAGCGTTGGAAGAATGGCGACATTGGTTAGAGGGTTCGGGGGTACCTTTTATCGTCTGGACCGACCACAAGAACTTAGAGTACATCAGAACCGCCAAAAGATTGAACTCCAGGCAGGCTCGGTGGGCACTTTTTTTCGGTCGTTTTGATTTTTCTCTCTCGTACCGCCCGGGTTCTAAGAACACCAAACCCGACTCTTTGTCTCGTGTTTTTGATCGCTCCGAACGCCCGTCTACTCCCGAGTGCATTTTACCGGAGACCCGATTTGTTTCCACACTCGTATGGGAGATCGAATTGAAGGTCAAGAAGGCCTTAGAAGGGGTAGCGCCTCCGCCCGGATGTCCACCGAGTCGTTTATTTGTGCCAGAGGGTTTGAGGTCAGACGTCATCCGGTGGGGCCATTGTTCCAACATAGCTTGTCATCCAGGAGTTAATCGTACTAAGTTTTTAGTTAAGCAACGATTCTGGTGGCCACTTATGGCTCATGACATTCACAGTTTTGTTTTGGCTTGCTCGGTTTGTGCCACTGGTAAGACTTCCAATCGACCTCCAGATGGGCTCCTCCAACCGCTGCCAGTCCCTTCGAGACCCTGGTCCCACATCGCTCTAGATTTTATCACCGCCCTCCCACCCTCCCAGGGTAACACTGTCATTTTGACAGTGGTGGACCGGTTCTCGAAGGCGGCTCATTTTATTCCCTTACCTAAACAACCCTCAGCTAAGGAGACAGCGTTGACAGTCGTTGACCACGTCTTTCGCTTACATGGCCTCCCGATGGACGTGGTCTCTGACAGAGGACCCCAATTTGTGTCCAAATTTTGGCAAGAATTTTGTAAATTACTGGGGGCGACGGTTAGTCTGTCTTCAGGGTTTCACCCTCAGAGCAATGGCCAGACCGAGAGAGCCAACCAAGATCTGGAGAGAATGTTACGATGTTTGGTATCCAAGAATCCTTCCTCATGGAGCCAACAGCTGTCCATGGTGGAGTACGCCCACAATACCTTACCAGTGTCGGCCACGGGCCTCTCTCCGTTTGAGTGTAGCGTAGGTTACCAGCCACCAATTTTTCCCAGTCTGGAGTCTGAGGTCGCGGTCCCCTCTGCCCACGCCTTTATCCAGAGGTGTCACCGCACTTGGACTAGAGCCCGTGAGACTTTACTCCAAGTGGGGGCGCGCACCAAGGCTAGGGCCGATCGCCACCGGTCGAAGCCTCCCGTATACGTCGTCGGTCAAAAAGTGTGGCTTTCTACAAAGAATATTCCTCTCCGATCCGTCTCTAATAAGCTGGCTCCCAAATTTATTGGCCCGTTCACTGTCACCAAGATCATTAGTCCGGTGGCAGTCCGCCTTAGTTTACCTCCTGCGTACAGGAGAATTCACCCCGTATTTCACGTTTCCAAAATTAAGCCCGTGTTTCATGCTCACATTAATCCGCCTGTCCCGGTTCCCCCCCCGCCGCGTCTCGTAGATGGGGAGACTACCTATTCGGTAAATCGGATTCTGGATTCTAGGCGGAGGGGGCGCGGATTCCAGTACTTGGTGGACTGGGAAGGTTACGGTCCGGAGGAGAGAAGTTGGGTACCTGCCAGAGACATCCTGGATCACTCCTTGATCGATGATTACAATCGACAGGTAGGGAGGTCGGAGAACGCCAGGAGGCGTTCTTAGGAGAGGGGTACTGTCACGGTATACAGATCCAATGCTTCCTTCTCGTCTCGTGTTTGTGTTGTGGTATGAAAGCACGTGTGTAGTGGGCGTGATTGTGTTGTCATTCCTTGATCCGCTCCAGCTGATCATCATTATTCATCACCAGCTGCAGTAAATCTCCCTCACCACTTAAATACTCACTGTGATCTCATTCCCCTTGTCAGATCGTTGTTTGATGTCCTGGGTGTCATTGTCGAGTCTTGTTCCTGGTCTTCCCGTCGTCTCGTTCCTGTGGATTTGTCGTCTCGGTGTTGGATTGTTTCGTCTCGTCTTGGGCACTTCACGTCACGAGGATTCACCGCACTCTGACCATCGAAGTCCCTGCGTTACCTGTCCACACCCGTGTCTGATCCTGAGTCTTCTATGTTTAAATAAACCCTGAGTAAACTGCGATTGCTTCCTGTTCTCTTTACCAATCATGACAAGAATAAAGTTAGTGTTGATAACATTTTTAAGGATAACATATTGATCTAATATATATATATATATATATATATATATATATATATATATATATATATATAGCACATTAATTTTAAATTCATTCAGCTTTAATCACAAAACATACAATCTTAATTTTATTTAAAGCAAACAATACATTGCTAACTTTTTTACTAGGAGCACTGTAGCCTATATAAAGCACAAAATAGTGTCTGTGTATATTAAACTGCAAAAATACTATTTAAATATTAACACTGCTTGTCTTTGTGTGAATGAATGGCGCAGACGCACGGTTTCATTTAACGTTAGCTACCTCTCTCTCTCTCACACACACACACACACACACACACTGAAGCATGAGCAGCACTCGCGCTGTTTTCAGTCTCTGCTGCCTCACGATATGATGACATGATTCATGATTCAATTCACTCTGAGAGTCACTTCATGAGCATGTGAGCGAATCGTTTGAACGAATGAATTAATGACTCGCTCATTAAGACGGTCGCCTGGCGACACCTAATGGTGGTTTAGTGTTTAAAAGTATCATTCTTTCCAACAATAGTCAACAAACTTATATTTAAAACAATCTCATAACATTATATAATGCATTGTACTTTTTCAGTGTAAAATATTTAATTTGATCAGCCCTACCTAGGACAATTAGCAGCCCTATAGTGTCTTATTATTCAAAATATTGATAAAATTTAGAAATAAAAAATGAAAGATGAACTATATATTTAATAAAACTAGACTAGAGGATGCCCTGCAGATATTACAATATGCAGATTTAAATATATAATTTGGTGTGTGTGTGTGTGTGTGTGTGTGTGTGTGTGTGTGTGTGTGTGTGTGTGAGTCCCAGCAAAGATCAGCAGCAGTAGTCAAATTTCATAAAACACGAGAGTAAAGAGCTGACTGAATAGATGATGAAGGAATATTGTGTGTAAAAGCAGCTATTTAAGAGAATCTGTCATTATACTGTTTTGTTGTTGTGTTTTCCATGAAGAATAATAGGCTATTGAACTCACAATTCAAGCATTTTAAAATGAAACTAACGGCTGCACGTGCATTCATAACGATGCGCGTACACAGCGATTTCATTCATAAATATAATTTTGGACACAAGAGGGCAGTATAGCTCTATGTATGATTCAGTGTTTATCACCCACAGAGCCCTCCCCTCCCCCTCACACACACACACATACAGACAGACGCAGAGAGAGAGGGAGAAAAAATTCATAGAATCCACATTCAAACCACAATATCTGACTTTCTCTTGGTCGAAGCTAATGACTGTAAATTAGAAAGTTGTTCGGCTCTAGGAGAAGAATATAAATATAGAGTTTTGTGACTGTAGGTCAAACGAACTAAGTTATAACACACTTCCTGCTTCACGTTTTTTTGCCATAATTTCGTTTCCTCGCCACGGCCAAACCGTTCGAGATATCAAAAATCCCCTGTCAATTTTTCATCCTCAATGTCTTGACTTCATGCTGACCGAGTTTCGTGGCGATTGGTTGAATTCTCTAGGAGGAGTATATCGAAGTCCAGGGGCATACGCTTCCAAACAAACCATAATGGCCGACTTCCTGTTGGGCTGGGGTAAAAAGTAAAAGTACAAAGGATATATGAACCGATGAGATCTATATGTGTACTGAGTTTCATATTATTACATGCAAGCGTGTTTGATTTATGGACCAAGTTTTCGGACCCCGTTCCAGGGGGCGCTGTCGAGCCCCCCTGCCACGCCCGGGTACCAGCTTTAGCCCGGCCCTGATGGCCGCGGGTTCTGACGCGTGTGCAAAGTTTCAAGAGTTTTTGAGCACGTTAAGGGCCCCCAAAGTGCGCTGAGAGTCTCAAAAGTATCCAAAAAGAATATTAAAGTTTGATGCGTTGTCACGGCAACAGCATCTAAGATATCAACAATCCTTTCACAGGTCTAAATCTGGCGTGTGTCTACATTATACACATCAAGTTTGAAGCAAATCGGGTAAAGCCTGTTTGATTTATGGACCAAGTTTTCGGACCCCATTCCAGGGGGCGCTGTCGAGCCCCCCTGCCACGCCCAGGTACCAGCTTCAGCCCAGCCCTAATGGCCCCAGGTTCTGACCCGTGTGCAAAGTTTCAAGAGTTTTTGAGCACGTTAAGGGCCCCAAAGGTGCGTTAAGAGTCTCAAAAGCATCCAAAAAGAATATAAAAGTTTGATGCGTTGTCACGGCAACAGTATCTAAGATATCAATAATCCTTTCACAGGTCTACATCTGCTGTGTGTTTCCATTATACACATCAAGTTTGAAGCAAATCGGGTAAAAATAAGAGGGTGATTTCAAAGCCTTTAGGAAGTGACACACTTCCTGCTGCCAGTTGGTGGCGCTATAACTTTGACTCACAATAGTCACATCCATGTTATTGGACTCTTACAGCGAACACACTGCTGAAGTTTCATCAAGATCAGTTAATGTTTGCAGAAGTTATAACACACTTCCTGTTTCCATTATTCGCCATAAATTCGTTTCCTCACCACGGCCAAACCGTTCGAGATATCAAAAATCCCCTGGCAACTTTTCATCCTCAGTGTCTTGACTTCATGCTGACCAAGTTTCGTGGCGATTGGTTGAATTCTCTAGGAGGAGTATATCGAATTCCAGGGGCATATGCTTCCAAACAAACCATAATAGCCGACTTCCTGTTGGGCTGGCGTAAAAAGTAAAAGTACAAAAGATATATGAATCGATGAGATCTATATGTGTACCAAGTTTCATATTATTACATTCAAGCGTGTTTGATTTATGGACCAAGTTTTCCGACCCTGTTCCAGGGGGCGCTGTCGAGCCCCCCTGCCACGCCCGGGTACCAGCTTTAGCCCGGCCCTGATGGCCGCGGGTTCTGACGCGTGTGCAAAGTTTCAAGAGTTTTTGAGCATGTTAAGGGCCCCAAAAGTGCGCTGAGAGTCTCAAAAGTATCCAAAAAGAATATTAAAGTTTGATGCGTTGTCACGGCAACAGCATCTAAGATATCAACAATCCTTTCACAGGTCTACATCTGGCTTGTGTCTACATTATACACATCAAGTTTGAAGCAAATCGGGTAAAGCCTGTTTGATTTATGGACCAAGTTTTTGGACCCCGTTCCAGGGGGCGCTGTCGAGCCCCCCTGCCACGCCCGGGTACCAGCTTCAGCCCGGCCCTGATGGCCGCGGTTTCTGACCCGTGTGCAAAGTTTCAAGAGTTTTTGAGCATGTTAAGGGCCCCAAAAGTGCGCTAAGAATCTCAAAAGTATCCAAAAAGAATATTAAAGTTTGATGCGTTGTCACGGCAACAGCATCTAAGATATCAACAATCCTTTCACAGGTCTACATCTGGCTTGTGTCTACATTATACACATCAAGTTTGAAGCAAATAGGGTAAAGCGTGTTGGATATATGGACCAAATTGTCGGACCCATTCAAGGGGGCGCTGTCGAGCCCCCCTGCCACGCCCGGGTACCAGCTTCAGCCTGGCCCTGATGGCCGTGGGTTTTGTCCCGTGTGCAAAGTTTCAAGAGTTTTCGAGCACGTTAAGAACCCCAAAAGTGCCCGAAAGCATAAAAAAGCACGAAAAAGCTTAAAAAAAGGAATATTAATGTTTGATGCATTGCCATGGCAACAGTATCAAAGATATCAATAATCCTTTCACAGGTCTACATCTGGCGTGTGTCTACATTATGCACATGAAGTTTGAAGCAAATCGGGTAAAAATAAGAGGGTGATTTAAAAGCATTTTGAAAGTGACACACTTCCTGCTGCCAGTTGGTGGCGCTATAACTTTGACTCACAATAGTCACATCCATGTGATCGGGCTCTTACAACGAACACACTGCTGAAGTTTCATCAAGATCAGTTAATGTATGCAGAAGTTATAACACACTTCCTGTTTCATGTTTCTCGCCATAATTTCGTTTCCTCGCCACGGCCAAACCGTTCGAGATATCAAAAATCCCCTGGCAACTTTTCATCCTCAGTGTCTTGACTTCATGCTGACCGAGTTTCGTGCCGTGTGTTTGAATTCTCTAGGAGGAGTATTTCACATTCCATTGCATGCGTTTTCCAAACAAGCCTTAATAGCCGACTTCCTGTTGGGCTGGGGTAAAAAGTAAGAGCATGAAGTATATATGAACCGATGAGATCTATATGTGTACTGAGTTTCATATTATTACATGCAAGCGTGTTTGATTTATGGACCAAGTGTTCAAACCCCGTTCCAGGGGGCGCTGTCGAGCCCCCCTGCCACGCCCGGGTAACAGCTTCAGCCCGGCCCTGATGGCCGCGGGTTCTGAGATGTGTGCAAAGTTTCAAGAGTTTTCGAGCACGTTAAGGGGCCCAAAAGTGCCCAAAAGGTAGTAAAATAATAATAATAATAATAAATATAGCTGCGAGCAGCGATTACGGGCCCAAGCCGGTGGCACCGCAACCCCGGTGCCTTTAGTACCTAAAGGCACCGGGGTGGCAGTTCCACCGGCTTTGGCCCTTCATCGCTGCTCGCAGCTATATTTATATATATATATATAAACAGCCCGGTGGCACCGCCACCCCGGTGCCTTTGGGGTTATTGTGCACAACGTGCAAAAACGTAACCCCGCTTTGACTTTCGAAAAGAAGTGTGCTGTAGAGCTTGCATCAGTGTGGGCTCTGCAAAAGTCCGCATCGAGGGCACATATCAACCACAAAGTATGCGTGAGCAACCTTCTGAAACCTAAAATGAAAAATGAGACACCCTACGGTCTCATGGATTTAACAGACACATGAAATAAGTACACAAGACCGAAAATTCATATGAAGTGTGCCATTTGGGACAGGGCCTATGATTGTGAACCACAATAGCCACATATATGAGATAATTTAAATTTAGAATATTTTTTAATGTCATAGGATGTCATATGTCAATATGTTTTGTAGCACTTAAATGTGTAAATCCAGAAGCCTAGTATTTATCAGGAAGTCTTTGTCCTTTGCCTGTCAACCTGATTTGTCTCTGCCTTTTCTGTTCTGCCCTGTTTGCCATTGTTCACCCTGCCTGTCTTGACCATTCTTAATAAAAAGCTGCAAATGGATTCAAAAAGACAAGGCCTTAAACTTGAACAAGGATTAAACTCTTGTAACTGTAACAGACACCAAGGCACAATCACACACACACACACACACACACACACACACACGCACGCAGTTTAAAAACAAAAAAATATTTATCCAACCTCATTTAAAAACAGTCTGTGAGTGCCATCTTTTGGACATTCATCATATTGCATTGGTTTTCATTTCTTGTCCTCAAACAGAGCACTAATCTGTTTATTTTTAAGTTAAACATTCTACATTTATTAAAAAAGAAACATCAAATGTGTTTTGAGTCATAGTATTATTTTATACAGAAATAAATTATTTGTAATTCAGATGAGAATAAAGTTAGTGTTTTACAATTTTAAGGAAAACAAATATATTGTTCTGAAATATAGCACATTCATTTTAAATTCATTCAGCTTCAATTACCAATACAATCTTAATTGTATTTAAAGCAAACTATACATTTAAAAGATCTGGGTTCTATGCATATTTTGTAATTTATAAAAATAAAAAATTGTTATGCAAAAAGACAAGGCCTTAGAGATTTCTTTATCCTTTAATATAGGAAAAATCACACAGCAATGAAAGGCTTAATCTCTTGTCACTGTAACAGACAGCCAGCCACACACACACACACACACATAAACACAGACACCAGCCCTCCCTCCCCCTCCCTCCCCACACAGACAGCCACACACACACACACACACACACACACACACACACACACACACACACACACACAGAACATAGGCTACTCCGTCATTTTGTTCATAGAGGACATAATTCAAACTGCAAAGTGTTTAATTATATTTGTGGACACTCGCAACAAAGCACAACATTGTGCTTTTGTAAAGTAAATTCAAGCAATCCGCCTCCGAAATTTAAAATTAAACGAAAATGCTCACCTCTGCACGGGCATACCTAATATATTTATATATAAATACAATTGGCTTACCTGATTTTGAACACAAGAGGGCAGTATAGCCCTATGTATTACTTGATGTATTTATTTTTTGACTGAATAGCGCATTCTGGCTGTTTTAAAACTTGTACATTATTTTTAAATTGAAAACAAGAATAAAATGGGTTTAGTTTAGTGTTTCCTTTTTTGACATGATTTTTAATCCCTCGCCATACCAAAACAATTTGAGATATTCAATTTCCGTTCACAGTATAGCATCTTTAATGTATTTTCATCATGTTGAAAAAGTCTGGTGGGAATTAAATAAACCACTTAAAAGGAGTAAGTACAAATGTAGAGGCTGGATTTGCAAAACATCATTCATCATATTGCATTGGTTTTAATTTATTGTCCTCAAACAGAACACTAATCTATTTATAAAAGTTACACATTCTACATTGATTAAAAAAGAAACATCAAATATGTTTTTAGTCATAGTATTTTTTTATACAGAAATAAATTATTTGTAATTCAGATGAGAATAAAGTTAGTGTTTTACATTTTTAAGGAAAACAAATATATTGTTCTGAAATATAGCACATTCATTTAAAATTCATTCAGCTTCAATTACCAATACAACCTTAATTGTATTTAAAGCAAACTATACATTTAAAAGATCTGGGTTCTATGCATATTTTGTCATTTAAAAAAATACAAAATTGTTATGCAAAAAGACAAGGCCTTAGAGATTTATTTATCCTTTAATGCAGGAAAAATCACACAGCAATGAAAGGCTTAATCTCTTGTCACTGTACAGACAGCCAGCCACACACACACACACACACACACACACACACACACACACACACACACATAAACACAGACACCAGCCCTCCCTCCCCCTCCCTCCCTCCCTCCCTCCCCACACAGACAGCCACACACACACACACACACAGAATGGGGAGGGGGCCCTCTCTCTGTCAGAGAGAGACAGAGAGATACCATTTCAAGAAATCCACATTCAAACCACAATATCTGACGTTCTGAGGGTCGGAGATAATGACTTTAAATTAGAAAGTTGTTCGGCTTGAAAAGAAGAATATACACGCTGAGTTTTGTAACTGTAGGTAAAACTAACTAAGTTATAACACACTTTATATGTCCTTTTTTAGTCATGAAAATTCATTTCCTCGCCACGGCCAAACCGTTCGAGATATCAAAAATCCGTCCGCAATTTAGCATCCTCAATGTCTTGACTTCACGCACACCGAGTTTGGCGATGATTGAATGAATTGCCTAGGAGTAGTACTTCACATTCCACAGCAAGCGTTTTCCAAACAACCTATAATAGCCGACTTCCTGTTGGGCTGGCGTAAAACTTGACCGGGGTTAAGATGTTCGGCCCGATGAGATCTATATGTGTACTGAGTTTCATATTAATTCATGCAAGCGTGTTGGATATATGGACCAAATTGTCGGACCCCGTTCAAGGGGGCGCTGTTGAGCCCCCCTGCCACGCCCGGGTACCAGCTTCAGCCCGGCCCTGATGGCCGTGGGTTCTGACCTGTGTGCAAAATTTCAAGCGTTTTTGAGCACGTTAAGAGCCCCAAAAGCCCTTGAAACCTTGAAATCCATTAAAAGCAATAGACAAATCCCTCACACACAGAGACAGAGAGAGAGGGAGAGAAAATTCTCAGAAACATCCATATCAATAATCCTTTCACAAGTCTACATCTGGCGTGTGTTTACATTATACACATAAAGTTTGAAGCAAATCGGGTAAAAATAAGAGGGTGATTTCAAAGCATTTTGAAAGTGACACACTTCCTGCTGCCAGTTGGTGGCGCTATAACATTGACTCACAATAGTCACATCCATGTGATCGGACTCTTACAACAAACACACTGCTGAAGTTTCATCAAGATCAGTTAATGTATGCAGAAGTTATAACACACTTCCTGTTTCCATTATTCGCCATAAATTCGTTTCCTCGCCACGGCCAAACCGTTCGAGATATCAAAAATCCCCTCGCAACTTTTCATCGTCAATCTCTTGACTTCATGCTGACCGAGTTTCGTGGCGATTGGTTGAATTCTCTAGGAGGAGTATATCGAATTCCATTGCATGCGTTTTCCAAACAACCCTTAATAGACGACTTCCTGTTGGGCTGGGGTAAAAAGTAAAAGTACAAAGGATATATGAACCGATGAGATCTATATGTGTACCGAGTTTCATATTATTACATGCAAGCGTGTTTGATTTATGGACCAAGTTTTCGGACCCCGTTCCAGGGGGCGCTGTCGAGCCCCCCTGCCACGCCCAGGTACCAGCTTCAGCCCAGCCCTGATGGCCACGGGTTCTGACCCATGTGCAAAGTTTCAAGAGTTTTTGAGCATGTTAAGGGCCCCAAAATTGCCCAAATAGTCGTAAGAAAAATATAGAAAATGACTTTCCAAACCCATAATAACCGACTTCCTGTTGGGCTGACGTAAAACTTAGAGCGCGAAAGTTGTTCGGCCCGATGAGATCTATAAGTGTACCGAGTTTCAGATTATTACATGCAAGCGTGTTTGATATATGGACAAGTGTTCAAAACCCGTTCCAGGGGGCGCTGTCGAGCCCCCCTGCCACGCCCGGGTACCAGCTTCAGCCCGGCCCTGATGGCCGCGGGTTCTGATCTGTGTGCAAAGTTTCCAGAGATTTCGAGCACGTTAAGGGCCCCAAAAGTGCCAAAAAGGTAGTAAAATAATAAGAAGAATAATAATAATAATAAAAAGAATAATAAAATATAGCTGCGAGCAGCGATTACGGGCCCAAGCCGGTGGCACCGCAACCCCGGTGCCTTTAGTACCTAAAGGCACCGGGGTGGCGGTTCCACCGGCTTTGGCCCTTCATCGCTGCTCGCAGCTATATTTATATATATATATATAAACAGCCCGGTGGCACCGCCACCCCGGTGCCTTTGGGGTTATTGTGCACAACGTGCAAAAACGTAACCCCGCTTTGACTGTCGAAAAGAAGTGTGCTGTAGAGCTTGCATCAGTGTGGGCTCTGCAAAAGTCCGCATCGAGGGCACATATCAACCACAAAGTATGCGTGAGCAACCTTCTGAAACCTAAAATGAAAAATGAGACACCCTACGGTCTCATGGATTTAACAGACACATGAAATAAGTACACAAGACCGAAAATTCATATGAAGTGTGCCATTTGGGACAGGGCCTATGATTGTGAACCACAATAGCCACATATATGAGATAATTTAAATTTAGAATATTTTTTAATGTCATAGGATGTCATATGTCAATATGTTTTGTAGCACTTAAATGTGTAAATCCAGAAGCCTAGTATTTATCAGGAAGTCTTTGTCCTTTGCCTGTCAACCTGATTTGTCTCTGCCTTTTCTGTTCTGCCCTGTTTGCCATTGTTCACCCTGCCTGTCTTGACCATTCTTAATAAAAAGCTGCAAATGGATTCAAAAAGACAAGGCCTTAAACTTGAACAAGGATTAAACTCTTGTAACTGTAACAGACACCAAGGCACAATCACACACACACACACACACACACACACACACACACACACACACACGCACGCAGTTTAAAAACAAAAAAATATTTATCCAACCTCATTTAAAAACAGTCTGTGAGTGCCATCTTTTGGACATTCATCATATTGCATTGGTTTTCATTTCTTGTCCTCAAACAGAGCACTAATCTGTTTATTTTTAAGTTAAACATTCTACATTTATTAAAAAAGAAACATCAAATGTGTTTTGAGTCATAGTATTATTTTATACAGAAATAAATTATTTGTAATTCAGATGAGAATAAAGTTAGTGTTTTACAATTTTAAGGAAAACAAATATATTGTTCTGAAATATAGCACATTCATTTTAAATTCATTCAGCTTCAATTACCAATACAATCATAATTGTATTTAAAGCAAACTATACATTTAAAAGATCTGGGTTCTATGCATATTTTGTAATTTATAAAAATACAAAATTGTTATGCAAAAAGACAAGGCCTTAGAGATTTCTTTATCCTTTAATATAGGAAAAATCACACAGCAATGAAAGGCTTAATCTCTTGTCACTGTAACAGACAGCCAGCCACACACACACACACACACATAAACACAGACACCAGCCCTCCCTCCCCCTCCCTCCCCACACAGACAGCCACACACACACACACACACACACACACACACACACACACACACACACACACAGAACATAGGCTACTCCGTCATTTTGTTCATAGAGGACATAATTCAAACTGCAAAGTGTTTAATTATATTTGTGGACACTCGCAACAAAGCACAACATTGTGCTTTTGTAAAGTAAATTCAAGCAATCCGCCTCCGAAATTTAAAATTAAACGAAAATGCTCACCTCTGCACGGGCATACCTAATATATTTATATATAAATACAATTGGCTTACCTGATTTTGAACACAAGAGGGCAGTATAGCCCTATGTATTACTTGATGTATTTATTTTTTGACTGAATAGCGCATTCTGGCTGTTTTAAAACTTGTACATTATTTTTAAATTGAAAACAAGAATAAAATGGGTTTAGTTTAGTGTTTCCTTTTTTGACATGATTTTTAATCCCTCGCCATAGCAAAACAATTTGAGATATTCAATTTCCGTTCACAATATAGCATCTTTAATGTATTTTCATCATGTTGAAAAAGTCTGGTGGGAATTAAATAAACCACTTAAAAGGAGTAAGTACAAATGTAGAGGCTGGATTTGCAAAACATCATTCATCATATTGCATTGGTTTTAATTTATTGTCCTCAAACAGAACACTAATCTATTTATAAAAGTTACACATTCTACATTGATTAAAAAAGAAACATCAAATATGTTTTTAGTCATAGTATTTTTTTATACAGAAATAAATTATTTGTAATTCAGATGAGAATAAAGTTAGTGTTTTACATTTTTAAGGAAAACAAATATATTGTTCTGAAATATAGCACATTCATTTAAAATTCATTCAGCTTCAATTACCAATACAACCTTAATTGTATTTAAAGCAAACTATACATTTAAAAGATCTGGGTTCTATGCATATTTTGTCATTTAAAAAAATACAAAATTGTTATGCAAAAAGACAAGGCCTTAGAGATTTATTTATCCTTTAATGCAGGAAAAATCACACAGCAATGAAAGGCTTAATCTCTTGTCACTGTACAGACAGCCAGCCACACACACACACACACACACACACACACACACACACACACACACACACACATAAACACAGACACCAGCCCTCCCTCCCCCTCCCTCCCCACACAGACAGCCACACACACACACACACACAGAATGGGGAGGGGGCCCTCTCTCTGTCAGAGAGAGACAGAGAGATACCATTTCAAGAAATCCACATTCAAACCACAATATCTGACGTTCTGAGGGTCGGAGATAATGACTTTAAATTAGAAAGTTGTTCGGCTTGAAAAGAAGAATATACACGCTGAGTTTTGTAACTGTAGGTAAAACTAACTAAGTTATAACACACTTTATATGTCCTTTTTTAGTCATGAAAATTCATTTCCTCGCCAAGGCCAAACCGTTCGAGATATCAAAAATCCGTCCGCAATTTAGCATCCTCAATGTCTTGACTTCACGCACACCGAGTTTGGCGATGATTGAATGAATTGCCTAGGAGTAGTACTTCACATTCCACAGCAAGCGTTTTCCAAACAACCTATAATAGCCGACTTCCTGTTGGGCTGGCGTAAAACTTGACCGGGGTTAAGATGTTCGGCCCGATGAGATCTATATGTGTACTGAGTTTCATATTAATTCATGCAAGCGTGTTGGATATATGGACCAAATTGTCGGACCCCGTTCAAGGGGGCGCTGTTGAGCCCCCCTGCCACGCCCGGGTACCAGCTTCAGCCCGGCCCTGATGGCCGTGGGTTCTGACCTGTGTGCAAAATTTCAAGCGTTTTTGAGCACGTTAAGAGCCCCAAAAGCCCTTGAAACCTTGAAATCCATTAAAAGCAATAGACAAATCCCTCACACACAGAGACAGAGAGAGAGGGAGAGAAAATTCTCAGAAACATCCATATCAATAATCCTTTCACAAGTCTACATCTGGCGTGTGTTTACATTATACACATAAAGTTTGAAGCAAATCGGGTAAAAATAAGAGGGTGATTTCAAAGCATTTTGAAAGTGACACACTTCCTGCTGCCAGTTGGTGGCGCTATAACATTGACTCACAATAGTCACATCCATGTGATTGGACTCTTACAACGAACACACTGCTGAAGTTTCATCAAGATCAGTTAATGTATGCAGAAGTTATAACACACTTCCTGTTTCCATTATTCGCCATAAATTCGTTTCCTCGCCACGGCCAAACCGTTCGAGATATCAAAAATCCCCTCGCAACTTTTCATCGTCAATCTCTTGACTTCATGCTGACCGAGTTTCGTGGCGATTGGTTGAATTCTCTAGGAGGAGTATATCGAATTCCATTGCATGCGTTTTCCAAACAACCCTTAATAGACGACTTCCTGTTGGGCTGGGGTAAAAAGTAAAAGTACAAAGGATATATGAACCGATGAGATCTATATGTGTACCGAGTTTCATATTATTACATGCAAGCGTGTTTGATTTATGGACCAAGTTTTCGGACCCCGTTCCAGGGGGCGCTGTCGAGCCCCCCTGCCACACCCAGGTACCAGCTTCAGCCCAGCCCTGATAACCGCGGGTTCTGACCCATGTGCAAAGTTTCAAGAGTTTTTGAGCACGTTAAGGGCCCCAAAATTGCCCAAATAGTCGTAAGAAAAATATAGAAAATGACTTTCCAAACCCATAATAACCGACTTCCTGTTGGGCTGACGTAAAACTTAGAGTGCGAAAGTTGTTCGGCCCGATGAGATCTATAAGTGTACTGAGTTTCAGATTATTACATGCAAGCGTGTTTGATATATGGACAAGTGTTCAAATCCCGTTCCAGGGGGCGCTGTCGAGCCCCCCTGCCACGCCCGGGTACCAGCTTCAGTCCGGCCCTGATGGCCGCGGGTTCTGATCTGTGTGCAAAGTTTCAAGAGTTTTCGAGCACGTTAAGGGCCCCAAAAGTGCCCAAAAGGTAGTAAAATAATAATAAAAAGAATAAGAAGAATAAATAATCCTAAGGAAAACAATAGGGCCTTCGCCTTTTCAAGGCTTGGGCCCTAATAATCCTTAGGAAAACAATAGGGCCTTCGCCTTTTCAGGCTTGGGCCCTAATAATAATCCTAAATAATAATCCTTAGGAAAACAATAGGGCCTTCGCCTTTTCAGGCTTGGGCCCTAATAATAAATAATCCTTAGGAAAACAATAGGGCCTTCGCCCTTAGGGCTTGGGCCCTAATAAACAGAGCAATTCCAAGAGGGTCCTCACACCATCGGTGCTCGGGCCCTAATTACTCTTGATCCATGAACCAGACACACACACCAGCGTCAATACGTGTTTCTCACAAGGGCACTTCACTTGCACACACACAGCCAACAAACACTCACCCAACTCGCACCATCTTATGGGTTCATTCACACACCACACGAATTCCACAAACGCTCTTCCAGTTGAAACAGTGCGGAGGCAATCACCGACCACTGAGGATAGGCTACACGAGTCTCGCGCTCCCCAGCGTCGAGTCCACTGAATGCGGGCCAGTCACAGGCACAGATGAAGCGGGGCAAGGCAGCACACGGCAAAGGGACGGGACGAAGAAGAGCGAAACCCCAAGGGGAAGAAATAAATAAGGAAAAGGGGAAGCCAGGTCACGGTCCCAATCAGCTCGCTGCACTCATGCCGACATTACTCGCTCGTCCACTAGAACAGAGGAGGAACACAACATAAACAATGTCTTTTCGCGAATATTCTCCCATGAAGTCAATGGTTTACCCACCTGATTTTCCGCAAATCAGTCCTCCCACTGTCAAGCCGCGATAGGTAAACACAGCCCGTCACGCATACTAAAATGACAAAGCGCATACATGCAGCCAACAGCTCACCCCGAATACCAATATTTATCCATCTCTGATAACATACCCAAATGGATGTGCGACTCAGCTCAAGAATCCCCACACGAGAGCAGCTCGGGAAAGCAGCAACAGAGCTTACAACAGCCTACACGCTTCCAACACACAGAAACCTTTATGCGCGCTCCCGCACCTATAGCGCACCATAATCTAATTAGGCAATTACCACTTAATCAGTACTCGGGCTGTTACTCTAACTAGGCAGCTATGCCTGCTACAAACTACCCCCCCTGAATTGGATCACCGTCCCGGTGATCGCACAACTCAGATCCATGGCCTAAAGACTGCCGCGACCACATTAACTGTCCCGCTAGGACCAACCACTGGCCTAGGGAGGCGATTCCTGTTAGAATGTGTGCCCGCCGTAACTCGACAAGTCCTTCTAACCGTATTTACAACCTCACAGGGTATCTCGACTGGTTCAGGCCTCATCTCTCTCTCAGTACGCACAGGGGGTTCTGCTTGCACCACACCCGTTCTAAGAGGTAGAACCATATCTCCCAAGTGATCCTGGGGATGATCCTGACCTGTAGACGTGGGAGCCCCAACGCCTGGCCCAACAACTCGCACCAAATCCACATCTTCCTCTTCCAGAGGAAGAGAGCTTTCTTCCAGGGGAGGAGGATTCCCCTCCGGATATGCTCTATTCTCAAATTCCTCTGGGGCCTCTGACCCCAATCGACCCTTAATCAAGGAACGATGTACCGTTCTTACTCGGGTCAAGTCATCAGCGGGAGCAATGGAGTACACTACACCGCCTTTTTCAGGTGCTCGCACAACCTGAAATACCACAGGGCTCCAAAGATCACTGATCTTATGACGCCCCCAAACCCCATAATCGCGAAGGTATACCAACTGTCCTACAGTAAGCGGAGCATCCCGGATTAGTAGATCATGCTGTTCTTTACGCTTCTTAGCTGCAACTCGCAACCGTTCTCGAGCTCCCTCGAAAGCTACCTGTAGCCGAGTTTGATGCTCTAACACCCACTCATGTATCTCACCCTCTATAGGCTCCGGCACACTACCCAGTAAGAAATCCACAGGTAATCGTGCTTCCTGTCCAAACATTAAAAAATGTGGTGACTCTCCTGTAGTCTGGTGAGGAGTGGTGTTATAACAAAACACCACTTGAGGAAGACATGCTACCCAGTCTCGCTTTCTTGAGCTTGGAAGGGTCCGCAAAAGATTGTAGAGCGTACGGTTAAACCGCTCACACTGCCCATTTCCAGCTGGATGGTAAGGGGTCGTTCGCGACTTAACAACCCCATAAAGAGCACATAGCTGGCGAATTAAACCGGACTCGAAATTACGACCCTGGTCCGAATGAAGACGCGCTGGAACACCAAATTTACAAAACCATTCAGTTACCAACAGTCGTGCCACCGTCTCTGCCCGCTGATCCCGGGTTGGGACCGTGACTGTGTACTTACTAAAGATGTCAGTTATCACTAACACATTCTCCACTCCTGAGCTAGATGGTTCTAAGATAGTAAAATCAATAGCAATGATCTCATTAGGGCACGAAGCCAACAAATGGCCCATGGGCCCTCGGGCTAATGGCCGCACATCCTTTGCCACTTGGCAGCGTTCGCACCGCTGGCACCAATCAGCTACCTCAGCTGCTGCACCAGGCCAGTAACATCGTTGCCGGACCAATTCAAGGGTGCGTTCCACACCTTGATGGCCATGGTTCTGATGGAGGTGAGTCAAAACATCCGTCTTTAAGATGGTCGGCAAAACCAACTGCAATGCCTCCTCCTTACCGTCGGGACGCATCACCCTTCGGTACAAGATCCCATCTCGCTCTACCAGATGTTTCCACTGCCGTAACAGGACCAAACCATGTCTCGACAGCTTTCGTCGTTCTTCTGGACCGGGGTACCTCTCATACTTCCAGAATCCCAAGACTTCGCTAATCACAGGGTCAGCAGTCTGTAAAGACGCTAGCTCTACTGGTGAATGGCCAGGAAATATAGACATGGTACACTGGGTGGCCGCAGCTACAACGTCCATTCCCATGGCTCTCCTCAGCACAGGCGGTATAGGGACTAAACCTCCTACTGCCACTGGAGAATGCAGCCTAGACAAGGCGTCAGCGTTAACATTACTCTTACCCGACCAGTACTTGAGGTCAAAGTCAAAGGCGGCTAACTGAGCAGCCCATCGCTGTTCCGTAGCACCCAACTGGGCAGTGGCCAAATGGCTGAGGGGATTATTCACTGCATGAAAATAGGTGTATCCGGACCATTATACTCCTGTATACACTACTGAAATTCTGAAGAATCCAGGAGTATAGTGGCCGGATAGGTCAAATTCCATGGGTCCGTATATATCCGCATACATCCGGAATGATACCAAATCGGATGTATGTTGTGGACGTATACTTCCGTGCTAGAGCCATTTGTTGCCATGGCAAGTAATCCCATTAAAGTTTTTTTACAGGAGACATTTTCACACCTTTTTGCCTTCCAACCAAACTGGATTGGTTGTTCTTTTAAAGCCACTCCCAACACCCAGACCACTATTGGAGGACAGGACACATTGAAAACCCAGTAAAGGGACTTTATTGGTTACTTTTAAACATAGCCCACCCTAGGCCTTATAGCATAGTGATTTGATTGGTTATATACCAGCTATGCAGATATTGCTCAAATATATACCAAACCTCCCTCCCCCAATTTTAATATATTTATTAAAATAAATTTGATATATATTTTTTAAACACACAAAGAACAATGGGAAAGTCTGAAATTTTTATTAAGGTATATAAAACATTCCAAATAGCATTATAAACAAGCATTAAAAAGGAATGGGGGAACAAAAACAAGGTATATAAAAGGGATGAAAAGTAAAAAACAACAAAAAAACATATGAAGTAACACCATCTCAAAGGAAGAAAAAAAATATATATCATGGACATTCCAAAGAAAATTATAAACGAACATTAAAATGATTGGGTAAAAGAAATGAACGAAAATAAAAAGTTAACAATTTATTTAAAGGACAGATGTAGAGGAATAAAGTACACAGTGTATATAAAAAGGAACATCTAAAAATATATATACAAAGTAAACAATATAAAAAGAATAAATGTATAAGAAATATAGAATTTTTTTTTAGAAAAAGGGTATATAAAATATACATAGATATTCCAAGAAAACAATATAAATAAATAGAACATTTCAGAGAGCATTATAAACATACATTAACCCTCTGGAGTCTAAGGGGTTTTTGAGGTCCGTGAGATGTTTTGACATGCCCTGACATTTGTGCTTTTTTCAGTTGCTTATAAACATATTAATGGCAAAGGTGTAATTACACTCTATTTAGCACAAATAGGGGTACCATAATATGCTAGCAACATCTATGTACATATTTGTATTTTTGAGGGAATAATGTTTATGCATGGTTATTCAAAAAACTAAAAATTAAAGTTTCTGAAATAAGGCCACAAAACACATACTTAGCATGTGTCCACAAGACTTTTGACTAATGGATGTAGTTGCCTAGTGTTTTTGCTTCAAAATGATCTGAAAATCACCCTGCCTAATCATTCACATAAAACAATACATTGATTTAAATTTTTTAAAACAGTTTTTGCTTCCAAAGGCAATATGCGCAGGGGCGTGACTTGCTGAGATTCACACCTGAGAAGACAAAGACCCTGCATAGTAATGAGCCTGCATACTAATGAGCCTGCATACTAATGAGCCTTTCATTCAGGTGTGTCACACAAGAAAGAATGGAGGACAAAAATAAATAAATAAATTATATATATATATATTTAATCCAAATATAAATGAAAGTCAAAAGCACATTTTTAGTACATAGTCATACCTGGAAACAAATCCTGTTCAAATAGGCTATATGGACCGTTCTACAGAATTAGAGTTCTCAGAGAGGAAAAAAAGGTAGTTTTTCACAATTTTTATATACATTCAAATTGTATAATTTCCAAGGTAAACATTTCTAGTATGCAGTTAATTCTCATACTGTATTTTCAGAAAGTTATTGAATATATCCTCTCCTCAAATGTGTCACTAATAAAAAACAATAATATTAAGCTTTTTTTTACATCTATCTTGTCTTTTTTTTTTTTTTTAAGTAGGCCTATAGCCTGGATTTTATCATTCATATTTCAAAGATTCATTAGTTTGATATAGTCTACATTGGACACTATTCAATAACGCGATTAGAACAAAGCATTTAAAAATAAATAACTTACTTCATCAGCTGAATCCGTGCTCCTGAAATGAGTAATGAATCTAACGTTACCAGCACTTCTTCTGAGGTAACTTTTCCAGGATTATTACGATAGTATTATTGCTCACAGCGCAGCAAGACGAGGTAAGTACAAGATTCTTATCTTTTTACTTCTTTGTAAAAAGTATACGTATTTCAAGGGTAACATATGAGCAGAAATTGGCGAACAAAAGCTTATTTAATGTGGCAGTAGGCTGTTTTTACAGTAAAAACTTTATAATCCATCCAAAACTAATCAATGAAATCTTGTCTAAATATTCATATTTAGTCTGTAACATATCGTGTTTATGCGAGTGTGAGATGCGCGCTGTACAGCTGTAAACAACAGCACGCGCGCGTCTGTGCCTTACATTCATCATTCACACTATCATTCACGTGATTACAACAAAGAATAAATAACTTACTACATCAGCTTGATTCGCTGCTCCTCGGAATGAAACTACCAGGACTTCTAAGGGTAAATTGTTCCAGGATTAGGACGATAGTATTATTCCTCAGAGCGCAGCAAGAGGTAAAGTCCACGATTCTTGTTCAACTTGATGTGTTTTATCCAGCTGATATGGGGGCGTTAACAGTTGTCATGACTTGCCTCAGATTATTTGCGTTTGAATAGCGTGCGCTCTCTGTGGGCGTGGTCACATTAAAAGATAATTAGCTGAAATGAGGAGGACTGACGTCTCTCTCTTTTTATATAGATTACATAAACAGAGAATGTTTGTTTTAGTTTTGAATTAGATAATTTAAAAGTACACACTTTAATGATTATAAAGATATATTGCTCATGCATGTGTGACTAGTATTCGCTGAGTTTTGTTTACATTTAGAGACGTGCTCCAGAAAAAAAGTTAACGGAGACGGAGAGGCAGAAAGCATACCCTGTTTATTTTCTTTATTTCACAAAAGTACAATGTTTTATTTCGATTGGAAGTGGACCCATAAAAAAGTAGACATTTAACAGTTCATTTTTTCATATTTCTTAAGTGTGTATGACAAAAAATGACTGAGTATTTTAAGTCTATATTGCTGCTATGTGAAAAAAATCGCGCAAAACGCGCCGACGCGTTTTCAGACCCCAGAGGGTTAAAATGAATGGGGAAAAATAAATAAGTAAACAAAATGAAGATAAGCAACATGGTCATCAAAAAAGGAACAAATATATAAAATAAAACGAGAATAAATAAGAAATATAGAAATTAAAGTGTATATAAATATGTAATATTTATGTGTATATATATGTAAAAATTCAAGGTGTACACTGCTGTTTATAAGTTTGGGATCGGTAAGATTTTAAAAAGTCTTATGCTCACCAAGGCTGCATTGTTTTTAAATTAAAAATACAAAAAAAAAAAGAGTAATTATTACTCTAGTCTTCAGTGTCACATGATCCTTCAGAAATCATTCTAATATGACGATCAAACATTCATTATTATTATCAAAGTTGAAAACAGTTGTGGACTTTTTCAGGATTAGGATTAATAGAAAGTTATGGACTTTTTCAGGATTAGGATTAATAGAAAGTTATATTTCTTTTATTTGAAATAGAATCTTCTGTGACATTATAAACGTCTTTACTGTCACTTTTGATCAATTTAATGCATCCTTGTTGAATAAAAGTATTGAATAAAAGACCCCCCCCCCCCCCCCCCAAAAAAAAAAATCTTAGTTGAACAGTGTATTATACATTTTTGAAATAGGAGCTTAACATTCTTTCAAACTGCCATGATGCGCTGGTGGTGTGACACGTAGCGTGGGTCAGCCTCTAGTCTGGTTTGTAGTACCTGGCAGAGAGCAGATAACTCTGTGGTTCTGTTTGGTGGAGACCTCACCATCCACACTGGCCTTCCATCAACAATAGCATCATCTTCATCAGACATCAGTTCTATTGATGCGGTCTTCCAAAGTTCCCTTTCTGTGTTGGTTTGTACAACCCTGGACCTGGTCTCCAGCAACTGCAAAACATGACAGTAACTTAACCACTAAAACACAGAGAGAATAGTTACATTCTGAAGAGAGAAAAAAAACTGCTTAACCAGTTTCTTAACTTACCTTCTCTTTCTTTGACGGTTCTTCGCAATGTTCTTCATAGTGTTTCTTTTCTGGGCCTTTTCAGGCTGAGCCAAAGAATACTTCCTCCGCAAAGTCTCAAAATACGTCTTGCAACCTGCTAAATATATCATAAATAAATATAATGCCAATAAAAATAAGTAAAACAGGACATTAAAATGATTACAACATCTTTAAGATTACCTTTTACACATTCAGGGTCAACGTCTGTAAAAGTTGTCCTTAATTCTTCGAAGAGGTAAGTGGTCACAGCCAGGTTATGTGATGAATTTATTCTGGGGGGAAAAGTTGCAGATATTTTTAATGAAATTCAGTTTTGGCATTTCAAATCCATAGTAGATTAAACTAACATTTATAGCATATAAGCAGCAGTCTTACCCGGTTTGTGGATCGTATTTGTGTGGGTTGTTCTCTGAATTATGGAGGCGTCTTACAGATTCCTGTAAAGTTTGAAGTTAAAAAGCGATTAAATGGATTCACAATCTGCAAGCACCACAAACCACAAAACTGAATTTTTAGTTTGAATAAGCTGGCCATCACACCGCAAGAGACAATACACATATCAGGCTAATTGTAACGTTACGCGAACTACGGTTTACAGACACGTTATAGAACAATAACTGGACTTACCGCAATGCTCACGTTATGTGCCCTTTTCATTCTTTTCGGAGCGTTGTAAGGTTCTTCTTGTAACGTTAGTCTGTGCTGATCATACTTTCGCTCAAGAGCATCAAGACGCTGGAGAGTCTCTCGGAGAAGATCAGTCTGTACATGCTGTGCAGCCATCAAAGTAGTAAGCTGACGAGACATGGCATTCTGGCCGGAAATCAGCTGCTTCATCATGTCGTTCACGCTGACTGGGCTTGAGCCTGCTTGCTCGCCTCTATTCAGTGGAGTAGAACAGCTCAGGTTCCTTCTACACGCCATATATTTCCAAATCTCAACACCCCGAAAAAGAAAAATAACAACCGTTCTCTGTGCTTCCGGAAAGAATGCTATCATTTTAAAGTATTTTTTTGCACGCTTGAAGCAATACACTAACGTTATTGGTTGCACCTCCATTACGTCACCACATATGTTACGAGTGGTGAATTTCAAACCTCAAAACGCCCCCTTTTCTTGCAGCTTGTTTGGTTGCGGAAGTACTTTTTTACTCAAACCACGCCCTCGGTATGACGCGTTGCAAGCGTATCTATTTAATTTTGTGAATAAATATGATGCAGCTGGACATATTACCTTTCAACATGGAAATTAGCTTCACAGTCCAGCTCAGTGGTGATTAATTTTGTTGTAAAAAACAAAACAAAAACAAATGTATATATAGCTAGCCACTTGGGGGAAAACCGTGATGTCATTGTCCATCTCAGTTCAAATCTCATACTATAATGGTGTCAATGCAGGCATATCAATAAATCAAATCAAAGTTTATTTATAGAGCACCTTTTTACAACAGCAGGTGTTTACCAAGGTGCTGTACATACAGATGACAGACAACAAAGCAAGAAAACAACAAGTAACAAGTAACTCTCATACTGTGTTATATGCAGTACTATATAAATATGTTTTTAAATGTAATTTAAAAACAGCAAGTGAAGGTGCCTGCCTAATGTACAAAGGTAAATTATTCCAAAGTTTCGGGGCCACCACTGCAAAGGCACGGTCACCTCTGCTCTTTAATCTTGCATTGGGAGAAACCAAAAGCAGTTGTCCAGCAGACCTAAGTGCTCTGGATGGAACATATGGCTGTAATAGATCTGAGAGGTATTTAGGAGCAGTATCGTTTAATGATTTAAAAACTAAAAGTAAAGTAAAGTAAAGTAAAGTAAAATCTTAAAGTAAAGTAAAGTAAAAAAGAATAATTTACTTGCCAACAGGCAAGTAAAGTAAAATCAATTCTAAAAGGAACTGGCAGCCAGTGAAGGTAAGCTAATATAGGTGTAATGTGCTCCTGTTTGCGTGTCCTTGTTAGTAGACGTGCAGCCGCATTTTGTACCCTCTGCAGACGTGTTAGAGATGCCTCACCAATGCCTACATATAGACTATTACAATAGTCCAGGCGAGATGATATAAAAGCGTGGATGACCTTCTCAAAATCAGTAAAAGATATAAATGACTTGACTTTAGATAATTGACACAGGCGACGTGAGCCAACCCTAGAGTCGGCTTTAGTCATTGCTAGTTCTACCATCCTCAACACACTCATCTCCTCACCGGCCGGATGACCCAACCCCAACCAGATGAACTGGATAAATATCACGAAAGTTCTGATCACATCTGACTCCTGACATTATGCTGCCTAACTCATAATCATACACTGTTCGTTTCCTTGGCCAAAGGAGGACTGGCCCCCTGACTGAGCCTGGGTTCTCCCAAGGTTTTTTTCTCCATTCTGTCACCTGATGGAGTTTTGGTTCCTTGCCACTGTTGCCTTTTTCGCCTCTCTTCGCCTTTGTCGCCATTGGCTTTTGGCTTGCTTAGTTGGGGACATTTAACATTTAATTTTGAATTTAACAATACTATTACAACATTGTTTTTCTGTTATCTCTGTAAAGCTGCTTTGAAACAATTTGAATTGTAAAAAGCGCTATATAAATAAAGGTGACTTGACTTGACTTGACTAGTTCTTTGATGTCAGTTTTTGTGTTTCAGGGCCTTAAGAATTTATTTATTTTTCTGTACAAAAAGCTTGTTTGCTGTAGCCTATAGTAGACCAGAGATAATTCTCAATCCTGAAGTCCTCCCCTGCCACCCCTCCCTCTGAGAACAGCCAGCACCCTTAGTGTCAGTCATTAACATATGAAAGGTCTTCACACCTCTCACACCCAGCAGTGTTTCAGCTGTATATGTCCGTGAAATTTCACGGATTCTTGTATATGTCCGCATAGGTGATGTTTCCGGGTTTGTCTGGAAATATACTGTTCCGTGTTACTCTGATCCGCTTTTTCCCACATACATCCGGCAAACATCAAATTACACAGGAGTTTACCATGCCCGGATATTGCCGGATTTGAGTCTTTTCATGCAGTGATTATCAGTGTACACTATACACCTATTCCCCAACAGATATTCTCGGAACCGTTCGGTCATAGCCCACTTGAGTGCTAAAAACTCCAGCTTCATGGAGCTGTAGTTGGACAGGTTCCGCTCGTTAGGTCTAAGACTACGGCTGGCATAAGCCACTGGTTGCACCTTACCGTCCTGTTCCTGCGAGAGGACTGCCCCGAGCCCACCATGGCTCGCGTCCACCTCGAGGACAAACGGTTTGGTAAAATTGGCGTATGCCAGAACAGGGGCCGTAGTAAGCCTACTCTTTAGCTCTTCAAAGCGATCTTGACACTCTCTACTCCAGGCACTGGAGAACGCCTCCTCTCGCTGCCCTGGCCTATGTTTACTACCAGTAAGCTCTCCTACCAGCCGATGTAGAGGAGCTGCCAGCTTCGAATCCATCCACAAAACGGCGGTAGTAGCTGGCGAAGCCGAGAAAGGAACGCAACTCTTTAACGGTAGATGGACGAGGCCACTGTATCACTACCTCAATTTTATAAGGGTCGGTAGCTACTCCCTCACTCGAAATAACATGGCCTAAGTATTTTACCTTCTCTAGCTTCACCTTCAAATTCTCCCTCTCCAAACGCCTAAACACCACTTCCAGTCACTCCAGATGCTGGCAAACAGAAGACGAAAACACAACAATATCGTCCAGATACAACAAAAGGGACTGATATTGTTGGTCTCCAAAGATCCGCTCCATGAGTCGCTGGAAAGTGGAGGGAGCATTGCAGAGCCCGAACGGCATCCGATTCCACTCAAATAGTCCAAACGGGGTGCAAAAAGCGGTCTTTGGCTTGTCTCCCTCACTGACGGGAACCTGATTGTAGCCACTGGCCAGGTCTAAAGTGGAGAACCAGCGGGCTCCCGAAAGTGCATCCAGCGACGACTCTATACGAGGCAACGGAAACGCATCTCTACAGGTCTTGGCATTTAATTGACGGTAGTCTACACATAAGCGCAGACTACCATCCTTCTTCTTTACCAAGACAATAGGGGACGCATATGGACTGCAACTCTCCCTAATGACCTGTGACTCCAACAACTGATTTATATGTGCCCGGACGGTCTCATATTTGGAGGGAGGGATACGTCGGTGTCGCTGCCTCACAGGGGTATCATCTACCAACGGAATATCGTGAGAGATTAGATTTGTACACCCCAAATCACTTTCATTAACAGCGAAAATGGACTGATACCGCTGCAGCAAAGTCCTAACCTGAGTCTGCTCTTCGTCAGGTAATGCACCCAATTCAACTGCATCTACTTGTGCTTGCCCTGAAGGACAAACAACTGGCACCCCTGCAGCAATGGTGTTAGACCGAACTTCTGTAACTCCTGCGGGTAAACTGACCACATGTACACTACTTAAGGTGCCAAAAACTCTGCGCGGAAAAAGCGTAACATCTAAAGTACCCACATTAACTATTGGTACATAGACCGTGCCTTTAACAACACGAACCAATGCAGGCGAGACCAACAGGTTTTCCGGCAATCCGAACTCAGGGGGCTCCAGGAGCACTACTCCATCTGCAAATCGTTCTGAACAGGTCGCTGCTATCAACGTAATAGTGCCGCCTATCACTCGATGCGTCCGAGGACCCCGCACCCTAACTCTCCCTAAACCACCAGGAGAGGGGTGAATATTTACCTGATGGCACTGTTGCAGGGCCTGCCTCACAAAGGAAGGAACTTCAGCCACGGAAGGAAAATCAAAAAGTGCTATACCGTGCTGCCCAAACAACCGTTGGAACCCCAAGACATTCATCCCTAATACGCTAGGGGCTTGGACACCAATGCCACCTGGGGGATCCTTAACAACTAAAACGCCACAATTAGGTACAGAATGCCCACATAATTCAACGTCCAATTCCAAATAACCTATATAGGGAATTGAAAGCCCGTTTGCAGCACGCAGTAGCAGCCACTGGCAGGACTTCAAACGGTCTTGCCCCCAAGGTTCAAAATGTCTACGAAAACAGGTCTCCGTAATTGTAGACACCATTGAACCAGTGTCTATTAAACAAGACACAACCACACCACCTATGTGAACATCTAAGTGAGGGCATGAAGACACCAATTTAGGTAAAGAGCGTGAACTATCATCTATCTCTGAGCCGCAATTCTTCCCAACCGATTCGTGGCTCCGCGACCCGGCGGGGACTAGTTTTCCGATGGTTGGCCGAAATGAGATTGCCTACCACCCGCTGGTAAATCAGCATGACGAGGTGGGTCCCTAGAATGGGGGACTACCCGTTCCCCAACACATTCTCTGACAATGTGCCCCGGCCTATGACATCGCCTACATATAATCGGGCCACTGCGAGCAGATGAAACACGAGGTAAAGGTCCTTGCAACCTTGTAACGCTTTGGGTGAGCTGTTCAAGCTGCTTCTGCTGTGCCTTAAACATCTCTCTCAATTCGCTCAACTCAGAACGTGGCAATACACTACCAATCCCTGTCTGTGCACCTCCCCCACCCCATACTGGAAGCCTTGAACCGACGGAACCGAATGGCTACGACCTCTCGCATCCCCCGGGGTCCCTTCTAGTTCCCATCGCATAGCTTCACTTCGCACTTCCAGTAGGGTGGAATTTGGCTGACAACGAACGAGCTGCTTCAATTCTCGACGGAGACTACTCTCCCGCACATGTTCGACGAATTGATCTCGTATTAAAAAATCAGCGTTTGGCAAATCACTAGGCGACTGCTGTTTAACTCTCTCTAGCAGACCCATGAGTGCCAGAGAAAACTCTAATAAGGTTTCTCCCTCATGCTGTCTCCTAGAGAAAAATGCTTCCTGCAAAGCCACATAAGACTGGGAACAACCGTACAATTCGCGCAAAAATTATCCCGCTCTACCGCTGGGCGATATCGAATTTCTTCCCTGGCTTCCCCTTCCAAATGATCAAATAAAAAGAATGCGCGATCAGCAATGGACATACGACGAACCCTCATACAAGCCTCCGCCTCGTCAACCCATTCGTTTATACCCATTCCCACTCTACCATTAAATTTGGGACACTTACGATCTCGTGGTACAAACACAAACCTCTCCGCAGCCAAAACATCAGGATTTGCAGGCGGAGGGCCAACAGGCAATGCTGACGACGCATTAGACAGACCAGGTCTAGGTTCTGCTGCATCTGTGACGGCCCGATCCTGCCTCAACTTCTCATTCTCCGCCCGCAACTGTAACACCAAATCTCGCAAATCATGTAATTCCTCTTCCATTTTAAGAAATTAGTGAGACTTACCAGCAAAGAGAAATAGGACGCTCACGTGCACACCGCCGCCCTGCTTCAACAAAAAAACACAACATTCACTCAATACAAAGGAAAAAAACAATTCACGTCTCAGCCCAAAAATCAATGTGGGAACCCTGCCGACTGCGCCAGAATGTGGCACCGAAGGAGTGGGTTTCGTTATTCTGGACTCAAGGCAAGGCAAGGCAAGTTTATTTATATAGCACATTTCATACACAGTGGTAATTCAAAGTGCTTTACATAGAAGAAATTTAAAATAATCAAAAGAAATATGAATAATTAAAACAGTTTAGAATAAAGAAATTAAAATAATCAACAGAAATAAGAATAATTAAAACAGTTTAGAATAAAAAATTAAATAAAATACAGTTCAAACAGTCGGACACATACAGTGGCACAGTGCTCATTCAGTACATGCAAAGCTAAACAGATGTGTTTTCAGTCTGGATTTGAATGTGACTACTGTAGGAGCACATCTGATCTCTTCTGGAAGCTGGTTCCAGCCGCGGCTGGCGTAGTAGCTAAAAGCGGACTCTCCTTGTTTAGAGCGAACCCTTGGTATTTCTAGCTGACGTGATCCTAATGATCGGAGTGATCTGTTGGGTTTATATTCAGTGAGCATATCTGCAATATATTGAGGTCCTAGGCCATTGAATGATTTATATACCAGTAATAATACTTTAAAATCAATCCTAAATGTAACTGGGAGCCAGTGTAAAGACCTGAGGACTGGTGTGATGTGTTCATATTTTCTTGTTCTGCTCAGAATCCTGGCAGCAGCGTTCTGTATGAGCTGCAACTGTCTTATGGTCTTTTTGGGAAGGCCAGTGAGGAGTCCATTACAGTAATCCACCCTGCTGGTGATGAAAGCATGGACTAGTTTCTCTAAGTCTTGACTGGAAACAAAGCATCTAATTCTTGCAATATTTTTCAGATGATAATATGCTGATTTAGTTATTGCTTTGACATGACTACTGAAACTAAGGTCTGACTCTAGAGACACACCGAGATTCCTGACTTGATTTTTAGTTGTTAGACCCCTAGTGTGAAGGTATGCATTCACCTTGAGAACTTAATCTTTGTTTCCAAACGCAATGACTTCAGTTTTGTCTTTGTTTAACTGGAGGAAATTTTGGCACATCCAATTGTTGACTTCATCAATGCATTGGCACAGGGAGTCAATGGGGCTGTAGTCGTTAGGCGATAGGGCTAAGTAGAGCTGTGTGTCATCTGCATAGCTGTGGTAAGAGATTTGGTTCTTTCTCATTATTTGGCTCATTGGGAGCATGTACAGGTTGAATAGGAGTGGCGCAAGAATTGAGCCTTGAGGGACTCCGCATGTCATGGACGTCCACTCAGACTTATGGTCTCCTAAACTCACATAATAACCTCTCCCTTCTACGTATGACCTGAACCATTTTAGGACTATCCCAGAAAGCCCCACCCAGTTTTCCAGCCTGTCAAGAAGTATGTTGTGATCGACAGTGTCAAATGCAGCACTGAGGTCGAGTAGTACCAGCACTGATAATTTGCCTTTATCAGTATTTAAGCGAATATCGTTTATTATCTTTATGAGCGCCGTCTCTGTGCTGTGATGCGATCGGAAACCAGATTGAAAATTGTCAAAGTATCCATTCGAGCTTAAGAATTTGTTCAGCTGATTGAAGACAACTTTTTCAATGATCTTGCCTATGAAAGGAAGATTTGAGATCGGTCTATAGTTGCTTAATATAGTCTTATCCAGATTTATCTTTTTTAGGAGGGGTTTGACAACTGCAGTTTTCAGGGAGTTTGGAAAAGTCCCAGAGAGAAGTGAGGCATTTACCACTTCTAGAAGATCTGCTTTTAAGCTGTTTAACACACTTTTGAAGAAAGATGTGGGAAGTGCGTCAAGGGCGCAGGTTGATGATTTAAGGTGCTGTACGGTTTCTTCTAAAATTTTGCAATCAATTTCTTTAAAATCAGACATAGTAACTACTTTCTCAGGTTGTGGTCTGATCTGTCTGACCCCAGTGCAACTCAAGGATGTGCTGATCACCTTTCTGATATTATTAATTTTCTCAGAGAAGAAACAAGCAAACTCCCTGCACTTGCTGTCTGAGAGCATTTCACTGGGAATCTGTCTTGGGGGGTTTGTCAGTCTCTCTACAGTAGCAAAAAGAGTGCGTGTGCTGTTTAAGTTGCTGTTTATAATATTTGAGAAGAAAGTCTGTCTAGCTTTGCCTAGTTCCATATTGAAAGCATGAATGCTGTCTTTGTAGATGTTATAATGGACTACAAGTTTTGTCTTCCGCCACATGCGCTCTGTTTTTCTGCATTTTCTTTTCATATTTTGCACTGCTGTTGAGTTTCTCCAAGGTGCTTTTTGTCTACCACTCTTCCTGACTTTCACAGGAGCAATGTCATCAATTACACCTTTAACTTTTGAGTTAAAAGAATCAAGGAGAAAATCAACAGAGTCAGCAGATATGCTTGGTGTTAAAGATATAGCCTTCATAAATAGCACACTAGTGTTCTCATTTAAGCATCTCTTCTTGACAGACACAGACCTAGCTTCAATTGCAGGAGAGATCAATATAATCAAAGAAAATACAGAAATGATCAGACAGTGCTACATCCTTAATAACAATTGATGAAATGTTTAGACCCTTGCTGATAAGTAAATCTAGAGTGTGTCCACGATTGTGTGTCGGTCCATGTACATGCTGAAACAGATCAAAAGTTTTTAAAACAGTTTTGATTTCTTTTGCCATATTGGTTTCTGCATTATCTATGTGAATGTTAAAATCTCCAGCAATAGCAAAACAGTCAAACTCTGAGGAAATTGTTGATAGCAGTTCTGTGAAGTCCTCAGCAAAGGCTGAAGAGTATTTTGGAGGCCTGTAAATAATGATTAGTAAAATGCGTGGAGCACCTTTTAACACAATACCCAGATATTCGAAAGACGGGTAATTACCAAATGATATTTGCTTACATTGATAGACATCTTTAAAGAGAGCAGCTACACCCCCTCCTTTCCTACCCGCTCTGCAGACATTCATGAAAGTTAGGAGGGGATGTTTCATTAAGGATTGTTGCACTGCAACTGTCTTCTAGCCAAGTTTCATTTAGAAACATAAAATCCAGGTTGTATGTGGTTATTAAGTCGTTGACTAGAAGTGATTTGTTTTTAAGTGAGCGGATGTTTAAAAGTGCTAACTTAACAGTCTTACTTTCTGTCCCCACAGCAGTCTTAGTTTGGCGTGTAATAGGCACCAGATTAGATGGGTTTGCTGTACGGCTTTTGAAGGCCTTAGACTTTCTATCATGTAATCGAACAGCAATGGAGAAAGATACAGGCACATTGGGTTCCCGCTTGTTCTGTAAACATTTGAGAAAGTTACTGTTATCATAGCGGGGACCCGACACATATCACTGAGAGCTGGTATCAGTAGTTTTTGGTTCACCTCGAGCCGCTGGAGGAGGGTGTGGGCCCTGGCGCTGTGGCAGAGGCCGAAGAGCTCTCACAGGAGGAGGGCGAGCTGGGCCCGCAGGCTTTGGTGGTTTTGGGGCCTGACGTTTTTTGGTTGATATCTGCGGGCTTGCAGATAGTTTGGTTCCAGCAAACACTAGTTTTTCCATTTTCTCTGAGAAGCACAGAAGATGTTGTGGAGATGCTGGAGAGAGGGAAAGCGTGTCTGGGGAGAGGGGCTGTTTCTCTGGTGTTATCAGAGGCTGTAATGTGCTGTCCTGGTTTTCCAGAAAGTCGTCCTTGGGTGCTGAATCTTGGAGCGGTTCTAGTATGTCACAATCTGTCTGTGGTGAGCTCTGTGGGCAGGGCTCAGCTGAGATTGTGTCCGTGAGCAGAAGTTGTTGTGGCTGAGTGGTGTTATCATTGTCCTTGTGTGATGTGTCAACCGCATGTCCATCCAGGTGCTGAAGTGAAGTCCTGTGGTCATTCATACTGTGTCCAGGTGTGTGTGTGCCATTCAGGTTGAGTGGATTGGCACACACTGCAGAAGGATGATTGAGGGAGAAGTGGATATTGTCCTTTAGCACTCTTGAACCAAGTTTGTTTGGGTGGTGGCCATCCTGTTGAAACAGTGGCCTCTGACTCCAGAAAAGATTAAAGTTGTCAATGAAGTTTACTCCTTTTATATTGCAGGTTTTTTGGAGCCATGTATTAAGCTCAAGCAACCGTGAAAACCTGTTTGTTCCTCTTGCTGGGAGTGGTCCGCTGATGAATGTTTGAACTTTCAGTCTTTTAAGTGTTTCAAAAAGTTCATTGAAATCCTTCTTAAGGAGTTCTGACTGCTCTTTATGAATATCATTTTTCCCCACATGAATGATGAGTCGATTTGCAGTTTTATGTTTCATCAGAATGTTCTCAAGTTCCCTGTTTACATCAGAAGTTGTTGCTTGTGGAAGGCAGCATGTTGTTGTATCCCTGCTACTAATGTTTCTGATTATGATCAAGACTAACACACACACACACACACACACAATTCAGTACACAACAAGGGTAATATGGCTTCAAAATCAAAACTAAGGGAAAATAAACAAAATCAAACAATCAATGATAACATGTCAGATGGCAAGGAGAAATAACAAACCTACCCAATTCCACTTCACTACAAGCACTTCAAACGTACACTAATGTACTCACTTCACCACAAGCACACGTGCATTCAGGTGACAGGAAATTCAGCAGAATCAAATCACTCAGTGAACAAGGGTACCCATTAACTTGGACCTAGAGTGGTCAGTCTCCCTCTTAACCAGTCCAACAAAATCAACATCAAATTGTCACAAATAACAAAAAGAAAAGAAATACAATCACATCATAAATCAAATCAATAAACAAAAGAAAGGAAATACAAGTAAATTGTATTTCAATTCAATAAAGGAAAAATACAAAGTTGAACAACAAAATACAAATACGAAGCACATTACTCTTGATCCATGAACCAGACACACACACACACCAGCGTCAATACGTGTTTCTCACAAGGGCACTTAACTTGCACACACACAGCCGACAAACACTCACCCAACTCGCACCATCTTATGGGTTCATTCACACACCACACGAATTCCACAAACGCTCTTCCAGTTGAAACAGTGCGGAGGCAATCACCGACCACTGAGGATAGGCTACACGAGTCTCGCGCTCCCCAGCGTCGAGTCCACTGAATGCGGGCCAGTCACAGGCACAGATGAAGCGGGGCAAGGCAGCACACGGCAAAGGGACGGGACGAAGAAGAGCGAAACCCCAAGGGGAAGAAATAAATAAGGAAAAGGGGAAGCCAGGTCACGGTCCCAATCAGCTCGCTGCACTCATGCCGACATTACTCGCTCGTCCACTAGAACAGAGGAGGAACACAACATAAACAATGTCTTTTCGCGAATATTCTCCCATGAAGTCAATGGTTTACCCACCTGATTTTCCGCAAATCAGTCCTCCCACTGTCAAGCCGCGATAGGTAAACACAGCCCGTCACGCATACTAAAATGACAAAGCGCATACATGCAGCCAACAGCTCACCCCGAATACCAATATTTATCCATCTCTGATAACATACCCAAATGGATGTGCGACTCAGCTCAAGAATCCCCGCACGAGAGCAGCTCGGGAAAGCAGCAACAGAGCTTACAACAGCCTACACGCTTCCAACACACAGAAACCTTTATGCGCGCTCCCGCACCTATAGCGCACCTGAATCTAATTAGGCAATTACCACTTAATCAGTACTCGGGCTGTTACTCTAACTAGGCAGCTATGCCTGCTACAAACGGAATAAATTAAAGGGATTAAAATACATCAATATTCTGTAACTGTCTAGGGAGAACACATTGAGTTATAATAGCAATACAGCTTAAGGCTTGAATACCTCCCAAACACTAGAATTTGGAAATGACTTATTTAAAGTGTGATCAGAAGGTACAGTAAACGTTATGTTCTTCGTCAGTATTGGTGCGATGGTAAGAGGACGCTCTTGAAATTGCTCCATTTATTATCTTCTTTCCAAAATGAATCACATATTTGATGGCCTAAACATGCTCGAAAACTCATTCAACTTTGCTGATGCGCATCAGAAGTGGCGAAATGTTTCAGCTGAAATGGGTTTCAAAATTCAGTGTGGCAAAATAGCTTGATAGCGGCACCTACAAAATTTTAATAAAGTGCCCTTGTGTCTAGGCCTATTCCTCGACTAGTGAGGTCTAACAATAATTATATAGGATCTAGAAAAAATCTGACTGTGATTAAACCTGAAAATCTCAAAATTAGTGAATAAAACAATTTCTAAAGCTATGTCTCCTAAAATGATTTCCATTACACGAGAGTAGATGTTAAAACTTCATGCTGATTTGTACTCGGCTTTCGCCAAGATAAGCAACACTAAGACGTAGCTTTACAGTAAACTATGCTTCTCCATCCATTTACGCTTCTTTCCATATGAGGGTGTGACTCCCCTTCTGTTATAGAGATATTAGATCACTCACAACTAAGGTGGTTATTGTAAATTAATTGATCATAGATAATAGTTTTAAAGTACTTTGACGTACTGAAACCTGGCTTAAACCCAGTGTTTCCGCTACATTCATTCTGTCATCCAGAAATACTCCCGCCGCGGCTGCAGCTTCTCAGTGACGTCTGATATTGTGCGCACTATTCTGTTATAGTTAAGCCCCACTACATTCATAAAACATTGTAAAGCACCATAAGGTGCACTATATAGGTTTCTGGAGACATTCATTGTGTATTCAATAACTTAATGTGAGGTACTAATGAATAATTAAGTTGTTAATTTAAAGTTAATGTAAACTTATCTCTCCTCAGCAGGGACGGATTATCACTTGCAAAGTCCCCGGGGCCAATTCTCTTGTAATGTACAATGTAAAGCGACTTTGAGCTATGGAAAGGCGCAATAAATAAAACTACTTCTTCTTCTTCTTGAAAGTGTTATTGCAATAGTAATAGGCTATTTCTTATTTAGTTAATATTTTATTTAGCAATAATAAATAATAATCATAATTATTACTATTAGTCATATTAAAATATCGGCACAAAAGTTTTGCGAATTTTAACCAGAAAAAAATTAATAAAAAATCTTGCAATTAGTTTTATTCGTTTTATATAATTATTCCAATACCTTTCACGCAAAGAAAGAAGCTCAAAGAGTAGTTCGAATAAATATAATTTTAAACAGGATGGGCCAATAGTTCTATAAGAGGTTTTGGGGCCTTCATATTGTAGCGTTTATACGCCCGTATAAATATAACTAATTATTATTCATAACGGATTATGATCAATAACTAATCATTTAATTATTTTCAGAATTTACTGTAGCAGAATCAATAGTATGATCATTTTATCAGTTCATCCAATGAACGGAAAGCATAAACAATTATTAATTCTTGGAAATATAATATCTTCCTGGCCAAGAAAGACTAATTCCCAGCTAACAGCTCAATTAAGAAATAAATCAAGGGTAAAAGCATAGGTAACTTAGATCGAAGTTCAAGACAATAAATTCGTAAGCACATGACACAAGTAATGCTTCTCTTTTCAAATACAAACAATAGTTTATTGATTATCCTAAAACTAATATCTAACACAAACACACGCACACGCATTCATACGAGTTGCAGAAAGAAAGAGAGTGAGGAAAGAATGAGTTTTAAGAGTGAGATAGTGAAATCCCAAGTTTCTATATGCACTTATAAGACACAACCTGAACGAACCATCAATCATTAATTTAACCCTTCTATTGTTTCTTAGGCGGGTTATTCGATTTTATATCAAGGCACCAGTTCAGCTAAGAGTCTGGAGGTACTTGCTTGTCCGTGCGACACCTTTTCGGCGTAAAAGGGGTTTCCCGGTCCGTTGCTTGGCTGGCTGTGCCTGGAGACGTCTTGGGGCGTGGTGTGTTGGCGCGGATGAATGAAGTCTTTGAAGTTGAAGCAGGCTTTGCAGTTGAAACGTTAAAATGAAACTTTGCAGCAAAACTTAACTTAGAACCGAGACTTTTAACGGAAAAGGAAAAAACTAAGAAAAGAAAGAAAAGTGTGACGAGTAGATGATGGCTTGAATGAAGCTGTTGAACCCGTTCTTCTGATCTTAATTTGGGTTCTTTGTCTCTATGCGTCTACATGATTACTATAACCATCGTCTGCTGTCTCCACCCGACTTGTTGTTCTGCCGAGACCTTTTCCGAGAGAGAGCCCGCCCGACTTCTGTGTTCGGGTCTAAGATTTTAAACTCAAGTGTTTTGTCCCGCCTCCTGGAGGAATTTGGAATTCGGACAATAAGATACTATATGGTTATTTGAGAAGGGGGAATTTTCTACCCTGTGCTCTGCTTACTCATCAGCTCGAACAGAGGATTCAGTTTAGACATAATTTCCATTTTAAGAACATAAACATTTTTACACAGATTTCAATCAAGCCATCGTCTGAATTAAGGATATGTGGTCGCATTGATATGAGACACAATACATTTTCATTCACACAGGTAATAGTTACAACAATTACATGACTTATATGGCATCTAAGCATATTAGACACACACATATATTGTAGAAACCACATAGAAATATGGTTGAACGATATTTGATTATATCAAGTCCATCAAGAATTGTTTTGGGATGAGTTTTATGGATTTTGATATGTAAAGTCTCTTGTCTCTGTGGGTTTTAATGGATCTCAACACTGAGGTCATTCAACGGTCTTCAAGAAGGGGGAAGTCTGTTTTACATCTCTGTCATGGGATCTAATGACCTCGTGGCGTTAACTTGGTGGGTCCTATCCTGTGACATCTCTTGGTCCTTAAGAAAGAAGGGGTCTGTTAGTCGCAGGTGACCCCTGCTAGGGCCCTGAGCAGTACCATTTCTGAACAGATCTGTCTTGCAAAATTACCAAACGTTGACAATTAAAGTATTTCTCTGGTTGCAGACTCTCTGGAGCCTGTGGGTGATTTATGGCTCTGGGTTTGGTGATTTGAGTCTGGAATGTGAAGACTCTGCGTGGGATTATGCTTGAATGAATCACATGGAAGATTCAGTTGTGTTTGGGTCCATTCTCGTTGTCGCTACAATATTCACATAGGGCCCAACAGTAACAGAAGTTCCAGGGAGCCCTCATAGTTCAAGAGCCTTGTTGAAAAGGCCCTGTTTAGGCTATGGGACACATATATTAGCATAAATAAAAAATACATTTTCATTGTTAATGGGTTTTCTGAACCAAACTGGATCCATCCCTGCTCCTCAGCCATTCTCCATTCAGAATTCAAACAGCGCATCACGAAAATGATCGGCCAATATATAAGAAAATATAAGCCAAAAATATGCAAGGAAACGACCAGGGCCGGGTTTCCCGATAACGATGTAAGAGCGCTCTCTACGTGCAATGTTACGAACGCTCGCTGCAATTCCACGTGCGTTTCCCAAAAATGCACTTAACATGAACGCGCGAGAACGCGTTCTACGTGCTACTTAAGCGTCGCTGTCCATTCGCGAAGTGCTGAAATAACCTTATATGGAATTGTATTCTGAACGTTTAACCTAATAATTCGTTATTTGTTGTGGATTAGAAATCAAGACAAGTCTATATAGATATAAAGCACCTATACAGGCTGACAAAATGACAAAAACAAAAAAAAACAAGAGAAGATACCTTTCAAAAAGATAAAATTAATGTCCTTTTAGAGGAGATAGAGCGAAACAAAGATTTTATTTTTAACAGATTTAAAGGACACCATACAAATAATGCTGGGTACACACCTAAAGATAATCGGGCTGATTTTGGCCCGATTTCCCCCCTTCCGACAATCCTAGCTATGTCCCGATTATCTTGATGGTTCTACAGATTATCTTATCAGATATTCCTGTGGTGTGAGGTGTGTTAAGAGTGTCCGAACCTGCTCGGAAGAACGTCGGAGGCGCCCCGATCGCGAATCGTAAATATTCAACATGTTGAATATTTACGATCAGAAATCCTGATGTGTGGGGGGGAACCCCGAGGACAAACGCGCGCGCGCTCTGGAGATTATCAATTCAGTCAGAAAGCGAGATGATTGAAGACGGAAGCATAACAAACGCAGTCAAGGCGCTGCACAAAGTGAAATTTATATAGACAGCAGAGATGGAGGATCATCTTGTTGATTTGTGGCTCAGAAAATGTAATTAGCTCAGTATAAAAACCATTCCATATAAGGATAGGTGTACCAGTACACATGGTGTGTGTGTGTGAGTGAGAGAGAGAGAGAGAGAGAGAGAGAGAGAGAGATTGTTTTATTGTATTGAACATTTGTATAACCAAATAAATACTTTAGTTAGAATTCTTTTAGCAAAACTATGGTTAATTTGTGGTTATCACGGTTTAACTACAATATCCATGTTTTATTTTTTATTTGTAGTAAAACCATTGTAAATATTCGTAAGGGGAGAGAGACAGTTAGGGCCAGCGTGTGTGCATTACCACAACCTTTATCTGAGAAGTTTACTAAATTAACTAAATTCCCGCCATCTGCACGACTTCACCCAAACCCTTTTCTTTTTTTTCCCGTGAATTTTCTGTTAAAATCATTCCAAACACTGTCATCGCAATTTTTTCCTGCATATCGTCCGCCACGCTTATTCTGAAGTCTCGCGAGATTTTGAGAGATTTCCTGTATTCACAGTCTAGACTCTGGTTGAAAATCTGTTAGTGTGAGGTGTGCTGTCTTTGTCACATCATGGCACACCACACACTATAGGAGCAAAACGGTTAAATCTAGGATTTTTTCTCCTTATGTTTGTGGTCTATCACATTTTGAAAATCTTATAAGATGTAAAAAATCTTTTGGTGTGTACCCAGCATAAAGAAAAAACAAAACATCTGGGAGGACATTGCAAACTAACTGTTCAAACATCAGGGAAGGAGGTCCGCAAGAAATGCCCAATAGGCCTACATGGCTGGTTTCCGTGCACGTCAGCAAGTCATTGACAGATGTTTTTTAATTAATCCCTATTTTGCCCAGTCTTTAAAGCATATTTCCCTGATTACTTATTTTATGATTATGATTTTTTTTGTTCATTCGTTTAGTTTAGATCGTGTATTTCTAGTGTTTTCTTCCCTTTTTAATTATTTCATTTATTCATTTAAACAAAACACGAGTAAAACAAAGTGTACAATAAAGTACAATCAAAACCTTATATTATAGGCTACTCATGTTGCAATGTAATCTGTTAAATCTAGATAAAGTGTAATCTGCCGGTTGTCCTGCAGGAGACCTCATAACTCTGTCTTCTTACGATACACTTGGGGATTTACGATTACTCCAGAGCACTCGTAATTCTACGAAGATTTTCAACTGCTACTTAAGTTACGATGCTTTTGGGAAACAGACCATAATATTAAGATCAGTCGTACGATCGTTTTTACGATCAATTTAGGCTTACGATGCTTTTGGGAAACGCAGCCCAGGTTTCATTCTCACGCAGCTTGTTTAGTAACTTCACGAGTGGGTCTTTTCCGTTCCATATGTGCGCGCGATCTCCGTTCCGTGTGTACAGGGGCGGACTGGCCATCGGGAGCACCGGGACTTTTCCCGGTGGGCCGCTGGCCAATGTGGGTCTACTCCATTGCGTATCTTGAAACACGCCCCTTTCACGTCCTGGAACACACCAAGCCGACGCCGATGAACGAGCGCTGATGAAAGCCGATGTGTGTTGTCGTACTTTGAACACACCGAGAGAACTACAGCCGACTGACAGCTAGAATGAGCGTTCTGCGCCTGTGTGTAAAGGAGACAACTGTCTATTTCTACAGATATATTAATCTATATTCATCATTCAAAAAGAGAAACCGACGCTGCCGGCTGCAGATACACAAACCGTAAACAAAGCAGTGCGTGCTTACCGTTTTGAATACCAATCCTGCTAAATACTTTCTTTATTCCACTCCGCTCATGTTAATATTGAAATATTTGCCAAGGAACTCTGAGGTAAGTTGACGTAACATTAGAACAGCCTTCTATCTGTGCCGTTTTAACTTTGCTATTATTATCGTGCACTGACTCGTTCACTACATAAACAGCCAATCAGAGTTCCCTCTTTCACCGACGGCCCGACGCCGATTCAACATGGTGTTCCAGGTTTAAACAGAGAGAGAGATTGATCCTTTACATCGAATTTCTCTGAGCAGATAATTACAAACAATTGTCCATGGATGAAAAGAAAAGGTGGAGCTTTTTTAAATACTCCGCTTTTTAACTTGGAGAAAAGTTACGCGTTAAAAAAAGCATTAGGTAGATGCTGTGAAATGCTTCAAATTAACAGATTATACATTTGGTGCAAAGAGTAGCAGACAGTTCAGCAGCTCTGATGGCTTTAGCTCCCCCTGACTAACTGATATGCTTGATAGTTTTATATTAATAATGTTGTGTCTTAATGTTCTTCTGTTTGTTTCTCTTTGTTTTACAAATATGACCTAATATGTTGTGTTACTTAAAATAAATGTTTAAATAGCATTTATTTTTGTATTGTGTTATATTTTTATGCTATAATTGGTGTTAAAAATTACTGTGCACATTAATGTGCCAATGTGTTATGATATGGAATGTGGTGGGCTGCTGTGGGCCAGAAAGTCCAGGGCCACTTTTTGGTCCCAGTCCGCCCCTGCGTGTGTGTGTGTGTGTGTGTGTGTGTGTGTGTCGGCGCGCTGTGCAGTGCTCTCTGCTCCGTGTTTGCTCTGCGCGTTCTGCTCAAATAACGTGTCATTTCTCAGTAGTGGACTTCTGTCTGCTATAGCCCTGCTGAGCTGGTATAGCCATGCTGGGCAACAATGGTACAATAAACCTGCTCTGATCACATGCTCTGGTAATATAGCTTTGTAAGACTATAGGCCTACTTTATTTGGATAGTCAAAATTAAATCTGTTAAATCTGAGTATGTTGCATAGAACTGAATGAAGAATAATATGAAGAATAATATATTGATATTGTTATTGATAAAAATAAAAAATTATAAAAAAAATTGATAATATTGGGCTATTTTTTGTCAAATTTTTGTGTTGTTTAATTTAATTAAGTGATTCTACATTTAAATATTGATGATTACAAGCTTAAGGAAAATGTGATTAATTGTGAGATGAATTGTGAGATGAATTAGATTAATTCCCAGTCCTTATGGCTGTCAAATGATTAATCGTGATTATTCACATCCAAAATAAAAGTTTTTTTTACATAATATATGTGGGTGCACTGTGTATAATTATTTTATATATACAAATACACACACATGCTTGTATATATTTAAGAAATATTTTCATGTATATACTGTATATAGATTTATATAGAATTTATATTATATATAAATATTTTATATATAAATAATATTTTTTTCTTAAATATACATGCATGTGTGTGTATTTATATATATACAAAATAATTATACACAGTGCACCCACATATATTATGTAAAAAAAACTTTTATTTTGGATGTGATTAATCACGATTAATCATTTGACAGCCCTAATATATATATATATATATATATATATATATATATATATATATATATATATATATATACGCACTTGTTTTTAATTATTTTTAACTACGTTTTTCAAAATTCAAAGCCCGGAGCCCTCCCCTGGACAGCAAGCCAAATACCCATACTCTTTACTCTATTTAATTTGATGTAAGTTTGTAACTCATGAATCCTGAAAGGCTGAGGGCATGGCGAGGGTAGTAGGATGGGGGCTCCAGATAAAAGCAGTGTTGCCGACTTTGCGCCTTTGTCGCTATTTTAAGCAAGTTTTCAGACCCCTTTAACGACATTCTTTCAAAAAAGCGCATAGCGACAAATCTAGCGACTTTTTGGACAAATTTGAGTAACCTCCAAATGTTGCCACTACTGTCCTGCGAGCGCGAGGTCTTGACTCCTCCCTGCGTCAACCCTGTTCAGTGATTGGTTGAGAGGAGCGAGGTCTTGACCCTGTTCAGTGATTGGCTGAGAGCAGCGAGGTCTTGACCCTGTTCAGTGATTGGCTGAGAGGAGCAGCACTTTCTGCACACGGCGGCTGACGGACGGGAATGAGCAGTTTCATTTCAACGGACTTAACACTTATCTGCTTCTCTTTTATTTTATATAAAGCATTTTGTTTGGCCATTTTAATTTCCAATCTTTTCTTGTGCTTATCACTTGTTATACTCACGATCACCAAGCTTTAGTTCATCCAGTGTCCGAACTCTCAATTCAGATAATTGTACACATATAAATTTTTTTGTCATTCACTATTAATACTATTATGATTCACTATTGATGATATTATCATACTCGTTCTATTGTCTGACGAAAAAAAATAGGAAATGAGAACAGTTTTATTGGACATTCGACTATATTAAAATTCAGTAGCCTATGTGAGCGTGAATTTGGAGAGAAAAGACATTAGGCAGGCAGAACGCGAGTATGACGTGATGACGTCATGGATATACTAATTGGCGTATTTAGCGACTTTCTGGGAAGGCATTAGCTACTTTCCTTTGAAAATAGTTGGCAACACTGGAGAAAAGTTTGCCTAGGGTCTCCAATTGCCTGACCATCTGGCAGACTGGGCACTTTCCTTTTGACTTCAGTTTGAGTGCACTTGTCCATTCCCAGATAGCAAAATTGTTCCGGGCCTTTTATGGCCCAAACACTGTTCTTAGTTTTGGCAATCATACCGCCAGGAATGCAGGGCCAAAACCGGCCCAGACAGTTTTGCCAAAAGCACGCCAGAAAGCTGCCAATAAAAAGGCCAATGCTGTACCAGACGAGAGCCAGAAGACCCTAAATTGGGCCATATTCATGCCATAATATCGCCATTGAAAAGCCAGATGTCTCCCGAGCACAGGCCACAACTCTGCCAGATTATATTAAAATAACTAATTTGGCCCATATTCAATATCTGCACCCAACAGCAACCATGCAATTCAAAGAGAAATCAAACCAGGAAACCATAACTGCTAAAAATTTACGCCTGACGTTGTGTGTTGGTGTGCGCCTGACGTTATGTGTTGGTCTGTGCCTGACGTTGTGTGTTGGTGTGTGCCTGACGTTGTGTGTTGATGTGTGCGCCTGACGTTGTGTGTTTGTGTGCGCCTGACGTTATGTGACTGTGCATCTCCTCCTACCCCCCTCTCGATCGCCAGCCAAATACAACCAACACCTCAACCATTGCTCCACCTCCTGGTTCGTGGATTCTCTGCATCCAGCGAATGGCTTCTAGAAACAAACAATTAAAGATGTCATGGGAGGTTTTAGAGTTTCAATTTAAGACTTTGTAAAGACAAAGTAAAGACAGGCAATGCCATTTAAACTTAAATTTCATTTAGGCCTTTAAGTTAAGTCCCATTCTTCTGTTGACTTTGTGACAGACTAAAGGGAAAGGGACAGCATAATTTGTTAATACAGTTTCTTTATGGAGTTAAACAGACCTTACAAAAGAGGTGTATACATAGCCTGACAAGCCAGACTATATCATAATGTGTAGTCTGACCACGAACGATAGACTAATACCCCTTTCAAACATACATGGTTATTTTGAAAAACAAAGACATTTCCCTGCATTTATGCCCTTTGTTTACATACAAAGAATTTGTCTCTAAAAACGGTGGCCACTACACTGGAGGCAGTCAATAGCCTTTATTCACCCTGTATTGAGGGGTGGCAGCTCATCGAAGTGACTATTAAGCTGGTAAATGAACCTAAAAATGTTGTCTGGTACATCTAATCAACACTTTTACCTGTAACAACATTCTTGACTTCTAGGCCCTGGAATGATGTTTTGCCATGGAGGCCTGTCCAATTCCTTTTGCAGGCCAAGTCGTTCTGAATAAGCATCTTCATGACCCTCCACACAGTGTCCTTGAGGTTCACGCCCCCAGCAAGGCCCAGTGTCAGCACCTGGAAAAATAAAAGTTTTGAAAATATGAATGTTCATTGTGGAGAAAAAAAATGAACTATTCTTCTCTGGCTTTGTCTTAATGTCGTGGTCCAGCGCCAAAAGAGCCTCAGCATCCCTCAACGGCAGAAAACTTCCGTCCATGTGGTGTAGGTGTAGAAGAGAGATCCTGAACAATCCGCAGCAGATTTCTTTGCATATCACACATCACCTCCTGCTTGGCAATGATCTCTCGTAGTAATGCTGAAACCAGAACATTTTAAAAACTGTTCAGTCCTTGCTAGCTATAACATAGAAATGTATTGTAAATTGGAATAGAGCATAAGGTCTCACCAGAGTGCAGGTCCATCTCAGAAGCAGCATGAGTGGCAAGATGGAATTTTTTGTTGGTGAGGCTAAAAACAAAAAACAGAATAAATTAATAAAGGTAAATTGGTAAATTGTAGTTTGTATCATTTAGGATACTGAATGAGATTGTTATAAATCCGGATAAGTTACGGCTGGCAATAAGGACGGATCTTTACTTAATGCTATTGGGTCTATTTGATGTGGGTCCACACCAATCAAGCTTATCTTCTCTTGATACCGACGAGATGAAGCCATTAGGCTACTGCTCCCCTCAACTCAAATCTGCGTGCAGCTAGGGGCAGGACAGATCATGTCAACAATATGGCTGCGGTTAGCTACTTCCGGTGTTAGCGAATAAGCCCTATAGTCTCTGGGTGTTGTTTACAAAAACAGTTCACATTAACATCTTTTTTGAATTTCTGTCTTAACGGGATATACACCATGGACAATTCGAAAGGAAACTTCTCTTATCTTATTAGTAATTAAGTATCTATTCGGAATCAGCCAAACCTTTCTCCAGACAATATTGGGAAGAAAAGCATTCCAATAAACTGACATTTGGAACTGATACACATTCATCAAGAAATAACAGACGTATCGATCTATTAAAAGAATTGGATGAAAAGCAATATTTCCCCACCACTGTAGCATGAGGATCTAAAGGAGGAAAAGAAGGGGTAGGAGATATGTTGGAACAATCTAATAACTCCAGATTGGTACAGGCTCAATGAGGCTCAATCTTTAGCAGAGGAAATCTGATCATGTCGTTCTTCTGCTCAGTTGTCTGGTGTGACTCTTAACAGAACTGAAGATGTCAGTGAGCTGATGATCATTTCGTTCTTCTGCTCAGTTGTCTGGTGTGACTCTTGACAGAACTGAAGATGTCAGTGAGCTGATGATCATTTTGTTCTTCTGCTCAGTTGTCTGGTGTGACTCTTAACAGAACTGAAGATGTCAGTGAGCTGATGATCATGTCGTTCTTCTGCTCAGTTGTCTGGTGTGACTCTTAACAGAACTGAAGATGTCAGTGAGCTGATGATCATTTCGTTCTTCTGCTCAGTTGTCTGCTGTGACTCTTAACAGAACTGAAGATGTCAGTGAGCTGATGTGTGTTTCTGCTGGATATGGCCGTGGACCGGCTTGGCAAAACAAACAATTCTTGACTGACTACCGCTGTTGTGCTGTCAGTCTGTGTTCCCCTGTCATGTTTATTTGTCTCCCCAGGTGTTTCATATTAACCACGCCCCCTTGTTATCTTTTTTGGCCCTTTATTTATTTAAGCCCTGTGTTTTAGTCCAGTCTTTGTGAGTTCTTGTGTGTTGTTGCTGTCGATGTTGGTTGTACTGCCCGAGTCCTAGTGGTGGGCAGATCGAGGCTTCGTGAAGCAATGAAACGGTTGAAGCATATGTGCCATATTGTTTCAAGGCTTCGAATCAATCCAACACCCGTCTCCACGGTGTTGATCTGAAACAACCTTGACAACGAGCCATTAAAATTAATGTATTTTATTATTAGTTTTTTATTATTGTATTTTTCTAATATGTGAAGCTTGAAACCTGTAGCCTCCTCACAGTGCATAATGTTATTTTGGTCATGAAAAATGAATATTAATAAAAGAAATCAAGCCACAATGTCTCAGTTTCGTATAGATTTTTATTCAAAAATATTAATTTCTCTGCTGTCGAGTAGACGAAGGCCTACTTTTTTTTTTACAGATAATTTCTCCAGCCTTTGAAAAAATCCTCTCACAAGGGAAACTTGTTGCTGGCAGGCACCGATATTTTTTAGCAAGGACATACAAATGAGGAAAGATTACTGCTCTCTCTTTCTAGTAAGTTAGGGGATCATGAGTTCTGGGCAAAAGCGCATCGTTGAGGTATTTTTTCACTTCCACTGTGGGATCAGCTGTAGCATTGTGTATCATCTGGGTCCACAAAACTTTCTTTTGTTTTGTTTCTAGTTTAGTTTATGTTCCCCTTCAGGGACTACCGCTGCGTGTAATCGCAGTGGGAACGCCCCAGCGTGACGCGTCTGAAGCATGAATGAAATCAGTCAATGGAGAGAATGAGCGTACGGCGAGTGACGTCATAGACCAGGAAGCTATAAATATCCCCTGAGCACACAAACGCCAGCCTTTTTTTACTTCAGCAGCTCTGTGTGTGTCTGAATCTGTCGATTGTGTTTGTCTGTTCTGGCAGGAGTTTATCACTATATATAGATATATATATATATATAAAAAAACCAATATGAGCGAGCAGTATAAGAAGTGTGTTCCCCCCTGTACTCGATACATCACGGGTGGGGATTCACACGAGTTATGTGTGGCTTGTTTGGGTGTTCAGCATGCCCAGTCGGCTCTTGAGGGAGTCGATTGTAAGCATTGCGAACGCTTTCCTCTTAGAACTCTGCGCTCGCGGCGATCGCTCTTTGAGGAGAGTGGTTTGCTGCGAGCTCCCCAAGGCTCGGGTCCCGCTTCTGTTGAGGCAGAGCGGCGGCGCTTGACTTGGGGTTCGCAGATGGATCTCACCGGCGATGTTGAGACGGGCCCCGCCCTATCTCAGCTTTCTCCGGCGGGATCCGGTGCCTCTCACCCGGCTTCGGAAGCACGCGCTGCGGCGGTTACTTCTGCCCAGGTGGAGGCATATGATGATGTTGAATTAAGATTATCCAGTTCTGAGGATCTGGATGTCGAAAGTTTTGCATCAGAGGGTTCTAGTGTGACACATTATACTGCAAATGAAGAAGGTTTGATGGATGTGTTATCTCGGGCTGTTGAAAGGCTCAGTATCGAGTGGCCAGCTGATAGACAGGATTCTAAAATTAAAAGCAAACTAGATGATAGATTTCTGTCTGCACGACCTCAACCTTCTCGCCGGTGCTTGCCGTTCTTCCCAGACCTTCATGCTGAGGTTTCAAAGACCTGGGTTAGACCGGTTTCTAGCAGAATTTACACGAATCAGTCAAATGCTTATGGTAACATTTTTGGTGCTAAATCTGCTGGTTATGTGGCGATGCCGAAGGCGGAGGAGACGCTCGCGAGCTATCTCTCTCCTGCTTCTCCGGTTTCACTTAAAGCGCCGGCTCTTCCATCTAGACCACTAAAGAATACCTCTGTGCTGGTGGGGAAGGCTTACTCGGCGGCTGGGCAGGCGGCTGCGTGTTTGCATACGATGGCTATTATGCAGGCTTATCAGGCCGACCTGCTCAAAGATGTTTCTGAGGGGGGTGAAATTTCGGCTGATATGATTAGCGAACTTAGGCAGACTGCTGATCTCACTCTGCGTGCCACCAGAGAGTCCGCTAAATCTATTGGTCGATCTATGGCAGCCATGGTGGCCACAGAAAGGCACTTATGGTTGAGTCAGACATCGATGAAGGAAAAAGATAAGTCTCTCCTTTTAAATGCTCCTGTTTCGCCTGTGGGCCTCTTCGGTGACGCTCTTCACTCGGTCACGGAGAGGTTCCAGGAAGAGAAAAAACAGGCGGCTGCTTTTTCTAAATTCATCCCTCTCAAAATACGTGTCACTGGGGCTGCTGAGCGAAAAGGGCAGTCCCAGCCGTCGAGTTCTTCCTCTTCAAAAAGAGCACAGCAGAAGCGGAGTGTCGCGTCTCGTGCCCCCCCGCAGGGAAACTGGAGGGACGAGGCGGGGCGCTCTCCGGCGCGGCCGTCTCGGGGCAGGACTGATCTGAGGACAGTCATTGTCGCCAGGAAGGCCGCGTCGAAAAAGTCCTGACGGGCTGAACGTCAGGACTCTGAGGGTGGTCCCCATCGGGAGAGACTTGAGTTCACCGCACAAGAACACGGTGCCCTGTCTTTCCCGATGCCCTCAGGGGTCTGTTCTACTAACCCTGCCTACACAGGGCGTAGAGAGACTCGGCGAGCGATTTCCCGAGGGACGCTCGCCCCCTCCGAGGAGGGTTGTGGAGTGTTCAGACCAGCTGTTTCCTGCCAGTATGTTACAGGGCGCTGTGTCTGTCACTCGGGATGTTCATCCAGAGGCCAGCCTCGAGAGGCTGGTTCCCTTAGTAGAGTTCCTGGCGGAATGGGAAATGCTTCCCAATGTTTCTCAGTGGGTCCTGAATATTATAAAGAACGGGTACGCTATTCAGTTCAGAACGCGTCCACCTCAGTTCAGAGGGGTTCTGCCCACGGTGGTGGGCCCCGAGCAGGCTCTGGTATTAGAACAGGAGGTAAAAACTCTGCTGCAAAAAGGGGCTATAGAACGGGTTCCTCCACCCAGCAGGGAGTTAGGATACTACAGCCGGTACTTCATCGTTCCGAAAAAAGATGGAGGGCTGCGTCCCATTCTAGATCTGCGTGTCTTAAATCGCACTGTAGGAAAGCTCAAATTCAAGATGCTCACTCTCAAACAGATTGTGTCACAAATCAGATCCGAGGACTGGTTTGTCACGATAGATCTAAAGGACGCTTACTTCCATGTATCTATCCTCCCTCAACACAGGAAGTTCCTGAGGTTCGCTTTCGGGGGCGAAGCGTACCAATATCGGGTTCTTCCGTTCGGCCTAGCACTGTCACCCCGCACGTTCACGAAGTGTATGGATGCAGCTATAGCTCCGCTCAGGCTGCAGGGCATCCGTATTCTGAACTATATAGACGATTGGTTAATTCTAGCTCAATCGGAACAACAGGCGGTTCGGCATCGAGATGTCGTTCTGTCTCACATCAAGAGGTTGGGGTTGAGACTCAACGCCAAGAAGAGTGTTCTTTCTCCATTACAGAGAACCACTTTTCTCGGTGTAGTGTGGGATTCGACGACGATGCAGGCACAATTGTCACCTGCTCGTGTTGCTTCGATTCTTGCCACAGTAGATCAAGTCAAGCTAGGCCGGTCATCCACTGTAAAACAGTTCCAGAGACTGTTAGGTCTCATGGCAGCTGCGTCCAACGTGATACCTTTTGGCCTCCTGCACATGAGACCGTTACAGTGGTGGCTCAGAACCAAGGGATTCTCCCCGAGGGGAAATCCGCTTCGCATGATCATGAGTTCGCGACGGTGTCATCGCGCCCTGGTTATGTGGAAAGATCCTTGGTTTCTGTCCCAAGGTCCTGTGTTGGGAGCTCCTTGTCGTCGTGTTATGCTAACGACAGATGCCTCTCTCACGGGTTGGGGGGCGATCATGAGTGGTCGCCCGGCTCAGGGTCTGTGGGGGGACCATCACCGTCTGTGGCACATAAACTGTCTAGAGATGTTGGCTGTGTTTCAGGCCCTGAAACATTTCCTCCCAGACCTAAGAGGCCACCATGTTCTTGTCCGGACAGACAACACATCGGTGGTCTCTTACATCAACCATCAGGGGGGTCTGCGTTCTCGCCCGCTTTACAAACTGGCACGTCAGATCCTTCTATGGTCCCAGGGGAAATTTCTCTCTCTCAGAGCTATTTATCTCCCGGGGTATTTGAATCAGGGGGCAGACATCCTGTCGAGGCAGGGGCCGAGGCCCGGGGAGTGGAGTCTTCACCCCGACGTGGTGGAGCTCCTATGGGGACATTTCGGTCGTGCCGAGGTAGACCTATTTGCTTCTCGAGAAACATCACACTGCCCGCTGTGGTTCTCTCTCAGCCAGCCAGCCCCACTGGGGTTGGATGCTATGGTACATCCGTGGCCGAGGTCACGCCTGTACGCTTTTCCCCCGATCGCTCTGCTCCCAGGAGTTCTGGAGAGGGTTCGCCGGGACGGGCTCAGTCTCCTGCTTATAGCCCCGTTCTGGCCGGCCCGAGTATGGTTTTCGGACCTAGTGTCTCTCCTCGACGGTTCTCCCCTAGAGATACCGATCAGGAGAGATCTGCTCTCTCAGGCGAGTGGGTCGATCCTTCACCCCCGTCCAGAGCTATGGAGGCTGTGGGCTTGGCCTCTGAGGGGGCCCAGCTCATAGATTCTGGTCTCTCGGCTGAGGTCGTTGAGACCATCCTCCAATCCAGAGCTCCCTCCACGAGGAAGTTATATGCCGCGAGGTGGAAACTTTTCACCTCTTGGTGTGGAGAGCGCCAGCAGGACCCAGTAAACTGCCCGGTGGGTACAGTGCTGGATTTCCTGCAGGACCGTCTCTCCACAGGGTTATCCCACTCCACACTGAAGGTGTATGTGGCGGCCTTAGCTGCTTACCACGCCCCTTCAAGTGGAGGTTCCCTCGGGAAACACCCACTTATATCTCGCTTCCTTCGTGGCACCTTGAGGCTGAGGCCTGCAGTTCGCACAAGGGTACCAGCTTGGGATCTGGCCATCGTCTTAGAAGGTCTCTCCCTTGCTCCTTTTGAGCCCATCGAGGAAGTTTCGGATAAGTTTCTTACTCTTAAGACTATCTTTCTTCTTGCTATTTCATCTCTAAAAAGGATTGGTGATATTCAAGCACTTTCGGTGGCTCCCTCGTGCCTGGAATTTGCTCCTGGTATGGTTAAGGCCTTTCTCTGTCCGATACCAGGTTATGTTCCTAAGGTGCCGACCACTTTGGTTAGACCTATAGTTCTGCAGGCTTTCTGTCCTCCGCCTTTTCTGACGTCAGACCAGAGGAAACTTAATTTGCTGTGCCCTGTTAGGGCTTTAGATGCGTATGTCCACAGAGCTGCTCTGTGGAGGAGATCGGAACAACTGTTTGTCTGTTTTGGGTCACCCAAGAGAGGGTGTCCTGCATCTAAGCAAAGGATGAGCAAGTGGGTGGTCGAGGCCATCTCGCTTGCTTACGGTTCGGCCCATCAGCCTTCACCTTTGGCTGTAAGGGCTCATTCCACCAGGAGTATGGCTGCCTCTACAGCTCTTCTTTCCGGAGCTTCTCTTCAGGACGTTTGTGATGCGGCAGGCTGGTCCTCACCGCACACTTTCGTCAGATTTTATTCCCTTGACCTTAGCTCCACTCCCGGGGCTCAGGTTCTCTCGTCGGCTTGTGTCTCCTAAATGACACACGACGGGGATTTGGTCGTATGGGGATGTGGGTATTGCGTTCCCACTGCGATTACACGCAGCGGTAGTCCCTGAAGGGGAACGTCCCGGGTTACGTATGTAACCCTAGTTCCCCGAAGGGACGGACGCTGCGTGTCCTGCCATACTCTCGGCATCCCCTTGGGTCGCTGCTTCAGTAACTTTTAAGCTGGCGTTTTGTGTGCTCAGGGGATATTTATAGCTTCCTGGTCTATGACGTCACTCGCCGTACGCTCATTCTCTCCATTGACTGATTTCATTCATGCTTCAGACGCGTCACGCTGGGGCGTTCCCACTGCGATTACACGCAGCGTCCGTCCCTTCGGGGAACTAGGGTTACATACGTAACCCGGGACGTTTTTCAGTCTTAGATAATTCTCAGTGTTTAATTCCATCGACGAATGAAAAGAACACCGCCTTAATTATCTTTTAAGCAAACCCATCTCCAAGGGACCTTTAAACTTGCTAGTACCCTGTGTCTGTCAAGAAAATAGTTAGGGACACTATATCTAAAACCATGTAAAGTTGACTGTGCAAAAGTGTTAGGTTTGTTAGATTCTTCAACAACAAAGTTTAGAGTGTGCCAGCTATTTTATAGACAAGGGGGTGATCATACCAATGTTCCCATACACTGTCCTGTGTTTTATGGATGATGTATTGTTGCAGTAGCCTAGCTGCCGATCACAATACACACATCTCACTTTATTTGGGGTTTCCAAATGGAAATGCTCCCACACCACAGATGTACGGCATCTCTCCTGTGGAGCCTCCATTTCTATCTATCTATCTATTAATCTATCTGTCTATATATTTCTATCTATGCATCTATTAATGTGTCACTATATGTACTCTGTCTGTCTCTAGCCTATCAGTCATTGTGTAAATTTAAATGGAAGCCTAAATATAACTAAACAAGTCGCACCATAAATGTCACTATATCACCAAAAATCTGCTATCTCAAAACCAAACTCCTCTCACAAAAACCCACGATGTGAAAATGCGTTGACTTCACTTTTATACAGATGTCCAATTGTGTGATCTGTTCCCGACCCTGTCAATCAAACGCTGATTCGGCGGACCATGCCACCTGTTGAAACACTCCGAGCTTCATTTAGCCATAGTCACGTGACGTGGGTGTTTTGAATCACGCTTCGGATCAGTGTTTTGAAACATCTGCGCTTCGGGATCTCACAAAGCTTCGGAACGTCTGTTTCGCGTCAGCCATCCCTAGTGAGTCCTTTTCCTGAGTCCTGTTCCTAGTCTGAGTCTTTTGTGTTCAGTTTATTGAATAAAGTGTGCTGCATGTGGATCCTGCTTCCACCTCATTGTAACTACCGCGGTAAAGGCTTTGCTTCAGCTCCAGCTTTAGTAAGAGAGATGTGTGAAGAAATGAAAGTGGATGCTGTTCTCCAAGAGAAGAGGCTGTGATCAACACGTAGACAGTTCTCATATGAATGTCCAGATGAGCCCATCAGTAATGCACTGAAGAGGATGGAGAACATGTGTAATGTAGTGGTGGATGTGGCCATTGTGTCACTGGAGGAGAGGATCAAGACCTTGGCAGAGGTCAAGGAGAAGTTTGCTGTTCTTGTCAACTTCCCTAAGATGAAAAATGAAATATTTTCAAAATATTGATGCCCTGCATTTGAGGGGGAAATTCAAGATTCAAGATTCAAGATTTCTTTATTGTCATACCACAGTACACTGTAGTACGAAATTACGTGCAAAGTTCACAGCTTAAAATACAGCACAGAAATAGTCAAAAACAGTGGAAAAAACAAAAATATTAGCTACCTAATAAAAAATACATAAAAATGCTTATATGGGTATGCGGAGCATGTAGATTGATAGATATAAATATACAACATCTTAAAAAACTGTAAAAATATAAATATCTAGATATATACAGTTGGGAGTATAAATATCCATATTTAAGTGCATTTGAGCATAAGGTACGGTCAGAACAGATAATTATGTACATGTAATATTCACATTGTTGGTATGGTTTTAGTTGTTTTTTGCGTTCAATAGTCTGACAGCAGTGGGGAAGAAGCTAGTTTTAAACCTTGCAGTCCTTGTTCTCAGACTGCGGTACCTCCTACCAGATGGGAGGTGGGAGAACAGTTTGTGGCCAGGGTGAGTGGGGTCCTTGATGATGCCCTTTGCTCTTGACAGGCATCTTTTCTGGGCCAGCTCCTGAATGGTCAACAGAGTAGTCCCAATAGTCTGCTCAGCCATCCTCACCACTCTGCTCAGCGCCTTTCTCTCAGAAGCTTTGCAGTTCTCAAACCAAAGAGAAATGTTGCTGGTCAGAACACTTTCAATGGTGCCCCTGTAGAAAGTGGTCAGGATGGATGGACTGAGATGGGCCCTCTTCAACCACCGCAGGAAGTGCAGACGCTGGTGTGCCTTTTTGATGAGGGAGGAGGTGTGCAGATCCCAGGACAGATTGTCAGCCACATGAACCCCCAGGAACTTAGTGTTTTTTACAATCTCCACAGCAGTCCCATTGATGTGGATCGGGGCGTGCACAGGCTGATTTCTCCTGAAGTCAATCACCATCTCCTTGGTTTTCTCGACATTCAGGGCTAAGTTGTTTGTCCTGCACCAGTCTGCAAAAAGTCTCACCTCCTCCCTATATGCCCCCTCATCTCCGTCCTGGATAAGACCCACCACTGTCGTGTCGTCCGCATACTTTATGATGTGATTGGTGCTGGACTTTGCACAGCAGTCATGAGTCATCAGTGTGAAGAGAAGAGGGCTAAGAACACATCCCTGCGGGGAGCCAGTGCTCAGTGAGATGATGGTGGATGTGTTATTGCCTACTCGCACAAACTGAGGCCTGTCTGTGAGAAAATCCAGTATCCAGTTACACAGAGGAGAACTTATGCCCAGTGCGTCTGAGCCCAGCTTGTTGACCAGATGCTGGGGAATTATGGTATTGAATGCCGAGCTGAAATCAACAAACAGCATACGCACAAGAGAGTTCTTATTCTCTAGATGTTCCAGGTTAAAGTGGTTTGGGCGGTAGGCAAACTGAAATGGGTCCAATGAAGGGGGAGGGCAGATGAGATATGGTCCTTTACTAGTCTCTCAAAGCACTTCATTATTATGGAAGTGAGTGCTACGGGCCGGTAGTCATTCAGACTATTAATAGTGTGTTTTTTTGGAACAGGGATGATGGCTGAGGTTTTGTAGCATGAAGGCACAGCAGCTTGACTGAGGGAGATGTTGAATATATCCGTGAGGACATGAGACAGTTGGACTGCACACTCCCTAAGCAAGCAGCCCGGTATCATGTCTGGACCAGCAGCTTTCCGCGGGTCGATTTTCTTCAGCACCCGCTGGACATCTGCTGGATCCAGTCTGAGCACCTGGTCTCCTTCCTGTGGGGTGGTTTTCCTCGCTAGTGTGGTATTCTGTGCTTCAAACCTACCAAAGTAATTGTTAAGGTTATTGAGGAAATCCATGCTATCGTCACAGGACTGGGGAGCAGTCCTATAGTCCGTGACAGCCTGGATTCCCTGCCACAGTTTCCTGGTGTCTCTGTGGTCATTAAAGTGACCCTGGATTGTTTGTCCATGTGCCCTCTTTGCCAATCTGATTGCTTTATTCAGATTGGCTCTTGCAGACCTGAGAGCAATGACATCCCCAGATTTGAAGGCAGAGTTCCGGGCCTTGAGCAGGGCTCGGACCTCTGTCGTCATCCATGGTTTCTGGTTCGCCCGAACTATAATGTTTTTTGTGACACAGACATCATCCATGCAATTGAGTATGTATCCTGATACGACATCAGCATACTCCTCGATGTCTGTGGTATGGCCTTTGGTGGCAGCATATCTGAAGACAGACCAGTCAGTGCATTCAAAGCAGTCCTGCAGAGCTGACATGGCTTCCTCTGGCCAGACTCTCACCTGCTTTAAGGAGGGCTTTGTTCTGACAAATACACCCATGAATGACAAACTAATAGTAGTCTTTGAACAATAAACTGTGTTAACGTATTGTAAAGACTCATGGGCGGATCTAATCCATGGGGAATTTGCATATCATAATTAATAATTGGTAATTAATAATTATTCATACAGGTTTGGATTAGATCAGTCTTACATGTTAATAACTCTACCGGTAAGGGATGATATGTCCTTTTACCTGCATGCATGCATGTGAATCCTTGCAATTAACCACAAGTTGATTGCAATTAATTACATGGACCACGTTTCACAAAACAGGTAAAGTTAATTAGCTCAATTAATTTATAGAGTTTAGGAAAATTAATTCTGTGGCCACAAGAATTAGCTTTCCCGCTATATACACATACTCTTTAAAGTATCTTTAATTTGTAAGCTTGTAGCTAAGATCTTTGACACTTTAGTGACTCGGATATGAGCAAAAGAGATGAATCAATCAATGAATAATATATTTAATAAAGGCATGCTACGTATACAATTACTACGGTTACATGGGATATATGTATTTACAAACATAATAAACAACAAAACACGATAAGGCATCGATGAACGAGTATACATAGAGACAGAGGGAGAGAGGAAATGTAGGGAGTTGCAGTTATGCAAGAGAGGGGGGTTTAGAAAGACCCGAGGATCTTTAGAATAGCAAAATCACAAGGACATTTAAGGTAACCTTTGAGAGACAACAAGACTTCAACAAATCTTAAAAGCGTGAAGAAGCGTGTGTGTATGTCTCTCGGTCCGGCGCGTCACGTGCGCGTGTTTCTCCTTCAAAGCGAGCGCGCGCGCTCGTTTAAAGGTCCCTTGGAGATGGGTTTGCTTAAAAGATAAGCAATAATGTTCTTTTCATTCGTCGATGGAATTAAACACGGAGAATTATCTAAGACTGAAAAACATAAACTAAACTAGAAACAAAACAAAAGAAAGAGATCCCCAAAGGGGAATCACGAAGGAGTCACATCCTGGCAAGAGTAAGAGAGTAAGCTGATGAAGAAACTTATGAAAGATGCTTTTACTACTAATATGTTGTTGTTACCGACATATCGTGTATACAGTCACTTCGATCGTCAAAGTACCAGGTTTTAGAGACCAAATATGTCACACATCTGATCCTGGTTAATCATAGTGTGAACAGTCTGGAATATTAAGTGTTAGAGTTTACATGAAAACAAACCATGAGATGGAACATTTGATACATGGTAATACATTTATCACATGGTTATATATATATATATATGTAGCAGGATGCAGCTGTCTGGCTCAAGCCTCCCCTATTGGTATTAAAATTGTTGGCCTGGGATTGGTACTGGGCGGCTAAGTGTAAGCCAATCGCAAGGGCTAAGCCCCTTTATAACTCGGGACTTTTCTTTTGACGACTGATGTCACCAGCATGCGACTTTTTGTCTTGGTTAAGCCTGAGACGTGTTCCAATTTTGTTTTGTTTTTCTTTTGTTTTCTTATTTCTTTTTCTTTACAAGCAAAGCAGCAGCTGTTCTGTGGACCGGTAACGAGGCAGGTAAGGGGGGATTTATTTGTTTTGGCAATTGGAGTGTGCATTGTAAAAAAAAAAAAAAAAAAAAAAATGGAACTGGGGTGGCCGAGGGGAATGAGTTACAGGAGTTAAGGGAATTGATAGCTCAGCTGAAAGCTGATAATGAGCGCCTACGTCAGACCCCTGGCCCTGCTCCTGGCCCTGCGCCTGGCCCTGCCCCGGAAAGATTAATTTTTGTCCCACGTGATAAGAGATGCCCTCTGTTTAGTGGTAGGGGAAGCCCGAAGTTGAGCGAGTGGATTGAGGAAGCAGAAGCTTGTATGAGGGCACGACATTTGACTCCTACTGATCAGGCATTCTTTCTTTACGATCATTTAGAGGGGGAGGCGCGGGATGAGCTCAAATACCGTCCGAGTACAGATCGAGCAGACCCAGATAGGATATTTTCTGTGTTGCGTGAGGTGTATGGCTGCACTGACTCCTATGTAGCTTTGCAGGAATCCTTTTTCTCTCGACGGCAACAAGAAGCAGAATCCCTACAGGAGTTCTCCCTTGCCTTGATGAGCCTTATGGCAAAAGTGAAGGAGAGCGCGCCGGGGAGTATGCCCAACGCAGAGGCACTCCTAAGGGATCAGTTTGTGGAGCATGTCCTCGATGGGGCTCTGCGTCGTGAACTCAAGCAGATGGTACGCCGGCAGCCGACCGCCACTATTTTGGAGGTGAGGGCTGAGGCCATTAGATGGGAGCGGGAGGGCTTACCGGGGGGTATGAGAGGACGTAGCTATTCTGTCCCCTCAGCGTTGGGAATTCAGTATAGGGTCCAAGGCAGTTCCCAGACGGTGGCTCTTGTGCCGCCTGCTTCTGAACTGAGTGAGATCAGGGATTTGTTGAAGTGTCAACAAGAGCAGCTGATGTTGAAGATTTTATTATTTGGAAATTAAGTAATTTAGCTATAATTTAGACACCATTATTTCTCTGTCTTTGGGGTGACTTTGAAAGCCTGCAAGGCCTAAAATGCTGGAGTGACTTTGGAAGAGGAGAAGGCTGAGACAACAGAGAGTGTTATTTCAGTATGTCACATGGTACAAAAGTATTTCTCAAAATATCTATATGTATGTATGACCTTTTTTGGAAAGGATCACTGGCATATATGTGAGAAGCTGAGCAGAGCTCGGGAGTGATTCTGATGCAAGAGTCATTCGGCTTTGTTCAATTGAATAAAGTCTAATTATTTTCTGTTATCATGGATCCCTGAGAAATCATTGAACCGAAAAGATTGAAACCACAACATTTGGCGACCCCGGCAGGACATGGAAGGGGCTGAAGAAACCATGATGGGCGTCACCGTTGACTGGCACAAACAGCAGTGTCCACTGTACTTAGAGGTGAGCAGTTTTTTGCTTTTTCTTCAAGTTTGTGCGAGTCACCGGTTGCCCGGAAATGGTAAGAAAAGCTTCTCCAAATTAAAATGAAAAGGGGTCTATGATTAACAGGAAATAATTGTATGCATTGTCTTTGTATGTCTAGTTTGTAATAGCGCGGGGGAGCTCCCAATAGTCTTTGCCAGTGCTTAAATAATCCTGTGTGGATTGTTTGAACTACTGGTACTGCTAAGGACCTGTGTTTGCTTATTAAGTGGGCCTTGATGGATAATAATGCAAAAGCATGCACACAGGATATATACTTACTGATAGGGGTATCAGTTATTGATTTGTGTTTACCTTGTCAAGTGGGCCTTGATGGATGACAGGTAAAGCATGCGCACAGATGTTTAGCCTGCGGTTACTGCTGTTCAAGATGAACAGGACTGGGCTAATTCATATTTTTTGCTGTGTTGGGGAAGTGAATCAGCAAGTAGTTAGGTTTATATTGTTTTTTGCTGTGTTGGGGAAGTGAATCAGCAAGTAGTTAGGTTTATATTGTTTTTTGCTGTGTTGGGGAAGTGAATCAGCAAGTAGTTAGGTTTATATAGTTATTTTTCACTGTGTTCGTTAGTGTATCAGTGATGTATTGTTATAAAGACAGTGAGTAACACTGTAAGTAGAATATAGTTTTTGTGTGTGTGTCTGTGGGATCCTGTGTCTGCTTGACTGTGACTGTGGGTAAAAATAGGTGACAAGGAATGTGTGTATGAGCTTGAGAGACAAGTAATGAGTATAAATGAATATTAAAAGTAAAGGAAACGTAAAGGAAAACAATTGTTTCAAGATATTAACTATGAGATTATTGTAGTATGAAATAAGTTATAAAATATATATTTAATTAAGAAATATAATGGAAGATATTAATAGATAAAGATAAATAAAAATGCACGTGCTTAATATATTATATCTTATATCAGAAGACGTCTAAAATTTGTATCTCATTATCCCTGAAAACAGAATGGGAAAAAGTATCCCATTGCGTATAATTAAGTGGGTGTTAAGAAGAAATGACCTGTGCAATGTGTTGAAGGTTAGCGAGATTGGGTGACCACGGTTAAACAATCTATTTTGGAATCGTAGTAAATAGGAATTATTGATTCAAAATAAGAGTAATTCCTTGATGTTGGTTGAGGAAAAGATTATTCACCATACATGATTATTTTGAACACAGCATGCAAATATAGAAGAAAGAATGAAGTCTGATTTTATGATAGGGAAATTATTTAATTGGATTATACTAAGATAATCAAAGATAGATTATTGCTGATATTGCAAAGAAGAAATAGATTGCTTTTTTTCTGCAATGAAGAACTTGCTTTACTAAAAATACAATGGAGGAACTGCTGTTGTCAACCAGTGAGATTTTTATATTAAAGAACTAGTGAAAAAGATGGTTAAATCTTTGGATAATTTTTGGGAATATGGACAGTTTGAATTAGTATTTGTAAAAGTCCAATTTGATCTATGCAGTTCTCTGAGTGTTCAAATTTCAGATGGCTTCAGTGTCGAATGGAAGCAACAAGAGGGCAAAGGTCAGAGACACGACTGCAGAAAGAAGAAGACTGCAGAGAGAACAGGAGTGGGTGAGGGGATTTCAGCTCCCCTCCTGAAGTTGATCACTTTCTGAAAGCTCAGCATGGAAAAAGACTGATTTAATGCTGAAAAAGGTGAAATGTTCATTTGAGACTTTCCTGAGGACAAAGAGAAACTTCTGAGATGCAAAACTGTGGCAGAATCTTTCAATGCCTAAACTGAGAAGAGGCAGAACAACAACAGAGCCTGAACACCAGGCCTATGAATGACATTATAGGCTGACGACACATGCAGAGCGACAGCCAAGAAGGTTATCTAAAAACAGAAGAACTGACAGCCCCACCACAGGTCTGAAAACTTTATGATCACTCTAAAAACTGCTTCAAATTTAGTGCATTATTATGTTAACTTTATTCATCTTGAGTATTCACTGGTCTCAAAGCAATTCTTTTATATTCTCTGCTAAACTAACCCTCTCTGCTCTTTCAGTAGGTACAAGTCCAGCCATTTAAGAAAGAAAATACACTGAAAGAGACAAGCAAATGCTCAACTCAAACAGAGGCTGGATTTGGTATAGTGAGGGCTATTAGATTAAACACAGCTAGGGCTAAAAGCATGATATAATTATTATATGACAAAGATAAAGAAAGATACACAATATCAAAGAATGATAATATTGTTGATAAAACAGATACACTGGTCACTCCATCTTGTTTTGGTAATTTTCTAGAGATAGATTGAAGAAAAATTACTGGGATAATGAAATGGAAATGTTATTGGCCATGGATCCAAGATTATGCAGAGATCTCCAAGTTTATTTTTAAAACAGCTCATGAGCAAAAACCAAAAAGAATAGGAAAAATGAGAAAAGAAAAAATGCATTTGAAAAGTTACAATTGACAGGCCTATTACTCTAAATTACTTATTAGAATTTGTAAAAAGAAAAAAGGGTTTATAACAGCGGATTTAAACAGAACCTTGCGAACATTGACACTTCTCAAAAGTGTTTGACATAGTTGTGTTGACCTGATCAGACCTTGTGGCTAAAATGATCAGTGCCGCATTTAGAGCACAACCTGCAGGAATGTATGTGCTGGCCAGTGTGTGTGAGAGTGACTGAGTATGAATGGAGTGAGAAATGGTGTTTGAAGAAACACTAAGGCAAATCAATTATCTTGCCAATACAGCTGTATTTAAAATTTAATTTGTGGGCCCACAGGGCAAATTCTGCCCAATAAAATAATGACCATGGATGAATTTGGTTAATTTCCTGATTGGAACCATAGTGGCAATAGGAAAAGAAAATGGTAAATAAAAAACAGTGCCACATTTGCGCAGCGCATAACACATCACTTTCCTTTCAGAATAAAATGAAGGACTAAACATCTGATTTTCTTTTCAGCATATGGTGATGGAGCTTATTCTTTGTCAAAAGTATGAAATAATGTAACTTTTGTTTTGTTGCAAAGTGGGTTGAGTGTTATCCAAGATGCCTAATAATTAGGACTAGTGCTGATAGTGGAACTCAAGACAGAGATAATTGAGTTCAATTGACTAGACTAATTGTAAAAGTACATAGGAAATGTATTATGAGAAATGTAAAGAAATTGCAATTATGATGATAAAAAGCCAAACCATATGGAAAATGAATAGGAATATAAAGTCCTGCTGTTAATGAAAGCAGAAAGGACACCACTCAGCCCACATGACATTTCTACAGGGAACACCAAGAAGGACAATGGGAGAGATGAGCAGATGATTTAATAGATATTGTTGTCACTAACAGAACTAACAGAACTTATGAAGATTTCATTAACAGATGACAGAAGCTCAAGGAATCTCCAGAAATTCCAGGAAGGTTTCTGGAACAGTTCTGACAGAAATAACCAGTGATTGTGCTTTGTAATTTCAGAAGAGTGACATTTGAGTCCATTCCTCTCAACTTAAAATACACCAACAGTCTTCAGCAACCCCCCCACCCCCCACAACAGGGAGTGAGGGATCACCAGCATCACCTGGTAAAAGATGTAAAGATGACAAGAGAGCCAACAGAATGATCAAATCATGAATGGAAAGGAAGACCAGCTTGACCAGAAACTCCAAAGAAGGAGAAGTGTGGAAAGCTCACAAGGAGCTGTGCAAGAAGACACTCAACAGAGATGAGTAAAAAATCAAAGAAGTCAACATCAACCAAACCTTTGCTAAATTGAATGTTTAGCCCTTGAATAGATTTGGTAGCAACTTAATAATAACCCCAAAAGAACAAAATTGATTGAAGAAAAATAAATCAAAGCAATGTAGAAATGATGATAACGAGAATAATAATAATAATACTAATACATGATAACGATTAATTTAAGAAATTGATATAGCATAGTGGGAATTAAGACAATTCATGAAGGAAAAATTAAAACTAAAAAAGAACTTTTAAAATAAATCTTAATGGGTCCTCAGATGTAATTGGGCAATAAAAGGATATACAAAATTAATTTAAGGTTACAGTTGAAATTGAAGCAAGTATTAACATCGGGTATTAACAAACATTAAATTTTGATTTATAAGATTATGAATTGATTCAATATGCTATTGAATAATTATAAATATATATCAAATAGTGTTAAAAGAATGACAACTTCAGTTGGAAGTTATTAATTTAATAACAAACAGGCCCTTATGAACAGTTTATATGGTACCAGAGGAGGGTCCAAACAGGTATTTGGTGTTCACATTAAGGACAAATTGTTGCACCAACTCTATTGAATATTTTCATTCCAAATGCGCATAGTTTCACAATGCGCAAGGAGGGAATGAATAAGAATGAAAATTAAAATTAAAATTAATTGTAGAAGCATTTAAGCATTTATTCCAGAGATATTGAGGATTAAAATTAATTATATAAAAGCAATGAAATCAACAGAGGAGGGTCAGGAACAGAAATTAAATCTCTAACTTAGATTGGAAGTCTATCAAAAATAAGGTCAGATAATGGGTCAGCTAAACAGAAGCATTGAAGACTAAATATAAATTGTATACGAATACAAGGAAGTTTCAATTAAATTGCGAAAAGAATAAATTATTACTATAATCAGCAGAGATTTATTATAATGCTTTGCCTGCATTATGAGGAAAACAATTACATGAAAAAGTAGAAAGACTTATATTTAGAGATTGGTGTTGCACTTTTACGAAATAATACTGTGCAAAGAGGAAAAATTTAGCAAATACGATTGAGATAAAAAAAGAAAAAGGAAAAAATTGAGGAAAACTTGATTTAAGTTTGAAGGATTATGAGTCATGTTTTTGGTGATGCAATATTGAAAGTGGGTTATTATTCTGTTGTGTACTTTGCATATTGAGATTGCTAATTGTCAAAACCCTGGTTAAGCCAATAGGAAGTGCTAAACAATTTTAGAATAATGAAAACTATTTTGAGAGGGCAACCAAATTGATATTTACAACTCCTGGACAATGATACAAGTACCTCAAAAAGGAGGACGAAGAAGATGATGATGATGAGCCAGACCCTGGGTGTCTGGGTCGAAGGAAGTGAAAAAGACTACACCACAAGAACACTTTTAATTGTATAATGAATATTTATGTTTGACATTCTACATAACTGTGATAATAACCGACAATGCTGAACCAATTTCATCCTCGCACTTGTAACAATGTTTAGATTGTTGTTTGATTAGGGAGCAGAGAATCTTTTACTTTTTCCATTGAAAGAAAAGCAAAACAACTGAAAGAAAGAAAAATGTATGGAGAAAGATGTTTGGTTCTCTTGCATAATCCAGTCATTGTAATAGATGGGTGACTTGCTTGAGTCACTAGATAGCATAACTGAGGGGGCTGGATTTTGAAACTACACTCTGGAAAAGGATAGTGAATGTGGGGCTTAGATAAGCCCCAGAGGAGGGAATGTTGAAGATTTTATTATTTGGAAATTAAGTAATTTAGCTATAATTTAGACACCATTATTTCTCTGTCTTTGGGGTGACTTTGAAAGCCTGCAAGGCCTAAAATGCTGGAGTGACTTTGGAAGAGGAGAAGGCTGAGACAACAGAGAGTGTTATTTCAGTATGTCACATGGTACAAAAGTATTTCTCAAAATATCTATATGTATGTATGACCTTTTTTGGAAAGGATCACTGGCATATATGTGAGAAGCTGAGCAGAGCTCGGGAGTGATTCTGATGCAAGAGTCATTCGGCTTTGTTCAATTGAATAAAGTCTAATTATTTTCTGTTATCATGGATCCCTGAGAAATCATTGAACCGAAAAGATTGAAACCACAACACTGAAAAGTCAACAAGATCAATTGCAGAAGCTGACACAGAGTCTGTCCCTTTTGCAAAGTTCCTCTCAACGCAATCGCTTCCCCCGTGATCCTGCTAAGACATGCAGGCGTTGCCAACAGCCTGGTCACTTCGCCTGGGAATGTGATGGAGTTCGTGTTCCTGCTCGCTTTCCACCCACTTCTCAGGCCCCGCGGGACTGTGGTAATCCATCTCGAGCATCTTCGATGTCGGAAAACTAGTGCCCACCGAACTGCAGAGCCACAGTTTGGGTGGGGCCACTATTGGCTCAGGGTTTGGGTCCCAAGGGTTGGGGGGTGCCTCGAAATTGATGTCGTCTTGTCCTCATCTTGATGTGCTATTTGGGGGAGTTAAGGTACCTTGTCTGCTTGACACTGGGTCTATGGTATCCACGATCCACGATGGTTTCGATCTCAAACGGCTCATCACCACCGGTACTCACAAGTCAGGCAACCAACTGGACCTGGTTTACACACGCAACTGTATCACAGACAACATTTTGGTGAAACCTCTCCAAGTTTCAGATCATTTCCTCATTACTTTCAATCTACAACTCACTACCCATGCTCCACCAACCTCCCCACCATTTACTTTCAGACGAAACCTGCGCTCACTTTCTCCATCCCATCTTTCCTCTGCTGTATCATCTTCTCTTCCCTCACCCTCGCATTTCTCATCTCTGGATGTGAATACTGCAACAGATACTTTATGCTCCATCCTAACCTCTTCTTTAGACAATATCTGCCCTCTCTCCTCTAGGCCAGCACGTGCCACTCCCTCCAACCCCTTGCTATCTGAGGTTCTTCGTGAACACCGGACCAAGCTCAGGGCAGCGGAGAGGAAATGGCGCAAATCAAAAGACACATCTGACCTCAGTAGGTATCAATCTCTGCTCTCTTCCTTTTCTGTTGATGTTCATGCTGCGAAATCTTCATATTTCCACAACAAAATCAACAGTGCGTCTAACACACGAACACTGTTCAAGACATTCAATTATCTCCTCTGTCCACCTTCACCACCACCCACCTCCTCGCTAACTGCTGATGATTTTGCTAACTTCTTCACTAACAAAACTACAACTATCAGCAGTCAGTTCTCAGATTCACACACACAGGAACCCAGACTAACCTCGCCCACAGCCAATAACCTTCTCTCCTCCTTCACTCCACTAACCGAGGAAGAAGTATCTAAACTACTTCTCTCCAGTCATCCTACCACCTGCCCTCTAGACCCCATCCCCTCACACCTTCTACAAGCCATCTCTCCCACACTTCTACCAGCTCTCACACACATTATCAACTCATCCCTCCACACTGGCATTTTCCCTACAGCATTTAAGCAGGCTCGGGTAACTCCTCTGCTTAAAAAACCAACGTTAAACACATCACTTCTAGAGAATTACAGACCTGTCTCTCTCCTACCATTCATTGCGAAAACACTTGAACGAGTTGCTTTTAACCAAGTATCATCCTTCCTGTCTCTGAACAACCAGCTGGATGTCAACCAATCTGGCTTCAAGAAAGGGCATTCAACCGAGACTGCATTGCTTTCGGTCACGGAAGCCCTGCGGATCGCAAAAGCTGCTTCCAAATCATCAGTTCTCATTCTCCTGGACCTGTCTGCTGCCTTCGACACTGTGAATCATCAGATCCTCTTGTCCGCCCTCTCATCACTGGGCATCACTGGAACCTCCCTCAACTGGTTTGAGTCCTATCTCACAGGTAGGTCCTTCAGGGTCACATGGAGAGGCGAGATATCCAAAGCACATCAACTGACCACAGGGGTTCCTCAGGGTTCAGTTCTCGGACCGCTCCTCTTCTCCATTTACACCACATCACTGGGGCCCATCATACAGGCACATGGTTTCTCTTATCATTGCTATGCTGATGACACCCAGCTCTACCTCTCATTTCAACCAGATGATCCCACAGTAGCTGCACGGATCTCAAGCTGTCTGGCGGACATCTCGGCATGGATGAAGGAACATCACCTGCAGCTCAACCTGGCAAAGACTGAGCTTCTCGTCCTCCCTGCCAATCCGTCTCTACAGCACGACTTCACTATCCAGCTAGATTCTTCCTCAATCACCCCATCAAGATCGGTCAGAAATCTTGGAGTAATCTTTGATGACCAGCTGACCTTCACAGACCACATTACAAAGACAGCTCGATCATGCAGGTTTGCTATGCACAACATCAGGAAGATCAGGCCTTTCCTAAATGAGCATGCAACACAACTTCTCGTCCAGGCCCTGGTCATTTCTAGGCTTGATTACTGCAATGCTCTTCTGGCTGGACTTCCATCATGTGCAACTAAACCTCTACACATGATCCAGAATGCTGCAGCCCGTCTTGTCTTCAACGAGCCCAAAAGGGCCCACGTCACTCCTCTGTTCATCTCTCTGCACTGGCTACCACTCGCTGCTCGCATCAAGTTCAAGGTGTTGACACTTGCTTACAGATTGACCACTGGTTCAGCTCCCTCCTACTTCCACTCAATACTACAAGTCTACTTCCCTACCAGAAGCCTACGATCGGTCAATGAGCGACGGCTCGTGGTACCGTCACAGCGGGGCGCAAAATCACTATCCAGAACATTCTCATTCACGGTTCCATGCTGGTGGAATGATCTCCCCACTGTCATCCGGAATGCAGAATCCCTGACAGCATTCAAAAGACAACTGAAAACTCATCTCTTCCGGGAGCACTTAACATAAAAAATTAAAAAATAAAAAATTTAAAAAAAATTAAAATAAAAAAAAACCTTTCCTTTTCCTTTAAATCCTCGCTTGCCTGGCTTATGCTACTCCCCAGCTATGTCTGAACTTTGTATTTTGAGCACTTCTTGCGTTGTTTTTGCCTCTTCACGATGACTCGCTTGGTTTAGTCCTCAGTTGTAAGTCGCTTTGGATAAAAGCGTCTGCTAAATGACTAAATGTAAAATGTAAATGTATTTGGAGTTAGAGGTCGAACTTTGTGGGAAATCAATGCCCAAGTGTGGAGTATTGGTGGTTCGTGATCCCCCAAACAGCCCACCCCATCTAGTTCCCGGTGTTTTGGGGATGAATGTGATCCGCAAGTGTTATCAAGAGCTGTTTGGGGTGCATGGCGTGGCTTTCCTTGATTTGCCCGTAGTGTTGGAGGCTCCGGCCCCCGTGTTGCAGGCGCTGCAACAGTGCTATGGTTGCAGCATACAGGGACCCAGTTCTGCCCCAGGCATGGTCCGGGTCCGAGGTAAGAAGGCTTGCCGGATTCCAGGTGGAGTAATAAAATTGGTGGCAGCCACCTGTTCAGAACAGTACTCAGGGGCCACTGTACTCTTTGAGCCCTTGGACTCCGGCCTACCGGTTGGCTTGTTGGCTTCCCCGGCGTTAGTCCACGTCGATAGGGGCACAGCTTACATACCCATAGTTAATGTAAACTCTATTGATGTTTTGCTTTTTCCACGTACTATTGTGGGCACAATTGATCATGCTCACCATGTTAGTCTGCCGGCAGGGGTCACTGAAGTACCCGCCGTTACCGCTACGATGTCATCCCAGCTGGTTCGCCCTTCCGTGCCAGACCAGATAGAGGCGTTAGATTTGTCCTCACTGCCCACTGATGATCAAGGACCAGTGAGGGAGTTGTTGGACAGATATAAGGACGTCTTTTCGGCTTATGACATGGATCTTGGCTGCACCAATTTGATTGCTCATGATATCCCTGTTGTGGATGATACTCCGATCCGTCAGCGCTATCGAAGGATACCTCCTTCAGAGTATGAGGTAGTAAAGGAGCACATTAACCAATTGCTTAATGCCAACATCATACGAGAGAGTTGTAATCCGTATGCGTCCCCGATTGTCCTAGTTAAAAAGAAGGATGGTAGTCTGCGCATGTGCGTAGACTACCGCCAACTAAATAACAAAACTAGGAAAGACGCATTCCCTCTTCCTCGTATTGAGGAATCACTTGATGCACTGACCGGTGCCCGTTGGTTCTCCACTTTGGACCTGGCCAGCGGGTATAACCAGGTCCCAGTGGCAGAAGTAGATAGGCCAAAGACAGCATTTTGTACACCCTTTGGGTTATTTGAGTGGAACCGGATGCCCTTCGGGCTCTGCAATGCCCCCAGTACCTTCCAAAGGTTAATGCAGCGTTTATTTGGAGATCAACAATGTCAATCTTTGCTTTTGTATCTCGACGATATTGTGATCTTCTCCTCCACAGTAAAACAACATCTGGAGAGACTGGAGGTGGTGCTGGGACGGCTGCAGCGAGAGGGGCTGAAGGCAAAGCTCTCTAAGTGTGACTTTTTCCAGCGACAGGTTCAGTATTTGGGTCATGTGATCTCTGACCAGGGTGTGGCCACGGACCCAAGTAAAATTGAGGTGGTCGCGGGCTGGCAGGCCCCTGGCACCATCTCAGAGCTCCGTTCTTTCTTGGGGTTCGCAAGCTACTACCGCCGTTTTGTGCAGGGGTTCGCCAAGTTGGCCGCCCCTCTACATCGTTTGGTGGCTGCCCAAGGGAATAAGTCGAAGCGGAGGTCTGAGCGGGAAAATATCGACATATGGAGCGACGAGTGTAGTGGAAGCTTTGAGGCTCTGAAACGTAAACTGACCACGGCGCCAGTTCTTGCGTATGCTGATTTTTCCCTCCCTTTTATTTTGGAGGTTGATGCCAGCTATGGTGGCTTGGGAGCGGTGCTTTCCCAGGAACAGCAGGGCAAGGTACGGCCGATAGCATATGCCAGCCGGGGGTTGAAGCCTACAGAGCGTAACATGCAAAACTATAGCTCGATGAAACTGGAATTTTTGGCTCTTAAGTGGGCCATGACAGAAAAATTCCGTGAATATTTATTGGGTCACAAATGTCTTGTTTACACCGACAATAACCCACTTAGTCATCTAACGTCAGCAAAGCTGGGTGCCACTGAACAGCGTTGGGCAGCCCAGCTTGCTGCTTTTGACTTCGAGTTAAGATATCGTTCAGGTAGGAGTAATAGGAATGCAGACGCTTTGTCTCGCCAACATCCTCCAGGTTTTTTGGAAATGCAAGCTATGCTTTCTGGCACCTCCTTGCCTATACCACTCCAGCAGGTACTGTCACTGGGAAATGTGGAGGCGGCGCAGACAACCATCACTGCCTTGCCATGCCGTTGGCCCGCTGATGTTTCATTCCTCCAACAGGCCGATCCCGCCATTCGGGAACTCTGGCGGTTTTGGCGACGTAAGCAGCGGCCTAATTTCGAGGAACGGAAGCAGGTGTCCCCAGCGGTGTTGGCATGGCTTCCTCAGTGGGATCGGTTATTGGAAACTGGCGAGGTTTTATATCGCCAAGTACTGCGTCCTGATGGAAAAGAGGCAACGCTTCAAGTGTTGTTACCCGTATCATTAAAACTGGATGTGCTGAGCCAGGTTCACCAGGAGCACGGCCATCAAGGGGTAGAGAGAACACTGGAGTTGCTGCGCCAACGATGTTTTTGGCCGGGTATGTCCGCAGAAGTGGCACAGTGGTGTCAGGCATGTGAGCGATGCCAGGTGGCCAAGAACTCTCAACCTATGGCCCAAAGTTTCATGGGACATTTGTTGGCTTCACAGCCTAACGAGATCCTGGCTATTGATTACACCACCTTGGAGCCCGGTAGGACTGGTGTGGAGAATGTCCTAGTGATGACTGATGTTTTCAGTAAGTACACTGTGGCAGTTCCCACCCATGACCAGCGTGCTCCCACTGTAGCACGTGTGCTGGTGGCAGAATGGTTTTCCAAGTTTAGGGTTCCTGCCCGGATTCACTCCGATCAGGGCCGCAGCTTTGAGAGTTCTCTGATCCAGCAGCTATGTGGGTTTTATGGCATCAAAAAGACTCGAACCACCCCATACCATCCCTCTGGCAATGGTCAATGTGAGAGATTCAATAGGACCCTTCACAACTTGTTGCGGACTCTGCCTGTTTCGAGAAAGCGGGACTGGCCGTCCTGTTTGCCGCAGGTACTCTTTTGCTATAATACTACTCCCCACCAGTCTACTGGAGAGTCTCCATTCTTCCTCCTGTTTGGGCAGGAGCCTAGATTGCCAGTCGATTTCCTTCTGGGTAGGGTTCGGGATCCGGTCGGTGGTACGGTTCATGAGTGGGTGCAGGAGCACCAGGCTCGACTACAGGTGGCATTTCAAGGGGCCAGAGAGCGGTTAGACGTAGCGGCTGTACGCCGAAAAAAAAAACTATGACCAGCACGTTCGAGATGCTCCACTGGTGGAGGGTCAGCGGGTGTTCTTGCGTGACTTCAACACCCGTGGCCGCCATAAGATTTGCGACCTGTGGAGCCCAGTGGTGCACCTAATTTTGAGGGCACCTAGGGATGGTGGGTCGGTTTATACGGTGGCACCCGTAGCCGACCGTACTAGGGCTCGTCAAGTGCACCGCTCTCTTCTGAAGGCTGTGGTACAGAACTCCTTGTCTGCCCCAGTCATCCCGAGAGAATCTTTGTCTGCTGCCCCAGTCGTTCTGAGTGAATCGTTACCCGCTAATCCTCCACTTGCGCCTACTGAGGATGACCCGGATTTAGAATTCGACCTGATGGCCTTGAGGCGTGAAGGGTCTGCTGCTCTTGGCTCGCCAGAGTTTAGTAGACCAGTGGCTATAGCTAATTTGGAATTACAGCTCCAGCATTCGCCTCCAAGTATATCTTTACCAGAACCTAGTTCTGTGGCACAGTCATCCCATCATGAGATGACGGATGAATCTTCCACCTCTTTGATGGTTCTTCCTTCTGGGTACCCGGAGGCCGATGAGGTGACCAGACGGAAAACCTCTCGATCAACGGCTGGAAAACACTCTAATATTCATCATCTGCCATAATTCATACAGGTTCTGCCTATGGAGGCCCTCTGAGTTTTGAAGCTGAGTGTAGTTTGGTTGCTACACGTTGAATTCCCTATCTAGTTGTTAGTGGTATTTCCTGTTAATCGTTGGGGCAACGATTTAGAAAGGGGGGGCAGGTTGTAGCAGGATGCAGCTGTCTGGCTCAAGCCTCCCCTATTGGTATTAAAATTGTTGGCCTGGGATTGGTACTGGGCGGCTAAGTGTAAGCCAATCGCAAGGGCTAAGCCCCTTTATAACTCGGGACTTTTCTTTTGACGACTGATGTCACCAGCATGAGACTTTTTGTCTTGGTTACCTGCCCAGCAACCTGACGTCTGAATCTGGGCTGTTCGTTTTGCCGTAGTGCCGCAGGTATGATTGGCTTTGTTTCCCTGTCCACTCGAATGACTTTATAACTTGGGCTTATAGTAATTTTCGTGCTGTAGAATCCCCGGTGTTGCAGCAGCCTTTCACCAGTTGAGTGTTGGCCCGGCTGGCAGTAAGCAGAGCTTGGGGCCGTGACTCGGCGCTAATAAAATAAGGTAGGTTGCTATATGGTGTACCCGTTGAATAGTTAAGGTGGGATACGGTTGTAAAGACATCATGTGTATTTCAGGGAGTGCTATGTGACCGGGGGTACAGCTGCGAGTCGGCGGCATCGGCGCTGAACATCTGCTGCTTTGTTTGATAATTTTTTTTGTTACGTGTTGCTCATGGGCTTTCTTCGCCATATCTGGCTGCTCTTTCTCACGGGACCCGTGGCTAGCTTAAGCTAACAAGTGCCTGGCCCGTTCCATTGTGACCTGCTGGATTTAGTTGGATTTCTCATACCTTCTGTTTTTTTGTAACTGTCTGTGTATTGAGTGTTTGATACCCTGGTATTGTGTTAATAGTGTTTGTATGTTCTTTTTTTTTTTCTTTCTTTTCTTCAAGTAGGTTAAGTCTTTTGCTGTATCTTGTCATCTGAAACTGTTGTCTAGAGGCCTTTCCCCCGTTGTTTATATCCAAGGGGATCGGCCCATGGTTATTGATATTTTTGCTTGATTTATTTTGTTTTTTTTTATTTGTCCACACCGACGGGAGACCATAAGAGTTGCTGATCCTCGTTGTGGCCTGTTTCCTTTTTTTGTTTTTCATTTGGTATAGTCTAGTACGGTTTATATTTGATTGTATATGTTTATTGTGTGTGGATTGTTATTTAGTCATTTTTAGTGATCGTACTCTCTCTGGGTGGTTTACCAGCCCTTTGAGTTATTGTAATTTGTATGTGTGAAATGGTGTAATTTTCACTTGTCTCTTGTCATTTAGGTGCTGAGAGCTGCCAGTGGGAGCAGTGTCTCGTTGCGGTGGTGGGTCCCTTGACGTGTGCAGTGGTTGTGTGTTCACAGAGTGTGCTTACTCCATTTGAGGTGTGTGTGTGAACCCGGCACGTGTGATTGGGGTGTTTCTCATGGGTGTTCATTGCTTATGCTACTAGTCTCCCGCTGGTAGGTTTCAGCCCGATCCTCTTTTCGTGTGTGTGTGGCGAATAGTGTAACATTGGTGTGTCTTGTGATCTGGTTTGGTGTGTAGTGTATTTTGTTTGCCGGGAAACTTTCCCTTATGTGTTTTTGTGAAATCCAAATGCTTCTATTTTTGAAGTGAATTATTGTATGTGTGTTCAGTGATGTAAGAAATAAAATTTAACTTTTTGTATTGGATCAGTGTCTCTGGCTAAATCATCAAACGAATCTGAGTGCTTTGCTAGAACAAAATAACAAATTCCTTGGGTGTAAGTCCCATCGTGGCGTAGTCTGCTAACGATCTATTATCTAGATATCCATTCTGCCACATATATATACGCACATCGCGTTGTCAGGATGCATTCGCAGACGTTCTGATAAAACACACAATAACCCCCATTAAACTCAACTAACACTGTAGAAAGCACGCCACAACATATTGCGATGGCCACATACCTTAATCTTTCAGGTGAGCGCTTTACGCCACTCCGAGGGCACGCCGTAGAAACAGCTACAACAGTCGCTTCAGAAATAAAACACATACTCTAAGCATTTAAAAACCACACGAGCCGTGCACAACTTCCGTCACCTACCTCGACTACAGTGATCCTGAGAACCGGACGAGGGGTGGGTACGACGCAGCCTACGTTATAGGGCTTCCCGTCTACGCACTTAAATACAGCGCCCTCATTTACCTCATCCAACCCATCCCATATAAGGGACGTGACACAAACAGGGGACGGGAAATCCCCTCCTACTACATTCCACCCCCCCCCCCTTCTTTTATCGGCGCCCCGACGATAAGTCGATTCAAACAGGAAAAGTAGAAAATGGAATTAATGGCTAAACTAACATTTAACCTGGCTAACGCCAGGGCCTAAACAAAGCCGGAACGGCCTGAGACGCAACCCTGGAAGAGCAAACAGTCCCACCAGCGCCCCCCTGTACAGTCTGCGGAAGGTGGTACAAATTAGAATGTTGTCCAGCAGTCAAGCGAGCCGTCCGTCGTAAGGATGGTCGGATCTCCTCAGGCAAGGTTGGGCCTGGAGGGTCAATTAGGACAGTAGGAGGGGTCAACGGCCTTGCCTCCTGGGCATCTGGCGTCACCGGAGGCAACCTTGCGACCTCTGTTACTGTCGACAGGTTACGAGAGTCTCTCACAGGGCCAGCACTTGAACTGGGATCATCCGAACTTGCAGGTAATACCAGCCACAAATCCTCCTCATTAACATCCTCCTGGGATGGCTCCAGTGTTGCGGATGATCGATCCTGAGGAGTGTTCTGGGGCCCTGGCCGTAGTTGTGCTTTCAGCATTGTCCGATGTACATGTCGTACCTTCCCAAGATCGTCCACCGGTGCGATCGTGTACACCACTCCCTTATCTTTGGGTACCTTCAGCACCTGATAATCCACAGAGCTCCACAGATATTGAATTTTGTTCCGGCTCCTCACCCCAACGTTACGCAGGTAAACACGCTGACCCTCAGATAGAGGCATTTCCTTCACCCTCTTATAGTGAAAGTCCTTGCGGCGTGCGACCGCACTTGCCAGTCTCTCTCTAGCCCCCTCAAATGCGACCTGCAGTCGGGTCTCATGTTCCCGAATCCAGTCATGTACCGTACCAGTCCCCGACTCCCGTACTCTGCCCAACAAGAAGTCTACCGGTAGCTGGGGATCTTGACCAAACATCAAAAAGTGTGGAGACTCCCCAGTCGACTGATGTGGAGTAGTATTGTAACAGAAGACTAACTGCAGGAGGCAGGAGGCCCAGTCTCTTTTTCTTGAGGCAGATAAGGTGCGCAGCAAGTTATGCATTGTCCTATTGAAACACTCACATTGACCGTTGCCAGCGGGGTGGTACGGTGTGGTCCGTGACCGGGTAACTCCATACAGACGGCAAAGCTGTTGAATTAGGTTGCCCTCGAAACTACGACCCTGGTCGGAGTGGAGATGACTAGGCATCCCGAACTTGCAAAACCACTCTGTCACGAGAACCTGGGCCACAGTAGCGGCCACTATAAACTTACTAAAAATGTCTGTCATGACAAGCACATTTTCCATGCCATTATGTGAGGGCTCCAATACGGTAAAGTCCATGGCCAAAATCTCATTAGGCCGTGAAGCCAAAAGATGTCCCATGAAGCTAGGGGCAGCGGGATTCGTATGCTTCGCCACTTGGCACCTCTAGCACTCTTGGCACCAGCACTTTACTTCCGCTGCCATTCCCGGCCAGAAGCAGCGTTGACGGACCAACTCCATTGTCCGTTCCACCCCCTGATGCCCATGATCATGGTGTAACTGGGTAAGTACATCTTGCTTCAACACTGCTGGTAGAACTACACCTCCTCACCCCCATTAGGTCGAAGAGTGCGGCGGTGTAATACCCCATCCATCTCCACCAGACGATCCCAGTGCCGTAATAACGCCAACGCCTGGGAGGATAGTGCTTGACGCATCATTAAACCAGGGTACATCTTTTGTTTCCGAAGGGTCCAAATCGCTTGAATAACCGGGTCTGACCACTGGAGAGAACTTATATCAGAGGAAGAGTGATGGGGTAAAGCGAAGATGGCCATTTGGGTTACCTGAGATGATATATCTTGCGTTCGCGACGTCATCGTAATACGTAATTACGTGGAAAGGTCACAATTCTGTCCTGACGAAAATTTTCTTTTAGCCTTTTTAATATTAAAACACCCAGGATACGCACACGAAATGGGCATTTTAAACGATAAACTGACTGTGTATATGGTCCTCCTTCGTCACATTTGTTAACACTGACTTGGTACTTCCGCCTACGCGTGCCGTGACCTTTCAACGTAATTGCGTATTACGTGAGTCACTAACGCGCATCACAGAACAGAGCAAGGCGAGCATTTGTGCTTATAAAACTTAAACTTTTTTATTTGTTTTTGAAATGACCGATCGTTTCGCTAGATAAGACCCTTATTCATCGTCTGGTATCATTTATCGTCTGGTAAGCTGCACTGAAACTCTCATTTTCATCTTGAACTGTTTGGTTCCCAATGAAATCCATTATATGGAGAAAAATCCTGGAATCTTTTCATCAAAAACCTTAATTTCTTTTCGACTGAAGAAAGAAAGACATGGACATCTTGGATGACATGGGGGTGAGTAAATTATCAGCAAAAGTTTTTTTAAAAGTGAACTAATCCTTTAAGAATTGCTTTAAGATCCCCCAGTTCTGAGCCCAATGCACCATTACCCAACATGGTAGAGGAACCCCCCTGAACCCCATACTGAAGGCCATAGGCCGATGGAACAGAGTGACTACGACCTAGAGCCCCCCCCCGGGCATGCCCTCCCGCTCCCACCTAATGGCCTCTCCTCTGACATTCAACAGGGTGCTTGTGGGCTGACTACGCACTATTTTTATTTATTTATTTATTTAAAAGGGACAATGCATATGAATGAACATAGCTTTTCAGCGATGTACATATGCCAAAATTAGCCCCCAGGCTATTTTACATTTGTAGTCCCATGTGAGGTCATCAAACATTACCTAATAACACAGCTAAACATTTAATTTAAACATGATTCGACTTTTTTAACGGAACACAATTAACAGCAACATATACGAAATGACGTAATTAGTAAACATCTAATATGGCATACTCATACATGACAGACACATACATATACACATACATAGTAAAGTGCTACTTAAGGTGCATTAAGTGCTTTATCAATTTCTTAAAGTGCTATTAGATGCTGCAAAATGCTGGATCTAGTTTGGTATACATACATACACTTATAAAGTAATACTATGAACCGTATCTAATTATCAAAATTAAAACAATTATCATTAGTGGGCACATATTTGATTTGTTTTAAGCCATTGTTTAAGTTTATTCTTAAAAATGGAGAAGGTCGGGCTTTCTCTTACAGCAACCGGTAATGTGTTCCAGATCTCTGTCCCCTTAATTGATAGTACATATTGTCCGAAAGCTGTATGTCTGTGAGGCACTACACAATCACCTCTCGTGCAGGCCCTGGTTACACTTCTGCCTCCATCCGTTGTTTTCACTTTAATGTAGTCACTTAATGGGGTTGGGGCTAGACCATGTAAGGTCTTATAAATAACACAGGCATATTTGAGCTTTAAGAAATTTGCAAAGCTTAGTAGGTTATATTTTTGTAATATTAAGCAATGATGATATGAGAGTGGTTTCCGGTCTAAAATTTTTAGAGATTGTTTGAAAAGTGACTCCGTTTTTTTGAGTGTTGTGGCATTTGTAAGTGACCAGTTTGTAAAACCATATTCCAGGTGAGAAAGGATCATAGAGTGAAGAAACATTCTGGCTACTTTATATGACAGGGATGGTCTAATGAATCTGAAGTTAGCGAGATTAAATTTAACAGTTTTTGATAAGCTTTTTATATGATTTTTAAAAGACAGTGTTTGGTCTAGTACAATGCCCAGGTATTTAAATTTGTTTACTAACTGTAGTTCTTCTTGGTTTAAAAATATATTTGATCGAGTCACTTCAATGTGCTGCTTCGAAAACATCATACAAACAGTTTTTTTTGGGTTTAGTAGTAAACATGATTTAATGAGCCACTCCTGTACACGGCTCAATGCAGATGTAAGTGACTGAGAGGCTTCTTGAACAGTTTTTGCTTGTGTAAAAATTACTGCATCATCTGCATACATTAAAATATTGATGTTTTGGCATACAGTAGGCAGGTCATTAATGTATAAAGAAAAAAGAATAGGGGCAAGTATGGAGCCTTGTGGAACCCCTACTGGACATTCTAAATAGGGAGATTTAGTGTTGTCAATAGAGACACAGTGTATTCTGTTGGCCAAGTACGAATTCATCCAGCTGATGGCTTGTTCGGAGAAATTGAAATGTGTTAATCTAGATAGGAGCATCTGATGATTTACAGAATCAAATGCCCTTTTCATATCTAGAAAAACAGCACCAACAACAGGATGAGTATCTAATGAATGTTTGACCTTTTCCATAAAAACATTAACAGCTGTTTCGGTTGAATGATGTGCACGAAAACCAAATTGCATTGGATGCAAAGGGGAGCCGCATATATTTAGATGTTTTATTAATTGTTTAGCTATCCATTTTTCAATCATTTTTGATATAACTGGCAGGATACTAATTGGTCTATAATTATTTATATCTAATCTACTCCCTGATTTAAAAATTGGTGAGATTGTGGCCATCTTCCAGTCTGGAGGAACAGCAGATTGTTTGATTGATAAATTAATCATATGTGTGATGGGGCATACTAAAGACTCTTTATGTAGTTTAAAAAAATGAGTGTCCAATCCAAACTGATCCTTGGCTTTGGAATTATTTAACTCATCAATAATGGATGCCACATCTGGTTCCGTGATTTCTTTTATCATAAATATAGGCTGTGAACGGTTTACAGGAGAAGAGACACAATTAGGTGTGATGAATAATTGAGATATTTCTTGGACAGAATTTTTAAAAAATGAGTTTAACTCAGACGCTAGGGTGAGTGGATCTTTCACCATTACATTATTAATTTTAAGTTCAGTTAATTTATCTTGTTTATTCTGTTTGCCAGTTAGTTTATTAATGCTTTGCCATATTTTTTTCCCATTCCCTTTTGCACCGTCAATAATATTCATAAAAAAATTTGATTTGGCCTTCCGCATTATTTGTATAACTTTATTTCTTGCTGAAGTGAATTGTTGTCTGTCAGAGGTAAGGCCAGTTTTAATCGCTCTTTTTAATAATTGATCTCTTCTCTTCATTTGCAAACGACAATCATTATGAAGCCATGGTATGGCATTGTCATTTGTTCTTCTATGCCTCACCTTTTTTATAAATGATGCCATAACCATTTTAACCTTGCTATGGAACATGACGCTATTGTCTATAATATCTTCGCTTGCGATTAGATAAGACCAATCCTGCCCATTTAGGGCTATTTCCAAATTTTGATGTTGACATTTAGGGATTATATTATGAAACAGAGAATTACCTGAAACAATGGAGTTACAAGATCGTATTTTAGTTAATTTTCGTGAAAAAAAGATTCCATTGTGATCAGACAAACCAGTTAAAAGATTGTAGGTTTTAATAATTCTTTCAGGTTTGTTTGTAAAAATTAGGTCTATTGTTGTTTTGGAACGATTAGTTATTCGGGTTGGCGTTTTGATTAATTGTTCCAAATTAAAATAATCCGTTGTGTGTTTAAGGTTTTTCCTTTCTTTCTTATTATCCCAGTTAATATTAAAATCATCTATTAAAATTAACTCTTTTTTCAAATTAACAAGATTGATAAGGGTTTTAAGATCACTATAAAAATCTATTTTTGCTGATGGTTTACGATACATGCATATGACTGTGAAAGACATTTCTTTAGAAAGCATAATCTCTACTCCCACACACTCAAGGTTAATGTCATCAGACCATACAATCTCATTACATTTAAGGGTGTCTTTGACATATAATACAACCCCCCCTCCCTTCCCCTGACCCCTATCCTTTCTAAAAACATTGTAACCAGGTATTGTTATTGCTGCCTCAGGTGATGAAGAGGTTAGCCACGTTTCTGTTAATCCTAGAAAGGAAATATTTGATTGTATTAACCCTCTATGGTACGCAATATGATATCAGTGAGGAAAAAAATGTTTGCTATGTTTTTCCTGCTTAAAATTGGACACTATAACAATATCAATAAACATTATAATTATTTTTTTATTTATTTATTAATTAAAAGTTTGTTGCCTTGAGGCAACATTGTACCACAATGGACAAATTGAAACATTTGACATTTTCATGAAGAAAAAAATTATAGATTTATTGAAAACTCAAAAAAAATTGAAAAATTTCTTTAACTAAACACTTGAACAAACAGATTTATCAAGTTTTTAATGAATTACACATTTCATATTTAATAAAAAGTAACATTTATTATCCAGCTGTTGCCCTCAGGCAACATTGTACCATCGTGGAACGCAAGTACTACAAACCACCATATCAAGTTATCATATCAAAACATTACAGTCGGTGTAACGAATGTACACAATAATAATATACATAAAATGTATTTAAGGGGGGCCGGAAGGCCAATTTAGCTCAAAAGGAATGATTCATCGATTTGCAATGAATCTTGACCGAATCACTATGGAACCGAGCAAATGACTCGTTTAGAGTTCATTTGAATGGGCCGTAATTATAACCTTGGCACAGATATAAATATCCAATCTATAGTGAAACACTATGTATTAGCAAGGTAACTTTAGATCGACAGTACAAGACATTAAATGTGTAAGCACAACACAAGGCAAATATCTTTTCAAATATAAACAAGACTTTATTGATTATCCTAAAACATAAAACTAATATCTAACACAAACACACGCACACGCATTCATACAAGTTGCAGAAAGAAAGAGAGTGAGGAAAGAATGAGTTTTAAGAGTGAGATAGTGAAATCCCAAGTTTCTATATGCACTTAGACATGACCTGAACGAACCATCAATCATTAATTTAACCCTTCTGTCGTTTCTTAGGCAGGTTATTCAGTCTTATATTAATGCACCAGTTCAGTTAGAGTCTGGAGGTACTTGCTTGTCCGTGTTGGTCTGGGATCCATGTGTCGGTGTAGAAGGGGGGGTTTTTCCGCTGGCGGAAATGGCATATCCAGGCTGGCGGTCTTCTCGTGCCTGCTAGATCTTGGCAGCCAATTACGTGGTGTGTTGGCGGATGGATGAAAGTCTTTGAAGTTGGAAGGGCTTTGCAGTCGAAACGTTTAACGAAACTTTGCAGCAAAACTTAACTTAGAACCGAGACTTTTAACGGAAAAGAAAACAAAGGAAAAGAAAGGAAAGTGAGACGAGTTAGATGGCTTGAATGAAGCTGTTTTAAACCCTGATCTTAATTTGGGTCATTTTCTCTGCTCGTCTACATTGCTCGTCCGTCTGTTACTTTTTCATGGTTCTCCCTAGAGCATCCTCTTCAGCTCTCTCCGTATTTTTCCTAAGAACTCCGAAGAAGAACTTTCGGAAAAAGAACTACAAGAAGAACATCTCTGAAGAAATCGAAAAGAACACTCAACTCCCTGGATGGAAGTTTCTGAACTGATTCCAATTCCTTTGTTCGGGTCTTTAACTTAAAAGTTAGCCCAACCTCTTTTGGAGAATTCTGACCAATGAGACAATGGCATCATTTTAGGGGGTGGATCGAGTTCCTACTTATCGTTATCTGGGATCTGCTTGGGTTCCAGCACTTAGCAGAGAACAAGAGACCACAGTTTAAACATTATAGATTATTATAATCATACAAAACATTTTACACAGATTTCAATCAAGCCATCTGTTGAATTAAGGGCATACGATTCTTTTGATTGGAAGCACGATACTCTTTCATTCACACACACTGTTATATCACAATTACATGATTTATATGTGATCTAAGCATAATACAAACATGAATTGTAGGAACAACAAGAATTATGATGTTTGATTATAAGTCCACTGAGGATTGTTCTGTGTGAGTTTTAATGGGTTTGATATGTAAAGTGTGTCCTTAAACACACTTTGGTGTACTCGTCAATATTCATACCAGAGTTACCTCGAAACATAGGGCATTTTCTATCCCGCGGGATAAGAACAAGTCTCTCAGTAGCAGTTCTAATGCCTTCCGCAGCCATGCTCGTAGATGGTCTTACTGCAGTATTGTCGCAGAGGGCCGGAATCGACTCGGACACCGTTGCTGCTGGCTCCTGGCGCAGACGTTCGTTTTCAGCTCTCAGTTGTAGCACAATGTCTCTAAGTTGCGTCAGCTCTTCCTCCATGACTAAAACAGAATAGAGACACACAAAAAAAAGAGAGAGCAGAGAAAAAAACCGACACAGAAAACCCAAGGAATGCGTTCGTTCAGAAGGGACCTCAATTAGTCCAGGGCTTGGGCGTCACCTCAGAGTCAGAATCGGCTGCCGTTTTTCAATACAACAAACAAAAAAAAAAAAAAAAAAAAAAAAAAAATCCACGACTCTGCTTTTATAATGCAACCATCCTGCCGACTACGCCAGTTTGTAACCTGGCCAATACGTTCAATATATTTTAATTCAAATAATACTGACTACGCCACCTTGGGAGTTTCACCCAAGGAAGTAAAGAAAGGAACTCAGGTTCGGTGGTGCAGTGAAAAGACAGAGTTGCTTCGTACAATGAACAAATTAGTGATTTTATTTGGTTAAGAAGTCCATTCGACTGGCATCATTTAAGCACAATATAAATAATGGCACGTTTATTTAAACAGTAAAATTAGCATCATATTAAGAACAAGGCATTCCTCCGGACACACTGGATCCAACCACAGAATCACATCAAATTCACAAATAAAGAAATATACGGTTCCCACAAAAGCAAAATAAAGAAAATAATTAATAACCAAAAATAACAACCATTACAAGACGTACGTTACCTTGGGGTGGCAGCCTAGCAAAAACAAATGTGCTCTCAACCACTTAAGTGTGCACAGCAAAAAAAAAAAAAATGTTTTCCAGCGCACTCAGCCTTGACTGGAACCAAAAAGAAACAAAGAAAAATTAGTGGGAACAGTACTAGTACAAAGTCACCACAACATCCAGTTATACACAAATATAAGATGGTTGACAGAATTAGTTGGTGCGCAAATAATCCGCCTATCTTGTCAACGTTGCGGTCCCTAAATACAAAGGCAGGCGGTGGTTAGACGGAAAATACACACTGTGATATATTTACACCGCACGGCCCACGGATAATCACACTAGTCAACCAACCTGGTTGTTGAAATAAACCAACCAAAACCAAAAAAAAAAACTACTAAACTTAAACTTAAGGAAAACAATATCCCATCACACAAAACACGAATAACCAAATCATGAAAAACAGCAGCACGACCTGAGTTGACCACTGCGTGGTATGCGGAGACTGAAAAATAAAACAAAACAATCAGGCAATGATTTGAACAAAAAAAAATACAAAACCTTCCCTAAATAATACATACCACACATCGCGTTACACGCACATCGCGTTGTCAGGATGCATTCGCGGACGTTCTGATAAAACACACAATAACCCCCATTAAACTCAACTAACACTGTAGAAAGCACGCCACAACATATTGCGATGGCCATACCTTAAGCTTTCAGGTGAGCGCTTTACGCCACTCCGAGGGCACGCCGTAGGAACAGCTACAACAGTCGCTTCAGAAATAAAACACATACTCTAAGCATTTAAAAACCACACGAGCCGTGCACATCTTCCGTCACCTACAGTAGGTACTCAACCAGAATGCCTATTACCGCCGCGACTCGTGCCGCGGCAAATCCACCGCGGCAAAAATAAACTAGTCGCATAGTTTTTCAAAGTCGTTCGCGAAATGACCGCCAGGTGGCGCAAAGGAGTATTTAGCAAAACAGCCGCAATTGCCGCATTTTGAAACGTAAGTGCGGGGCTAATGTCAATCAACAGTAAGGATGAAATACTACAACTATGGCAATTTCCAAATAAGCAACAAACATGAAAAATTAAAACAAGAGCTATTTGCATTTTCTGTACAATAATGAAACAAAAAAAGATTTGGTGAAGTTGAAACTGCATGTTACAGTAATAATTTTATTATTAATTAAAGACAGACAATTTTGTTAATGTTATTTAAACAAACGATCATACAATTTATATAGTATACATAGTAGTAGCCTATACATGTAGACGTTTATTTGTACGAACTATTAAGCTATATATCTCTGTTTGTATCTGTTTATTAAAAAACGCATCACAAGGTCTTGTAAAAAAAAAACAAGAATGAGACTGATTGAATATGTAAAAAAAATAAAATAAATAAACAAACGAAACAGAATAGAACAAACTTTTAGAACAAAAAATAATAAAAATAAAAATAATTTAGCCTACAACAGATTCGGTTAAATTTAACGAAAGCAAAACTTAATTAAGTAAAAGTAAATTTAAACAGAATATAAAAAACTTTTAGAGCAGAACATTTTATGAATCAAAAGTTAAAATAGGCCTCTCTCGCAGTCGGTGGAAATAAATTAGGTGCAATAACGTTAAACTATTGAGGAATGAGAGGATTGAAGAGCGCTTCTCTTGTGTGCGCGCACACTGACTGATGAACAACCGAAGTTCTGGGCAAAGCTCAGTGAGAAAAGTTGTGGTCGAGTGGTAGAACTTTAGTGGTTTCTATAATTTAGATGACACGGGTTCAAATCCCGAATAAACACGGGCTATTTATAAAATACAATTTCCATGCATTTCAAATTTACACAAAGGAACAAATATTATCCAACAGATTGACTGAATTTATATCAATCTGTATAATAATTCCAATCGTAATTTCAAAAGCAGTTCTGTTAAAAAAATAGAAGAAAAAAAACTTCACGGGGTTCCATATAGGCTACAGAAAGTTTTTAAAAACATGGTTGTGTAACAAGGTGCGATTTGATGCATGTTGAGTAACCACTGTACCTCGACTACAGTGATCCTGAGAACCAGACGAGGGGCGGGTACGCCTACGTTCTAGGGCTTCCCGTCTACGCACTTAAATACACCGCCCTCATTTACCTCATCCAACCCATCCCATATAAGGGTCGTGACACAAACAGGGGACGGGAAATCCCCTCCTACTACATATACATAGAATATATAGGATTGAAAAGGTTTCATTTCTCCTTCTCAGCAAAGAATTAAGTCCATGCACATTATTTTGGGTCGTAAACTCGTAACAGGACACTTCGGCCAGTGTTAGCTGGATTTGGGGAGAAGTTTCACAGACTTTGTTAGGATAGTGAGTTTGCTGGATTATTCATTAAAATGCATAATACAGGCATTTATCGTTCGTTTAGAACTACAATACACTCACAGGTATCTTCATAGGCCCTGGGCACTCGGACCCACATAACAACATATAAAATATATCTCATTAAAATGTCTTTAATGGGGAAATTCCTTTCTTCTTTAGCAAGAAACACACTCTCTGGGGATTCCGAAGGGGTCATAAAATGTCTTGTAACTGGAAACCACGCTCTGTCCTGAGCGGGCTTCACTTGTGGGTGTGGGTGTGTGTGTGTGTGTGTGTGTTAATTTACATTCAGGCCTTTTGAGTCTGAAGGCTTTGGGACTTTGGCAAGGATGCATTTATTTACTCAGATGATTCACCATTCCGCCCAGTCCTTACAGTATTTTAGCATAAAGAAATATCTTATATTTTACCTTTAAACTCTTTAGAAAGTTTGCTAAACATTGATATTGTGTAGTTTTGTGCTCCTCCATCAGCAGCTGCAGTTTCTCTCAGCTGTATCAGTGCAGTCACTGTGACGTCTGACTAACAGAGGTTTTTGGATGACTCTTTATCACTGTGTGAACACAGCTTTACTGTTGATCCAGTGATAACTCTGACAGTAATAATCTCCTGTATCTTCAGTCTGGACTCCACTGATGGTCAGAGTAAAATCTCGTCCAGTACTTGCTGTTCCACTGCCACTGAATCTGGAGTGAGTTCCAGTATAACGGGTGTTTATGTCATGAATCAGGAGTTTAGGAGCTTCTCCAGGTTTCTGCTGATACCAGGCTAAGTCGTCGCTGTATATTCCTACATCTATGCAACACTCTAATGTTGCTGTTTGACTCTGTTGGACAGTTTTAACTTCTGGTTGAGTCAGAGTCACTCCTTTGGATTCTGAAGAAGAGAAAAAAATTAAATATTTGTGTTTAAAACTATTATCATCATGCAGTTTTACAAAAACACAAAAAAACAGAATCAGTTTTTACATCTAACCTTGAATAAACAGTGAAATGGTCCAGATGAAGATGTTGATGTTTTTCATAGTTGTAGTTTAGTCTTGTGTGATGATGAAGAGTGTGTGTGTTCTGCTCTCAGTCGTGTTAAACTCACAGCACTATAAACACTCTCAGAGCACTGAAGCATGTGCTGACAATGCAAAGAAGTGCTGACAATGCAAAGAAGTGGGCAGGATTTACAACAGCTTGTGCTGAGAACAAACTCATATACACTAGAGTTACACAATCATGACTTTATTTAGTGTGTTTATTGTGACTCCTGAGACACTGAGAATGTGCAGATGAACGTCCATCTCTGTGTCCATATTCAGTCATGTGACCATCATCACTGCTACACTTCCACTAGATGAACCGCCATCACTAAAGTGAGATCATGAATCATGAGTCTGTTCAGAAAGTATCAGGACTGATTGTGAATCTCTAATCAGAGTCCATGGTGTCACTCCATCTATCATGAAGCCTCATGTGTGTCTGAAATCATCAGATGGAGAAGAAACAGTTGTTAAAGATGGAGACATATTAGAGCTTGTTCACGTTTATGATCTTATGTGGAGATTCATAACCAGTCCAGATACTTTTATAACACACCTTGAATATGAAAACATGCTTGACTGTGTAGGAACATGCAACACACCTTTTATATCTTCATTGTTTGACACTTTCTATTGACTTTGGCTATAATATTCAATAAAGTCATTATTTGAACAGATTTCCACTGAAGATTGAAGTGTGAAGCTGCAGGTTTTTCTGTGGATCATGATGATTGATCTGCATATGAAGAACAGAAGCATCATTATGAGAAACTCCACAACATCATCCATGATCAAAGAGGTCAAAGGTCACCTCAGAGGTCACAGCTCATCAAATATATTTCTTTAAACAGTGTTATATCAGAAAGCATTTAGTCGAATCTGAATGCGTGAGTGTTGAGAAGAGCTGAGGATCTTCTAATATCAGTGTGTTGAAGTGTTGTTTCTCTCTCTCTGCTGGAGTGTGTGTTCACTCGAGTGGAATAGAGGTTTTTGTACGAGCGTTTCATTAGATTGTATCACTGTGGTACACGTTCGGTGGAGGAACTAAACTGGTGATCAAATGTAAGTCTTTTTAATTACCTATTTAAAAATTAAATACAATTTAGATTTCAGAAAGTGGTTTACAGTTTACAAGAACAAGATTTTTTTAAATAATAATGATTATTAGATATTATGGTAAAACTTTACTTAAAGCCTTTATGTATAATGCATTATAAAGGTATCAATAATGTAGATTATAATGCCTTGTATATTTTAATAAATAACTTTAACCAAAGTTAAAATGCATTATAATATTTGCAAATTCCTTGTTTCATCTGAAATTGGTCGTGTTTTTAAGTGTATTATACATTTTTGAAGGTGTAACAATGAATAGATAATATTATAATGTGTTATAACTGTGGTTACAATTATTGCTGAGATCATACATGCATTATAATGTATAAAACGATGCATAATTAATGCATTAAAAATACTAAAGAAAGGTTTTACTAATATTGTTGTAGAATTACAGTGATGTGAATAAGTTTGGACACCCATGCTAAAGTTGCCTAAAAATAGGAATAAAAAATCATATTTTGGAAACTGATCTTAATGCCTTAATTAAAAAGATCTCTAGGTATGGTGAAGGGTGTGATGATGTGGAGCTATTTTAATTCAAAAGGCCAAGGGAACTTTTTCAGGATGCATATTATCCTGGATCAATGAAATAACTGGGCTTTAATAATAAAACTATGCCTTTCTCTATGGGAATTTAACATAGGGGTGTCCTGACTTATGCACCCTGTATTTTAAGGAAGAACATTTATTTATTTATGACACATTATTCATTCACAAAGAAAATTGGTGTCCTTAAAGGTTGGATTTTTTTTATTAAGGCATTAAGATCAAATTCCAAAAGATTATTTTTTTATTCCTCTTTTTAGGAAACTTTAGCATGGGTGTCAAAACTTATTCACATCACTGTATTTAATCTAAAACAATGATATTGTCATGTTGATAGATTCAGAAGGACGGCATTATTTCTTTATTATATATTATCTAAACATATTTCCATACTGTGTCTCACTATGAGTTTAATCAGTTTATTATAGGTTTGTTTTTCCTCAAAAAGTTTTGAGTTCATATATAGTTAATCTTTTATTGAATAAATCATACATATAAAAAAGAGATTTGACATCAGAATGTAAATGTTGTAGTTGAATCAATGATACTGAATCTCTTTAACTCATGTTGTGCTTATAATTCAGTGCTTTATAATACAAACAAGATTTATTTATCATTCAATTGTTTTAATTCTGTTTGAAATTGAGTTACATTTCGAGTTGAATATCTCAAAATATCTTTGTTATTTTTTTGTTATGTGTTAATAATGGCTGAAATTCAGTGTATTTGATTTAAATATATATAGTGATTGTGTAGTTTGTATATTGTGTATATATATATATATATATCAGCTGTAGTGATGCTGAATGGGATGAAGGATCAGATGGTGGAGATGTGTCCTGCATTCCTCATGTCTGCTGCTTCAGTCCTGATGAAATGCTGTGCATGTGCAATCAATCAAAACTAACTTTAGCTGGAAATAACATTTTTCAAGAATCGCTATAAAGCCAAACAATCTATGTTACCTTAAATTATATGTTTATCTCTGTAAAGCTGCTTTGAAACAATCTACATTGTTAAAAGCGCAATATAAATGAAGATGACTTGACTTGCAGTGCAGTGTGTTGTATGTCTGTTTGTGAATGTGTTGTGTGTGTCTCCTGCAGCTGGTCCCACAGTGAAGCCCTCAGTGTCTCTGCTGCCGCCCTCTTCTCTGCAGATCTCTGGAAACTCAGCCGCACTGCTCTGCCTGCTCAGCTCTTACTCTCCACAGGGGGCGCTGGTGAGCTGGACACTGGACGGGTCAGAGGTCACCGAGGGGGTTCTGACCAGCGCAGAGAGCCAGCAGAACGGCCGCTACAGTCGCAGTAGCGTCCTGACCCTCAGCAAAGCACGCTGGGAACAAGGAGAGCTGTACGTCTGCAGAGTAACACATGATGGAGCTCCTCATGAGGTCTCGTTCCACAAGAGCTCTGAGTGCTGATGTTTCTCTCCTGAAGATGAGCCGTATCTGAGTGTCCTGTGTCAGGCAGGATTCACATGAGTCTAGTGCTGCAGCTGTAGTGATTTACAACTCCATACTGAGTGTGTGTGTGTGTGTGTGTGTGTGTGAGATCTGTCAATCTGCTGTGTTTGCTGCAACATTCAATAAAGCTTCTCAACAAGTTCACTTTGTGTCTGACAACATCCTTCAACTAACAGATGAAGATGCAGGAGCTTTTCAGAAGGTTGATGTAGCAGTAAATGTCCAATAAAGCTCTTGGGGTTTGAACATGGTCTCTGGAGACAGAGCTGCTCTATTCTGAGAGGATCACAATCACTCCACCATGACAATGCAAATGGGCTTTTCAGTCTCACTCTCTGATTGGATACATGATCTGGACTGGAACAGTTTCACTTCTGCTGCACATTTACATTTAAAAAAGGTGGTGAACATATTATAATATATTTAAAAAATCATAAAAAACATTAATAAAAGCATGATCATAAATCAAGAATCAGCCATTGTGACAGTAATTGTGTAAGAATGTAAAAGTTTCTGTGGGTCAAATATAAAGCATCTCGTCCAGACAGCAGAAGTGACTGAATGCATGTTCAGTTTGATTGACAGGATCATATATTACACCTAAAACATGATGATCATAATGAAACACTGACTCATTCTCTTCATAAACACACGATTGTTGTTGATTGCAATGATATAGTGTTATTAGTGTTTGAAAATACAATCATAAATCCTTATTGAAACCTGAACTAAACACTGGCAGAGTCAAGAGGAAGATGATGCTGAATGTCATGTTTGTTGGTTGATGAAGAAGAGCTCTTGATCATGTCATGTCCAGTTCATAGAGCTATAAACACATGGAGAGTGAAGCATGTGCTGATCATATAAAACACCCTCTGAATGCAAAAGCTGCTGTCGACTGTGAGCTCACAACGAGCCCCGAAGAGAGATCAGGACGAGATACAGACTCATCTCAGACTCATCAGAGTCAAAGAGCTTTACTGACAGGGTTAAAGAACGGCTTTACATGGCCGAACCACAGTGACATTACATATACTGACACACACATTTACACACAATACACACAGTTAATATATATTGTGACGGGTTGTCTGCCTCTCCCTTATAATCAGCGCTGTCCCGTTCCTTAATTCGCCGCCCTTCACCAGATTCCCGACTGGAGTGGGTGAAATTGAAGAGGAGGGGCGCTGATGAGGAGAATTGGCGACGTGTGATTAGGCACAGCTGACGAGAATGAAGCCTCATCACCACCGCCTGTTAAATGCTGGGCGCGCCTCTCCTCGATAGACTGGTCTCTTCCCTCTGCATGCACACTGGTGTCCTCGTGGGTCCAGGAAAGGAGCGTGGAGGGACTCCCGCGCTGCCAGAGCTGCAAGTCGCCGGACCCGATGCATTTTAGCACAGAAGACGGTTGACGCCGCTAACGGACCAGGATGCCGAAGCCGCTGCCCACTCGCGCCTCAACGCAAGGAGACAGGGAAGACGCGTGTGACTATCGGACACCGCCCCTTACCTGGACCCATCCCATCTCTTCACTACCCTTCCTTCACGATTCCCTGGCACAACGAGGACACCAGATCCACTTTTATTTTAACACTTTATTTCCCCCTTTTTGGACAATTTATGTTTATTTAATTTAATAAATAACTCTCCGAGGCTTGACACCCTCCCACTGTGTCTGTCGTTGGCTCTTCTCGTCACAATATATATACATGAAACTCTATCAGTGGTTGCCCAACAATGTCTCTAATCTGAATCAGGTCTTTGACAGGGAGAGTCTCCTTGCTCAACATGTAAATAGTCTGGTTTAGTGTTTGCTGTAGAATAGTTCCTCTGAAATTCAACATCTTAAGGTTATTGTAGGTCTAGGTATAAGGTCTTTTATCATTCCACAGTAAACAATGTTTTATAGTCAGTAGCTTTTTATAGTACAGTCCTGTTCCCCATGTAAGTTCTTATTATAGTAATTGAAATAACTGGGTAATATAGGTACTAATGGTGCGTTCTATTATTGTCAACGAACCGACTCGGCCCTCGGATATGACGTTACTTCCACACTTCAAGCATTCTGGTATGTTTTGCGCGTCCGAGTCGGAGAAAAAACATGGACGCCACCCGGAAAGCTGTTGCTATGGTAGCACTGGCCGAGTACCAGGCGCTCCAAAATAAGTATGTGCTTCACCTACGCAACACAGAGGAAGAACTCCAGGAAGAGGACACAAGACGCAGATTTCAGTATGTTTGGTCAAGGTTGAGCCACGTTATAGTAGATAATTTTAGCTAGCACGCCAGCTAGCTTACCAGCTAGCAGGAAATGGGCTAAAAACAGTGGCGACATCGCTAAAGATGATATTGAACTCCTTTCAGTGTTGCTGGAGTGGCTCCTTGCTCGTTGCTTGTTTTTGCCATCTTGTGCAAGAGTGAATAGTAATAGACGCACTGTTACATGATTTAAAAGACATGTATTAACAGCAGTTTTTTTCATCTCTATTTCTTTTTCTCATTCACGTAGGGCTGTGGTATCAGCTGTGCTGCTGTCCAGACAGCAGATCATCCTCAAGTCTGGAACGGAGTGGGAGATCATGCTGGATATGAATGACAATACATTTGCCCGTCATTTCCGGATCAGAAGAGCCAGGTTTGAGCAGCTCCGTCGACTGCTTCAGGAGGGGGGCCTGCACAGCGAACACAGCCATGGACTTCCCCCTTGCCTGTTCCCAAAAAGGTCCTTGTGTTTCTCTGGTATATGGCCAACCAGAACAGCTTCAGAGAGATATCTGATACATGTAATGCTTCCCAGTCAGCGACGCACAGAGCCATCCTTCAAGTGCTGACCATCATGTCAGGGATCAGCACATACTTTGTGTCTTGGCCAAGGGGCTGTGAGAAGAGGATGTCTTCTGCTGTCTTTCAGCTCATCTCTGGCCTCGATGGAGTCATTGGGGCGATAGATGGTTGCCACATCAGGGTCCAGAGGTCACCCATCAGAGGAGGGGATTACATCAACAAGAAGTCCTGTGATGTTCCAGTGATGCTGGAAGAGCCGAGAGAGCATTACAATAGTCCAGTCTGGAGAGAACAAGAGTTGTGTAGCTCTGATAGGAAGGGCCAGATCCTCCTGATGTTGTACAAGGCAGATCTGCAGGACCGGGCAGTTCTAGAAGTGTGCTCTGTGAAGTTTAACTGATCGTCAATCACAACTAGTACTTAGTATACTTAGTAAATACTAGAGTATTTATGCCCCCATAATATATCAAAATGAATTCTAATTTACAAATTAAAATCTTGCTTCATGTCACTGTATGTATGAATTGCACCAGAATTAAACCAGACTTCACAGAAATGATTAAATACACCTGGTGAAAGTCCAGTCCAGATGTGGTAATGTCAGGAGGGAAGCAAAGCATTCTGCAGATGATGGTTATTGTTGTGTCAGTGGCATTATTTCTTCAACAGCTTCAAGTTTAACGAACTTTCATGTTCTATGGGGATGTATGGGGACAATGCATAACACTTAACAGAACGCTTTTCTGCAACTGTAAACTTTACAGTTGAGAATTGTTTGTTGTTTACAGTAAATTACTCTAAAACTCTACTACTCTAGAGTAATTACTCTAAATTACTATAAAACAGATATAATGTAAACCTGTTTACAGTAATTTACTTTAGAAATAGCAGTTGCAGAAATAAAAAGAAGATAATGCTGTTAAAGTTTAATTTAGAGCCTCGAAATAATCCACACCCTCCCCCATCTTAACTCAAATAAATCCACAACACAGACTCGTGCAAAACTGGAGACGTATATACCAGCTTGAATATCAGCCCTGCTGTATATTTGCAGGCATCAATTTACTATTTTGATTAATAAATACTATTAGTAGAAAATAAGATGTCTGTTCAAGAGATCTAGGTTGCTCATTTAGGCATTTTTTGCTCTTTTAAACCTGTGCTTGTACGGACATGCGCACTGGTTCCTAGTTCGAGTCGGGTGGGTTCGTTTATAAGTGATCATCTGCTCTGTCCACTAGAAAGACTTACTCCACCACAGTTTTTGTGTGTGTGTGTGTTTGTTTGAAGAAACACTACTGTGATAAAAAAAAAAAAAAAGATTCTTGTCATCAGAGAGTTTTTTCTATTCGGTCAAATAAATATAGTCACAATTTCAACGTGAAATCCAAATACGTAACTACGTCATTTACGCAAGTCTGAGACAGTAGATGTATTTTCCCGGGAAATGCAGACACGTGACAATGGGACGCGAAACAGACGACAGCCCTCCACCACGCAGGAAAGGTGAGATCAAGTCATGTCTTGAAAATGCTTGATAACTAAATACATTGTGAAATATGAAAGTTAGTAAGATGTATGTTTATTTTAGTGGTTTAATTATTTTTTGCTTAGGGTTTTATTTACTTCTCGATTGTAGTATTTGATTTGCTTCCCATTTGATGATTTGTTGCAATAAGGAAAAAAGTTTATTGCCTACTTGTAGGCATTAACCAGTAAATATAATTTTGTTATTTTTTATATAATAGTACTTTAAATTCTACAAATTAATTAAAAAAGAGTCAGTGATAGGCTACTAATTAAATTTTTTATATCATTATTATTTGATATATTTTTTATGTAATACATTATTACATTATTTGCCCAAAACTTTTGTTTTTTTAAATTATTATTTATCTTCACGGAGCTTATTTTGCCTAATGATGGTACATAGACACTTAAACACACTTTATAGTATTTTTATTGTGTTTCAATGTCCAAAGCAGACAAAAAGCACATTAAAAATAGCCCCTATGAATCTAGCTGGTTGTTGACTGAAAATCTCCTGTATGCTGTAGCTATTATATCAAATATGAATATACAGTAGAAAAGGAAATCCAAGGCACTCTTCTTTAGAAAATTAAAAAGCCTTTATTAGACTGGCTATATCATGATAGAAAAAATGATTAAAACATGTGGGGGAAAATACAACCTGAATATACAGTAGATTGATGTCCATTGTGGTCACAAGACACACACAAGAACCAATGTTTTTGGCATCATTGACAATGCCTTTTTTTAAATCTAAATACCTGTTGTTGACTGGTCACACGTGCTGTCATTGAATAGAGCTCTGTGATATAATATAAATATGTACTTTAGTGTTGAACAGAAAAAACACAACACAGTTTTGGAACAACATGAGGTCCTATTGGAACAACAATTTACATAATTGTATGTTAATTACGTATGTTTTTGGGTGAACATTTACAGTAAGATCAACAAGATTTTTTAAATATGCTTGTTTATTTCATTCACATTATATTTATTTATTTTTTCCAGTCATTTCAAGAAAGAGAGTCGCCATGCTGGGAAATAAAAGACTTAAGAAACCTCTGCAGGACGCTGAGCATCACATTACCTGTGAAACCGACAAGCCTGGGCTTCAAGAGCAGTTCATCAGCAAATATAAAGGCAAGTATTTATGACCAAGTAGTTTAGTAATAACGTTAATCTACAAAACTGATAATTTAATGTGAGGTGAGTCATATGGTTATTAGGCCAACTAATATCCATGTTTTACAAGTTAAACAGTACTTTATATAATTTGTAAAAAAAAATTATTGTGCAGTCAAGATTGCTGAATAGAGTTCTGCGGGCATTAACCCGAAAACAAAAACAGTTGCATTTTTGCACTTCTGGTTCCATCAACCCAATGACAATGTTTACTTGCACATTCTTAACCCAATTATGCACAATATGCCGACAGTGCGTGTGGTCATGTAAACGCAGACTAAGGTCATCATAAACGGCATAAGCATTTGCAATCGACACAGATTTTTTTTATCGATACGGAAGAGAGCCGAACCGTATCGAGTCGTACCACGCAGTGGAAAAGCAAAGCGAGCCGAAACCGTATCGAATCGTACCCCACAGTGGAAAAGCGAAGCGAAGCGAACCGTATCGAGTCGTACCACGCAGTGGAAAAGCAAAGCGAGCCGAAACCGTATCGAATCGTACCCCACAGTGGAAAAGCGTTGCGAGCCGAAACCGTATCGAGCCGCACCACGCAGTGGAAAAGCGAAGCGAGCCGAAACCGTATCGAGTCGTACCACGCAGTGGAAAAGCGAAGCGAGCTGAACCGTATCGAGTCGTACCACGCAGTGGAAAAGCGAAGCGAGCCGAAACCGTATCGAGTCGTACCACGCAGTGGAAAAGCGATGCGAGCCGAAACCGTATCGAGCCGTACCACACAGTGGAAAAGCGATGCGAGCCGAAACCGTATCGAGCCGTACCCCACAGTGGAAAAGCGAAGCGAGCCGAAACCGTATCGAGTCGTACCACGCAGTGGAAAAGCGATGCGAGCCGAAACCGTATCGAGTCGTACCACACAGTGGAAAAGCTAAGCGAGCCGAAACCGTATCGAGTCGTACCACGCAGTGGAAAAGCAAAGCGAGCCGAAACCGTATCGAATCGTACCCCACAGTGGAAAAGCGAAGCGAAGCAAACCGTATCGAGTCGTACCACGCAGTGGAAAAGCGATGCGAGCCGAAACCGCATCGAGTCGTACCATGCAGTGGAAAAACGATGCGAGCTGAACCGTATCGAGTCGTACCACGCAGTGGAAAAGCGAAGCGAGCCGAAACCGTATCGAGTCGTACCACGCAGTGGAAAAGCGAAGCGAGCCGAAACTGTATCTAATCGTACCCCACAGTGGAAAAGCGATGCGAGCTGAACCGTATTGAGTCGTACCAAGCAGTGGAAAAGCGAAGCGAGCCGAAACTGTATCGAATCGTACCCCACAGTGGAAAAGTGATGCGAGCTGAACCGTATTGAGTCGTACCAAGCAGTGGAAAAGCGAAGCGAGCCGAAACTGTATCGAATCGTACCCCACAGTGGAAAAACGATGCGAGCTGAACCGTATCGAGTCGTACCACGCAGTGGAAAAGCGAAGCGAGCTGAACCGTATCGAGTCGTACCACGCAGTGGAAAAGCGAAGCGAGCCGAAACTGTATCTAATCGTACCCCACAGTGGAAAAGCGATGCGAGCTGAACCGTATTGAGTCGTACCAAGCAGTGGAAAAGCGAAGCGAGCCGAAACTGTATCGAATCGTACCCCACAGTGGAAAAGCGATGCGAGCTGAACCGTATCGAGTCGTACCAAGCAGTGGAAAAGCGAAGCGAGCCGAAACTGTATCGAATCGTACCCCACAGTGGAAAAGCGATGCGAGCTGAACCGTATCGAGCCGTACCCCACAGTGGAAAAGCGAAGCGAGCCGAAACCGTATCGAGTCGTACCACGCAGTGGAAAAGCGAAGCGAGCCGGAACCTTATCGAATCGTACCCCACAGTGGAAAAGCGAAGCGAAGCGAACCGTATCGAGTCGTACCAAGCAGTGGAAAAGCGAAGCGAGCCGAAACCGCATCGAGTCGTACCACGCAGTGGAAAAGCGAAGCGAGCCGAAACCGCATCGAGTCGTACCACGCAGTGGAAAAGCGATGCGAGCTGAACCGTATCGAGTCGTACCCCACAGTGGAAAAGCGAAGCGAACCGAACCGTATCGAGTCGTACCACGCAGTGGAAAAGCGATGCGAGCCGAAACCGTATCGAGTCGTACCACGCAGTGGAAAAGCGAAGCAAGCCGAAACCATATCGAGTCGTACCCCACAGTGGAAAAGCGAAGCGAGCCGAAACCGTATCGAGTCGTACCCCACAGTGGAAAAGCGATGCAAGCCGAAACCGCATCGAGTCGTACCCCACAGTGGAAAAGCGAAGCAAGCCGAAACCATATCGAGTCGTACCCCACAGTGGAAAAGCGAAGCGAGCCGAAACCATATCGAGTCGTACCCCACAGTGGAAAAGCGAAGCGAGCCGAAACCGTATCGAGTCGTACCCCACAGTGGAAAAGCGATGCAAGCCGAAACCGCATCGAGTCGTACCCCACAGTGGAAAAGCGAAGCAAGCCGAAACCATATCGAGTCGTACCCCACAGTGGAAAAGCGATGCAAGCCGAAACCGCATCGAGTCGTACCATGCAGTGGAAAAGCGAAGCGAGCCGAAACCGTATCGAGCCGTACCCCACAGTGGAAAAGCGGAGCAAGCCGAAACCATATCGAGTCATACCCCACAGTGGAAAAGCGAAGCGAGCCGAAACCGTATCGAGTCGTACCCCACAGTGGAAAAGCGAAGCGAGCCGAAACCGTATCGAGTCGTACCACGCAGTGGAAAAGCGATGCGAGCTGAACCGTATCGAGTCATACCACGCAGTGGAAAAGCGAAGCGAGCCGAAACCGTATCGAGTCGTACCACGCAGTGGAAAAGCGAAGCGAGCCGAAACCGTACCCCACAGTGGAAAAGCGAAGCGAACCGTATCGAGTCGTACCACGCAGTGGAAAAGCGATGCAAGCCGAAACCGTATCGAGTCGTACCACACAGTGGAAAAGCGAAGCGAGCCGAAACCGTATCGAGTCGTACCACGCAGTGGAAAAGCAAAGCGAGCCGAAACCGTATCGAATCGTACCCCACAGTGGAAAAGCGAAGCGAAGCGAACCGTATCGAGTCGTACCACGCAGTGGAAAAGCGAAGCGAGCCGAAACCGCATCGAGTCGTACCCCACAGTGGAAAAGCGAAGCAAGCCAAAACCATATCGAGTCGTACCCCACAGTGGAAAAGCGAAGCGAGCCGAAACCGTATCGAGTCGTACCACGCAGTGGAAAAGCGAAGCGAGCCGAAACTGTATCGAGTCGTACCACACAGTGGAAAAGCGCCATATGTAGATTTAGGGATGTACACGGCACAGAATAAGTAGAAACATACATCATAAGAATGCAAAAACATTATATATATTACACAGGGAGATGGATCTTAAAACTTTAGAGTTCCTGGAGGCAAATTTTATCAACTAAAACAAAAAAACTCTATACTTTTATCTAAACGATAGAAGCCAAATAAAACATCCATATACCACAAAGAAAAACTATCCGTAAGAGATGCAAATAATAAACAAACAGAATTGTCTTTTAAAATAATGCAACACGGACACATTCTAGATGATGAAGCTTCATTGTAAGGAAGTTGAAGTTTTGCAACTGTGTAGTTTATAGACTAACTTTAGCTTATTTTCTGCAAAATAATATAGGGTTTTTGTGGAGGGAACCAGGCGATGTGAACTACTGGGTTGGCCTACAAAAATACGTCATCACTGCAGCACTCTGTTCTAAACAATATATAGCTATGTAAATATTGTTTGTGTAAGAAAATGTATGGAATTTTAACTGTATAATTTTAAGACTTAAAAGTATAATGTAAAGTATAAAAAGCAAAGCATACTTTAAGATTAGCCTGGCTATTGTCTATTTTCCTACAGTAATTTTCCTTTTACATCATATAATGTACATCATATGGTTCAGAACTTTTAGTAAATCATCAAAATAATAGTTGACATTAAAGAAACTGCAGCTAATGTATTTCTCCTCGTTAGGGCGTGGAGTTTTCAGCACTGGAGCTTTCTTCAGAGGTGATTTTGTTCTTGAATACAGAGGTGAACTTCTGCGTTCAGAGGAGAGTCTTGCCCGAACTGAACACTTCACTGAAGCTGAGAACACGTTCCTGTTTGATTTTCAGTGGCATGGCAGAAATTGGTGGTGAGTAAAGAACTGTTGGATTGATGTAGTAGGGATGCTAAAATATCTAGAACTGTAAAAATACTAAGGGTGTGTTCATGCCTGTAGTTCTGTACGTTTGGTCCGGGTCTGCTTAGTGTTCCAGATTGGCATTTCTATCGTCAAACCTATTATGCTTTACCAGTTTGTCCTTTTTAGGGTCACATCTTCCTGTTTTTGGTTCGTTTACATGTCTCTGGTCCATGTTACGTTCATATTTCATTCGAACCGCACCAGAGTTCGTTTGGAAGCCAACTGAGACCCATTATTTCAGCATCTCGGTCCGCTTGTTTGGTGGCACCAAGTTTCAGATGGCAGCGTTTACACTTATTCAAATGAACCGCACTAACAGTTTAAACAAACATCCCAGGTGTGAACACACCCTAATTCTTAAAATTCACCATGAACTGACATAAAGAGTACTGAGTGTGCTTGATTGCTTGATTAGTATACGTTTCGAGTCTATCGACTTCGGGTTCAAGTAATTTGCTTATCACGTGACAGCCCCATAGGCTGAGCTATGCAGTCGGTACCGGATACAGAATTGATTAGTTCATCTTTTGAGTCTTCGGGGACTCAAGAGATGAACTAATCATTTCTGTTACCAGTAAAGAACCAATAGGATGTTGCGTATGCACGGTCAACACAAAATTAACAAATCACTCTGAGACAACTCAGTAGTCCCGAGTCATATTAAAGATTCTTTCAAAATAAACAAATCGTTCATGACGACCCATCACTAGTGTGTAAACGCTTAAAATTATATAAAATACATTTTCTGCCATTAGAAATGTATCCACACTTATGTAAAATGTACCCACAATAAAAACAAACAAACGAACACTTCGATGGGATGGAGTAAATGTAGCGCCTTACTACAACCTCTGATAGTTAAGGAAGGCTTTTATTGATAAAATCAAGTGATAAGTGTGATGATAGCTTATCCAGAAGTGCAGTCATGTCTTTCTTTTGTTTCTAGACCCTTCAGAAAGGGGTGTCCCTAAAGGTAGGGTTCCCAGTCATACGTCCTCACATTGTGGTTTAGTAGGTATGCGTGTGTGTGTGTGTGTGTGTGTGCACTGAGAGTATCAGAGACTGTAGCGGCAGCGGAGAGGAGCTTTACAAAGATCAAGCTGATTAAAACACACATGATGTCACGACACACACACAGAAAATGAGAGATCCAAACGCAATATCCTTGCAGTCCAGGCCAGGGTCAAAGTCCAAAGAGGCAACACAAGACACACACACACAAGACACACACACACACACACACACACACACACACGACACACAGCTGAGAGACAATGAACAATCAGTGACTTCTTCTTCTTCTTTCCAATTTTACGGCGGTTGGCATCCAGCTTTTTGGTGCATTACCGCCCCCCTCTGCTCCAGAGTGTGGACCAGATAGTAGATTACAATACAAATTTGTCTATTCTCTCTCTTACACTTACATAATACTCACACCCTCAAATAAACACTCACACACAAAAAAAAAAAAAAACAAAAATCGATTAAATCCTATTGAAAACTCCCGCTTCCTTTAAAAAAGACATCAATATTCTACTCTGTGTCACATTTACTGCACTTAATAACCCTTTTAAAGTAATCTCCTGCACCCCAATCTGCCTCAACTTATTCTTCATTACCTGCCTCTGCATTTCATACCTCTTACATCTCATAATTATGTGTTCCACTGACTCCTCTTCTCGACACCCCTCACACAACCCTGTCTGGTGCTTCCCAATCATCTTTAGTGTTTTGTTCAGCGAACAATGTCCCAACCTCAACCTCGTCATCACAGCCTCTTCTCTCCTATTCCCATTTCCTACCCTATCCTCTTTAACATTCCTCTGAATTTGGTATAAGTGCCTCCCTTTCTCCTCTCTATCCCACCTCTCCTGCCACCTTTTATTTATTTTCTCCCAAATTATGCTTTTAACCTCTGCTTTACTAACATTAACCTGCACTTCTACATTCTCTTTTGTTAGCGCCCTTTTAGCCAGCCTATCTGCCATCTCGTTACCTGTAATGCCAACATGTGCTGGGACCCACATAAATTTAACCTGAACACCCATATGACTTAATCTTGTGTTTAATTGAAGTACTTCATACAGGATATCTTGCCGAGCTTTTGAATGGAATGACCTTAAACTTGCCAAGACTGATAATGAATCAGAGCATATTAATACCTTTTCCTGTCTTACCTTTTCCATCCGTTGTAAAGCAATTAAAATTGACATCATCTCTACTGTATATACCCCTAAATTATTAGATGTTTTTTTTACTAATTTCTACTTCTATCCCTGGAATTGCCACCCCAAACCCTGTTTCTTCGGTCTCTGGCTTTTTAGATCCATCTGTATAAATCTGCATAAAATCACTATAGTTTCCACCTACTCTTTTGTTAAATATGCTTTTCAGATTTACTTCTTCCTTTACTTTCCTTTTTTCCTCAAGTACATACCAGTCTACCTCAGGCCATGCCATCTTCCAAGGGGCAATCTCTGGAAAAACTACTGTAGGGTTTATTCTAATATTATATACTTCTAACTCTTTTGCTACATTATTTCCAATTCGTCCAAAGTTTTCCTTTAATTTCCTTCCATTTTCCCAACAATCCTGCAATACTGCTTTCGTGGGATGCAAGTCATTATGGCCCTTCAATCCAGCCCAGTAATTAGCCATCAGTTGAATCCTTCTTAATTCCAGTGGCAATTCTCCCATTTCCACTTGTATGGCCGGTGCTGAGGAAGTTTTAAAAGCACCACAGCAAATTCTTAAAGCTTGATTTTGAATAACCTCCAACCTCACTAAACGAGACTTAGCCGCAGACCCAACCACTATACTACCATATTCCAACACTGATCTTATCATAGCCACATATATACTTTTAAGCGATGAACGACTGGCTCCCCACTCTCTTCCTGTCAAACATCTAATCACATTAATTACCTTTTTACACTTGTCTTCCATTTTCTTTATATGTTCTGCAAATGTCAACCTTGCATCCAAAATCACTCCCAAAAACTTAATGGAACTTACCCTCTCTAACTCTCTCCCATACATCATTAGCTTAATTTCTTCCTGAATTCTTTTCCTGGTAAAAAAGACTGTCTGAGTCTTTTCTATTGAGAACCTAAATCCCCAGTGTGTACTCTATATTCCTTCCTCTTTTCCACACTGCCCCATCATCTGCAAATAATGATGTTCCAATGTCTTCTGAAACATTTACAAAGACATCATTTATCATTATAATAAATAACAAAGGACTTATCACACTTCCTTGAGGTGTCCCGTTCCCAATCTCATATGTGCTTGACAATTCTGCCCCTATTCTCACTTGAATTTTCCTACCAAACAAAAAATCTTTTATCCAATTAAACACATTCCCACCTACCCCTATTTTATCCAACTTGATTAATAACCCCTCCTTCCACATCATATCATAGGCCTTTTCAATATCAAAGAATACTGCAACTACAGTCTCTTTATTTACTTGAGCCCTTCTTATTTCAGTCTCCAATCTTACTACTGCATCCATTGTAATCCTTCCCTTTCTAAAACCACTCTGACAACTTACCAGTAATCCTCTTTTTTCCAAATCATACGACAATCTCTCCGTTATCATCCTCTCCATTATCTTACACAAATTAGATGTTAACGCAATTGGTCTATAACTTATGGGTTTACTTGGATCTTTCCCAGGTTTCCTAATTAGAATCACTACTGCTTCTTTCCATGTAACTGGCAGTTTTCCCTCCTTCCATATCTTGTTAAATACCTCCAGTACCTTTAATAGTGATCTTTCTCCAAGGTGTTTTAACATTACATAACTCACCTGATCCTTCCCTGGAGAAGTAGGCTTTGCTCTTTTGATCGCTCTAACCAATTCCCCCAGAGAAAAAGGCTCATCTATGCTACTATCAGTCTCTTCCTTCCTATTTAATGCATGCATATTTTGATTTAAAGTTATTGACCTTCTCCTTCTCTCTTCTTCTGATAAGTTTTCTGAACTGTGTATCTTTCTAAACGACTTTGCCATTATTTCGGCCTTTTCCAAATTAGTGACCCCTATCTCCTCCTCTAACATCAACACTGGATACTCCCACTGTCTTCTATCTCCACCCATCCTCTTTATCATTGACCATACCTTACCCACCGGTGTTGACCTTCCAATTTCACCACAAAATTTTCTCCAACTCGCCCTCTTTGCCTGTCGAATAGTTCTTCTCACATCTGCCTGCGCTCTTTTATACTGAATTAGTGACTGCATGTTATGATCCCTCTTTACTAGTTTGAATGCTTTATTTCTTTTCCTCACTACCTTTTGACACTCTTCATTCCACCAAGGCACCAATTTTCGATAACCTCTGTTTTCCCCTTTGGGAATAGCTTCTTCCGCTGCCACTATGATTGCTGAAGTAATTTGGTTACTTATCTCCTTTATACTTCCTGCTGTATCAATCCTAGTCATTATCTCTTCACTCATCTTCTTGAATTTATCCCAGTCTGCTTTCCCAAATATCCACTTTGGGATCCTTTCTTCTACCCTTATTTCTTGTCTCCCACCTACTCTACATAAAACTGGGTAATGATCACTACCCAGCGTAGTTGTTAGACAGACCTCCCATCTAGTGTTTCCAGCCAGAGTGTTAGACACTAAAGTTAGGTCTAATGCAGATTCCATTCCTGTTACTAAATTTATCCTAGTTCCACTTCCATCATTCAGACTAACCAATTCTCTTTCGTCCATCAATTCTTCAATTATCTTACCATTTGCATCTGTTTGTACTCCCCCCCCACACAGGGCTATGAGCATTAAAATCTGCACACCAGATTACTTTTTGTCTATCCTGACCTTGAATACTTAATAATTTATCAATCATCAACCTTTTACAGGGGTTATAGTAGTTAATAACACTTATCCGCTCCCCTCTTTCCCACACCTCCACCACTATGTATTCCTGATCAACCCCCATTTCTATTAACCTATATGTCAATCCAATCTTTATAAATGTGGCACACCCACCTCCCCCTCCATCAATCCTATCTTTCCTTAACACAGTGTACCCATGTATTACAAAATCAAGATTTGGTTTCAGCCATGTTTCCTGTATACACATCACATCTGGTTTCTCTTCCAATCCATTTATGAAATGCTTAAATTCTAGACCATTTGCCACTAAACTTCTTGCATTCCATTGTAATAGAATTACCATTAATATTATTATCCAACCCATGATGCTTCTTGGCTTGACTGAATAGTGAGATTCTCTCTCACTTCTTCCCATGTCAGTCCCACCAGTCCTAAATGATTAACTGCAGCTTTAACTATCAACTGGATTTTTAATTTTTTGATTTAACTTCTGCAGTGCTATTAATCACCCCTGCTATGAATGTAACTAGATCTCTTTTTTCCACATACATTCTTTCATTGGTTCTTTGATGTTGTACTTGTTCTTCCATAACTACTGGCTCTCTCATTTCATCTACCCTCTCTTTTGACATTCTTACAGCTTCAGCATAGGATATCCTTTCCTCCACTATTATCTTCTGAATACTAATCTCCCGTCTCATAATGTCACACCCTCCATATGCCACACTGTGGGCACCTCCACAGCTGCAACATTTTGGTGGAATCCCTGTACCACACTTTCCATATTCGTGGTCTCCTCCACATCTAGCACACCTTCTCTGCCTATTACAGTTCTTTGCTGTATGCCCAAATCTCTGGCAGTTAAAGCACCTCATTGGCTTTGGTACAAACATCCTAACTGGATAACTCATAAAACCCAAGAATACTTTCTTTGGAATATGATCTCCTTCAAATTCTACTGACACGGTTTCACTATCTCTCATCACTCCTTCCTTCACTGCTTTCAATCTTTGTACATTAATTACGTTACCTCCTTTAATATTCCTTTTTAATTCGTCCATGTTAACACTTATTAGCACCCCCGTTATCACTCCTGTGCTTCCTCCTCCCATCCGAGCTCCTACCCTTCCCGTATTATCCACCTTGCATTTTCCCATCTCTTTAACTTTTAGCGCTTATTCCATTTGCACTACATCAGCACACCTTACCAATAAATTGCCATCATTTAGAACCTTTGCATACTCGATATCCCCTATCTTACTTGCCAGAGTTGTTGTTAGCACTAGTGGGCTAACTTTCTTCATAATCCCCTGGTTCTTTTCATTAAATCTTATTATGACTACATACCTTTCCTCTCTATCTTTTTGACCAATGACTTGCCCCTCTTCTTCACTTTCTGTGTCATTATCTTTCTCATTTCTGATTCTTTTATTCCCTTTGGTTCTTTTATCACTCATCCGTCTTCTACTTTCTTCCCTGTCTTCCTCTTCTCCTTCATTATAATCCATATTATTCCAGCCACCTACCTCTGACCCATTCACGGAGCAGTCGTGCTCAACCGCCAATAATATTCTCTTCCAATCTTCCCTATTGTTTCGTTGTTTGACAGTTTAAAGTATCCAGGAAGCTCAAAAACCACCCACCAACAATCAGTGACAGACAGGATCATGGGAAATGTAGTCAGAATGCATAGACACCGTGAAAACTGAGGACCTCTAGTGTTAACCCAGGGAACAACCAGACACTGTGACACATGAGGTCAGTGATGACTTTAAGACAAAGAGCTCCAGGCGTGTGCAGTTATAAATTAACCGTTTCTCACATTTTTGCACAATTTTCCTCTGTAGTGCTGAAATGTATCATGCAATAGAGTTTTTGCACTTTTTGTCGATTTGTAGTTTAATTCTTGTGTGATTCTTTTTTTCCCCAGAAATGTTAGTTATATTTATTTCACAATTTATTTACATGAAGTTCCTAAACGTAAGTTAGGGAGGAGTGAGCCAATCTAATCTTTCAATCAACAGCTGAGTATATAAGCAGCCGCTTACCTCTCCCTATAGCATCAGCTGTTCCAGTATTGCCGCACGGAATAATGTCCGACATCCTGGAAATCCAGCTCCTTCAGACGACGAACTGACAAGCCTTCCTGGGACACAGCCAGTCACACCCCGCGTGAGATCGAATCTTACGGATCATCTTCATGAGCGTTTTGATCGGGCAACGCTCTCCTCCATCTTCAAGATCACCAGTTTTAACCGAGAGCCTCGTCCATCTTCTTCTCTCCATTCTTCCGCTGCTAATCCATTTTCTCCTGCAGATCATCAAAAGCTCAACTCTACGATCTTTTCATCAGTTCTTACAGTTCCAGTATTCCATCAAACACTTCAACATCTTATAAAAGCAAGACTCGCACCTCTTCTACCTTCGTTTCTCTCCCGGTTCGGCGTTCTGAACTCACACAATCCCAACGCGCCGATCCAAAGGCCGCCGGCACCGCCGCGGCTCGCACTTCCTTGTCCGCCGGTATTTCCACCCGGCCAGCAACAGCGGCCGCAAAAAACAGTTCTGCTTCTTCTCCAGCTTCAACAACTTCATGCAGTCAGCCCCACTCCCCAGGCAAGAACCAAACACATTCCTCCGCACTTCCCTCTGCTTCTCCAGTTTTCTCTAAACTTCTTTATAATAATCCTCGTGCCAGGTCACCCTCGCACACAGTTACATTTCTCTCACCCTCAAACCAACCTACTCAAAGAGTGGATCCTAGCGCGAGGTTGTCTTCGCTAGCCATCTTCCCTCTTTCCTTCCATTTTAATTCGCCTCATTCCTTTTTTCCCCTTCTATCTTCCAATTGTCTCCTAATATTCTTTCCAGTTCACATCAGAGCGTGAGGTTGCCTCCGCAAAGGATTTTTACACTTTTTTTTTCCCACAAACCCTCCCCTTCCTCTCAGGCCATGCCAGCCATCTTGGGACACCAGCAGTGTTGGGGAGTAACGGAATACATGTACCGGCGTTACGTATTCAGAATACAAATTATGAGTAGGCCCATATGTATTCCGTTACAGTTACAATTTAAATAGTTGGTATTTAGAATAGTTACATTGTTGAAATCAATGGATTACATTACGATACTTCTGTTTCACGAGTTTAGTCACTCTCTAAACAATTCAAACGAAACAAAACAAACTGCTTTATGCTTATGTAATCCGTATGAAATGCGCATTTCTCTCTGGCGCGTTCACTAGCATACTGCAAAGATCGCGAGTCAGCATCATCAACTTCATCTTTGCAGGCGACAGTGACACAGACAGAAAACACTTGTTTATTAATAAACAATTAAAATATATCCCTGCTATATTTGACATACTCATAATCAATACTTTTGCCGACTCTTTGTGACAGCTTTTAGGTGCTTTATTGGCAGTTCCATCCCTACAACGCGTCACCACCGCATCACCATTCCGCATTCCTACACTTATAAAATGCAGTTCAATGTGGAAGTAATCCAAGTATTCAGAATACATTACTCAGATTGAGTAACTTAACGGAATACGTTACAAATTACATTTTGGGGCATGTATTCTGTAACGAAATACGTTTTGAAAGTATCCTTCCCAACACTGGACACCAGTCAGTAATGGGACCCTCCGATTAACATTCATTTAATTTTCTCAACACTAACACTTGCTCCTCAGGTACAATCCGCTTGCCAGCCCATTCACTCTCAACAACAGTCCATCTTCCAGCTCCTCCCAATGCAGTCGCCACGGAACCACCTCCAGTCTCAGCCCATCTCCGTTCCCTAATTCTATCAGGTGCAACTATCGAGCTTCCTTCTCTACTGACTTCCGTCCCTCTCAATGAATCCCACCGCTCGTTTGACTTAAATCGTTTATCTTACAAATTCCGTACAACCTTCAAAACGAGTTCTCACACTTGCAGAATTCTGCATTGCTTTTTCCAGATACACAAAGTAATTTGCACTTCATTTCCAGCCAGACGCAAGGAATTAAATGACTACCTCTCTATCATAGCAGAGCTCCGTCTCTCTTTTGGAGGTAGTAATTTTTATACATACCATAAGCTTTTTTCAGCTAAATGCGCCGTCCACGTCACCCACTGGAACCAGTGTCCTTACTGGAGAGCCTTGGACCTCGAACTATACAACAGAGTCTTCTTAGGCGTTCGAAGCCCTTCTTGCACTATCTGCAGGTCTATCATTCATTCTACTTCAGAATGTCCACAAACCAACCCAGATCTTCCAACCTATCCAGCTCCTTTCCAAGAAAATTCACTTCATATGTCACTCATTCAAGGAATGACCGTAACCAGATTTTCACCTCAGTTTCAGGCAGACAAGTGTGCAACAGCTTTAATTCATCAGGTTGCAACACACAACGATGTTGCTTCCTCCATGTCTGTAATTTCTGTGGCGGAGCTCACGCCCGTTCTATGTGCCCTGTGCGCCGCTCCTCAGCTAACTTTTACCGTCGACATTCTTAGCGTCTGCCTAACCACTCTCCGCTCACGTCTTTTTCTCCTAACAAAACAAGAACCCTAGACGCCATGTTCAATTTGGCTTTCTTCCGATCATTAAATCAAAATGCTAGGTCGATGGTCGTCCCTCGCCTTCGAAACATACGTTCGTTCAGATCTGCATAACATTAGACAAGCACAACAAACACTAGCATCCCTCTGAGTCTGGACTGCTTCTCCCTACTATTTTGCATCTCCCCGCTTACCTAGCCCCGCAGGGCGTGTATTCATCTGGATGCAGTGAGAGCTCTCCCTTTTCAGATGTGTGTGACCTACCACTCCTGGAGTGGAGTCTCCCATCTGAATCGCCGTGTGGGCTCCCCCGTTCAGATGCATCATAGGCTCTTCCGTTCGACTTGCTGTGTGGGCTCTCCCGTTTTGATCGCCGAGTGAACTCCCTATTTATACATATGGGGGGGCTCTCTCCTTCGAAACGCAGCGGGAGCTCTCCCGGTCGAATCGCAGTATGAGCTTTAAGTTCGGGCGCCGTGGGGGCTCTCCCTTTCTGAATCGCTGTGTGATCCTTCATGTTTTTAACCATGGAGGCTCTCCCATTCGGATCGCAGTGTGGGCCCTCCTATCCGAAAAACAGGACTGGAGGTACCAAGGATCGTACATCCCTCGAACGCGACGGGCCATTATGTCTTTATGTGATCTCCGCCCCCTGCGTCAGAAGGATGGTAGTTCTGCATTTCCCATGTATACCGTAGGCTCCCTCTTGCTGCGTAGGGAGTTTCGCTTCAGATACTGGTGTTCCGTTTGCCTTTAGGGACGAGGACCTTCTTCCCCGTTTGTGACATCTGGAAGCCCTATGTTCTCTAACTCCATGGAGCTCCATGTCATGGATGTGGCAGGGCGTTCTCCAACCTCGTACTCAAACCTCCAGTCCCAAGATACTCCCGCAGGAGTAATTTCTGAAGTCACTGCCGCAGCAGTGCAGCGGTGAGATGTACCCCATTCAAATTTCCACAAGCCCATGTCGTTTCACTCCACAACGAACGCAGGCACACTCTTTCAAACACAGCTCCCGCCGGAGCTCCAATCATAGCCCCACATGGTGGGCATAGTAGGGAGACGCAGTCCAGCCAGGAGCCCCATTAAACATCACTGCCGCAGCAGCGTCCATCCATGCTCCATACAGCTTTCAATTTCCACTCTTTTTGGGGGGTAAAATACTTTAAGCTCTTAGGCATCCTGTATTTGATCACGTTATTCTAACTTGCTGTCCCAAATATTTATTCAACACTTTTGGGGGGGTATATCAGAGCTCGAGTTGAAGCTGCTTCATCGAGCCCCTCTCCAGTGGACAGCAAGCCAAATAAGTTTAACCTAATATCTTAAAGATTCTATGGGCAAACGAACTCGTTAAATGAAGTTCCTAAACGTAAGTTAGGGAGGAGTGAGCCAATCTAATCTTTCAATCAACAGCTGAGTATATAAGCAGCCGCTTACCTCTCCCTATAGCATCAGCTGTTCCAGTATCCCTCCACCTCCCCAAACTCCACCTTCATCTTAGGTACCTCGCCCTTTTAATTATCAGGTCCTACATTTAGCCACTGGGGGGGGGTATATCAGAGCTCGAGTTGAAGCTGCTTCATCGAGCCCCTCTCCAGTGGACAGCAAGCCAAATAAGTTTAACCTAATATCTTAAAGATTCTATGGGCAAACGAACACGTTAACTTATGTATATGTTAACATTCATCACTATTCATGTTATATTATAATTAAGGCCGGGACTTTAACGCGTTAATTAAGATTAATTAATTATAGACTTTAACGCGTTAATTAACGCGATAACTGATTTTAATCGCTCATTTTTGCACCGCGGAACGTTTCTCACTGGATGAATAACATTCTCATTTTCCACTAGATATTTTCCTATATCTCATCAGCAATTGTGATTTCGGCCCGCTCTGCACCAGCTGAGCACTAAGATTAAAATGTGATTAATTTCGATTAATTAATTACAAACCCTCTAATTAATTAGATTAATTTTTTTAATCGAGTCCCGGCCCTAATTATAATACATTGTAATTCATTTAAAAGATGAGAATTTTCAGTCATTTTGTCTAAAATCTCTCCTGAGTCGGCCCTGCATTCGAGAAAGATAAACCCATGAATGACAAACTAATATTAGTCAGTGAACAATAAACTGGGTTAATGTATTTTAGCATACAAATTATTATATTTTACATTTACCTTTAAAGTCTTTATAAACTAAAGTAAACATTGATATTGTGTAGTTTGTGCTCCTCCATCAGCAGCTGCAGTTTCTCTCAGCTGTATCAGTGCAGTCACTGTGACGTCTGACTGACAGAGGTTTTTGGACGACTCTTTATCACTGTGTGAACACATAACTATCGTGATAACTCTGACAGTAATAATCTCCTGTATCTTCAGTCTGGACTCCACTGATGGTCAGAGTAAAATCAGTTCTGGATCCACTGCCACTGAATCTAGATGGAGTTCCAGTATTACGGGTTGATGCATAATATATGAGGAGTTTAGGAGCTTCTCCAGGTTTCTGTGAGTACCAGTGCATACAAGTATATGAACCTGGACAGGCATTGCTCACTACTGTGTTTGTTTTGCAGTTTATAGAGACTGATTCACCAGTTTGAACAGTTTTTACAGAAGGAGTCTGAGTCACAGTCACTTGTCCACTGAAACCTGTGAGAAATAGCAGGATGTATTTGTAACAGTCATTGTTATTAATATTATAATAATTTAAAGTGAAAATGTATTTATTTATTTTTTTACCTTGAATACACACACAGAGTGTCCAGATGAAGATGCTGATGTTGTTCATAGTTGTAGTTTAGTCTTGTGTGATGATGAAGAGTGTGTGTGTTCTGCTCTCAGTCATGAAGTGTTAAACTCACAGCACTATAAACACTCTCAGAGCACTGAAGCATGTGCTGACAATGCAAAGAAGTGGGCAGGATTTACAACAGCTTGTGCTGAGAACAAACTCATATACACTAGAGTTACACAATCATGACTTTATTTAGTGTGTTTATTGTGACTCCTGAGACACTGAGGATGTGCAGATGAACGTCCATCTCTGTGTCCATATTCAGTCATGTGACCATCATCACTGCTACACTTCCACTAGATGAAGCGCCATCACTAAAGTAAGATCATGAATCATGAGTCTGTTCAGAAAGTATCAGGACTGATTGTGAATCTCTAATCAGAGTTCATGGTGTCACTCCATCTATCATGAAGCCTCATGTGTGTCTGAAATCATCAGATGGAGAAGAAACAGCTGTTAAAGATGGAGACATATTAGAGCTTGTTCACGTTTATGGTCTTGTGTGGAGATTCATAACCAGTCCAGATACTTTTATAACACACCTTGAATATGAAAACATGCTTGACTGTGTAGAACATGCAAAACACCTTTTATATCTTCATTGTCACACTTTCTATTGACTTTGGCTCTAATATTCAATAAAGTCATTATTTGAACAGATTTCCACTGAAGATTGAAGTGTGAAGCTGCAGGTTTTTCTGTGGATCATGATGATTGATCTGCATATGAAGAACAGAAGCATCATTATGAGAAACTCCACAACATCATCCATGATCAAAGAGGTCAAAGGTCACCTCAGAGGTCACAGCTCATCACATATTTCTTTAAACAGTGTTATATCAGAAAGCATTTAGTCGAATCTGAATGAGTGAGCGTTGAGAAGAGCTGAGGATCTTCTAATATCAGTGTGTTGAAGTGTTGTTTCTCTCTCTCTGCTGGAGTGTGTGTTCACTCGAGTGGAATAGAGGTTTTTGTACGAGCGTTTCATTAGATTGTATCACTGTGGTGGACATTCGGTGGAGGAACTAAACTGGTGATCGGTAAGTCTGTCGATTTAATCACCTAATAAAAAAATACAATGTAGATTTCAGAAAGTGTTTTACAGTTGAAACAAGAACAACATTTATTATTTATAATGACTCTTAGATATTGTGGTGAAACTTTACTTGAAGCCTTTATGTATAATGCATTATAAAGATATCAATAATGTACATAATGACGATTTTTAAAAAATGTATTATTGTAACCAAAAATAAAATGCATTATAATATTTACAAATCCTTGTTACATCTGAAATTGGATGTTTGTCATGAGTTTTAATGTACCGGTATTATAATTTCTAAAGGTGTAACAATGAACAGATAATTATGAGGGTCCGTACAAGCCAAAATCCATTCTTCTATTGTCACACACTTACATTCTCCTTTCACATACATACATTTCTACTCTCACACACTTACATTCTCCTTTCACATACATACATTTCTACTCTCACACACTTACATTCTCCTTTCACATACATACATTTCTACTCTCACACACTTACATTCTCCTTTCACACACACATATTTCTACTCACACACATTTACATTCTCCTTTCACATACATACATTTCTACTCTCACACACTTACATTCTCCTTTCACACACATATATTTCTACTCACACACATTTACATTCTCCTTTCACATACATACATTTCTACTCTCACACACTTACATTCTCCTTTCACACACATATATTTCTACTCTCACACACTTACATTCTCCTTTCACATACATACATTTCTACTCACACACATACATTCTCTTTTCACATACATACATTTCTACTCTCACACACTTACATTCTCCTTTCACATACATACATTTCTACTCACACACATACATTCTCCTTTTACACACATATATTTCTACTCACACACATTTACATTCTCCTTTCACATACATACATTTCTACTCACACACTTACATTCTCTTTTCACATACATACATTTCTACTCACACACATACATTCTCCTTTTACACACATATATTTCTACTCACACACATTTACATTCTCCTTTCACATACATACATTTCTACCGTCCACGACTAGCAATAGTAACCAGCTGCAGAACCGCAGAACCATCCGTCATAGCAGTGTGAAGACGACAGCGCCAGCCTAACAGTCTGATGCCGGAAGTGGGCGTGGCAAGGCATTACGCTACTTTTGTGTTTTAGAACGTTTCAAAGTTTAAAACAACATTATTATAAATTTTTTTAAATGATTTCTTTAAAGATACATTTAAGATGTGTGTAAAACAAGTGAAACTAGAACAATTAGAATATTGTGCAAAAGTTCATGTATTTCAGTAATTCAAATTAACTAATATATTTTGTCGCCTATATAACTACATATGCTTGATTATACTTTTCAGAGGGCCGACATTTCTGTATTTAAAATCCTTTTTTTGTATTGCTTTCAGGTAATATTCTAATTTTCTGAGATTTTAAATTTGGGGTTTTCATAATCTGTACGCCAGGCCTAATCATCAAAATTATAACTTTTGCACAATATAATTTTTTTTCGAGTTTCACCTATATATATATATATATATATATATATATATATATATATATATATATATAAACTAGTAACGTTTGTTAAAACTCAACCATTTCACAACTAACAATTTTTTATTCATAGACCAACACAACATAATTCTATGGTGGACTGAAACAGAAATTATTAATAAAATAAAATAATTGTTTTCCTCTGAAATGGCAAAAGCATCACACACTAGATGTACCTGCTCTAAATAAAGAATAGTAATTAAATAAAAATACAAAATCGAACTAAATAAAATAAATTATAAAAAACAAAATCAAACCAAATAAAATAAATCTTATAAAAGCGAGTGTCATGATGAAAGGCGCCCCAGGAATCGTCAGGATTAACTCCATGGAATTTAGATTTATTTTGTTTATTTGTCACTTGAGAATGTATAAATGTTTAATGTTTAAATCTGCGCCTGCATAACTTTAATAAGATTTGTTTTCTTTGGTTTGATTTTGTTTTATATAATTTATTTATTTAGATTTTGTTTCATATAATTTATTTATTTAGATTTTGTATTTTTATTTAATTACTATTATGTATTTGGAGCAGGCAGATTTTGCTATTTCAGAGGGTAAAAAACACATTTTATTTAAAAAATGCTCAAGCTTTGTTTTCGTTTGATTATTTTGTATGTTTTAAGCTTTGTTCAATTTATATTGTTAATCATTTGACACAAAACAAATGGATAAAGTATAATTTTAACTTTTAAAAAACTATTAACATTTGTTAATAGTAGCCTACATTGTCTGTCTTTTCTTAATAGGACAAAATATAGTTATTATTATTATAATTATTATAGTTATTAACCCCAAATTTAAAATCTCAGAAAATTAGAATATTACCTGAAATCAATACAAAAAAAAAGGATTTTAAATACAGAAATGTCGGCCCTCTGAAAAGTATAATCATGTATATGTAGTTATATAGGCTACTAAATATATTAGTTAATTTGAATTACAGAAATACATGAACTTTTGCACAATATTCAAATTTTTCGAGTTTCACTTGTTATACACACATCTTAAATGTATCTTTAATGAAATCGTTTAAAAATATTTATAATAATGTTGTTTTAAACTTTGAAACGTTCTAAAACACAGTAGTAGTGCAATGCCTGTCCACGCCCACTTCCAGCATCAGACTGTTAGCTGGCGCTGTCGTCCTCACACTGCTATGACGGATGGTTCTGCGGTTCTGCAGCTGGTTACTATTGCTCCTCATGAGGTCTCGTTCCACAAGAGCTCTGAGTGCTGATGTTTCTCTCCTGAAGATGAGCCGTATCTGAGTGTCCTGTGTCAGGCAGGATTCACATGAGTCTAGTGCTGCAGCTGTAGTGATTTACAACTCCATACTGCGAGAGAGAGTGTGTGTGTGTGTGTGTGTGTGTGTGTGTGTGTGTGTGTGTGTGTGTGTGTGTGTGTGTGAGTGTGTGTGAGTGTGTGTGTGTGCGTGTGTGTGTGTGTGATCTTTCAATCTGCTGTGTTTGCTGCAACGATCAATAAAGCTTCTCAACAAGTTCCCTTTGTGTCTGACAACATCCTTCAACTAACAGATGAAGATGCAGGATCTTTTCAGAAGGTTGATGTAGCAGTAAATGTCCAATAAAGCTCTTGGGGTTTGAACATGGTCTCTGGAGACAGAGCTGCTCTATTCTGAGAGGATCAAAATCACTCCAGCCTGACAATGCAAATGGGCTTTTCAGTCTCACTCTCTGATTGGTCACATGATCTGGACTGGAACACAACAGTTTCACTTCCGCTGCACATTTACATTTAAAGAAGGTGGTTTTTATGGTTTTTATAAAACTTTAATGTATTATAAAAAATAAAAATAAAAATATCCATGATTACAAATCAAGAATCGCCATTGTGACAGTAATATTAAAACACTGACTCATTCTCTTCATAAACACAAGATTGATGTTGATTGTAATGATGTAGTGTTATTAGTGTTTGAAAACACAATCATAAATCATTATTCAAACCTGGGGCCGGTTTCACAAAGATAGACTTTGACTATGGCTTAGATATAGTAGATAGTCAGACTTCAGATAGACATCTAAATTAGACCGTTGCACAAAGCACTGAAGACTCTGACTATCTTAAGTAGGACTACACTGCAATGCATTCTGGGTAAAATAAGACACTTTTCAAAACAAAAAACATGGCGGATCGAGTAAGTGCATTCAACCGCTCAGTGCAGTTTACACCAGCGGAAAATATGTGTTTGTTGGAGGAGTATAACATTTACAATGACATTTTATTTGGAAAATTTAACAGAGAATGTAGCAATAAAAAGAAGTGTTTAATTTGGAAAAAGATTGCGACGACAGTAAACAGCGTTAATCCGACCGTTGAGCGGAGCATTAAAGACGTACAGAAAAGGTACAAAAACATGGTACAAGATGCCAAAAAAGAAATATTCAGGAGAAAGTATCCAAAAACGGGAGGACCCCAAGAGAAACTTAAGGACACCACTGAAATGGTGATGACTATATATGGTGGACAGTCGCCTATGTTCTGGGGGATAAGCGGAGGACGGGAAAGTGGAGTGTGTGGCGTCAACATCGACGTTACCGGCGGAGTTCCCTCAGCCACTGACAGCAGCACCCCGCCGTGTCAAGAGGAAGAGCCAGACAGTCAAGAGGAGAATACAGGTAACTGCGGGTAATTGCTTTAAAGAAATCAGTTTGTTTTTTACTTTTGCTTCATTGCCATCGATTTGATGCTAATAAAGTCAAGGTGATGTATGCTAATGTGTCAACCGGTAAGGTTGCTAGCCAGCAAATAAACGTGAACAACGTAATGCCTCAGCCTATAATACAAGGAAGCTATGTTCTAGGTCTGCAATTTATATAATGTAGGAATCCGATTCATGAAGCAATGTTCGATTCATGAACATTAAGGTAATGTTATGTCTGTACTTATTTTTAGTGACCCTGTCTTTGACTTGGGACCGAAGCGAGGCAGTGGAAGAGTAGCTGGGTGAGAGACGGGAGGGGACGGGAGATGAAGAGTCTGAGTCAGCGTCAGGATCAGCATCAGCTACAGCTGCTGGTCCCATGGTTTACACATCAGTGTCGAGATGAACAACTATGTCAATGGTGCTAGACAAACAATACAGAAATCTTGAACTGGAAGAGAGGAAATTGCAGCTCGAGATTGAAGTTTTACAGCTTCAGAGAGATAAATTAAAATTAGACTTGCACAAACAGTCACTGGAGTTGTGAATATCTTGAATACTTCCAATAAGACAATGAGGTATTTTAGGCTAATTCTTTTCTGTGTTTTTTAAAGCAGTTTCAAAAGTTAATATGTTGAGTAGGCCTACTTCTAATCTGCATTAGTTTTACACAGGTTAAGAGTTTGAAGGTAGATATGTTGTACTTTTAATAACCTTGATGATTTTGATATGAATGAAATGAGACACAAACGCTGTATAATTTATTGTACTAATTTATTGAATGAACAGTATGTCACTTGAGAAAACTTCAAAAAATAAATGTATATATTTATTAAGTTGGTTGCTACTCATTTAAGCCTAATAGGTAAAGACAGACAACATGGTGGCCCACTTTGATGTGATTTTTGTTGTTGTTTCAGACATTGAAAATCCTGTCAACATACATCTGACGCACATATCAACCGGTTCCATTCTGCTCCTCTAAATCTTCTCTGTCCTCCAGTTCATTGTGATTGTCATCTCTGATATCCTCTCCTTGAGGGTCAGGTAGCCGGAGATCCCTAATGATTAAGAAGTAAACAATTATGATTATAGTTGTAGAATGTGGTAAATAGTTATTCAATTAGGCCTATTGAAAATGGCTAGCAATTTAAAGGAGCACTCCGACTTTTTGGGACTTTAGCCTATTCACCTTATCCCCCAGAGTTAGATAAGTCTATACATACCTTTTTCATCTCCGTGCGTGCTATAAGTCTGTTTGAGTGGTGAGGAGCAGAGAGCGCGTCTCAGGTGCTGCGGTTATCACTCCGCCCAAGTAGCAGTGCTTCGCCTTCAGATAATATAGTTCCCAGTATTTATACGGTTAAAATATGTCTGTGTCTCATGTGACTTTGTTTTTTGTACACTCTGTGACTATACAAATCACAACATGTAAATAGGAAAATGTTTGCGTTATTTTGTCACTTATTGGGAGCGGTATGCTAGCTGCAACCATTTACATCCAGTCTTTGTGCTAAGCTAGGCTAGCGGTTGGTGCGTCAAACAGACTTATAGCACGCACGGAGATGAAAAAGGTATGTATGGACTTATCTAACTCTGGGGGATAAAGTGAATAGGCTAAAGTCCCAAAAAGTCGGAGTGTTCCTTTAAATTGTTTGTTTTCAGGTAGGCCTACCTCGCTATGTTATGCAGCACAACAGTCGCACAGATGATGTTACACACTCTGTCAGGTGCCATTCGCAATTCCCCATGTAGTCAATGGAAACGCCTCTTCAGTACACCAAATGCCCGCTCTACAGTGTTACGAGTTGAACAGTGTGCTGCGTTGTAGTTTCTCTGTGCAGGTGTAGTAGGATTCAGGAAGGGAGTTAGGAGCCAAGGTTTTAGAGGGTAGCCAGAGTCCCCCAACAGGACCCCATCGATAATGTCTTGCTCAAATGCACGGAAAAGTTGAGAATTTTGAAGAATTCGAGAGTCATGAATTGATCCAGGCCAGCGGGCCACACAGTTGAGGAACCGGAGATCAGAATCACAAACAGCCTGAATGTTTAGGCTGTGATATCCTTTTCTATTCACAAACAAATGTTCATGAGCTGTTGGAGCCTGGATTCTGACATGTGTCCCATCAATTGCTCCAACAACATTGGGAAATCTTGCTATGCTGAAGAACCCTCTTTTGACTTTGTTCAGCTCAGCCAGTTGGTTTGGAAACTGAGGGAGCTTATTTGAAAGTGCCCTTGATACCCTGTATACCACCCGTGACACAGAAGCTTTGCTGAGACCCACTGTGTCACCAACAGCATTCAGAAACGTTCCTGTTGCATAAAATCTCAACGCAGTGCAAACCTGTAGCACTGCTGGGATGCTGTGGCTTCTTGAAGTGGCAGGGCTCAGTACTTCAGCTAATTCATCTGTCAGAATCAGTATAGCTTCCTTGGGCAAACGAAACCGACCGATAAAGTCCTCATTATTATATATTTCCAGTAGGTTACTGCGGTCCCTAAAAACTCTTTCCCTTCTCATAGCTCTCTCCATAACGTCGTCATCAAACCACAAATTATGAGCCATTTTCCCTTTTCTTTTGGCTGTTTGTAATGTAACTGATTGCTACTGTTGTTTGCCAAGGTAACATAGAGTCTTAGACCTAAGTTAGCCTGGGGGTAAGGTGTCTAATTTTTTCTGTCTAAATTAAGTCAGTCTTTACTTTTGTGAAACTGTCTAACTTGCATTAGACTAGTCTATGAGCAAATTTTAGACTTGTCTAACACTATAGACCGGTCAAAAATAGCTTTGTGAAACCGGCCCCTGGACTAAACACTGCCAGAGTCAAGAGGAAGATGATGCTGAATGTCATGTTTGTTGGTTGATGAAGAAGAGCTCTTGATCATGTCATGTTCAGTTCATAGAGCTATAAACACATGCAGAGTGAAGCATGTGCTGATCATATAAAACACCCTCTGAATGCAAAAGCTGCTGTCGACTGTGAGTCACGACGAGACCGAAGAGAGAACTTTCCTACAGTAAATAATATAGATAATATTGTAGTGGAAGATTTTGAAGGGACAAGCACCACTCACATTTTACTCCAGTTAGTAAGGAATATAAGATTATATGTTTACTTAGTACATCATAATAAATAAATAAAGTGTGTGAAAGGTTTGATATTGTGTAGTTTGTGCTTCTCCATCAGCAGCTGCAGTTTCTCTCAGCTGTATCAGTGCAGTCACTGTGACGTCTGACTGACAGAGGTTTTTGGACGACTCTTTATCACTGTGTGAACACACCACCACTGTGATAACTCTGACAGTAATAATCTCCTGTATCTTCAGTCTGGACTCCACTGATGGTCAGAGTAAAATATATATATAGTTCTGTTGTTTTCCTACCGCTAGTTGCTAGTTGGGGGAATGATGATGAAAAAAAAAGTTGTACTGTATCACGTGCCGTTTCAGCTGAAGCGCTAGTCTGTCACATTTAACCCCTTAACTGTCACCGTCCAATAAAACAATAATATCTTAGTAAAATCCTAAAGTAATATTGACAAACTATATATCATTTGAAAGCTGACAATCTCTAGTTTTCATATGTGGCTGCTGTTTTTTTAAAATAAATTACATAGGAGCAGTTATTTATCAATTTGCAACAAGAATATTTCATATGCATTAGGCGTGTTATGACCTTTATTTTGAAATGGCAATAAATATGAAAAATCATGAAAGATTGGTAGAAACCTCAGTTTGTTTTCATGCCAAGAGTTCAAAAGATAACACCAATTCAATTGTATTAGAAAAAAAGGTCTGAATATGTTTCAAATATAAAGAAAAATATTATCGATTCTCGATGTGTGATGCGGCTGCGAGCTATAACGCACGTGTGCTCTCTTTATGAGTTTATTAGAGGTTGAATTCAAATCAAATACTGTCAAACCACCCATACTACTTCTAAATAGGATGTCTACTTCATAAATTGTATGAAAATTATGGAAATACATGGTTCAGATCACTCAAAACATGGAGGCGCCCTTATATGGTCAGTAAGGAAGCTTGGCTGTCCTAGTGAAAGAAATTGGAATTAAGGGGTTAAAAGCACCAAAAACTATATTTTTATTGTTTGAAATCTCGTAAAAATATTGACAGAATATGAGAGCAGAGAATTTGTTCCATATCAAAAGTAGCCTATAACTTTCTCTGTCTTGTCTGTCGGTGTCAGTGTCCTCTTTGACTCGCGATTTGTCTCTGCTTGAGAAAGATGTGCCGTGAGCGCGTGTGAAAAGGGTAAATTACGGTCACGGACGTCACTGACGCAACGACGACAAATGTTTCTAGCGAATCGACAATCAGAGAAAGGCATTAGACACAGCAGTGGTCCAATCAGTAGTTAAGAGCCTGAACTTGTTTAGTAATTCGGAAATTAGCGCACATGAGAAAAAAATTAAATAATACAGCACAGAAGAATGTCTCATTTAGCGTGAGATTTCTTTGTCGAGCGTGAGATTGAGGCTGAATGCGTGACTGTCACGCCAGATGCGTGAGAGTTGGCAACCCTGTTTTGGTATTCACTCACATAACACTTCATTAGAAACTTGGTTACACATCCAGGCGGTTTATTTGCAGGTATACATGAAAATCGATTATTAAATCACTATTTTCCCTCGTGAGGAACTTCCATCGGAAAACAACATTCCACACGACAGGGAGATTTTAATTGCGTGATGTCAAATTTAGATAGACAATCAACTTCTCATACCCCCATATCTAAGATGGGTAAAATGCTTAAAAATGTATCTGTAGAAGCTGGGTTAATGGATGTGTGGCGATCCAAATTCCCAAAGGAGAGAAATTTTACTTTTTATTCAAATCGATATGCATCCTACTCACGGATAGATTACTTTTTTACTGCTAAAGCCGAATTACATAGAATTGAAGATATCACAATATTGCCCATCACGATCTCTGATCATGCACCTGTTACTCTCCAGTGGGATATAGGCTTGACACCATCTTTCAAGCAATGGAGACTTAATGCCTCTCTTATTAATGATAAGGATTTCATTACTTTTGTTAAAGCTGAGTTTAAGAGTTACTTGGATATTAACAACACTCCTGAAACATCTATCATGTTGTGGGACTGTGCGAAGGCCTATTTAAGAGGCAGTATCATATCCTATGCGACGGCAAAAAAAAGACAAAAGATAGCTAAACAAAAACACTTAGAAGATAAAATCAGAGACCTCGAACATGACCATAAAAAGGGTAGGGAACCAAGAATTTTGAATGATTTAAAAAAGACCCGCAGAGAGCTTCAAGACTTACTATCAGGAAAGATTGAGGGTAACCTTCGTTTTGCCAAACAACAATATTATGAAAATGGAAATAGAGCGAGCAGACTTTTGGCCTTTAGACTTAAAAAACAACAGTCATCAAATGTAGTCCAAAAGCTAAAATCAGGCAATAAATCCATCCTAAAACCTAAAGAAATAGCTGAAGCATTTTCAGAGTTTTATAAGGTTTTATACCAAGACACTGATACCTGTTCTGATGAAACTAGAATAGCAAGTTACTTACAAAATATAGGCTACATGTCTGAATTTTCTGATACAATAGCTAAACAATTAGATGAGCCAATCCGAGAAGGGGAAATTGAAAACGTTATTTCATCCCTTAAGAATAATAAATGTCCTGGCCCGGATGGTTTTATTAATGAATTCTATAAATGTTTCATGGATATCCTTACTCCACACTTATTAGAAGCATATCGCTACAGTTCAGAAACCAAAACAATGGCACCATCTTGGTCTGATGCGACAATAGTTGTATTACACAAAGAAGGTAGGGACCCCACCAATTGTGGGTCATATAGACCATTATCTATGCTCAACGGAGATGTACGCATTCTAACAGGTATCTTAGCCAGGCGATTAAATGTCATAATAACACAAATCATACATCCTGATCAAACCGTGTTTATCACTGGAGGCATTATGGAAACAATTTGCGTCGGTTATTAAATATTATATCTCATCAAAAAGGAAACAAAGCTATGACGGCTGTAATATCTCTAGACGCCCAAAAGGCATTTGATCGCGTGTCGTGGAAATACCTTATTCAGACATTAAAGAGGTTCAAATTCGGGCCCAAATTTGTAGAATGGATACAGACACTATATTCATCTCCACAAGCGGCTGTTAGAGTCAATGGCTTCAGATCAGTAAGGTTTAAGCTGGAGCGTGGTTGTAGGCAAGGGTTCCCCCTGTCACCCCTCTTGTTTGCAATTAGCATTGAGCCATTGGCTCAACTCATCAGGGACAATGATGAAATTAAAGGGATTCTGACTGGCACAGAAGAACATAAAATATCATTATATGCGGATGATGTTTTATTGTATGTGACCAATCCTGTATCATCAATACCAAATTTGAAGGAAATGATCTCTGTTTATGGCTATTTTTCTGGCTATAAAATAAATGTTAAGACAAGACGGAGGCAATGGATGTCAACAACAATATCCCACTGGAGGTTAAACAACAAAGCAGTTTTAGGTGGTCTAAAGAAGGCATTAAATATTTAGGCATTAGTATTCCCCTCTCACTGAATGATTTGTTTCACGCCAACTATGGTAAAACGCTGGATATAATTAGGAAAGACCTGGAGCGGTGGTCAGCATTGCCCCTCTCCTTCCTCGGTCGCATCGAAACCATTCGCATGAATCTGCTACCGAGATTATTGTATCTGTTCCAGATGCTACCAATTGTAGTACCAAAATCCACATTCACTGATTTGGATAAAATAATATCAAAATTCATATGGCAGAGCAAGCGCCCTCGTATAAAATATAAAACACTACAGAGAAGTAAGGGAGAAGGGGGGCTTAATCTTCCAGTTCTAAAATATTATTTCTGGGCAGCACAGTTAAAGCCTTTAATTTCTTGGATCCAAGGAGATTCTCAGACGAGGTGGCTCAGTATTGAACAAACAATGTGCTCTGAACCATTAAATGTATTGCCATTTTTAGATATCCCAATAAAAGAACTGCCGTTGTGGACTAGAACCACGCTTAACATTTGGAACAAGGTACGAGTTGCATTTAAGTTGCCAAGAGGTTTATCAATTTTGACAAGCATTGGACATGTTAAATCCTTCGCTCCCAATTCCTCTGACAAAAGTTTTTCAAAATGGGCTGAAGAACAGCGGCTTACGTTCTTACATCAGTTAATCAACAAGAACAACCTTATGTCATTTAAAGAGCTACATAGGCACTTTCATCTCAAGAAAAGTGATTTCTTTAGATACTTACAGTTGCGCTCTTTTTTGACTTCACATAAAGACTGGGGAAAAATACTAAACCCCACACCAATTGAGAACACTCTGATTCAATTCCAAAAAGGTGAAGGGGATAAGAAACTGATAACAAAGTTATATAAAGTCTTTTTGTCAATGAATATTAATGGGCCCACTCGGACAAAACAAAGATGGGAAGCAGAGACGGACAAAATTATTTCTGACGAAATGTGGGAGGGAGTGTGGATTGGGGCACATCGGGTTACAAGTTCAAACACGTGGCGGGAATATAAATGGAAAGTTATTAGTAGGTATTTCAGGACCCCGGATGTAGTTGCTAAGATAGATCCCAAAGTTCCAAGTTTGTGCTGGAGAAACTGTGGGCCAGCAGTGCCTAATCATACACATATTTTTTGGTCATGCCCTATATTACAAAACTACTGGGATGAGGTGTACAAGGCTATAAACCAGATTTTTCAGGAGGTTATTCCGAAGGATGCAACAGTTGCATTACTTGGTATTATGCCAGCTAATTTGCAAGGACGTGCTAAATCATATCTCTTAAATGTTCTGTTCACAGCAGCCTTGAAATGCATCACAATTAAGTGGATGCAAGTAGAGCCTCCCTGTTACAACGTCTGGGTTCAAAAAGTACGGGAACTGTATCAAATGGAAAAGATAACATACTCATTACGACTTCAGAAATCTGTTTTTAGTCTACGATGGAGTCCTGCAGAAGTCTGCAGAATTCATGTAAAGGGCCAACAAGTTAGGGTTCTGGTTTATGGGTCCCTGCTCTACCCCCAAAAGTGATTTTTTTTTTTCTTTATGTATGTGCATGGTGATGCTGAAACCACATAGAAATGCAAAATGTAATATTGAAATATATTATTTTTTCTTTTCAAGATTGTACACTAGCAACATATTTGATAACTATTGCTGATGCATGTAACTGCTCTGTCAAGAATTAATAAAAATGTAAGTTCAAAAAAAAAAAAAAAAGGATTTCTTTATTCAGAAACACAATTCCACACGACGATCGATGGGCGTGACGTCATCCGATATCGTCCCCACCAAGGAGACACATTTTAATTTTTAAACCACATTTGCAATCAAATATATTTTGATATTCACTCACATAACACTTCATTAGAAACTTGGTTACACATCCAGGCGGTTTATTTGCAGGTATACATGAAAATCGATTATTAAATCACTATTTCCCCTCGTGAGGAACTTCCATCCAAAGAACGTATATTTACAAGAAGTGAAAGCCAATAGAACGTTCCATTGCAACACCAGCGCCCAGCAGCAGCGCTGTGCTTCCGCCATTTTGGGGTGAAAGCGACTCGGCAGTCATTATACATATATTTAGTCCAGTGCAGAGGTCATTTTTAGGTTGAAATAATTAGGTAAAAAGAAGAAGTTGCTAACCAGGGGTGCGTTTCCCGAAAGCATCGTTAGCCAACTATGGTCGCAAGTTCCGTCGTTATCTGCATAGTTCAACGAGTCGTTTCCTGAAACCATCGTTCCAACGAACATTCGCAAACAGCATCGCAAAGTTGTGTGGTTTGAACGACAGCTCTCGACCTGTGGTTAGAAGCATAGTTTCTATATTGCATGACATTTGGACGTAATAAATCCTTATCTTGAGCAAAATAAGCAAGCTGACATTCAGTACAACCTGTGCCTTTTATTTAGAATACATACAAATGTAATTTACGTATTTTAGTTTGTCAAAAGATTTAAAGTACCTTGTTTGAAGACTGCGCATGTGCGAACATGCTCTACTATGTAAGAACGAGCCAAATATTGAGTCTGGTAATAAAGCAAAATAACTGAGAAAAATTAGAAATAGTCCTCAGATGACATGTCTGTAATTTATATAAAAAATCTAGCGTTATTTCGACCTTAAACAGTTTAATTAAAAGAAGTTATTACTCCACCACGTGCGTGCCGTTCACTTTTCATAATCAACATGGGGAAAAAACAAATATGAAACTAAATGCGCTTATTTAATGGCTACAACACGTATACAGTAGGCCTAAAGACTCTCTATTTGTACAAAATTGCTGCACATTCATTTAATTCTGAATTTTGCACGTTGAAAGGCATTTTTTGTGCACAGTAAAACATATCTGCAACATTTATAAAGTTCACGGATAATTGTGCATGCATTTATTAATCATTATGATACTAAAATCAAAATAAAGTAGGCTAGGTTAAAAAAAATCAGATGAGCAGAATATAAACGCAACGTGTTTAATTAGCTTACACATTAAGCATTTTCCTCCCATAGAAAACCATTATAAGAACACTTGGCTTAATGCAGATTAGAATGTCCCAGCATATGTTGAAATAACGAGATATGTTCAAAAATAAGTTATCAATGAAATACATGAATTCAGCAAATAAATATAACTGTAGCCTACTAAAATGTAAATGTTGGACAACAAATATATAACAGCAATAGAATAGCTTTGCAGTAAACTTCTTATATCGTATATTAATGACCGTTAAAGCAAGACTATGTAAACAAAAACACTGTACAAAAGTGGCAATTATCGGAAAACGGACACATGTAATGCATCATGTTCTATAAGATCATCGTGTTTGTAGCATGATCCAGGGGATTAAAACGTACAAAATATATTTCAGGCCTAGTGGAGTTGGTAACTAATAATAGTAGTAAATGTGTAAAGTTGCATAAAATGGAAACACTCAATAATGCAAGAAAAAACTACCTAAAAAAACTGTTATCTGTGCTGTTGTCCATTAACTTCAGTTGGAATCTTCACTCCAAAATGGCGGCCGCGCTACCGAGGCGCCACCTAGTGGCTGTTACCAAAAAAGCATCAGAGTTTCGCCTCTTGTGCTTCTATACTCTTTAGGTGTTTCTCAAAACCAAGAATGCAAAGAACGGACTTGTGTTCTTGGGGAGAACGCTCTTGCTAGTTGTTCTTGGAAGAATGAACTCACAAGGTGACGAGCACACATAACGCTGCTGACAGTTTGAGACGATGTGTTCTTGCTGGTATTGCGCAATAATTCCCCCGCACAGACGCCGTCTGCAGTACCCAAACATGACGAGAATTATTGACGATAACAGCCAGGCTTTATCGCCCAATACCCTCGGCTCAATGGATTAATCTACAACTGTACACTACAATGTAATGTAAGTTATATTCATAACAATAAAGCAACGCCTGTCTACTTTCATTCTGCTTCTGTTGTTTGTGTACATCACTAGCCAAAGGCGGGAAAAAAACGCCGGTAAAGGGCAAGCTATTGGTTGTCGTTAAGGTAGTCTATTGTTTGGAGAAGATCAAATAATTAAGGTTAAATAACTGTTAGTTCAAAGATGGACTGGGTAATGTTAGCAGTCACCATGGGTATACTTTACCAAGAAGCAGAAAAGGAAGCTGCTGAGCTGAGAAGGCGTATACAAATGAGGAGAACTAGGATGAGGAGGAGGAAGATGGAACGGCAATATGCTATTTTAGCGCTTGTCTCTGATTATGTACGTACATTATCTTATAAAGTTGACTTAAATCAGCACTTAACTTAAATAATAGTGGCAAACATTATACCAAATGTTAAGGTATAAAACCAGGTTCTCAACAGGGATACTGTACCCCTATTTAATATAAAGCAAATTTTTATCACTCAGTATTACAATTGATTACATCAGTCAAACTACATTTGATCATTTTGATTGTGCCCCCCAGTACCATCACCTCCTCACAAAATCCTAGGGGAGAACCCTGGATGAATAGGAAAAATTACTAGTTTATAGTTTCCTTATCCAATAAATTGGGATTAGGTAAATGGAATAGCAATAGCTTGTTTGAGTAGCTTAAATTACAGTACGCTCTGCACTACCTTAGACCTGTATCAAAAAAGGTTCACACTCACATTTTCAGATAAAACAACTCAGGAAAGCATTGTACAATAAATCAAGTAAAGTTTATTAGAACATCTATAGCCTACATAATTTTAAGAAATACATATAACCAGACTAGAAGGAATGGAACTTACCATTTTACTTTCCATTGTGTTGGCCTTTCCTTGCTTTACCAAAATTATAATAATAAAAAAATAATTTTAGAATGTTAATCGATGATAAGTAATATATATGTGTGTGTTTTTCTTTTTTAAACACAGGATCAAGTGCCTTCTCAGAGGTATGTACAAATAAATAACTATGTGCCAATCCTCACATCCTTTTTCTCTGAAGCTGACCTAAAACCAGCCTTTAGGCTCTCCAGAGAAACCATCAACCTGCTGGTCCAGATGTTGCCTCGGCAAAAGCCACATGGATGGAGCCACGAAATCGAGGTGGCTGTCTGTCTCTACTGGCTTGCATGTGGCACCTCATACAGAGTGACAGCAGACATCTTCGCCATACCGAGAGCCACAGTTGGCAGAATAGTCCACAGTATAGTGGATGACATGATGGCCATTGTTCACAAGGTGATTCATTTCCCCAAGCCAGAAGAGATGGAAGAGGTCGGGGCAGGCTTTGCTCGCTTGGCTGGCCATGAGGCATTCCGCTGTGCGGCTGGAGCAATAGATGGGTGCCACGTCAGAGTACTTCCACCTGCTGAACCACAAAAGAAGTGTTACTTCAATCGCAAGCTCTTCCCTTCTGTGGTTCTCCAGGGTGTGTGTGATAGCAAAGGGAAATTTCTGGATATTTACATTGGCAACACCGGATCAGTCCATGATGCCCTTGTCCTCCGGAGATCTCCAATGTACAAGGAGTCCCTATATCCACCAGCTGGCTTCTTTCTTCTTGGAGACGGGGGGTACCCATGTCTGCAGCATCCTCTCACCCTCATGACGCCATACCGCCAGCCTGTAGCGGGTAAGAATACACAGAGACAATTTTTATTGGATTTGTTACTTTGCATTTGAAACACTACATATATTTTTACATTACCTGTATTTTAATCATCAGGCCAAGTTGAAGCACGCTTCAACAAGCACCATGCCAAGGCCAGGAACATCATTGAGCGTACCTTTGGAATGCTAAAAACCCGCTGGCGAGCCATCTTCCTGAGGGCTTTGGAGATTCGGCCTCTATTTGCCCCTAAAGTTATTGCAGCATGCTGCATCCTACACAACCTCTGTCTCTCGACAGATGATATCCTGGAGGAGGAGGAGGAACTTCACGATGAGGATGAAGATCAGGGGAACGTTCCTGATGATGAGGATAGGGAGCTCTCAGGAAATACTCTCCGTGCCAGACTTGCTGCACAGGTGTCTGCCCCTGGAGAGCTGCCTGCATGTCTGAGGGAGCATGATTACGACTGAGGGGATAAACCTGAGTGAATGCCCAGGGACAATAGATGCAAATAAGCTGCTAGCTAACTCAGTTGCAATTATTTTAAGTGTGCACTGTCCCTGTCAAATAAATAGTGAATAAATGAAAATGAAATGTAAATGAAAATGTTACCTTGAAAATATGAATATATTTATTTGTATCATTATATTAGTTAGACTGTAAAATTGTTTAGTTGATGAATAATTAAAAAATACTGTGTATGTGGTCATTGACTGTTTTTTTTAAGCACACCTAGCAGAATGACAATGACAACAGGAAAAAATACCTATTACCTATTTTAGTTGAAAAGAAACATGCCAAATTTGATGGCTGTCTACAAATAATATCAAAAAGAAGGCATGATTATGACTGCCGTTGTAAGACTTGCTTTATCACCTTAAGTCAAAATATGTCTTTCCTGCAATTTCAAAAATATTTATAGAAGTAGTAGATTGAGCGTTACAATTGTTGCAATACAACAATCGTAAATCAAGAACAGTACAAATAATACAGGCTATTTACAATTTATTTACAAGTCTCTCAAAGAGAGTTAAGTATCTATCTGCCCTGTCAGAGGCTGCTCTTTCCCTCGCCTCTTCCCTCGCCACTGCCTCCTGCTCTCTCTCCTCTTCCCTCTCTGCCTGCTCCTTCATGAAATCCAGGAGTGCCTCACTGACCCTGGCCCTCTTCCTTGGTGGCGGATTGGCCCGTTCTTTGGGAGGGGCAGAGGACGGAGAGGTGACAACGCCACCTGTAGTGGCAGTCAGATTTGCTGACACTACCAGGGGCGGACTTATTGAGTGCTGCCCCTGGAGTGCAGCATCCATCTGACTGTACCACTGCCAGGTAGCAGCAGTCACCCCACCTGCCTCCACCCCTTTCCCTGTTGGAGGATCCCTAAGTTCCTAAAAAATCATGTATAATGGTGAAAACTGTTATTGAACATATTTGTAGTCCCAAAAAGTTTCCACAGATGAATGGATTCACAAATGTTTGCTGCAATGCTATCCTGTATATATTCCCTTCATGTCAAGATATTTTAAGTTAATAGTTATTTTAAGATATCTTGCAATAATGATAGAAGTTAAAATACTGATGCCAAACATAATATACTTATATATGTATAAGTATATTATGTTTGGCATCAGTATTTTAACTTCTATGTATATATATATATATATATATATATATATATATACATATATCAATATTAATATAAATTTTCCACACAGAAAAAAAAGAAAGTTGGGATATGTTGTTTAGTTTACAATTTCTTAAAAGTGTTTGATAACGTATATCCTTGCCCTATAATACTTGTACTCCACTTGTAAAAAATAATTGCATATTAACTTGGTAAATCTAAAAAACTTGGTAAGTCCCACTACATTAAATGGTAGGTTACCTTGTATTTTTCCTTAAGGTTGTTCCATTTCTTCATAGCTTGTTTGGCTGTGATAGCCAGGTCAGACTGGTTCACAAATACTCTGAAAAAAGCAAAAAGAAGAGGACAACTTAAACACAATTACTAATATTACTACTAACAATAATTATTATTGTCACTCCTCTACTCCCTGCATGCATGTACTATCATACACTTAAGTGCAATACTGCCTCCAAATAACTTTCTGCATTCATATCATAACCAAATCATAAATGTCACATGTAACTTACTATTTATTTTGCTTGTCACTAGTATTTTGATTTCTTAGTTTTATAGTATGTATTTGTTTTCTTTCATTTTGATGCATAAAACTCTTCTGACTGGCTGGCAGACACAACCAAACACACCAATCGACCAACTACCCTTAGCGTACAAACCTTTTTATATAACAGTCTGTAGTACAACAAAATACAGATTATGCATAACGTTACTCACTCCCATCCATTTTTGGAGGAATTCCTCCGACCAGTGAATAGAGCCTCGTTGGCCGCTCGCCATGTAATTAATGCTGCGGTTTCCTCAGATGTCCCTTGGTTTCAATTATTATCACATTATTCAGAATGCAATTACATAATAACAGCGGTACGAAAAGTAAAACTGTCTTACAGATGTGGGTCTGGCTTTCTTCTGCCATTATTGCTCCGCTTCAATTGTCTCTTGACTGTGGGATAAAACGAGTCTGTGAGCAGACTGGCCGGTTGGCTCGCGCTTATGGAGATTCCACTTCCGAAAACGTTTGAGCACATTTTCGATTCGCCATAAATTTTCGTAAAAATGCCAATATTTGAAATCTACACAGTTGATTTCTCGCATCAAATGTTCTCAGAAGTGAATTAAGTGATGAAATAGCGTACGAAATTGTAGAAAAACGACTTACTGTATTGACTTGCCTCTCCTTCCTCGTATGCCGAAATGAATGCTGGGATATTTCTGCCGTCAAGTTCACACAAGTTACCAACCGATGCATCCTCGGTAAAATGGGCGTGTCAAGAACACTTCCGGGATTTTTAACCGTTCTTGTCAAAATGCAAACTTGTGTATTGGGACAGTACTTGGGCCACGAAAGATGACGTTTCACAAGAACACAAGGACACAAGTACAGACAAGAACACAGATTGAGAAAGGCCCTTTGTTCCATCGGAAAACAACATTCCACACGACGAACGATACTCATGACGTCATCCGATGTCGTCGCCACGAGCTCAGCACAAATAAAGTAATAAAACATATTTAGAGGTAAAAAATGCGTTCCTTTTCACAATAATATTGTTTAATTCTGTCATAGATGCATATATATGCCACTTTTACACTGTTGCAACCAGGTTTCGATTTTATATCACCACTTTCCTTGTGAGCTAAGTTGTTTCATTGTCGCTCTACCAGTGCACGAGGAGAGAGTGACCTACTTATAAAATATAATATAACTTTGAATTTACAAACTTTTCCACAATAATGATTTCATACAGGTTAAATAGACCATATTTACTCACAATTCGCTGAGTTATATTATTGGATTAGACTATTTGAAGCTTATTAAGCACATTTATCGAAAAACTTTTTTTCTAAAAACAGTCTATATAGGGGGCGCGCACGGTGCGCGTGCTCACTCACACTTCACTTCGGAGAACGTGCTGACACGAAAACATCTCTCTGCTGTTTTGCAAACTAAAAAAATCAATTTATTCATTATAATTTACATATATAAATATTATTATTGTGATATATAGTATATTATTGAAGATAGTTATACATCTACAAAAACATTTATTTCTTTTTTTATATACAAGCCTGCCTGATGAAGGTATAGTTTATACCGAAACGTCGCGATAGGCTTGTTTTTCCTTTTCACTTTTATTTTTTTAATTTATTTCTCTGATTTCATTTTGAATTTATTTTTGATTAATTGAAATACTGTTAGTATGGATGTCTTTAGAGGCCGTGTGAGACAGAGGAGTACTCCACGTATGAGACTCAGACTCTCCAACCGTCCTCCTTTTTTAATAATAATAGAAATGACAATCACTTCTCTGCCAACCCAAATGCACGTTTCCGTGCAAATGAGCCATATTTCACTCCACAAGAAAGGGGAAGAAATAGAGTTAGAGATACACACGTATGACTAAAGCAGTGGTCCTAACATGGGCAGATTGAGAAGCACACAGAGGACCCAGGCTTGAGCCCCTCAGAGATCTGTGCTGTTCATGGAGGTCCACACAGATCTCTTAGTGACTCCGAGCGGTATGAGATGGTTACAGGCCTCCCATAAAAAAGAGAGGGAAAATAAATAATAGAAAGAGATGTTGGGGCCAAACAACACAACAGAACTCCTTCTTTTTCTGAACATGATGAGCACACAACACAAAGATGATGTTGAGAAGAATTATTTTTTACACACATACTATACAGAACATGCTTTTTTATCAGTCGTGAGGTAGATGCAAAACTTTCCACTACAACATTATCTATATTATTTCCTGTAGGAAAGTCAATCTCTTTAAAAAAAGAAGAAAAAAAACACCTTTCACCTTTTTATGACGTTCCACTCTCCCGGTTGTGCCCATGGGAGCATGCTGACCTCTCTCTGGGTTTTCTGGACATTTTCTCAATTTTCAGCAGACTGATCCTTCCTGAAGTGTGAAATCACTTGTAATCAGAGATGTTTTACTGATATGATATGTTGCATAGTTTGAAGTATAAAAAGATTTCATTGGTTTTCTTTTTACAGTTTTTCTCAATTGTTTACAAACAATGAGCAAGCCTCATACTCTCAGATCTCCACACACAAATAATAAAAAACACACCCTCAATTCTCCTGCAAAATAACATTTTTACTTTAAAAAAAGTTATTTTTTCAAATGACGCCATCATATGAGTGAACATTTATAATAATCAGTTGAAACACTTGTGTGATCAATGTAAAACACTCTGATCAATGGAAAACACCTTTTTTTTCAGTGTTACACTTACTACATACATAAAATATTTGAGAATATTGTTTTTATACTCAGAACACACAAATACATGGTAACAATTTTATTTTTCCCACAGAAACAATGCAGACAGGTTGTGGTCATTGTGTCTCGAGTACCAGTATCTGTGTGTAAACAATTGAGGAAAAACTGTAAGTTATTTTGTAGGTTTATATGTGTTCATGGTAGTAATTCTAAGTGGATAAATAACCAGGCCCTGCAGAAATATGCATCTCCACCGGGTGGCGATGTGAGAGATTAGCAATGGCGTGGTGACCGTTTGGGACATTACCTGATTTAACTTTCAATCTCCTGTTAAAATAATTTTCTTTTATTCAATACTTATGCAATAGCCATGTTTTGCATGTCTTTTTAAAGCTTAGAATATGTAGTTTAAAGTGTGCCTAATCCATTTGCTGTATCTTTTTCAGGGAGTTAAAATTAAAGAGCAAAGTTAAGTAAGGCAATGTTGAGGTCACAAAGGCCTGTGTTTTCTCAGACAGTGTTAGTACAAATATTTCTGTAAAATCTCAAGCTTTCTTTCTGCTTTCTGAAGGTGACCATTGTTCTGCACAATAACAGGGTTGCCGACTTTGGCTGGAGTGAGACTGTAAAATTTCAGTGCGTGTGCACGTGGAGACATTTTTTGGTAACCCTAATTAAAAAATTATACAGTTTTCCAAAAAAAAATGCTATTTTTTTCGTTACTAAGTCTGCAGTCTGAACACTTTACCTCAGAGCGTCCGTTAACTGAATGAATTGAGAATATCACCTGAAAATCCGAAAACATCAGCAATTTCCATTCAAGCAGCTGATTTCTGTAAATGAATGTAAAACTAAATGTATATTGCAGTACAGGGTGAAGTCAGTATATACATTAACGACGATTGGAGACAAATAAATGTAAATTTAATATAAAACTATGTAAATGGCGCTCTGTGGCGCGGCAGGATTTTGAACAAGGTCCTGAGACGTTCCTGGGCGCCGCGGACAGACACCGAATGCACCGCCGTTGTGTGTACACTCATAGAGAATAATGTCTTCAAGTTTTAAAGACGCGGCGCTGCGCTTCTCATCCAGCGTGCGACACCCTTTAAACTCCTCTCCTGTCTTTAATACGCTGTGGTCTAGTCATCAACAGAAAATTAACAGATTGAGAGGAGAGAAAAATGGATTTTGGCGTGACATTTCTTGCGTGAGAGCGTGAGATTGAGGCTGAAAGTGTGAGTGTCACGCCAGATGCGTGAGAGTTGGCAACCCTGCAATAATGCACGGTTGAGAGGGAACACAGTGGCCTTTACTGCTAGCCAGTGTAAATCCTTAAAAAAGGGTCCGGTGTATCACCGCCACGTTGGACTGTGGAACCATTTCCTCCCTTACACCAGGTAAACCTTCCTCCCCTCCACTTGTACCCCCTATATTAAGGTCCTCCGACAGGTTGAGTTCAAAGTTGGGTTGGAAACTCAAACTGCCATTTAGATTGTGTGTTGAAAAACTGGATGTATTTCAGCTATACAGGTCTGAAACCTGTTCCTCAACTCTGATCCAAGAGGGGTAAACCCAGGCCTGTTTTCCCCAGAGGTAAGTGGATTGGGTTTAAGGTAAGACATAGGCTATTATTGTTTGTAGCATAGCAGCATGTTATTGTTGCATAAACTTGTAGCTACTAGTTAAACTGGTGCCAGACTAAAATGTAGGTTATAAAATGTGATTGGAGTAAAACATGAAGCCTAATGCTAAATGTATATACATAAAAACATTATCATGTCACAGGCTACGAATGTTTTTATGTTCGATAATTAAACACAGCACGATATAACAGAGCTCGTATGATTGTGAATATTATGATGGTAAGACCGGTGTTTATTGTTAAATAATGTGTTTGTGGATATCTGCTCACACGTAGATATGTATAATTATGTAAGAAAAATGTTTCATAGTTTGGTACGGCTCGATCGCATTCAGTAAATGTTTGCACGCGCTGAGTTTGAGCAGACGTTTGAATCACGCGCGCTGTGGGTTTGAAAAGCAAAACAAACATTAGGCTTCATGTTTTTACTCCAGCAATCTCATTTCATAACGTCGTAACGAATGGAAACGTTTGAAGTAACATCATAATCCATATAGTTTTCTCTAATGTAGTGTTACTGAACTTGTTAGTGATTTATAGGCTGCCGTCTACAGGCTATTGTCATTATTTCATGCAGCCCTGTATGCCTACAAGGCACAACACACTTGGGAGTTCATATATATAGTGTATGTATGTATGTATTTAGTAAATTTCATAATTTGAACCAGAAAAATCTAAAATAGTTTCTCCTGATATCAGCATGTTCACAGCTGTGTTTTTGTTTTGTTTTTCTAAAAAAAATTTTTACAGGGACCAGACTGATGAGTCCAGCTTACATTCACGTGAGTCTCTGTACATGATCATGGTGAAAAATCAAACACCTTGGAGATGACAGGTATGTAACCTATATGTTTTAGGAATGGCACAATGTTGTGTGACTGTCCAAGTCTCTGTCTTTAGATCAGTGTGTTTTACTAATGTGCTTTTTTGTCTTTGGTTGTGTATCTTTTTGGTTGTGTTGTAAATAACTTGGTTGTGTTGTAAATAAATCCAAACCATCTAAAAGCCATTCTTTTTTAAGTCTCTCCTCCTTCTTTGTGCAAGGGTTCTCACAATGACAGCACCTTATAGGGCCAATAGGGGAGGGCCTTTGTCTTTCTCAGGTGTGAAAACACTATATATTCATGGGTTGTTAACGCCCCTTCGCATAAAGCTTTCTTACACAAAACACGTCTTACGAATTTTAAGTCAATATATTGTCTTATCTGAATAAGTAGTCAGGATGATTTTCACATAGTTTTGAAGCAAATATTCTAGGCCACGTGATACAATTTTCAAAAGTCTTGTGAAGAAATAATTAGTATGGGTTTTATGACCTTATTTCAGTGACAATGTTTTTTTGTTTTTTCACAAACCACGCATAAACGTCATTATCTCAAAACTAAAATCTTTTACATACATGCTGCTGACATATTACTGTAGCAGAGTTTGTGCTGAATACAGTGTAATCAGACTTTAGCCATGAAAATGTCACAAGTATCAGAAATAAGCACAAATGTCAGAGCATGTCAGAACACCTCCAAGACCCAGAAAACACCTCAGACCCCAGAGGGTTAAACATCGTTCTCATAATCAAATCGTGTTCTTCTAACTCTTCTGAGGTAAATCCAAGATAAACAGCACAGTATTCCACACTCGTGAAACACAGAGCAGGACTGAAGACTGAAGTTGGGGATGATCTGTTTTGAGAGCGTGCGTTCCTCCACGTGGCTCATTAGTATGCGAGCAGCTGTTGCGTGGGCGTGGTCACATTAACTTTAATGAGTTCAGGCTGGAGAAACTGTACAAGTCGTTGCTTTCATACGAATTACTTAAACAGAGAATATTTGTTTTTGATATGATTTACATCATTTAAAAATAGAGACTCAAAGCGTTGTAAAGATATACGTTTCAGGTCTGTGTGACAAACATTTACTTAGTTACAGAACATGTTCTGTCGCGTTTCAGAATGAGCTTCACATTGAGAGAGACGGCAGAAAGCGCATCATGTTTATTTTCTTTATTTTACGAAAAACACAACATTTTGTTTTTATTATGAGTGCACACAAATAAAAGAAGACATTTAACAGTTCTGAATGATGTAAAACACTTGCCTGTATGACAAAAATAGACTGAGTTATTTGAGTCTATTTTGCACTGATAAGAAAAAAAGCGAGACAATCGCGCCGGCGCGATAGCCGACCCCAGGGGGTTAACCCAGTGGATGCTCCAGAACGGGGCATAGGCACGGGACTGCACCCCGCGTTTAGACCGCGAGTCTCGATCTCAACACTGAGATGATAATATCCCCACAGTGAGGACATGAATCATCCACAAGAGCTGCCTCAGCGTGCTGAATGCCCAAACACGTGATACATCTCTCATGACTGTCAGAGGAAGATCGAGTTCGACCGCACCCAGAAACGCATAGATGGAATGGCATCTTGAAAAAGACACAAAACACACCTGTGTTTTTCTTTAGAAATGGGACCCGTCACCAGTGCCTGAGCACACGGGAACAACTGCGGCAACACTAAACAGTGAAGCACTCACCACTTCGCCCTCAACCGCGTCAACAAAACACTCTTACAAAGAAGAAAATGCTGTGGAAACAGCCGAAGAGAGCTTCCATAGCTCGCGATCACCACTGCACTGCTGTACACACCGACATTGGGAGAGTCTTCCAAAGAACACCTACACACTCGTATAGCCGCTCGTTCAGAGGCCATCAGAAACCCGATCGGCTCCGAAGAGAAAGACAACTGGTGTGTGCATCCACTTCCGTGTGTATACCGCACTGGGGGGCGGAGCGTGGATCGCACACATGCCAAAGTAGGGCTGGGCGATAAAGCGATAATTATAATTTTTCTCTATAAAACGATATCAAGAGTTTGATAAATGTTCGATAATGTTTTAGCGCAAAAAGCAGAACTAAACTCATTTGAACCGCGCGCCACACGGACCATTTATCCGCTCGGCTCAAAGTCCAAACGGCAGCGCGAGCTCACTAGCAGACGCCTTTACTCTGATCGTCTCGGTCACGAGATCCAGTGAGAAGTGCTTGACTTCAGCGAAGAACACAAATGTCTCAGTGATTTATCCCAGTTTAAAGGCAGATGAAACAGCGCTGATGAACAGGAGAAACACTGTGCGCAACGATTCAGTCAGAAGCTTCTCCGTCTACAGATTCCCATCATTTACCACGGATTTACTGTAACGTTAGCCTAGTATATTAACTGCACCATGAAATGTGGGATATACATATTGAATTGTGTTATATTACTGTCTACATTAGTAATATAATACAATACAATAATGTATTAAAGAACTAATGGAATTTAATTACAGTATTTAATGTATTTAGGCTACTGTTTTTCATACAAATACCATAGTAACCATAGAGTTACATTGTGCCATGATAGTGAGGTGCTGTAGGCTATGCCTGGTTTATCTGTGGTTATCATGATCTAAATGCATGATACTGGATGACCAATGGTTAATTTGAATAAAACTCAAACAATCAAAATATTAAATTTTACCAAATAAAAATAAGGTTGTTACTTTTTTGTAAACTATTTTTGTTAGTGATCATAAATTTAACATAGTAAATCTGCATCTAACTCAAGATAATACTACCGTCAACTCCCTGTCAAATATGTGTTTCGAGACAAAACATGTAATTAAATTTGGCAAAAAGTAATCAGTCAAAAGTAGGGCTGTGCAATGAATAAAATCTCGATATGGACTAGTGTCTGAATATTAAAGCTCAAAGAAACTGCAATTGTTCTATGCGTCTCTGGGAATGTGTGCTTAAATGTGTGATCCACAACACACACACTGAAGCAGGCGTCACGCTCGTGGTGTTTTCAGCGTTTCACTGTATTTAGACATGATATAGGCTACACACGTGACCTTTATCGCAGAGCTGCTATGAGAGTCACTTCACGGGAATTTCACCATTTTATTTGATAAAACTATCGTCATTCATTTGTATCATATACACACAGACAGAAACTGTAGGCTAATGTCTTTACGACAACCTGTCAAAATACAAGTTCGGTAAAACTTGAAGAAATTATAACAGAAATATATTACTATTGCTCAGTAGAGTATCCTTCAAGTAGGCCTAATAGTAATAATAATAATAGTTTATTAAAACACACAGAAACTCAAATGTACACAACCCACCAAAATAAAAGTTTGGTCTAAGAAATTATGAAAGAAAGTCAGCGAACACGTCCACCCGTCAGACAACTGGTTACACAGACTTACCGAAGCGGACTCCCTCGAGTCATTGTCCTCTGCGGAGGGATGGCGGCGGGGGACGGCCGCTTACGGTTCTCCTGGCCCCCTTTGGCCCGGAGGAGGTGGCGGGGCGCTTCGGGGTCCCCGGGGGGGCAGCTTGGCATCCACATTGAGGGCGTAGAACCGGTCAGCCGTGGACGTGTCGTGGCACATGAACCGAGCCACTTTGTGCCTGTCCCCGGGGCTGTGGGTGTTCTTGGCCTGTACAGAGAGGAAAGCATAGTTAGAATCAAACACACGCACGTCAGAAATTCACAAGGCAGAAAAGCTCACATGGGTGGCGATGGAGGTCCGCACGTCCGTAAAGGTCGGAGCTCCTGGCAGGTCCATCCCAGCCCATGCCTGCTGAAAGTACTGGTTCAGGTTCTTGCATGAGCTGGGCTTGGAGAGGCTTGGACATGAAGAGGAATGGGCGTCCCTACCGCCCACTAAGTCCTTCCTCATGGCCAGGAACTCCACCAAGGTTTTTGTTCCTGCCTTCGGCCAGAGACACTAGACTGGGCTCCAGCATCCCCACGAGAAGCATTGGAAAAGGGTTGGATGGAATGTATGTGGCATCATTTAAAGATAATCACACTCAAAAATAATCACCAATATCATACATACCGTTGCTGCTAAACAAATTCTCTTTGAAACCACACGAGGTCTTTGTCCAAGTCTTTCAGGAGCGGTGGTGGTGCTGGAGAAATGGACAGCTCGTCCTCAGACCCCTCAGTCTGCACTGACACATACACTCACCGGCCACTTTATTAGGTACCCCATGCTAGTAACGGGTTGGACCCCCTTTTGCCTTCAGAACTGCCTCAATTCTTCGTGGCATAGATTCAACAAGGTGCTGGAAGCATTCCTCAGGGAGTTTGGTCCATATTGACATGATGGCATCACACAGTTGCCGCAGATTTGTCGGCTGCACATCCATGATGCGAATCTCCCGTTCCACCACATCCCAAAGATGCTCTATTGGATTGAGATCTGGTGACTGTGGAGGCCATTTGAGTACAGCGAACTCATTGTCATGTTCAAGAAACCAGTCTGAGATGATTCCAGCTTTATGACATGGCGCATTATCCTGCTGAAAGTAGCCATCAGAAGTTGGGTACATTGTGGTCATAAAGGGATGGACATGGTCAGCAACAATACTCAGGTAGGCTGTGGCGTTGCAACGATGCTCAATTGGTACCAAGGGGCCCAAAGAGTGCCAAGAAAATATTCCCCACACCATGACACCACCACCACCAGCCTGAACCGTTGATACAAGGCAGGATGGATCCATGCTTTCATGTTGTAGACGCCAAATTATGACCCTACCATCCGAATGTCGCAGCAGAAATCGAGACTCATCAGACCAGGCAACGTTTTTCCAATCTTCTATTGTCCAATTTCGATGAGCTTGTGCAAATTGTAGCCTCAGTTTCCTGTTCTTAGCTGAAAGGAGTGGCACCCGGTGTGGTCTTCTGCTGCTGTAGCCCATCTGCCTCAAAGTTCGACGTACTGTGCGTTCAGAGATGCTCTTCTGCCCACCTTGGTTGTAACGGGTGGTTATTTGAGTCACTGTTGCCCTTCTATCAGCTCGAACCAGTCTGGCCATTCTCCTCTGACCTCTGGCATCAACAAGGCATTTCCGCCCACAGAACTGTCGCTCACTGGATGTTTTTTTCTTTTTCGGACCATTCTCTGTAAACCCTAGAGATGGTTGTGCGTGAAAATCCCAGTAGATTAGCAGTTTCTGAAATACTCAGACCAGCCCTTCTGGCACCAACAATCATGCCACGTTCAAAGTCACTCAAATCACCTTTCTTCCCCATACTGATGCTCGGTTTGAACTGCAGGAGATTGTCTTGACCATGTCTACATGCCTAAATGCACTGAGTTGCCGCCATGTGATTGGCTGCTTAGAAATTAAGTGTTAAGGAGCAGTTGGACAGGTGTACCTAATAAAGTAGCCGGTGAGTGTATACTCCTCATTCAAGCATTTCTGCAGGTTAATGAAGGGAGACTTTTTAAAGAATGTTTAAGACCACGACAGGAAAATGTAGGGAATAAATTAAAGGGATTAAAATACATCAATATTCTGTAACTGTCTAGGGAGAACACATTGAGTATTAATAGCAACACTTATAAACTTAAAAATATAAAAATAAAGCTTCCAAGTTCCAACAAATCTCCACTTTTTAGTTTACAAAGAAAAAATAGCTTAAGGTTTGAATACCTCTCAAACAGCAGAATGTGGAAATGACTCATTTAAAGTGTGATCAGAAGGTACAGTAAACGTTATGTTCTTCGTCAGTATTGGTGCGATGGTAAGAGGACGCTCTTGAAATTGCTCCATTTATTATCTTCTTTCCAAAATGAATCACATATTTGATGACCTAAACATGCTCGAAAACTCATTCAACTTTGCACGCATCAGAAGTGGCGAAAATTGTTCAGCTGAAATGGGTTTCAAAATTCAGTGTGGCAAAATAGCTTGATAGCGCCACCTACAAAATTTTAATAAAGTGCCATTGTGTCTAGGCCTATTCCTTGACTAGTGAGGTCTAACAATAAATATATAGGACCTAGAAAAAATCTGACTGTGATTAAACCTGAAAATCTCAAAATTAGTGAACAAAAACTATTTCTAAAGCTAGGTCTCCTAAATATTAGATCTCTCACAACTAAGGTGGTTATTGTAAATGAATTGATCACAGATAATAGTTTTAAAGTACTTTGCCGTACCTGGCTTAAACCCAGTGTTTCCGCTACATTCATTCTGTCATCCAGAAATCCTCCCGCCGCGGCTGCAGCTTCTCAGTGACGTCCGATATTGTGCACTATTCTGTTATAGTTAAGCCCCACTACATTCATAAAACAGTGTAAAGCACTGTTAGATTTTGCTGTATTTGGCCGAGCAGTGGTTTGGGTGGCTCGCCAATGTATTAGATTTCTCCAATACATAAAATAAGTAAACTTGACCAGAGTTCTTGTGGGGAGAAGAATTTAATGAAGGTTGTAATGTAGCAGTCCTTCAGCAGCGATGTTAGCATGTCGCCCTTCAACAATCTTAACCCAACGTTCTGTCTTTATACATGATTTATACAACTTTATACATGAAGACAAAGCCTATGGGCTACAAACAATAGAAACCTGTTAGGACCTCCCACAGGAGATCGATCTAATTTGCTAATCCACTCTGAGCAATGCTGACTCTTTGTGTTACGATCACTGGGCTCATACAGTGACCGCAACATAAAAGGGGAGACCACACCGAGCACTACATTTAACAAATAATGTTTATTTAACATAAAATAGAAGTGTATCAGTAAATGTCATAGTTAAGCAAAAGTGTAGTGTAGATCAGTAGAATGAAACAGGCGAGGAGAGGAGGTAAGTGCGGCGAGCGCGGCAACCCCCAGCCGCCCGGACTGACGGACCGAAGAGGAAAGAGAGAGCGCCAGCTCCCGGAAAGCCTCTTTTAACCAGTCACTACATTCACAGCCAGCCTACAGCTCCACCTGTAGGACTCAAACAGACAGACAGCAACCATAAAACACAGACAAACACACGTTGCCCAATAACACGGCAAAGCCGGTCATGACATCACCCCCCCCTTGATGACAGAGACCCATTTTAATGGGACTCTGAAAAATCCACCAAGCTCCCATAATCACTAATAAATTTATACAAAAATAGAAAAAACAAATAAATCAATTTAGCTAACACTCACACACACAGAAAACTCACTCCTACCACCTTTCCCAAGTGCACCTCATTCCTAACAGAATAACTGGACCCACAGTGACCATTCTTACCCACACCACCCTTACCACATTCTGCAACCAGCAAATCCCGGTACCATGGACAGCTATTTAAGGCAAGCAGAACAGACACAGACTGAGCGGGAAAAACAGACACCATTAAACTGACCCATCCGGGGCGCGCGAAAGTGCGTCAGCTAACACATTATCCACGCCGCGGATGTGCCGAATGAATAAACGAAAAGGTTGTAAAAATAGTGCCCAACGTAAGAGGCGTTGGTTGGTAGAACTCTTCAATGACTGGAGGAAAGTGAGGGGATTATGGTCAGAATAAACCACAATTGGATGTAACCCCCCTCCCACATAAACCTCGAAGTGCTGCAGTGCCCAAATTAACGCCAAAGCCTCCTTCTCGATTACGGAGTAATTAAACTGATGCCTGTTAAATTTTCGCGAAAAATAACAAACAGGTTTATCAACCCCGTTTTCATCGCTCTGCAAAAGAACGGCACCCGCCCCCACCTGACTCGCGTCAACCTGCAGCTGGAATGGCTGATCCAATTTGGGGGCGGCCAAGACCGGTGCTGAACTCAATAACAGCTTGGCATTTTGAAATGCCTGTTGACACTCGGCCGTCCAAACAAACTTGGCCGTACCCTTTAACAAATTAGTCAACGGGGAAACTACCGTAGAAAAATTACAACAAAAACTACGATAATAACCGATCATACCCAAAAAACGCATCAATTCCTTCTTTGTAGCCGGCGGGGGAAAATTCTCTACGGCCACAACCTTCGCATTGACTGGGCGCACTTTACCCTGGCCCACTACCTTACCTAAATAAACGACAGTGGCCTGAGCAAACTCACATTTAGCAAGATTAACAGTAAGAGTTGCTGCCTCCAACCTCTGGAACAGTGCACGAATACGTGCCAGATGGTCATCCCACGTATCGGCGTAACAGACCACGTCGTCTAAATAAACGGCACATCCCTCCAACCCAGCAACCACCCTATTCATGAGACGTTGAAAGGTTGAGGGGGCGTTCCGAAGGCCAAAACTCATCCTAGAATAAGAGTACAACCCAGAGGATGTAACAAATGCAGACACTTCCTGCGCTCTCGATGTTAGTGGTACTTGGTAATACCCTTTTAACAAATCAAACTTACTAACGTACCGTGCACTACCGACCTGGTCCACACAATCCTCTATACGAGGTAATGGAAAGGAATCGGGCTTTGTCAATGCATTAACCTTCCTATAATCTGTACAAAACCTATATGTTTGATCCGATTTCTTAACCAATAAGCACGGTGATGCCCAGCTGGAATAGGATGGTTTTGCCAGACCATTATTGAGAAGATATTGAACACTGGCCTCCATACTTTTCTGCTTCTCTAGAGGCAATCGATAAAACCTCTGCTTAACCGGACGGGCACCCTGTGTATCAATATCATGCTCGATCCAACTTGTACAGGTCGGAGTGTCAGAAAATAAAGACAAAAATTCCGAAACTAAAACCTTTAACTCATCACGCTGTTTCCCACTTAAATGCCCCAACATACTATCCAGTTCAGCCAACTTCTGCGTGTTATTCAAGCACCCATGTAAAACTGCATCGTCCGGAAACTGCACCCCATCCTCAGCTGCCACCTGAGCGACGTTCGTCAGCTCCTCCACCACAGCCAATCCCACAGGACTGTCCGTGTGACCACCCACTACCCCAGAAGATGTGGAATAGTACGGCTTCAGCAAATTAATATGGCAAAGCTGCGTTACTCTCCGACGTTCAGGAGTAGACACCAAATAATTTGTCTCCGAGACTTTACGCATGATCGTAAAAGGGCCAGAGTACTTTGCTGTAAAAGTCGAACCTGGGATTGGCAGCAACGCTACCACCTGATCACCAGGATTAAACACCCTGGCCTCCGCCTTACGATCATACCGCTGTTTCATTTTGTCCTGAGCCGCACTCAGATGTTCCCTAGCCAGCTTCCAAGACAAAAATAATTTACGGCGGAAACCATTCACATATTCCACCAAACTAGCAGGGGTTTTTGACTGGTCCAATTCAGTGCTCAACACAGACAAAGATGTTCGTACTTTGTGACCAAAAATTAAGTCGTTAGGACAAAACCCTGTGCTCTCTTGAACCACTCCACGGGCCGCCAACAAAAGCCATGGTAAAGCCTCTTCCCAATCCTTCCTCATTTCAATGCAATATGCGCGTAACAGAGACTTCAAGGTTGCATGAAAACGTTCCAACGCCCCCTGGCTTTGAGCATGATAGGCACTGCTCAAATTGTGCTTCACACGTAACAATTTCAACGCAGCCGCAAACGTCTTGGAGGTAAAGTTCGAACCTCGGTCGCTTTGAATTACCTTTGGGATTCCAAAAACAGAAATAAACTGCGACAAACACTTCATAATGGACTTCGTGGTTATTGCCCTTAATGCATATGCAGCCGGATACCGTGTCGCCTGGCACATTACCGTAAACAGATATGTACATCCAGTTTTTGATGGAGTTAAAGGACCTACACAATCAATAATGATGTGCTCAAATGGCGTGCCTACGGACTGAATGGGCTGTAAGGGAGCAGGCTTGACTGTAGCATTTGGCTTCCCTGCCACTTGACAAACATGACAAGTTCTCACAAACCTTCTTACGTCCCGCTTGATTCGTGGCCAATAAAAATGACGCAGTATATGATTATAGGTCTTTTTAACCCCAAAATGTCCAGACTCTATCCCATGTGCTGTTTTTAAAACTAAATCACGATACTTCTCAGGTACCATGACCTGCAACACCTGATCTGCCACATCAGGATCAACACAAGATGACCACTTTCGGAGCAAGAGACCATTTTGCACCAGATAACCTTTACCTGGGTCAGCTGCAGCTAGAGCAAAAAATTTTTCCAGACTCTGGTCTTTCCCTTGAGCTTCCACCAGCTCATCATAAGACAACGGCGCGGGTAATTCTGGAATAAACAAACCAGACACAGACATTTTAAACACATCAGATGGTGAACCTATCTGCGCGCGAGCCATTGCACGTGTCACAGCGCAGGCAGTAAAAACCTCTGGAAAATCTTGCAAAAACTTATCCGGCTCCTCTAATGGCAAAGGCGCAACTGTAACCACAGGCGGTGGGGACACTAAACACCCCCCCAAATTATTACCCAAAATGATATCAATGCCATCTACTGGTAAAGAAGGTCTCACGGCAATTGTAATCTCGCCATTCACAAATCCTGAAAATAATTGAACTCTGTGCAAAGGCACCGGGAAAGACTGAAGGCCTATTCCCCGAATTAAAACACACTTCCCAGTATCTGATACCGAAGAAAATGGCAAAACCGAAGCACAAATAAAGCTCTCTGAGGCTCCTGTGTCCCTCAAGATTTTCACTGGGACCCTGTGCGCATCCCCTACCCACGAGACAAAACCGTCACTTATGAATGGTGCATAGTTGGACACATCAGACACCCCAGAAGTTCCACACCCACCCCCAGACACAGCTCCAAGATTTTTCTCCTCACCAACGTCAGGCTGCACGACTTTTTTAACTTCCGAACTAAAGAACTGATCCTGTTGAAACACCACAGGCCCATCTGAACGCACAACCGAAGACACGCAACCAACAGCTTTTCCATTCACAGTTCTACTCTTATTTCGCGCACCCAACACTGGACACTCTCGCTTCCAATGTCCTCTTTCCAAACAATAATTGCACCTCTCACCAACAACCTCAGTCTCTCGTGTTTTATTCTTCATTAGATGATCAAATTTAACCCGACCTGATCGATATTCCCTATGGTCATACTCATTACGTGGAAAATACTCCCGTACTTTACTTTTGTGCGTCAACACAAAACCGTCGGCGAGAACAGCAGCCTCCACAACAGTCTTAACTTCATGCTCATTCACATAAATCGCTATTCTCTCAGGCAAGATATTTTTAAACTGTTCCAGAATCAGCAAATCTCGCAGCGCATCAAATGTTTCCACACCCTCAGCGGCAAGCCAACGATTGAAAAAACTACTCAAATCCCTAGCCACTTCGGTATGGGTTTGTCTCTCACCTTTTCTCCAATTTCTGAAACGTTGCCGATAAGCTTCTGGAACAAGTTCATAACATTTTAAGACTGCCTGCTTTACGCTGTTATATTTCTTTCTCTCGGCCGGTGCCAAAGCCACAAACGCCTCTTGGGCGCGACCCACTAATACAGTTTGCAAAAGTACTGTTTTGTCCTCATCATCCCAATCACGATCTGTGGCTATGTTCTCGAATAACGAAAAAAATATATCCGGTTCCCGTTCGTTAAATTTTGGCAGGAACCTTATCATCCCAGCTAGATCTGCCTTACCGGTAGAATTTCGATCAATTCTCCCCTCAGAAAGTAGTCTCAGTCTAGTTCTTTCCACCTCTCGCTCCTCTTCTCCACTTCTAAGTTTTTCTAATTCCAACAAACGGTCTTTCTCTTTTTTGTGTCCTTCCAAACGTTTTTGCTCATTTTCCTGCTCTAAACGCTTCTCCAGCATCTCCTGTTCCTTCACCAATTTAAATTGCTCAAATTCTAATCTCTTTTGCTCTAACTCTAACTTCTTTTTCTCCAATTCTATATCCATCTCTATTCTCAACAGTTGTTTTTGTTGTTCAAAGGTTAAATCGCTGGACTTAAGCTGCATTTTCGGCTTAACAACAGACTCAGAAATATCAGCAATCTCGTTTATTTGTATTTCTGGACTAGGACTGACTGGGGTTACTTCTGGCAAAACCTGCTTCTCCTTTAAGAACTCGCGAATAAAACCCACAAATTCCTTCTTCTTAGCAGATTTTATTACGGCCGGCAACTCGATCGCGTAATACTCGGCCACCTTTAACAACTGTTCCCTAGTTAACCCCACCAACAAACGCTCAGACGGAGCTGCTAAAAACTCCTCTAACATGACCCTTTTCAATCCACTACACACCCAGCCAACCCGGTTCTAAAGTCGATACAGTTCAGGTAACCAGACAGACTAATGCTGGAGCATCCCCCTAACATTTACCCCCCCTACTATCCTAACCTATCTTCACACCAAGGTCCAAGAACAAGGATAATTCACTCACCCATACCGCTGGAGTCGTACTGTCCCGACAAAGTCACTCCAGCCGGTGCTCCACGGCGGTGCCCTCGTTCAGACCTCGGTGACAGTAAGCTAGACCCACAACGCCACGGCGCACTAATTGGGGACAAAACAAAGCTCCACAAAATCTCCCGTCCAGCCACCCAAACTGCTACCGAACCTCACTCACCGAACGGCTGAAAAAACAACGCCCCCCTTTCTAACTCTCCCTCCTACACACACACACAAAAATCAGTGCGGCTCTCCCCAAAACAATCCACGAGCTGATAACGTTAACAGACTCAACTTACTTCCCTTATTCTTTTACCGGCAGAATTACATAACGCAGCACTACACACGCTAGTAGCCCACTACTAGGAATTAAAGCAGCCTAACGTTACTCATTAAACTCAGAGACTAATCGGACGAGCCCCCATATGTTACGATCACTGGGCTCATACAGTGACCGCAACATAAAAGGGGAGACCACACCGAGCACTACATTTAACAAATAATGTTTATTTAACATAAAATAGAAGTGTATCAGTAAATGTCATAGTTAAGCAAAAGTGTAGTGTAGATCAGTAGAATGAAACAGGCGAGGAGAGGAGGTAAGTGCGGCGAGCGCGGCAACCCCCAGCCGCCCGGACTGACGGACCGAAGAGGAAAGAGAGAGCGCCAGCTCCCGGAAAGCCTCTTTTAACCAGTCACTACATTCACAGCCAGCCTACAGCTCCACCTGTAGGACTCAAACAGACAGACAGCAACCATAAAACACAGACAAACACACGTTGCCCAATAACACGGCAAAGCCGGTCATGACATTTGTCATTCACACCAATCAGTTTCTGTGGGCCATACACCTGAATGAGCCATTTGGCACACACCTTTGCAGACACAGACAGAGTGGATTACATCTGATACACAGTCACAATGTAAATGCATCTGACTAAAGTTAACTGAAATTATACATAATCTTTCAGCACCATAAGGTGCACTATATAGGTTTCTGGAGCCATTCATTGTGTATTCAATAGCTTAATGTGAGGTACTAATGAATAATTAAGTTGTTAATTTAAAGTTAATGTAAACTTATCTCTCCTCAGCAGGGACGGATTATGACTTGCAAAGTCCCCGGGGCCAATTCTCTTGTAATGTACAATGTAAAGCGACCTTGAGCTATGGAAAGGCGCTATATAAATAAAACTACTTCTTCTTCTTGAAAGTGTTATTGCAATAGTAGGATATTTCTTATTTAGTTAATATTTTATTTAGCAATAATAAATAATAATCATAATTATTACTATTAGTCATATTAAAATATCGGCACAAAAGTTTTGTGAATTTTAACCAGAAAAAAATGAATAAAAAATCTTGCAATTAGTTTTATTTGTTTTATATAATTATTCCAATACCTTTCACGCAAAGAAAGAAGCTCAAAGAGTGGTTTGAATAAATATAATTTTAAACAGGATGGGCCAATAGTTCTATAAGAGGTTTTGGGGCCTTCATATTCACATAGGGCCCAACAGTAACAGAAGTTCCAGGGAGCCCTCATAGTTCAAGAGCCTTGTTGAAAAGGCCCTGTTTAGGCTATGGGACACATATATTAGCATAAATAAAAAATACATTTTCTTGTTAATGGGTTTTCTTAACCAAACTGGATCGCGCAGTCTTAAACCCCAGGGCCCCCCCGGGCTTCTGGTAGTCAAGGGCCCCTGGGCACTGGCCCCATAGCCCGTAATCCATCCCTGCTCCTCAGCCATTCTCCATTAAGAATTCAAACAGCGCATCACGAAAATATGCAAGGAAACGACCAGGTTTCATTCTCGCGCAGCTTGTTTAGTAACTTCACGAGTGGATCTTTTCCGCATGTGTGCGCGCGATCTCCGTTCCGTGTGTGTGTGTGTGTGTGTGTGTGTGTGTGTGTGTGGGCGCGCTGTGCAGTGCTCTCTGCTCCGTGTTTGCTCTGCGCGTTCTGCTCAAATAACGTGCCATTTCTCAGTAGTGGACTTCTGTCTGCTATAGCCCTGCTGAGCTGGTATAGCCATGCTGGGCAACAATGGTACAATAAACCTGCTCTGATCACATGCTCTGGTAATAATAGCTTTGTAAGACTATAGGCCTACTTTATTTGGATAGTCAAAATTAAATCTGTTAAATCTGAGTATGTTGCATAGAACTGAATGAAGAATAATATGAAGAATAATATATTGATATATTGTTATTGATACAAATAAAAAAAATATTTAAAAAAATTGTATTATTTTAATATTGGGCTATTTTATGTCAAATTTTTGTGTTGTTTAATTTAATTAAGTGATTCTACATTTAAATATTGATGATTACAAGCTTAAGGAAAATGTGATTAATTGTGATTAATCACAGCAAATTGTGAGATGAATTAGATTAATTCTCAGTCCTTATATATATATATATATAAACACACGCACTTGTTTTTATATTTTTTTTACTTTTTCAAAATTCTGAGCCCGGAGCCCTCCCCCGGACAGCAAGCTAAATACCCAAACTCTTTACTCTATTTAATTTGATGGAAGTTTGTAACTCATGAATCCTGAAAGGCTGAGGGCATGGCGAGGGTAGTAGGATGGGGGCTCCAGATAAAAGCAGTGTTGCCAACTTGGCGCCTTTGTCGCTATTTTAAGCGACTTTTCAGACCCCTTTAACGACATTTTTTCAAAAAAGCACCTAGCGACAAATCTAGCGACTTTTTGGACAAATTTGAGTAACCTCCAAATGTTGCCAGTACTGTCCTGTACTGTCCAGTACTGTCCAGCAGCGAGGTCTTGACCCTGTTCAGTGATTGGCTGAGAGCAGCGAGGTCTTGACCCTGTTCAGTGATTGGCTGAGAGCAGCGTGAGGTCTTGACCCTGTTCAGTGATTGGCTGAGAGGAGCAGCACTTTCTGCACACGGCGGCTGACGGACGGGAATGAGCAGTTTCATTTCAACGGACTTAACACTTATCTGCTTCTCTTTTATTTTATATAAAGTATTTTGTTTGGCCATTTTAATTTCCAATCTTTTCTTGTGCTTATCACTTGTTATACTCACGATCACCAAGCTTTAGTTCATCCAGTGTCCGAACTCTCAATTCAGATACTTGTACACATATACATTTTTTTGTCATTCACTATTGATACTATTATGATTCACTATTGATGAAATTATCATACTCGTTCTATTGTCTGACGAAAAAAAAAAATAGGAAATGAGAACAGTTTTATTGGACATTCGACTATATTAAAATTCAGTAGCCTATGTGAGCATGAATTTGGAGAGAAAAGACATTAGGCAGGCAGAACGCGAGTATGACGTGATGACGTCATGGATATACTAATTGGCGTATTTAGCGAATTTCTGGGAAGGCATTATTTTCCTTTGAAAATAGTTGGCAACACTGGAGAAAAGTTTGCCTAGGGTCTCCAATTGCCTGACCATCTGGCAGACCGGGCACTTTCCTTTTGACTTCAGTTTGAGTGCACTTGTCCATTTAAGCTCAAAAGAAAGAGAAAGAGCCCTGAATTCGGCGTTCACGTGCTCTCAGCGCGACCCTGTACGTGCACAGAAAACAGCGCACGAGCACACTCGAGCAAACTGACGGAGTCCGACATTGTCGAATGTTTTTTCCGTATTCGTGATTCGGTGGCTCTAATTTGTCAAAACACAATTCAAACTGCTTGCTACGGATGCAAAAAAACGCCGAAAATCGAACCCGATCTGATTTTTTTTATGACAGACGAAAGAGTCAGAAAGCGTGATGGCAACGTGAGGTCGTATTTATTTTTTAAATTCCGAATTTCGGACTCGGTGTGCATGGGCTTTTAGTCATCATGCGATGACACATGCAAATGAAATCATGATAAACTTTCACTGTGATGGGTACATTTGCAGTTAATCCGTGAATCCCCCCACCCCCCATATTTTAGCCCACTTATAACGTGAAATCTAAAATTATATTAAAGGAGCCGTATGTAAGATTGTGGCCAAAACTGGTACTGCAATCACTTTCAAATTACTGACTCAAGGTTGCCAGATAGGTTGCAGGATCCGATTACGGCACGTTATTAGCTGCAGCTGTGGGAACTAGAGCAGAGCTGGCAACCCGAATGCTGCAACACTACAGACTTCGTGATTGGTGGATCGGTGGAGGGTGACACTCAGACCAAAACACAACATGATAACATCAACATCAGTTGAGGGCTGCAACTTCACTTTTTAAATGACAATATCCTGGCCGGACTACTGTTGCCAGTGATATAAGTATTTGAAATGAACATGATTTCTTAATGTCTAGTGACATATCAGGGAAAATGTATGATTAATTGAAATAAATTTCTTACATACAGCTCCTTTAAGAATAATAACAAGTATTATTGTTATTTCAAAATGTGGCAGTTTTAAATTACTTACGTGACATTTTCTACGCGTGCACGTCGGTGACTTCATTTTCATCCTCTGAGAGTTTACCCAGTGCGTTACCGTACGTTCACACCGCCGCCGGCGAGAGCGGCAAAATTCGCTCTCGCCGCCCTGTCAGTAGGGATGGCTGACGCGAAACAGACGTTCCGAAGCTTTGCGAGATCCCGAAGCGCAGATGTTTCGAAACACTGATTCGAAGCGTGATTCAAAACACCCATGTCACGTGACTATGGCCAAACGAAGCCTCGAAGTGTTTCAATAAGTGTTTCATCAGGTGTGATCCGCCGAATCAGCGTTTGATTGACACGGTCGGAAACAGACCACACAATCGCACATCTGTTTAAAAGTGAAATCAACGCATATTAATTTTTCATGTCATGACCAAAATAACATTATGCACTGTGAGGAGCCTACAGGTTACAAACTTCACATATTAGAAAAATACAATAATAAAAAACTTTTTTTTTTTAATGTCTGGTTGTCAAGGTTGTTTCAGATCAACACCTGCAAGTGACCACTAGGTGTCACTGTCAGCGACGCCGTGGAAAGATTCGTGGACGCTCTGATGCTCTGACGTAGATCGAATGCTTGGTCTTTTTTTAAACTTTATTTAAAGGGGCCGCAAAGCAAACAAGCATGTCGATCGTTATGTTTGCAGAAAATTGATTGATGGAAAGAACTTAACAATTATAGTGACATGTTTGCTAACGAAATAAACCAATTAAAAGCCATTTGTGTGGTGTGGCTTTTGTGTTCATGGTTAAGTGTTATTCTAATTTGCATTCCCGCTGAAAAACAAGCGTTCTAGCGCGAATATCTTGCCTTTAAACAGTGTTGCGCGCCTTCTTATGAAATTCAAATGACCAACCTCTCCTCTATTTTGCTTGGGAACTAATGTGGTTGGAACCAAAGTTACTTGACTGCGTTCTTTGGAATCCTCTCAAACGGAGCACTTCTACATTCCGATTGGTTGCCGCCGAACCGCGTCACAGCTCATTACCATAAAGTTGAGCTGATTTCAACTTCTTCTCGCCGCTCTCACCGTCCAAGACGCGCCGCGCCGCCCTCGCCGGAGCTCATTGAAAATGAATGACTTCCGGCCACTTTGACGCTCTTGCCGCCGGCGGTGTGAACGCACAGTTAGGCTTTATAGTGTCCGGTTCACCAACGAGTCGCTGGAGAAGCTCCTGCAGATTTGGGCGGGGCTGCACGTCTCTTCCCGCCAACATCTCTTCTTTTTTATTATTTTTTATTTTATTATTAAAAACATTATGTAAACCGAGAAGAAAACAGTCACAATATAGAACAAATAAACGGGGAAAAAAAGACACAATATACTTACATATTTCAATTGTTTTTAAAGCCTTCTTGTTACACAATACAGAGATAGTCCCAAAGTAATGTTGTACATCAGTAAGCAAAACATAGAAAAGGTTTCTGACCTGAACATTTACATTTATGTCTATAAATTTTTGTCAACAAAAAAAGAAGATTAAGTAATATTTTAAGAATATTTTGTTTTTGTGTCAAATTAACATCATCATCATCATCATATCTTTATTCAGGACATACATATAAAATGGTCCATAGCACTATAAAAAAATAAAATAAAAAAAAAGTGTTCAAATATTGGCATATAGACTAAAGCGCCAGTGATTCCACAAACCCGAAGTGAACCTAACTGCACTCAATGCAGGGTTCACTAGTGCTGCGATGATGCTGTTATGTGACTCTGCTAGTCTACACATACATCTGTACAATCTGTAACAATTCCAAACAAAACATTTTCCCAAAGTAGAGAAAAATGTTCTCAATAACAAATCGGCCAAAGTTTTTCCAGAATAATAATAATGGCAGCCAAAATAAATGCACTATAGTCTCTGGGTGTTGTTTACAAAAACAGTTCACATTAACATATTTTTTTAATTTACTGTATTAACGGGATATACACCATGGACAATTCGAAAGGAAACTTCTCTTATCTTATTAGTAATTAAGTTTCTATTCGGAATCAGCCAAACCTTTCTCCAGACAATATTAGGAAGAAAAGTATTCCAATAAACTGAGATTTGGAACTGATACACATTCATTAAAGGTGCTCTAAGCGATGTCATGCGTTTTTTAGGCCAAAAAATTTTTTTTGTCACATACAGCAAACATCTCCTCACTATCCGCTAGCTGCCTGTCCCCTGAACACACTGTAAAAAAAATGCGGTCTCTGCACACACCCCAGGCTCCATAAACGGCAACAAAAACAAAGTGGGCTCACCCACACCACAAAACATAACAAACTGTTCCAGCCAATGACCTACAAGAAGGATTTGGAGGAGGGGTTTGTGCGCGGATGAGGAGGAGGGAGGGTCTAGCTAGCCTCCGTTTTGTTTGACAATACTTTAAACGTCAACAAGAAGTGACGACACCCGACATCGCTTAGAGCACCTTTAAGAAATAATAGACGTATCGATCTATTAGAAGAATTGGATGAAAAGCAATATTTCCCCACCACTGTAGGTGATAAAGGTCTAAAGGTCTAGATCTAAAGGTGGTAAAGAAGGGGTAGGAGATATGTTGGAACAATCTAATAACTCCAGATTGGTACAGGCTCAATGAGGCTCAATCTTTAGCAGAGGAAATCTGATCATGTCGTTCTTCTGCTCAGTTGTCTGCTGTGACTAACAGAACTGAAGATGTCAGTGAGCTGATGATCATGTCGTTCTTCTGCTCAGTTGTCTGCTGTGACTCTTAACAGAACTGAAGATGTCAGTGAACTGATGAAAAACGGCTTTTTTTTCAACATCGCGTCATTTTACGTCACGACAGGGAGTCTAGCCTCGGCTCAGTGCAGAGTAGGCTGGTAAGAGCTGTCGTGAGTCAGTGTGGTTTCGGTAGTTTTTGTATTTTAATTTGTCATCGTCATGGTAAATTATTGTGTTTGTGGAGGTTGCAAAAACTCTGGCCTGTCAGGACATCGAGTCCACAGGTTTCTATAACAAGAAAAATGACGGTATCTTTTGTGCCTGGTGCGGTTTGTGCAGGTGAAGAGACGGGATTTCTCTTCCGCATCGGCTTCGAAAAACGCGCTCGTGTCTAGCGTTCACTTCAGATCGGAGGATTATCATCCCGGCGATATGATGGAGTTTAACATGTGATGCCGAAGCAATAATATTGATCGTCTTATTCTGTACCAATGGCATCAAATAGTCTGATATAGGTAGTCATACCCTTAATAGAGGCAACTTGTAATTGAAAAACAAAATTACTAGGTTGTTTAAATATTCAAATCTTAAATTTTCTGTTTATGTTATAACCCAGGTGAAAAATATGTATTAAAAATGTACTTGAGTGTGTTTGTATTGTACTAAAAACATACCAAAGTATAGTTTTTATACATTTAATAGTACATATTTACCCTAAACATGTCTGCTGTCCTGATATACGATGGTAATAATCTGTACAATATTGTGAGAACAGTGTATATCGTTAGCGAACGTGTATATATCTAAGTTACAAGCCAACACTGGTCTCTCTCACCAAGACATCTCTCCAGGGGCCTGTTTCAGAAAGGAGGTTAAGTGAAAACTCTGAGTATGTTAACCCTGAAATGAGGGAAACTCTGGGTATTCTGTATCAGAATGGGAGGTAAATCAAACCCGAGAAAGCAGAGTAAGTCAAGCCCGTTTCTGAAAGACAGGTAACTTATACTCCGAGTCAGTTACCATGGTGACTTACTCTGTGAACCTAACCTGGTCGGGAGCAGGTTTTCTTCGGTAAACCCAGAGTTTATTTCGCTCTCCTCCCCTTTTTTAAAGAGGAAGCAGTGTTTAAACACCAACATTAATACTACAATTTATTTAAACATTATTTAAGGAATATATATATATATTGTTTGTCTATGGTTTAATTGACTAAATCTGTTTTGCAGCACTTTGCCAAAAAATAAAAGGATTAATACGTTTGCTAAACTTTTATTTGATTACCACCGTTTTTGATAATATATTTGTATTAAATCATAAAAAATAAAAAAATCTGAATAAAACCATTTCATAGAACTCAATTATTTTTAAACATTTTAATAAGTTATTAATGATACAAAATAAGTTCTTAATCTAATTCATAATCAATTACTGAAATTAGTTGATAGGTTTTATTGAACAAATGTTTAATTTATTTAACTGTCATTTTAACTGATGATAATAATAACCGTAATTTAATAATGCAGTTTATATATTTAATCATTGTTTAATACCATAAACCGAGATATTTTTTGAGACAGTTATCATACTGTGAAACTCTCATACATTACAACCCTACATAGGAGAGTCGTTGAATAGAAGTACTTTTACTTGAGTAGATTTTTAGACCGGCTTCTTTTACTTGTACTTAAGTAAAATGTTTATCAAAGTAATAGTATTTTTACTTGAGTAAAATATTTTATTACTCTTTCCACCTCCGGTAGTTCTAAACAAATTCTACAGAATTAAACTGTGGCATTACACACTGAAGTGTGTCCCTACTATTTATGAAGTTTAGGCCTATTTGTCATAATTTCTGGTGTATTGAGTCGGCTACTTACAACTGGGGTTCTGTTGGGACAGGAGGATCCAAAAGACAGATATTACCATCAGAATCTGTTGGAACCAACGAAAAACCCAACCCAAAGTAAAATAAATGGAAATATCAAAAATACCCTATATAAAAAATAACACATATGTAGACCTCTTACATTTTATGAAGGCTTGGATCTTCGGGAGTGACTGGCTCTGATGAAGGAATTCCCTCAGCCAGAAATGCTGCTGCACTGCTAGACACTGGATGATATTTAGTTATTTAATATGTCAAATGTTTGTAAAGTCAGGTAGCATACACCCATGATATACTCAAGCCTTACCTGATTGAATTGTTTATATATTTTATTTTCAGCTGCTGCCACGTTCTTTTAATGCCTGCAGGATCGCACCTAATAGCCTACATGAAAATTAAAATTAGGTTGAATAACATAGGCTACTGTTCTTCCAGTTTCACCTCTGATATTATAACAGTTTGGTAAGTTACTCTAAAATAGTTATTAATTACTACAAATGACATCTTCAACAGTGTAATTAGATTAATGTAATAATTACTATCTTCTACTACTATCTAACTACTAACAAAAAAAGTATTGGTCTACTTATTACTAATTACTAAATCCCATATCAACCTCAACCACTTGAACAATACAAGGAGAGACAAGAAACTGCACTTTTAATGCTTTCAAATTAACAATATACAATTGCATGAATTATTCTTGAATTGACCAAAGTGTGTAGAGGGAGATAGTTACATTAAAAATATACCTTGTATTTTAAATCCATTATTGTTTTATACTGAATTGTTCTATAGTCTCTACAGTATTTAATACATCAGATTTTATTTTAAATTACAGAATTAAGAGTAATCCCTTTAATTAAATTACAATATTTAGATTACTTGGTAATTAATTACACCCAACACTGTATAACAGTAATTCCTCTTTTTGTCTGGCGCTGTTGCCATGGTGACTCGTAATATCTGCGCTCCATTGATAATGGCTTTTTATAGTTGTGGTGCACGCGCTTAACTCAGAGTTGATTGAACCAACTCATTTCAGCTGTTCTGTAACCGAAAACTCAAGAGTTTCCCATCTCAGGGTAAGTCAACTCAGAGTTCAAGTTTTAACTCAGAGTTGGTTGAACCTCCTTATTGAAACGGGCCCCTGTTCTCCACTGGTTCTCCTCACACCACAACTCAATTTGTCTCTGACCGTTCTGTCTAACATTAATCCTGGCCTGTCCCTGCTCTCTTGGCAGTATAGCAGGCTCATAATTGTACGGCTGTGGTCCGTCATACGAGTAAGTATTTCCTCAGCGTCCAAAATGTCATTGCGATCCATTGTTTTCCTGTTGTCTGAATCGACCGCTCTCCCGCCCATTACGTCACGCCTGCCAGTAGGCTGCCACGCCCATTTTCAGACACGGAAGTAAAATTTTCTCACAAAAACGTCTCCAGAAGCTTCTGTAGTGTATTTATAAGTATATTTTAAAGAAAATATAGTTCCTACATTATTTTTCTATACATTGACTCGTTGGGTCCTCTAACCTGCAATATGCCCTTTAAGCAAGAAAGATGTGTGAAGAAATGAAAGTGGATGCTGTTCTCCAAGAGAAGAGGCTGTGATCAACATGTAGACAGTTCTCATATGAATGTCCAGATGAGCCCATCAGTGATGCACTGAAGAGGATGGAGAACATGTTTAATGTAGTGGTGGATGTGGCCATTGTGTCACTGGAGGAGAGGATCAAGACCTTGGCAGAGGTCAAGGAGAAGTTTGCTGTTCTTCTCAACTTCCCTAAGATGAAAAATGAAGAACTGATGCAGTGTGTGAAACACTAAGCGGCACTTTAAGTGATGGTGGACAATCAGACACAGATGTCAACAACTCGCTCTAGAAATGAGAAGTTTCCCTGACCTACAGTAGGTACTCAACCAGAATGCCTATTACCGCCGCGACTCGTGCCGCGGCAAAAATAAAATAGTCGCATTTCAAAGTTGTTCGCAAAATGACCGCCAGGTGGCGCAAAGGAGCATTTAGCAAAACAGCCGCATTTTGAAACGTAAGTGCAGGGGTAATTGTCAATTTAAACAGAATATAACAAACTTTTAGAGCAGAACATTTTATGAATCAAAAGTTAAAATAGGCCTCTCTCGCAGTCAGTGGAAATAAATTAGGTGCAATAACGCTAAACTATTGAGGAATGAGATGATTGAGGAGCGCTTCTCTCGTGTGCGCGCACACTGACTGATGAACAACCGAAGTTCTGGGCAATACTCAGTGAGAAAAGTCGTGGTCGAGTGGTAGAACTTAAGTCGTTTCTATAGTTTAGATGACACGGGTTCAAATCCCGAATAAACACGGGCTCTGTTTATAAAATACAATTTCCAAGCATTTTCATTTTACACAAAGGAACAAATATTATCCAACAGATTGACTTAATTTATATAAATCTGTAGAATAATTCCAATCGTAATTTCAAAAGCAGTTCTGTTAAAAAACTAGAAAAAAAAACTTCACGGGGTTCCATATAGGCTACAGAAAGAGTTTTTAAAAACACGGTTGTGTAACAAGGTATTTGCTGGTGGGGGATTTCCCCCCTCCACAGTAATCAATGCTATAGCCTAATTCACCAATAGACCATATCAAATATATTATATGAAGAGTTCAGATGCAAAAGCCTCTAAGTGCCATTTTAAATTTTCTTCTAGAATGATCATTTTTTATCAAGCTTGTATATTTAAGTTCAGTAATTTCACTTAAATGACAATTAATAGATAATTTTCATTGCCATTTAAATGAAATTACTGGACTTAAATATACAAGCTTGATAAAAATGATCATTCTAGAAGAAAATTTAAAATGGCACTTAGAGGCTTGTCACGGTTGTGGTGTGGGTAGAAGACAGGCAGAGGCAAAGGCTCCAATTCACAATCTTTACTTTTAAACAAAACAAGAAACTGGTACAGACAGGCAGGACACTCACAAAACACGGTAACATTAACAATAACCGACCAAGACAGACTGAATACAAGCAAACTAAATACAAGTCCAAATGAACACTAACAAGGTGAAGACAGATGATGATAACAAGGGACAGGTGGATGATTGAGGGAGTGAGTTCAGGTGTGGAAACAAGGAGGATTCTGGAAAGTGTAGTGAAGACGAAGACAGACAGGTGCAGACGAAGACTGTGACAGAACGCCCCCCTCAACAAGGCGCGACCTCGCGCTGTAGAACATCAAAGGGGTGGGGGGGGCGGGCGCCCTGAAGGCTGGCCAGGGCGTGACCAAACTAGGAGGGGAAGCCTCCAGGGCGGAGCAGGACGTGCAGGCGGCCAGGGCGGAGAGACCCCCTCGGGTGGCCATGGCAGAGAGACCCCCTCGGGTGGCCACGGCGCTGATGTCCCTTCGGGCGGCCACGGCGGAGAGGACCCTTCGGGCGGCCACGGCGGAGAGGACCCTTCGGGCGGCCACGGCGGAGAGGACCCTTCGGGCGGCCACGGCGGAGAGGACCCTTCGGGCGGCCACGGCGGAGAGGACCCTTCGGGCGGCCACGGCGGAGAGGACCCTTCGGGCGGCCACGGCGGAGAGGACCCTTCGGGCGGCCACGGCGGTGAGGACCCTTCGGGCGGCCACGGCGGTGAGGACCCTTCGGGCGGCCACGGCGGAGAGACCCCCTCGGGTGGCCATGGCGGAGAGACCCCCTCGGGTGGCCATGGTGATGACCTATGGCCCCCCCCCAAAAAAATTCTTGGGGAGAGTGACTGGATGAGGGACAGGCTCTGGGACAGGCTGGGCAGACGTGACGTGAACAGTCTCTGGCTGGGAAGACGGGACGTGAACAGTCTCTGGCTGGGCTGGACGGGACCAGCGGTGAAGAGGGCTCGGCTGGGCTGGACGGAACCAGCGGTGAAGAGGGCTCGGCTGGGCTGGACGGAACCAGCGGTGAAGAGGGCTCGGCTGGGCTGGACGGAACCAGCGGTGGCTGGACGGTCTCTGGCTGGACGGTCTCTGGCTGGACGGTCTCTGGCTGGACGGTCTCTGGCTGGACGGTCTCTGGCTGGACGGTCTCTGGCTGGACGGTCTCTGGCTGGACGGTCTCTGGCTGGACGGTCTCTGGCTGGACGGTCTCTGGCTGGACGGTCTCTGGCGGTGAAGGCTCTGTGCTGGACGGGACCAGCGGTGAAGGCTCTGTGCTGGACGGGACCAGCGGGGAAGGCTCTGTGCTGGACGGGACCAGCGGGGAAGTCTCTGTGCTGGACGGGACCAGCGGGGAAGGCTCTGTGCTGGACGGGACCAGCGGTGAAGGCTCTGTGCTGGACGGGACCAGCGGTGAAGGCTCTGTGCTGGACGGGACCAGCGGTGAAGGCTCTGTGCTGGACGGGACCAGCGGTGAAGGCTCTGTGCTGGACGGGACCAGCGGTGAAGGCTCTGTGCTGGACGGGACCAGCGGTGAAGGCTCTGTGCTGGACGGGACCAGCGGTGAAGGCTCTGTGCTGGACGGGACCAGCGGTGAAGGCTCTGTGCTGGACGGGACCAGCGGTGAAGGCTCTGTGCTGGACGGGACCAGCGGTGAAGGCTCTGTGCTGGACGGGACCAGCGGTGAAGGCTCTGTGCTGGACGGGACCAGCGGTGAAGGCTCTGTGCTGGACGGGACCAGCGGTGAAGGCTCTGTGCTGGACGGGACCAGCGGTGAAGGCTCTGTGCTGGACGGGACCAGCGGTGAAGGCTCTGTGCTGGACGGGACCAGCGGTGAAGGCTCTGTGCTGGACGGGACCAGCGGTGAAGGCTCTGTGCTGGACGGGACCAGCGGTGAAGGCTCTGTGCTGGACGGGACCAGCGGTGAAAGCTCGGCTGGGCAGGTGGTCATGACATGCCATGGGAGGAAGCTCTCCAGGCATCGGGAGAGTGCCTCTCTCCAGTCTAGGCCGGTGATGTCTGGGAGCTCCCTCGGGTCCACGGTCTTCGCCCCCAGCCGATAACATGCCATGATGGCCCTGTCGTCCAGAGGGCTGGAGGCAGCCAGAGGAACAAACCTCCAGGTGAATGTGAACAGATCGCGGCTATCCAAAGCCAATGCCGCGATCTGCCCAGCGAGCTCCCAGCTCATTTTGTGTGGTCGGTTATTCTGTCACGGTTGTGGTGTGGGTAGAAGACAGGCAGAGGCAAAGGCTCCAATTCACAATCTTTACTTTTAAACAAAACAAGAAACTGGTACAGACAGGCAGGACACTCACAAAACACGGTAACATTAACAATAACCGACCAAGACAGACTGAATACAAGCAAACTAAATACAAGTCCAAATGAACACTAACAAGGTGAAGACAGGTGACACAGATAATGATAACGAGGGACAGGTGGATGATTGAGGGAGTGAGTTCAGGTGTGGAAACAAGGAGGATTCTGGGAAGTGTAGTGAAGACGAAGACAGACAGGTGCAGACGAAGACTGTGACAAGGCTTTTGCATCTGAACTCTTAATATATTTTTTTAAATATGCAACACACGTTTAAACAACAAACAATACAATCTGAACCAGCGCTTCTGCTCCTGTATTGAGAGATAACATGCAGCGCGTTTCAGTTACGATCCTGGTTCCAGTGGCCTTAATACATTCACGGCTTTTCAAAATGTCACAAAGCGTTTTGAGATGTTTTTTAACGAAATATTGATGTTTATAATTAAGTGTTTTGGCACACCGAGTGGCGCTACGCATTGTTCTAAAATTGGGTTTTATTCTGGCATTGAACTAGAGTTCGACAAACGCGGCGGCGCTTTCACTTGAATTTATTTTTTCTCATAACAGCTAAAATAACTTAAAAGGCTAGCCTACTCCGTAGGTTTTGGTCATACAGATAAGATATCATCTTTTAAAACTGTAAAAGGTCTACAATATGCTAACGATAAAACGTTTTCTCGCTCATGTGAACAAACACACTGGAGAAACAAACGTTTGGTCATTTCACATAGAGTAAATTCATGGCCGAGTGGTAGAACTTACGGTTCGCTCATTTAGATGACACGGGTTCAAATCCCGAACAAACTTGGTACTTTTGTAAATTTTATATTAGCCTATTAATGCATTTTATATCCTATTATTAATGCAGAGAGATTTGTCTAGTTCTAAAACTCTGTTACACCATAGTTTTTGCTTATATTTATAAAATAAAATTGCCAAGCATTTCCATTTTACACTGGAACAAATAGTATCCAACAGAATGACTTTACATCTGTATAATAATACCAATCGTAATTTATAAATAGCTATAGCCTATATATATTTTTTGGATTCCCTATAGGCTATAGGCTACTTCACCAATATAGCATATAAAATAGAGATATGCAACAGGCACGTTTAAACGACAAACAATAAAATCAAAACCAGCGTTTCAGTTGTTCATTAGTTCCAGTGGCCTTAATGCATGCACGGCTTTTCATAATGTCACAAAGCGTTTTGAGATTATTTTGAATGAAATATTGAAGTTTATAATTAAGTGTTTTGGCACTCCACGCCGAGTCGCGCGCATTGTTCCATTGTTTCTGGCATGTTGAATTAGAGTTCGACAAACGCGGCGGCGCGTTCATTTGGATTTATTTTTCTCATAACAGCTAAAAATAACTTAATAGGCTACTCCGTATTTTTTGCCTACATCGTTCAAAACTGTAAACTTTTATTCATATTAGGCTAACAACAACATTTTAGCTGTTGTCTCGTCTCTGTCTCCGGAACTGCGCGTCACAAAAATGAACCGAAAGCCCCTTGCCCCAGCTCAGTCACGATAAGAAATCGGCTATGTCTAAAGCCTTTAAATGTCTAAATATTTAATAAATGTTATCTGATTATGTAATCCATCTGAAACTGAGAGGTACAGAGGATCTACTTAAACATGTTTATGATGTGAGCGCTTCCCAATGAGGAAAGGACAAGACAGGGAAAATCTCGCTCTAATTAAATGTAGGCTAAATCGCCCTGAAATAAAATGTAAAAGCAGATCAAATCATTTATTTGTCGAAATGTTGCTATATTGTTTCATTTAAGTTCATAATTAATCTATAAATGTTATTTAGTTTAACAGCAGAACAACGAAGCACTGTGGTTCGAGGTTTATTTGAATAAAAAAGAACAACTTATTGAAATTGAATTAATTATTGCAATTAAATATTTAGTAATAAAGTTTCATGACAGAAATATCACTACATGTAGCTTACATTATTTAATTCCTTCATTATCAACACTTTAGCCTATAATGCTAGAATAGCGGTTTAAGTGTCAACGCAGTCTCATGAAAGTGTAGCCTTGCTAACGCCAGACCCAATTCTCGTTGAGACTTGGGTCTGGGAACCACATGTACATTTTCTCGTATTTGAGGCGTGGTTTACGAATGCCCGGCGCTGTTTATTGGGTGCTAAGAATGTCTATCAAATGCGCCTGCCAACATATGTCGTCATCGTCTTGCTGCTCCCTCCCCGTTCTGTGATCCCGTTCTGTGATTGGTTCCCTAAATGAGGCGAAAATCTGGGCCATGGTATCCATACTGCCTTTCAGCGTGAATAAAATCGCGCTGCGGGAAGGTAGAATGGGGAAACCCAGACTAATGAAAGTGCGTATCAATACCACGAATGTTATTTCTCGTGTCATTTATACGGCAAAAATGGTTTTTGCGTGTAAATGCTACGCACTGAAAACCGCTTGGGTAGGGTTAGGGGGAGGGGGGAAGGGGGTTGCGTGCGTATTACACGCCAAAAAGTGCGTATCATTTGCACGCGAAAACTGCGTATCATATACACGCAAAAACTATTTTTGGCGTATAAATGGCACGAGAAATAACATTCATGGTATTGATACGCACTTTCATGAGATCGGGCTCGAATTGCGACTTCTTTTTGTTTTAAGTCAGTCTGTGGGGGGTTGGAGGGACAGTGGCTTTATCGTGCGTGCACAAGGTGTTAACGTTCCTCTTTCATATGGAGATGTCGGATAGCCAGCCTGGGGTGCGTTTCCCGAAAGCACCGTTAGCCAACTATGGTCGCAAGTTCTGTCGTTAAACCATTGTGATTATGAGCTAATGAGTTGAATCAGGTGTGTTTGATTAGGGAGACAAAGAATACGCGCAGTGTTGGTGTGCCGCCAGGAACAGGGTTGGGAAACACTGCCATAGTAGACATGCCAAGGCCCACTGACAAGACTGCAGTGTTACACATCATGGGGATGGTCAATTTCATAGGTACATTTATTCCAAATTTATCAGCAAAAACATCTTGCATCCGTGAACTCCTACACAAAGAGACTGAGTTTAAATGGACAAGTAGACATGAGCATGAATGGCAAAAACTCAAAGAAACACTGGCAACTCAAGGAGGATCAAAGTGTCGACAGAAGCCTCAAAGAACGGAATTGGTGCAGGGCTTCTACCATAGAAATATACACTAGATGTCGCCTTGGGGTTCTAAGCATGCGTCAAAACCGCCGCCATCTTGGAACAGGGTCTTGTCATAGGAAGGCTCTAGGTAACGCTGCTATCTCCGCCTGTACTTCGAATTCATGGGCGATGCCAAACTTTTGTGCTGCGTATCTGTTCACACGAACGAAATCTGAACTAGGAAGAACGTTTTTTACATTTTCTCTGTACTCGATGATAAATACATGTCTGACCGTTGGAACGAACAAAAAAAAACTAGAAAATTGCATTCATGACGATTTATGGTGATTTTATTTCCGTTAGACCTTTGTCTACATTGACGCTGATGCATTAAAGAGGAAGGATCCCCTGTTCCACCGTAGCCAAGGCCACATCTAGTGTGTATATCTGTGTCCACCGTAGCCAAGGCCACATCTAGTGTATATATCTGTGTCCACCGTAGCCAAGGCCACTTCTAGTGTATATATCTGTGTCCACCGTAGCCAAGGCCACATCTAGTGTATATATCTGTGTCCACCGTAGCCAAGGCCACTTCTAGTGTATATATCTGTGTCCACCGTAGCCAAGGCCACATCTAGTGTATATATCTGTGTCCACCGTAGCCAAGGCCACTTCTAGTGTATATATCTGTGTCCACCGTAGCCAAGGCCACATCTAGTGTATATATCTGTGTCCACCGTAGCCAAGGCCACATCTAGTGTATATATCTGTGTCCACCGTAGCCAAGGCCACTTCTAGTGTATATATCTGTGTCCACCGTAGCCAAGGCCACATCTAGTGTATATATCTGTGTCCACCGTAGCCAAGGCCACATCTAGTGTATATATCTGTGTCCACCGTAGCCAAGGCCACTTCTAGTGTATATATCTGTGTCCACCGTAGCCAAGGCCACATCTAGTGTATATATCTGTGTCCACCGTAGCCAAGGCCACTTCTAGTGTATATATCTGTGTCCACCGTAGCCAAGGCCACTTCTAGTGTATATATCTGTGTGCTTCTACAAGCAGAAGCTGAGCATTGGGAACCAGTGGCCTACGCATCCAGGTCCATGACAGACTGAGCCGGCCCTGCATTCGAAAAAGATACAGCTATGAATGACAAACTAATTTTAGTCAATGAACTCGGTAAATTTTTACGTATGTATTTTAGCATAAAGAAAATGTTATATTATATTTACCTTTAAGGTCTGTGGAAACTTTGAACTAAACATTGATATAGTGTAGTTTGTGCTCCTCCATCAGCAGCTGCAGTTTCTCTCAGCTGTATCAGTGCAGTCACTGTGACGTCTGACTGACAGAGGTTTTTGGACGACTCTTTATCACTGTGTGAACAGCCTAGTGTTGCCCGGCCAGTGAAAACTCTGACAGTAATAATCTCCTGTATCTTCAGTCTGGACTCCACTGATGGTCAGAGTAAAATCACTGCCAGATCCACTGCCACTGAATCTAGATGGAGTTCCAGTATTACGGGTTGATGCATCATATATGAGGAGTTTAGGAGCTTCTCCAGGTTTCTGTGAGTACCAGTGTAAGTAAGTGCCACCATACACATTACTGCTGGTTTTACAGTTTATTCTGACTTCTTCTCCTGGTTGAACTGCTGGTATTGATGGACTCTGAGTTACAGTGATCTGTCCTCTACACTCTGGAAGAAAACACAAACAAATATTATATATATGATTATATATAGTATATGATAAACATACATATTTCACATTTTAAGATAATTAATAATTGTTGTAAAATCTGTATTACACAAACCTTGAATAAACAGTGCAATGGTCCAGATGAAGAAGTTGATGTTGTTCATAGTTGTAGTTTAGTCTTGTGTGATGATGAAGAGTGTGTGTGTTCTGCTCTCAGTCATGAAGTGTTAAACTCACAGCACTATAAACACTCTCAGAGCACTGAAGCATGTGCTGACAATGCAAAGAAGTGGGCAGGATTTACAACAGCTTGTGCTGAGAACAAACTCATATACACTAGAGTTACACAATCATGAATTTATTTAGTGTGTGTATTGTGACTCCTGAGACACTGAGGATGTGCAGATGAACGTCCATCTCTGTGTCCATATTCAGTCATGTGACCATCATCACTGCTACACTTCCACTAGATGAAGCGCCATCACTAAAGTAAGATCATGAATCATGAGTCTGTTCAGAAAGTATCAGGACTGATTGTGAATCTCTAATCAGAGTTCATGGTGTCACTCCATCTATCATGAAGCCTCATGTGTGTCTGAAATCATCAGATGGAGAAGAAACAGCTGTTAAAGATGGAGACATATTAGAGCTCATACATTAGTAGGTGACATGGCCTACTGAAACCTGCAGCACTAGAGGAGGCCTTTTCTGCTTAAAATAGTGTTTTGATCGATCGTGTGGTTCATTTACGCGAATGAAATATTGAAACCATAAACGTTATAAAGTGATAAACCACGAACCAAAAAAACAGACTTTTATTTAAATCCCAATTTTTTGCTGCTAAACCCTCGCTCTACATCTTTGTCTCAAGTGCGATCTACTGCTCAACCACTGGCTTCCACCCCAGCAACAACCAGATGTTTAGCATCATCCTCATCTCCCTTGTCCTGCTCTTCAAACCTTTGCTCAGCCCCTCTTCTGTGCATACAGCATCAGCTCTCCAGTCAGCATCTCTATTATAAACTGGCACACCTGTAAACTTGCACACTGGGCCAGCCCTTAGTAGACTCTTTCAACCATATGTAAATATAAGGTCCTCAAGAGCTCGGCACAGGTTAGGCCCTACTGCATGGGAGCATGAGTTTTACTGCATGGCAAGTCCATTGTGCAATACTGTACCTACACCAGAGGAAAATAGTATTTTAAAATAAGTGGGCTTGGAAAAAGAAAAGTGAGATTTGAGGATATGAACGGATTCTTTGCCTATTTTACCAAAACAATTGGAGAGGAGTTCCCTGCAATAAAGAGAGCAGGTCCATTTAAAATAATGCGTACAGCCAGGGGGCGTCAATTGGTTGACATACCAATGCCACCAGAAGGGTACAGTATCCCATATCTCAGACTGGAAAGTGGCCTAAACAAAGCGGTTGCTTATATTGTACCAATTCAAAACAGCTTTCCTCTTGTACGTCAGGAAGATACTGCAGAGGCAATTATAATAAAGTTTATTTTATTTAAAAAAAAATGTTTTAGAGTGAAACAATGAATCACTTTGTATAACAACATCACAACTTAAAGTAATAATTAATCTAATTTTCTGTTTTGTTTATGTAGCGCTTCTACTCAATTCTAGCTCAAGATATTAGAATCACTGAAATTCAAGACCTAGGCTCTAGGAGGCAGTATTTGTGAGTAACAACAACAACAATACGTACATCAGATTTAAACAACTGCAGTTTATTGCAACATTTCTCTTATGATATGAAAGTGCAAATTTTGTTAAGTAAAAGGAAATTACAATGCAATAATAGTAAATAAACAAAATAAACTTTGGGCCCATAAAAGAAAACCAGAAAAAAAAAGTGTCTTTCCTTTAGTATCTACCCGGGTAGTATGATCGAAAGTTTATCTGATCATTTTGCAGGTTCACTCAGGGAACAGTTCAATGACTGAAGATCCTTGAATTCACTGAAGCAATAGAATGTAGAAAACGTCACTGGCTCGCAATATTCTTTCTCCGGAGTTTCACTGGCTCGCCATCTTTGATCCAATAACCTCGTGGCGTCGGAAACCACAAGGAACGGGAAAGGAAAAAAACAATCTGCACATACATATTGTAATCAGTTTCAACCAATAAACTCTTACAACATTATGAGACTTAATTTTAACAGATTTGAATCTATTAAAGTAACTTTCACTCTGTTATACCATGAATAATGTTCATAGGAAATTATTGTCTCCTCGTATAAACATATAACAAGTTGATGTCATGTAAAAGTTGAGTTTTACATAAGCAATGTCTCATAAACTCGGTTTCTTGCCGAAATACTAATGAATAAAAGCAGTTTAAACATGAATTTCGTGATTTTGTCCGTTTTACTAAGCAGGAAACACTTAGTAAAAGAATTGAATGACGCAATTCCACATCATATATATATATATATATATATACACACAGTATATCGTATTTACAACACACATTCAATAAAATAACATCACAACATCATTGAAAATCACTCTGATTGGTTTTAAAAGTAAATCTACTAATGATGATCCCATCAACACTAAAATAATATAGAAATGCCTCAAACTGTAACTCACCAGAGTTCGTGAGTAGGAAGGAAAAAAACAAAGAACTCGGTTTCCTCGGAGCATATCATGCATCACGTAACCTTTTTTTAAATACAACGTAAATTAGATGAATTCAACAAAAACACCCACAATATTGTGTGAAATACTCAACAGAAATAACCTTTTCCACAGGAGAATTCGAAGCAGCAATCTCATAACCTGGTCACTGTTTCTCTCGAGACTGCTCATCTGCGTTAGCCTGGTAATACCAGACTCTGCTACTTCACTTTGCTTCGTAGACAAAGTCTGGAATAGCATAATAGAGAAGTGTTTTCTCTCTCGCTAGGGGGCGATTTCTGAAGTTTAAAATCATTGGTTACCCGTAAGCCAATCAGATAAATTTATGTTATGCGCCGACACAGCCGCATCTAAACACAGACATCATGCATCGAACTCAAATCTATGATCGAACTTCCACTGTAAACCTGCTGTAAACACTTGATGATGCGAGCGAAATACCGGAGTGAACATGGCTGTAAACGACTTTTGCAGATTATGCGAAGTTAATCTACGCATCCATGGTACTAGCGCTTAGCGTCTACGTCACGGCTCTCAGCCGCCCTCTGTTCGTTGATTGGGCCGGCTGTTTTCAGGCCGGTGGAAAACTGAAAGATAGGCTGCTATCTCAGACTGACTACAGGAGCGAAATGAAATTAGCGGAAGTAGGAACTCTGACCTAGTCAGGCTACATCTGCGTACCTACAGGCCACATCTAAAACCACGCGCACCACTTACGTTAACCCCTTCCTCGTACTTTGGGTGGCTTAAATTTACTTTTTGTACAAATAAAATTATATGAAATTTCATCTGTTCTGTTTTTTTCAGAATGTAATGGAAAGGTGCAATATTTGTCGCTGTGATTTGCCTCTGCATAGGCTTGAAGAGCACCATCTGTGCAGCAACAGGTGTGTAACTGTTAGGCAGAATCAATGTTTTTTTTACATTGACATTTAATAGCAATTTTGGTAAATTAACATCATTTGATATTCACAAAATATTTTATTCTATGGGATACTTTATTAACATACATTATCATTTTTTTGCCACAGAAATTAAAAGGATAGACACTCCTTGTGACATGCCTGAGGCAGACCTAAAAGGTCTGCTCTGGAAGACTTTTCCTGGACTGAATCACAGAGACTTTGACATCTGTAGAGTTGACCGTTTCAGACGTGTGTTGGCTCTCACTTCAAATACTTTATCCCCAGTGTCAATTCGTAAAGAGCTGGGCCGGTCAGTTTTTTTTACATACGGCCAAAGGTAATTCGGTTTTCAAGCATGCTTTTTTTTATTATACATCTTTGGTTTTACATGCAACATACAAGTATATATGAAGTACAGTTACCCTTACAACAAGCATATAGATGTAAAACATTTGTTCATTAAAAGTCAAACTTCTTTTTTTTTTTTTTACTTTATCAGTACACCCACTGGAACACTTAATTTCAAAACTTTACTGTCAGCTAATTTACTAACAGAATTAGTTTATTTTCTGTATTGTATTCATATAAAATAATTTTACAAGTATTATTCAATGACCATTTACTAACCTTAGTTTTATAAACAAAACAATAAAGTTAAGAATCTAAAGCACACTTTGCAATGATAATAGTGAATATTTTAATTAGTAGTACTAAAGTAATAAATGTAAATGTAATAAAATACAGCAATAATATCTCTACACATTCACCAATAAGAAATGTTGTACTATAATGGCTACCACAGGTACTTTTATTTGTAAAAAACAAAAAAAAACATGTTGTCTTTGTTAAATAGGAGCCCCTGGAATTGTCTGAGGACAGCGTCTCTTCAAATACATCAGTAAGCCATCAGTGTGCCTTAACGGATATCATGATGTGAGAGCAAATGCTTTCTTCTTTTTTGTTTTGTTTTTTTGTTGATGTATATTTCACTTAAGGTTGGTGACATTGCATCTGAGAGGTCTGAAGAAATAGAAAATCTGCAGGTGGATCCTGAGGAGGAGGAAGACATTATACCTGTAAGTTTTGTACATGAAATGTGAATCAAAGTACTTTGTGAATTTTACTATACTAAATGATTGTGTATATCTTAAATCTAAAGCATTTAGATTAGGGACTTCATATTATCAGAGCCGGGACTGGAACTCAGGTCTCTGGCGTGAGAGTCAGACTCTCAACCCTTGAGCCACTGAAGGATGGTGAACCCAACAGTAAGACACACTCAGAAGAATTTGAAGAATTTGTTTTAATACAAGTACAAACCACAAAAATCCACAGCTGGAACAAAAATCTGCAAAAAGTAATCCTCAAAACACAAAACCAGTCCAACAGGGCTTTTTACAGAAATATTCAAAAAGTTTCCAAAGATCTTGAGCAAAAAACACCAGAGGAGAAAGTCCACAAAAAAGAAAAAAGAAAAGGGAATAATCCACAGGCAAGAGACAATAAAATGTCTCAGAGTTAGAGAACACTTGCTCAGGCAACTGGCTTTAGAACATCTAAATAGAATAACAAGAACGATCGTAGGGCCCATAGAAACTGTTGGGCGTGAACCAAACAAAGGAACAGTGCTCCATAGTATGTTCCTGTTGAGTATAAACTATCTTGTGTATTGCAGAAATCTTCAGTGAGATGTTTTAGCAGTGCCATATCTTCCGATTGTAGCTGCAATAAAGCTCTGTCCCACAAACATATTAAGGTTTAAAATTGACACCAATCGCTGCTGAAGAACTGTTACCTTCAAGAAATTCTTCTCACCAGAGGATCTGAAGCTTACTTATTTTATGTATCAGAGAAATCTAATACATTGTCGAACCACCCAAAAATAATCTATCAATACAGTATTATCTATTTTCTCTTTTTGTACACCTCACCTAAGGTTGGTGACATTGCGTCTGAGGAGGAGGAAGACATTCCCCCTGTAAGTTTTATACATATTAAACGTGAACCCAAGTATTTTGATAATTTTGCTACTACATTATACAGTATTAACTATTTACTCATTTGTGCACTTCACCTAAGGTTGGTGTCATTGCATCTGAGGAGGAGGTAGAACTAAAAAGTGTACATTTGGATTCTAAGGAGGAAAAAGACATTTCCCCTGTAAGTTATACATATTAAATGTGAAAGGCACTTTGTGAATTTTGCAACTGCAGCATACAGTATTACAGTAATAACTAATGATTTTTACAGAAGTGAATCAATCAAAAACTAACTTTAGCTGGACAATAACTTTATTCTAGATCTGCTGTAAAGCCAAAACAATCTCTGTTACTTTAATGTCCTATTATCATTGTAAAGCTGCTTTGAAACAGTCTGTATAGTAAAAAACGCAATATAAATGACTTGACTTATCTATTAACTATATGCTCTTTTTGTGCATCTCACCTAAAGTAGTTGACTTGGTGTGTCCATACCAAATGCTTTTTCCTGACCTGTGTTTTTAACGGAGTCGTTACAGTTTTTTCATTTCTGTTTGTCTGCCTGTTCATGTGAAGGTCATCAATGAAAGTGTTGAATTGTCACAAGGCCATCGTGTTTGTGCAGAAACGGTTAGCACTGTGTTGTGCACATTGTTTCTTTTGTGTGTGTGTGTGTGTGTGTGTGTGTGTGTGTGTGTGTGTGTGTGTGGCGCTCGGCACTGGAAACAAAAGCATACTCCGTCACTTTGTTCATACAGGACATCATTCAAACTGCAAAGTGTTTATTTATATTTGTGTACACTCGCAATAAAACACAACATTGTGCTTTTGTCAAACTGTAAAATCTTGTCAAACTTAACCTACAACTGTCACCCAACCAAAATCACACAGTTTAAAAGCAAACACATTTATAATTCAAATGAGAATAAAGTTAGTGTTAATAAAAATTTTAAGGAAAACAAATATTGATCTGAAATGTGTGTGTTGCTGCCGATGGAGCGAACGTGTGTGTGTTGTGGATGGAGTGAACGAGTGTGTGTTTTGTGTAGGCCTATATTAATGAGAAGGGTGGGCCTGCTTATTCTGCATAATCTGGTCCCAAACCGGTTCGCAGGACGAGAGGGCAACACACATGTCAGAAGAAGCATTCAGTTTGCACTGCAAAAAATGAAATCTTGCCGAGTTAAAAAATCTTAAAATAAGGCAAGAATTCTTATTTTTTTCCTTCTAAGATAAATTAACTAGCCTAGAACTAAAAGCAAAAGATTATTTTGCTTGTTTTGAGAAAATATAACTTGATTTTTCTTACTTAGAAAAAAATGCCAATTCTGGTGATTTCTTTAAATTAATTAAGTATCTTTTTAAAGTGTATGGTATATTTTGACACAGTCTGTCCAATTTCAAGCCATATTTTCTTATTTTAAGAGCACAACATTTCTTATTTTTAGAAAACAATGTTAGCACATTCAGACACAAAGATTTTTATTTTTATTGTTTCCTACTTTACATTGAATGAATGCATGAGGCATTTAGCGCTTTCATATGTACTGGTGTACACCCAAAGCGCTTTACAATTAGATCAGGGGATCTCTCCTCCACCACCAGTGTGAGCATCCACTGGGATGATGCGCCGGCAGCCACAGTAACACTGTGCTCACCACACACCAGCTATAGTGGAGAGGAGAGAGAGAGTGATAAAGCCAATTCAGTGAACTAAACATTATTTAGTTTGAACCATAACATTTTATTCGGTGCTGACATCTGTCAATATCTTGTACACCAACCCAGTAACTTCATTTTAAAAGATTATTCACCCCAAAATGAACATTTCCTGATAATTTACTCACCCCAATGCCATTCAAGATGTTCATGTCTTTCTTTCTTCAGTGGAAAATAAATTAAGTTTTAGGAATTAAGAAATTAAAACGTTTTAGGATTTTTCTCCACACAATGGACTTCAATTGCAACCCAAATGTTGAAGTCCAAATCAAATCAATGGGTCTTATCTAGCGAATCGAATAGTCATAATGATATTAATAATAATATACTTTCCAACGTGATGATGTAATGCCCGGCGTGTCACCAGCACAAGATGAACAATTGTGGTTAAAAAGTATACTTTTTTTTTAGTCTTTTTTTTTTAAATGACTCGCTAAATAAGACCCTATCCTCAGCTGTGATTGAGGAGAGCCATTTGAAGCACTATAAAGCCCTTTGAAACTGCATTGATTTGGACTTCAACATTTTGGTTGCAATTCAAGTCCATTGTATGGAGAAAAATCCTAAAATGTTTTCCTCAAAAAACTTAATTTCCTTTCCACTGAAAAGACAAAAATCTTGGATGGCATTTGGGTGAGTAAATTATCAGGAAATTTTTATTTTTTTGGAAAAAGTGAATTGGGGAGTAGTGAAAAAGTCAGCGAAGGTCTTTTGATCACTAATTGTTGACAGCAGTTATTTTCATCAGGTTCTTATAGACAGCAGTTGCTTAAATTAAAATAAAAATTCAGTTTTTTGGTCTCTTTATATATATCACTTTCTCAGTGATATATGTGTAACCTTGACCAAGCTCACTGTAAATTCCAAGAGCTTTCCTGACTCACATATATCTAGTTAACTTTACTCAGTAATATAAAATTCATACTTCTTACTAGGTTTTACAAGCAAGTAGCAATAAAGGACGCAATGACGTTACTAAACCAGTGAGAGGCAGCAGTGCAGTAAAGCGTGCCTAATCTGCAGAAAAAACAAAGAAGAAGCGGCACTTGTGGTGAGAGCATGCGCGATAGATTTTGTTCGTATTTAGGCGCCAATTTTACAGCTGTGGAAAGACGTTGACAGACTGTGGCCTGTTTTTTGCGCATAAAACTGCTATCAGGTAACGTTACCATAACAGTTTCTGAATGCCTAAAAAACGATTTGTTTGTCCCGAATGTAAGAATTATGGTTTTCTGGGGTTGTTGGGGTTGTTATAGGACAACTTAGTTTGAATAAACGAGCAGGCACTGATTAGCTACTTGCTCTACGTTTATTTAAAATTAACAGCAAGACAACTAGCAGTGAACGTGCTTTCCATTAAATTAAACACGCACACTAAACAAATCCTTAAAAAAAATTTTAAAAAAAACTATTCTGGTGGATGCGTTGGTGACGCGTTCATGTGGCGCTGCCAGTAAAGCACCTACAATCTGTCACAAAGAACCGGCAAAAATAATGATTATGAACATGTAAAATATAGCAAGGAGATATTGTAATTGTTTATTAATAAACAAGTGTTTTCTTTGTCAGTATCTGAAAAGATGAAGGTGACGACGATGCTGACTCGCGATCGCAGTAGTGAACGCGCCAGAGAAAAATGCACATTTACATAAGCAGAGAGCAGTCTGTAGTCTGTTTTCTTTCGTTTTGAATTGTTCTGTTTAAAAGTAGACATGTCTGTGACTGTGAGGCGAGTAGGCGACCTTATACGCCGAGTTTCGGTTCATTTACGAGATGAGCTCCAGTTCACGAGTGTTCTCTGTTTCGTGATTATCTATCGTCTGCTATATTTATCTTTTATTACTTCTTATTTATTAAATCCAGGCAATTGGTTGATGAAACATTGATTAAAATTAAGATACAATTAATATAAAACGAAATTCGTTTTAAAGAAAGGTTTTGTGCTTTCTGTTTGATGCCTCTGTGAAAGTTTTAAAGCATCTTTTTAGTGCCGCTTTCAGAGCGCTCACGTCCATAACATTGTTTTTTCCTCATAAATGCGAACACGAAAAATTAAATAAAATGAATATTTTATGTTCTGTGGATACTACAGTTTATCATAATTTGTATTCTGAATACCTAACGCCGGTACAAGTATTCCGTTACTCCCCAACACTGATAGTGTAACCTTATCTGTAATATATTTTAATAACACGGTTTTGGCGGTTATAGAGTTCTAATGACGGTGTTCAACTATAACCGTCGGTCTCACGGTTATATCATAACCGTCACACCCCTAGTTGTAGGTGTTTGCAGAGTTTGACAGGATAGTCGCCACAGATCTGCAGACTGCAGAGTAACTTTTATGGTGCTGTGGATCTCTACACAACACGCTTTGTCACAATCTTCAAGAAGCATTGGAGAGAAATTGGATGAGCTTATGCTGCAAATTAATACAGAGGTAAGTTTACTGCAGCCTTATTTTTTTATTATTATTCTGAGTTGGTCATGGTATTGCTTACAATCAATCTAGCTGTTGACTAAAGTGTTTTGGGGTTTTGTTGATAAACCCTTTAACTGTGGACTGTAATCTTAATAGTCACTTTTCCACTTAAAAATGGTAACAAACAAAACAAAACAGTATTTACTATATCTTATCAATTTGTTCAAAGAACAACAACTGGCTGCTAGTGCATGAGAAAAACACACATACTTTGTGATGTTCTCGTAAACACGCATTGCAGGTCAGTTATTTTGTAAATGAAGTGGAATATAATATATTTTTATTGCACGAACAAAGTACTCGGATTGCGTCATAAAATTAAGATTATACCATTAGACTTGCATGGAATACTTTGTCTTTCTTTCTTTTCTGGGGCTTTAAAGTGCTGGATGCTTAGGCTGAACCATTGGTCATCCAGTATCATGCATTTAGATCATGATAACCACAGATAAACCCAGGCATAGCCTACAGCACCTCACTATCATGGCACAATGTAACTTTATGGTTTCTATGGTAGGCTATTTGTATGAAAAACAGTAGTCTAAATACATTATTAAATACTGTCATTATATTCCATTAGTCATTTAATGCATTGTCTACATTAATAATATAATACAATTCAATATGTATATCCCACATTTCATGGTGCAGTTAATATTACTAAGCTAACATTACAGTAAATCCGTGGTAAATGGATTCAGTATCAATTCAGATTCTGACTGTATAGTTGCGCACAGTGTTTCTCCTGTTTGTCAGCGCCGTTTCATTAAACTGGTTTAAATCACTGAGACATTATTGTTCTTGGCTGAACTCGAGCACTTCTCACTGGATCTCGTGACCGCGTCTGCTCTGGTGAGCTCGCGCTGCCGTTTGGACTTTGAGCCGAGCGGATAAACAGTCCGTGAGGTGCACGCGCTTCAAATGAGTTTCCTTCCGCTTTTGGCGCACAAACATTTATTGAACTCTTGATATGGTTTTATCAAGAAAAATATTGCGATAATTATCGTTTTATTGCCCAGCCCTACTTGATGGTGAGTAAATCATGGGCTAATTTTCATTTTTGGGTAAACTATCCCTTTAAGAGTCGGAATAAAAAGATACATTATATAAACTTATACATGGATTAAAGGCAGTGTATGCAGGGCAGATAACTGACAATTAATCATGCCTTTTCACTTTTCCCTGTTGTAATACTTTTATTGTTTGGTTTCATTCAGGTATGTGATGATGTTAATGAAGCCTGGGCACAAGTATCTGTTTGTGGACTGTCATTGACGAAGAAGAACCTCTCTCTCTAACTAAACTACCTTTGCCTATTGTCTACTGCCATCATTGTTGAGAGGTATTGTAATGGATAATCTGCAGATCCTGCCTCATGCAATTTGCATCTATTTTGGTCTGTCTTATGCTTTAAATTTAGATTTCGCAAAAGAAATAAACACTTTTAACTTCATTCAGAAATTGATGCTTGGTTTGGGACAGAACAAACTCGTACCAAAACTGCAATCTCTGAATTTTGATGAAATCTGAGAGCTTTCTGTCCCTCCATTGACCACAACGTCATTGCAACTTAGTAAAAACATCGTTAAAATAGTCCATGTGACTACAGTAGGTCAGCCTTAATATTATGAAGCGACGAGAATACTTTTTTTATGTCCAATATATTTATTTTTATTCAGATTTTATATATATAAAAATATTGTTGTACTTTAAAAGGTTTTTGGGTAACACTTACAATAAGGTTAATTAGTTAACATGAACTAAGAATTAACAATACTTCTACAGCATTTATTAATCTTAGTAAATATTAATTTCTACATTTACTATACCATTAAAATCAATTATTGTATTTGTTAACATTAGTTAATGCACTGTGAACTAACATGAACAGCTGGATTATTATTAACTAACATTAACAGATTAATTAATACAATAGTGGATGTGTTGCTCATTGTTAGTTAATACACTAACTAATGAACCTTATTATAACATGTTTACGTTTTTTATTTACCTAAAGTGACTATTTACATAAATTGTATACCCCAATGCAAACTTGTGGACCACCCCTGTGTTGTTAACTAATACAATAAAACAAATATAATAAATTAACCTTTGAACTGTATCATTGACTTAAATTTATTTGTCCAGATGTACGTTACCTTTGTAAAATTGTGAAACTATTCACAATGAGTTTTTTTTTTTTTTCATAAAGCAGAAAAAAAAGAAAAGTGTGTGTGTATGTATATAAAATATAAATATAATATATACAGTGTTTTACAATACAGATAGTAGATTTATATACAGTGCGTAACCATTCAACCCTTCTGGTAATGTACACAGCTTATGGTTATGTTTGTGAGGTATTAAGAAATGTCAAAAATGGGGACCAGGTGTCTTCAAAGGCTGATATATATATCAGTTTTTTTTTTTTTTCACAATGATTTATAATAGATGATTGATAGTACTTAATTTATTGGAGTAAAGCTTACTTGCTCTTTTTAAGGCAATCGGTTTGCATGGTTTTAACAAGTAAACTGGATTGCTTTTGAAGTAAACTCAGTAATTCCAACAGACTAAATGATCAAGAATACTATACAAATTAGTTTTAAGTTACTGGAACTCTCTTGTCAAGGATTTGGTGCTTATGAACTCTAGTCAAAGGTCTTTTAATTGTTTTCTGCTCTTTGTTCCAAGAACTCGTCTTAAAACTAAAGGAGACCGAGGTTTTTCAGTCGTTGGCCCTACACTGTGGAATGCTCTTCCCCCTGATATTAGAACTGCACCGTCAGTTGATGTTTTTAAAATTCGTGTGAAAACGTATTTGTATTCTGTTTGTTTTAATTCTTGATTCTGTCATTGCATATTGTGCTTTCTATTTTTCTCCTTGTATGTTTTTTTTTCTTCTTGCTTTTAGATGTACAGTCCTTTGGTCTACGTTGTAGTTGAAAGGGCTATATAAATAAACGAGACTTGAGACTAGACATGCACTTGTTAGGACTACATACTATTCCTATTTCACTTTACTCGTTTTTTAAGGCAATTGGTTTGCATGCTTTTTTCAAGTAAGGTTTACTAATTGGATTTTACAGCTTTGTTTTAATAGCCTTACCATTGCTGTATTTTTATTAACAATCGTTTACTTTCCTTTTGCAGTTAGAGTTAATAAAGCAATATTAAGAGCATGTTTGTTGTACCAGATTTATTAAATGTATCTCCGTTTCAGAGCTTATTTTTTGAAATAGTCTAGATTGAGAGGGGACATCCATATTATATTTACTTATTTTAATACTTTAAATACTTATTTTAAACCAAACCTTTCCCTCAAAATAAGCCTGACACTCTTAAAATGTGTATATATATTCTTATATCAAGATATTTTAAACCAAACCTTTCCCTCAAAATAAGCCTGAAACTCTTAAAATGTGTATATATATTCTTATATCAAGATATTTTAAACCAAACCTTTCCCTCAAAATAAGCCTGACACTCTTAAAATGTGTATATATATTCTTATATCAAGATATTTTAAACCAAACCTTTCCCTCAAAATAAGCCTGACACTCTTAAAATGTGTATATATATTCTTATATCAAGATATTTTAAACCAAACCTTTCCCTCAAAATAAGCCTGAAACTCTTAAAATGTGTATATATATTCTTATATCAAGATATTTTAAACCAAACCTTTCCCTCAAAATAAGCCTGACACTCTTAAAATGTGTATAAATATTCTTAAATCAAGATATTTTTTCCAAGAGTATTTAAAACTAACCACAAATAAAACAAGAAAAAAATACTAGATTTTACTATTTTTGCATTGGTTTCAAGATATTTGTACTGCTTGAATCAAGTTAAAGTATCTAAATTTACCTCATTTTTTTCTTGTTTTAAGATTTTAAGAACTTTTTTATCACAAGTTTATTTGTCTTGTTTCAAGATGTCTTATCAAGTAAAATTTTCTCACCCCATTGGCAGATAATTTTGCTTGATTTTAGTTTTCTTTTCTTAATTTAAGTTTTTTTTTCTTATTTTTGTATGTCGATTTTTTGCAGTGTGTTTCGTTGTTTCGTCTTCATTTTGGTTAAAACTGAGAATCCAGTTTCACACATATATGTAGTGGTGAAGGGTAGTAGCAAAGAAATGCTTGCTTTGCTCAGCATGGGGTACTCGGTGAAGAGGCCGATCCAGAACGAAGACAATTTTTCTGTTTTGTGACGGGTTTTCAAAGTGCTGTCACTGGTTAGTTGGAGCATTTCTGATTCTTCACAAGGAGTTAAATTCAGTTCAGCAATTGAATCTGGAGTTTCAAAGTCAAAGGGATTTTTCACCCATCGCTTGTCTTTTAATTCATCGAACTTCTCCTGGGGAAAGTAGCGAGAAAATGTCCCCATCAGTGCATTAAGATGTGACCGAATGAGACGCGTCAGGCCAGCGACCGATTCCTTGGGCACGTCGTTTTCTTCAATGCGTTTCATCATTGTCGGGAACATATAGTAGCTCGAGGTTTTGAGTCGCAGCTGCTAGAGTTCAAGTGATTTCTGGAAGGCCTGAATTTGTTTGCAATGTCTGAAAATGTTGTCATCCCATCCTTGTAGTTTTAGGTTCAGTTAGTTTAGAACAGAAAATATGTCAGCAAGATAAGACAGGGTTAAAAGCCATTTCTCATCACTGAATAAGCTTGCGAGAGGTGACATTTTATCAGTAAGAAAAGCTTGTATTTCTACTTCAAGCTCAGGTGGGATTCCTTTTGATGCCAAAGCTTCACGATGAATAAAACAATGATACCAAACAATATTCTGTCCTGCTGCATCCTTAATCCTTCTGACAACTCCGCTATTTCTGCCGGTGAGGTTGGCCGCACCGTTGCTGGTGATGCCTTTGCAATTGGCCTAATCAAGACCGCATTTTGTTATGAAAGCATTTAATTGTTCAAAAATATGTGCTCCTGAAGTGCTAGAAGGCAATGTTCGGCAGCACAGAAGATCTTCAAGAAATTCCCTTTGCCAAATGTACCGAACATAAACCAGTAATGTAGCGTTTGATGCAGCGTCAGTGCTCTCGTCCAGCTGAACAGCAAAGTCCCTCGCTGACTTCAGTCTCGCTATGAGCTGTTCTTCTACATTCTGGGCAATATCCACAATCCGACGTGACACCGTATTGTCACTAAGAGGAATTAGTTTTAGCTTTTCAGAGGCCTTTTCATCAAGAACTGTATTAACTATGTCCAGTGCAGCAGGCAATATTAATCTCTCTGCAATTGTATGTGGCACTTTTTCTTTGGCAACACAATATGAGACTTTATAAGATGCTAAAGTGCAATTTGTGATTGTGTGTCACACTTCTGCTGAGTAACTGAGCTGATGACTGAATTTCTTGAGACTTCCTCTGAAAAAAAGATAACGGTTTGTCTGCAAGATCTGCATGGCGTGTACTTAAATGTCTTTCCAACTTTGCTGGTTTCAAACTCTCATTTGCCAACTTTTCACCGCATATTACACACATTGGTATTGCTGCATGGACTGCGTCCGAACAGTTCACAAACCCAAACTTAAAAAAAAAACTTTAAATCTGAGTATGTTACATAAAACTGAATGAAGAATAATATATTGATATATTGTTATTGATAAAAATTAAAAAAAAATTATAATATTATTTTAATATTGGGCAATTTTATGTCAAATTTGTGTTGTTTAATTTAATTAATTGATTATACATTTACATTTTGATGATTACAAGTTTGAGGAAAATGTGATTAATTGTGATTAATCACAGCAAATTGTGAGATGAATTAGATTAACCCCTTCAGACCTGAATTATGTTTCAAGTGTCTGAAAAATATAAAAGTACATTTTCCCAGCTCATGAGGCTTCTATAAATGAGACTAAATAAAAAAATTAAAAAAATTGTTTGGCTTTAATTGTAATATTTTTTGTCCATTTCAATGGACATCAGGTCAAAACAGGTGTACTTCACAAAAATGTACCAACATGAAATAAAATAATAAACATATCAATTGTTGGTCTATACTTCAAGCTTTTTCTCAAGGTCAAAAACTTTTCAACAGTGTACCTGTCATATGGAGAGACTCTGGTCTGTTTTTGTGTGTATTTGGCACTGTTTGTTTTTTTCTTTTGATTTGGTGTTTCTTTGGATTTGTTTATTATGCACGTCTTATTTTGACACTTGATCATGATTTAGAGTGTGGGGTAACGCCCCTGTACTTTTCGGAAGCCCGGATCACAGCTGATTAGGGAATGGACAGCTGTTGGCAATTGCCATGTCAAATCACAGTCGGTTCAAAAAGGCGAAGGAACTGACAACAGTGTGCTCTGTGACTCGTGAACCCTGTTGTGCCCTCTGTTCTCTACCTTTTATTGCGGGATGGTAGTTGTGATTGTGTTTTTAAATTGATTTCATTCGTTGCCCCGACTGTTGCATGGACTATCGTCTGCCCGGGTTGAAGCTGAAGTGTTGAAGTGACGGTCCCGCTGCTAACCCGGTGGCCACTGGTATTTCGTCTGCGTTCTCTGCTGTGCTGGACTTCTACTGTTCTCTGCTGTGCTGGACTTCTACTGGTCTCTGCTGTGCTGGACTTCTACTGGTCTCTGCTGTGCTGGACTTCTGCTGGTATTTTGTCTGCGTTCTCTGCTGCGCTGGATTGTTGCCGCCTCTGCTGCGTTTCGGATCGCTGCTGTTCTTTGCTGCGCTGCCCGGAGGCCTGCTTCGTCTGTCCTGGTGTTGTGCGGAGTATTGTCCAACGAGACTGGGAGCTAGATTCGTCTACTCCCAGTTTATTGGTGAGTGACGCCCTGTTAAATTGTGTGCCTTGCTCTGTCCGGAATTAAGATCTTCGTCTCACCTAAGTCAGAGTTCCAGTCTGTCGACTGTCACCGTTATTTATATTCACGAACTGCAGTGATATAACTGAGTGTTGCACGATTAATAGTTATTCTATCGTGGTGTTGTTGTGTTATGCTGTGTTTATCTACTATGGAGATACTGGCAGCTTTTTCTCTGTTTGCGTGAGTGTTGTGTTGTGCACGAGTGAGTGACAGGTGGGCTGCGGTGTAGACGGCGCTGTTCGGTGCGAGACGGACTTGGTTCGAGGAAACCGCTTACAGACTGTGGGTGCCTAACCACGGACTTCCAGTGAATCTGCGAATGTGTTTTTTTTATCTTTTTGATTGAGTGCGCGATTACACGGCGTGCTCTTTCCTTTTATCTTTGAAAAGAGAAATTGTAATAAATTAATTTTTATATTTAAGCTGTTGTTTGCATAATTCTGTTGTGTTGCTCCCACCAAACTAAAAGAACTTGCAAGCTAAAAGTATTTTATTTAATAGAGTCCCAGCTCTTCAATTGGGTGGCGTAGTCAGGCTTCATTATATTACCACATACCATTTCATCCTTAATTTTGAGGTTTTTGTTTTACAGATTACACATGGTTTGTAACAAACTAAATATCTTCAATATTCAATCAATATGGTCAAATTAGAGTAATTTTCTGTGTGCATCTTTCTTTCTTTTAGATAAAAAACGTGAACATTATAACATTTCACCTTTATTTGTAAGGTTTTTGCTTTATAGATCGCACATTTGTTTATTCATGACAAAATAAACCTAGGAATCAATCAATGCATTCACGTTAGAGTCATTTCCTGTGTGATCTTTGAAACAATGTCTCTGTTAACGATTTTCTTCTGTTTTTACAGTACATTACTGCAGCACGGTTGCCAGCAAGTTACTGTAATTTGATTTCCAGTAACTGTACTGTAATTCACTACAGTGAACAGTACAAGATCAGTATTGTAAACTACCAAATATTACTTTACTGTATTTTTACCGTATTTCGTAATTTGGTCTGCTTCTGGTGTAATTATTTATATGGTATTGTACTGTAATATCTATATTGATACATTACTGCTAAATATTATAATTTTCAAAATAATTACTAATAATTATAATATTATATTATAATAATATGTATTGTAGTTATTAGGAAAATATATAGAAGGAAAATATACTGTATACTATGGAAGTCAATGGCTTCTGTCAACTGTAACCTCTGACACGCTTGGCAAAACCTACCACCAGATCATTGAAGAACTAAAGAACATAATATGCGGATCGATGCATTTATTTACGGGTTGAGCAGAAACGCTGCACAGTTTGACCAGCAGTGGCCGCCGGATTGTGTGTTGCTAAGAACTTGCAGTATAACTATCAGACCGGCCCTCACAGGCTCGAAACACTATACCGGCCAATCGGGAAAAGTCCCGACTCTCCCGATTGCCAGTCCGCCCTTGGTCATGGCTCTTCCAAGCTTTATAATGGCAGTGAATGGATGTTTCTGTTTTGAAAGTCCATAAAGTGTATCCATCCATGATAAAAGTGATCCACATGGCTCTGGGGGGTTAATAATGGCCTTCTGAAGTGAAGCGATGCATTTGTGTAAGAAAAATATTCGTATTCAAGTTGCGCTTTAGATTGGCCAAGTCAAATACGTATGTTCATTTGGCCGGAAGCTAGTTATTTTACTTTATAAAGTTTTAAATATGGATATTTTTCTTACATCTCCATCTTCCTTATCACTCCACATAAAGTCAACATTTGAGATTTTCCATCAGCTATATGTTTAAGCACTTGTATATTCTGCATATGAAAAAGTTTCAAAAATGTATTGTACTGTGATATGGATTTTTTTATATAAGTAATTTCAATCAGCATTACTGGACATGGGATTTCAGTAACAGGCGTTTGAACCCACTGTCCATTCTAATGGACAGCCACATTTGAAAAAATCCTGATTTAAAACTTGCAATTCTACAATCGTTTTTTAACTTTAATTGATAAGTTCAATCCCTCTGCTTTACATACAAACCATGAAAGACTGGAAAACATATAAACATTTATAAAATAAAACCATAGAAAATGTTGCTTGCCTCTATGTTTGGAGTGAAGTGCTGCCATGCTTCTCTTCAATGTAGTGTGTTTTTTTTAAATTACTACATGCAGAGCTTTACTGCCATTTGATTGGATGACAAACGTCCAATCTCATGGACTGCAGGCTTTAAACGAGGTGAAATGCTCCAGAAGTAAAAAAAAAATGGGGCTGACATGTGATGTCCATTGTAATGGACGCAGGGTCTGAATGAGTTAATTCCCAGTCCTTATATATATATATATACACACACACACACACTTGTTTTAAATTTGTTCACGTTTTTCAAAATTCAGAGCCCGGAGCCCTCCCCCGGACAGCAAGCCAAATACCCATACTCTTTACTCTATTTAATTTGATGTAAGCATGTAATTTAATTTGGCATCTTGAAAAAGACACAAAACACACCTGTGTTTTTCTTTAGAAATGGGACCCGTCACCAGTGCCTGAGCACACTGAAACAACTGCGACAACTCTTGACAGTGAAGCACTCACCACTTCGCCCTCAACTGCGTCAACAAAACACTCTTACAAAGAAGAAAATGCTGTGGAAACAGCCGAAGAGAGCTTCCATAGCTCGCGATCACCACTGCACTGCTGTACACACCGACACTGGGAGAGTCTTCCAAAGAACACCGACACACTCGTATAGCCGCTCGTTCAGAGGCCATCAGAAACCCGATCGGCTCCGAAGAGAAAGACAACTGGTGTGTGCATCCACTTCCGTGTGTATACCGCACTGGGGACGGAGCGTGGATCGCACACATGCCAAAGTAGGGCTGGGCGATAAAACGATAACGATAATTATAATTTTTCTCTATAAAACGATATCAAGAGTTTGATAAATGTTCGATAATGTTTTAGCGCAAAAAGCAGAACTAAACTCATTTGAACCGCGTTCCACACGGACCATTTATCCACTCGGCTCAAAGTCCAAACGGCAGCGCGAGCTCACTAGCAGACGCCTTTACTCTGATCGTCTCGGTCACGAGATCCAGTGAGAAGTGCTTGACTTCAGCGAAGAACACAAGTGTCTCAGTGATTTAACCCAGTTTAAAGGCAGATGAAACAGCGCTGATGAACAGGAGAAACACTGTGCGCAACGATTCAGTCAGAAGCTTTTCCGTCTACAGATTCCCATCATTTACCACGGATTTACTGTAACGTTAGCCTAGTATATTAACTGCACCATGAAATGTGGGATATACATATTGAATTGTGTTGTATTACTGTCTACATTAGTAATATAATACAATTCAATAATGTATTAAAGAACTAATGGAATTTAATTACAGTATTTAATGTATTTAGGCTACTGTTTTTCATACAAATACCATAGTAACCATAGAGTTACATTGTGCCATGATAGTGAGGTGCTGTAGGCTATGCCTGGTTTATCTGTGGTTATCATGATCTAAATGCATGATACTGGATGACCAATGGTTAATTTGAATAAAACTCAAACAATCAAAATATGACATTTTACCAAATAAAAATAAGGTCGTTACTTTTTATTAAACTATTTTTGTTAGTGATCATAAATTTAACATAGTAAATCTGCATCTAACTCAAGATAATACTACCGTCAACTCCCTGTCAAATATGTGTTTCGAGACAAAACATGTAATTAAATTTGGCAAAAGTAATCAGTCAAAAGTAGGGCTGTACAATGAATAAAATCTCGATATGGACTAGTGTCTGAATATTAAAGCTCAAAGAAACTGCAATTGTTCTATGCATCTCTGGGAATGTGTGATCCACAACACACACACTGAAGCAGGCGTCACGCTCGTGGTGTTTTCAGCGTTTCACTGTATTTAGACATGATATAGGCTACACACGTGACCTTTATCGCAGAGCTGCTATGAGAGTCACTTCACGAGAATTTCACCATTTTATTTGATAAAACTATCGTCATTCATTTGTATCATATACACACAGACAGAAACTGTAGGCTAATGTCTTTACGACAACCTGTCAAAATAAAAGTTCGGTAAAACTTGAAGAAATTATAACAGAAATATATTACTATTGCTCAGTAGAGTATCCTTCAAGTAGGCCTAATAGTAATAATAATAATAGTTTATTAAAACACACAGAAACTCAAATGTATACAACCCACCAAAATAAAAGTTTGGTCTAACTCAAAGAAATTATGAAAGAAAGTCAGCGAACACGTCCACCCGTCAGACAACCGGTTACACAGACTTACCGAAGCGGACTCCCTCGAGTCATTGTCCTCTGCGGAGGGATGGCGGCGGGGGACGGCCGCTTACGGTTCTCCTGGCCCCCTTTGGCCCGGAGGTGGCGGGGCGCTTCGGGGTCCCCGGGGGGGCAGCTTGGCATCCACATTGAGGGCGTAGAACCGGTCAGCCGTGGACGTGTCGTGGCACATGAACCGAGCCACTTTGTGCCTGTCCCCGGGGCTGTGGGTGTTCTTGGCCTGTACAGAGAGGAAAGCATAGTTAGAATCAAACACACGCACGTCAGAAATTCACAAGGCAGAAAAGCTCACATGGGTGGCGATGGAGGTCCGCACGTCCGTAAAGGTCGGAGCTCCTGGCAGGTCCATCCCAGCCCATGCCTGCTGAAAGTACTGGTTCAGGTTCTTGCATGAGCTGGGCTTGGAGAGGCTTGGACATGAAGAGGAATGGGCGTCCCTACCGCCCACTAAGTCCTTCCTCATGGCCAGGAACTCCACCAACCAGCCGTACTCCTCCTCGCCCAAGGCCAGCTGAGCGGCCCCGAAGGCCTGGTTGGTCTTGTGGGAAGAAATCTGCGGAAACAGCGACAAACGAGTGGCGTAAGAGAGAACTGCGCAGAGAGAGAAAGAAATAGAGAGAGAGATGAAACTACTCACATTGATCACATAGCACCCGTCCATGTCGGCCTGCTGCGCTGCCCATAAAATGACCACTGGTCCTTCCTGTCGCCCGTCACCTTGAGACAGGCTCTGAGGGAAAAAAAGGACAAGAGTAAAAGTTAATGGAATATTAATATTAATAAACAAACGAACTTTGAATATGATTTGAGCAAAAGTCAAAGCCCTAGTCAGTGCTCTCCATACAGCATGTGATCTCCGCGCAAGCCTCACGTGTTAAAGTAAACGCCTCGACTCACCAGTGATAGTTTGTTATTTGGCCTCTAGAGGGCGCTCTCGCTCTGTGTAAATCCTGCAGGCTCTTCAGCGCTCTCAAACTGTAATGACAGCGCACACTTCTCAGCCGCTCCAGCAAAGGACGCAACCCGGAAAAACTATCGGTATGGATTTTTGCCGATAACAATAGTTCCACCAATTAACTATCGGTACCGATATATCATCAAAACCGGTGAATCGGTCGACCTCTACAATCTACATTGTTAAAAGCACTATATAAATGAAGATTAGCTTTGCAGCGCCCAAAACTCACGGTTCAATTTCACAATAAGCTACAGAATACATGGAAGACTGAATCTATGCAGGAGTAATAGCGACATGTTAATAATGAGATGTTAAATGCCATTTTTCAAGGTTTTTGTTCCTGCCTTCGTCCAGAGACACTAGACTGGGCTCCAGCATCCCCACAAGAAGCCATGGAAAAGGGTTGGATGGAATGTATGTGGCATCATTTAAAGATAATCACACTAAAAAATAATCACCAATATCATACATACCGTTGCTGCTAAACAAATTCTCTTTGAAACCACACAAGGTCTTTGTCCAGGTCTTTCAGGAGCGGTGGTGGTGCTGGAGAAATGGACAGCTCGTCCTCAGACCCCTCAGTCTGCACTGACACATATACTCCTCATTCAAGCATTTCTGCAGGTTAATGAAGGGAGACTTTTTAAGACCACGTCAGGAAAATGTAGGGAATAAATTAAAGGGATTAAAATACATAAATATTCTGTAACTGTCTAGGGATAACACATTGAGATAGCAACACTTATAAGCTTACAAATAAATCTCCACTTTTTAGTTTACCAAGAAAAAATTGCTTAAAGGTTGTATCAGTGATTTCAGGCCCAAAAATAAATGATCACATTCACCTAATCTTTCCTAACGATCCGCTAGCTGCCCGCCCCATAAGCATGCCGTCCAAAAAACGCGTCTCTGTAGGCAGCCTAGGCTCTGAGATCTGCACACAAAAACACATGGGTACACCACCACTCAAAACCAAAATAAACAGTGTTCCAACCAATCCGACAGGGGCGGGTGTTGCTCCGACTTCGCGTCCAGCCGTGCACGAGCTCAAAACCTCACAACACCGGCGGGCAGCTAGCGGATCGTTAGGAAAGATTAGACATTTATTTTTGGGCCTGAAATCACTGATACAACCTTTAAGGTTTGAATACCTCCCAAACACTAGAATGTGGAAATGACTTATTTAAAGTGTGATCAGAAGGTACAGTAAACGTTATGTTCTTCGTCAGTATTGGTGCGATGGTAAGAGGACCCTCTTGAAATTGCTCCATTTATTATCTTCTTTCCAAAATGAATCACATATTTGATGGCCTAAACATGCTCGAAAACTCATTCAACTTTGCACGCATCAGAAGTGGCGAAATTGTTCAGCTGAAATGGGTTTCAAAATTCAGTGTGGCAAAATAGCTTGATAGCGGCTCCTACAAAATTTTAATGATGTTTTATAAACAAGGTTCGGGAGGAGCACGTTCAAATAAATCATTCAATCAACTTGTCACCAAACAATTACATGTCTACCCTATCAGCACGAGAGGAAGCATATATATACAGTCTCTGTCAACTCACCTAACATTCCTTGACAGTTTCAGCATATGGTCCCGCCCATCTGTTACAATGTCCGAGATCGAACTCTTCCCATCCGACGACGACTCCTTCGTCGACCAGGCTCCATCTCAGCCTCCAAACACCGCAACGAGCTCCCATGCTCAACAGGTCACCGCTTCCGAACCTCCAGCTTCACGGCGCGGCCGCCGGCCTAGCCGAGCCGCTTCTCGTACCCCGAGGCGCCGTGGCTTGCCTTCACCTCCACTATCAAGACCTCCACCGTCTCCAGCTTCCTCCTACACCTCAGCACAACACTCGATTCCTGCGATCGAGAAATGGACAGTGCTGGGGTTGAGACAAGCGCTAATCAGCGCTGACGTCCATTTTTCGAGGAGAATGAATAAAGCACAACTGTACAACCTGTACGTTTCTCTCCAGGCAGCATCTCCTTCTCCAAAATCCACTCCACCTTCAAATCAGCAAAAAAGGTAAATCATAACAAAACTCCAAACTCACGTTCCCAGAAAACACCTTCTCCCGACGTCGCAGGGCCCAGTTTTCCGGGAGCGCCAGGCCGCAGCAGGCCTTCAGCTAGCCTGGGTCGCGCCCCAGATTCCGCCGCCGCCAGGCCCCACTCTTCTCTCCGCTCCGCTGAGCTACAGACCGCGGCTTTGTTCAGTACCGCACCTCACGCCACATTGCCAGTTTCAAGTGAAATGGGCCGCTCTTTCAACGTGAGTATGCCAACGGTACAGGCCCAACCACCCCATCATCCTCCTGTAAATTTTTCCAACCCTTTTTCCTGTCCATGGCCTGCAGTTCAACTGCCAGACTCTAGCGCGAGGCTGCCTCAGCTAGAGCCGCAGGCCCAGACACACTTCCTACCTTCCCAGTTCCCTTCTTTCCCCACTTTTCCAGTTCCTCCCCAAGCTTTAGGGGCCGACCCAAGTGCGAGGTTGCCTCCACAAACGGCTTCGGCCCCGGGCTTTTTTCCTCCTAACACTTTTCCCCAAAAGCATTCTCCTTTCACTCTGTTTTCCGCAACACCGATGCCTATCCCACCGAACGCTACAGCTATGGAACCGCCCCCTGTCGCCAGCAACATCAGAGCACAGATACTCACAGGTGCGGATACTGATTTATCTTCCCTCCTATCTATCCTCCCTTCTTCGGTTTCAAATCGGCAAATCGACTGCGGCGATTTTGCAGTAACTTTAAAAAACCCAGTTCATAATTCATCCCGCATTCTGTCATTTTCTGAATTTGCAATTGCTTTCAGCCGGTATAGCGAAATAATTTGCGCCGCACTTCCCCACAGAAGACGAGAACTGAACGATTATCTCGCGATAATCGCAGAGCTCGCGTTGTCGTATGGAGGAACCCATTTCTACACTTACCATAAATTGTTTTCAACAAAATGCGCTGTCCGTGTAGCTCAATGGAACCAGTGCCCTTACTGGGGCGCCCTTGACACAGAGCTACACAATAGTGTTCCTAGGCTGCCGCAACATATCCTGCGCCGTTTGCAGATCTGTTTCACACTCCACCACGGCTTGTCCTTTGATTAACCCCGAAAATCCTCCCCGCCCAGATTCATCAGCCGAAAAATCAACCAGTTACGTCCCGCAACCAGCAAACATAATTTCCAATGACTCAGCTATAGATTCTCAAAGAAGAAAAATCTCCTTCCCATCCAACAACCAAGCCTGCAATAACTTTAATTCAGGACGTTGCCTACGGCAACGCTGCCGTTATTTACACATTTGCAGCTACTGTGGCGGCGCGCACGCTCACACTATATGCCCTGTAAAAAGGTCTGTAAATAAAGATTCCAAAATCTCTTAGCATACTCACAATACAGGAACTCACAGACCAAGTCCCCTTCCGACCCACTCTTCACCGACAACTTCAATCGCCCTATCACTCGGTTCTGGTTCCAAAAACATCTCAAGTCAATCTTGCTCCAAACAGGTATCCAAGCAAACAATTTCTCCAGCCATTCATTCCGCATAGGCGCAGCAACCACAGCCGCCCAAAAAGGCCTCTCCCAGCAGCAAATCCAGGAGCTCGGCCGTTGGTCGTCGGAAGCTTTTAAGAGTTACATCCGTTCAAACCATTTCCATACCAAAGAAGCTCAACGAACCCTCCTCCGCTAACTTCTTCTCAACTCACAATAAGATCCCAGGAAAGCAAGTCAAAGCAAGTTCTTCTACTGTCGCAGCAGTGTCTTCTACTCCGCTCCCGCAAGAGCTCCGTTACTCCATCCAAATTTGCTCCACTGCCACAGCAGTGTCATCTACTCCGCTCCCGCAGGAGCTCCATCTAATCCAAGCAAGTCTGGTCCACTGCAGCAGCAGTGTCTTGTACTCTGCTCCCGCAGGAGCTCCGTTACTCTATGCTAACTTGCTCCACTGCCGCAGCAGTGTCATCTACTCCGCTCCCGCAGGAGCTCCAATTAATTCAAGCAAGTTTGGTCCACTGCCGCAGCAGTGTCATGTACTCCGCTCCCGCAGGAGCTCCGTTACCCCATGCTAACTTGCTCCACTGCCGCAGCAGTGTCATCTACTCCGCTCCCGCAGGAGCTCCATCCAATTCAAGCAAGTCTGGTCCACTCCCACAGCAGTGTCATGTACTCCGCTCCCGCAGGAGCTCCGTTACCCCATGCTAACTTGCTCCACTGCCGCAGCAGTGTCATCTACTCCGCTCCCGCAGGAGCTCCATCTAATTCAAGCAAGTCTGGTCCACTCCGCTCCCGCAGGAGCTCCGTTACTCTATGCCAACTTGCTCCACTGCCACAGCAGTGTCATCTACTCTGCTCCCGCAGGAGCTCCATTACTCCATCCAAACTTGCTCCACTGCCGCAGCAGTGTCATCTACTCCGCTCCCGCAGGAGCTCCATCTAATTCAAGCAAGTCTGGTCCACTGCCGCAGCAGTGTCTTCTCTTTTTCTATCTAACTCGCTTCCACAACACCTTTACCATTCTCTGCTTCTGCAGTAGACATTCACATCCTACCACCCGAGAGGCACACCCATCCGACCTTAAGACAACCAACTCCCATCCTATGTTAAAAGAAGCCTTCCAGCGTACCATCCCTTCCCGCAGCTGTTACTTAAGCTTTTTATTCCGCAAGTTTTGGGGGGTCATCAGCATCATTCTGGCGGCTGTCCCGCATTTTATTTGCAGCTTTTTGGGGGAGTACTCTGGGTTCGGGCCGCATACCGAGCCCGGAGCCCTCTCCTCGGACAGCACGCCAAATACGCATTATTCTATCTGACTTATTTGTAAGTGTGAACTCGTGAAACAAAGTGCCCCTTGTGTCTAGGCCTATTCCTCGACTAGTGAGGTCTAACAATAAATATATAGGATCAAAAATCTGATCTGAACAAAAATTTCCAAAGCTAGGTCTCCTAAATATTAGATCACTCACAACTAAGGTGGTTCTTGTAAATGAATTGATCACAGATAATAGTTTTAAAGTACTTTGCCGTACCTGGCTTAAACCCAGTGTTTCCGCTACATTCATTCTGTCATCCAGAAATCCTCCCGCCGCGGCTGCAGCTTCTCAGTGACGTCCGATATTGTGCGCACTATTCTGTTATAGTTAAGCCCCACTACATTCATAAAACATTGTAAAGCACCATAAGGTGCACTATATAGGTTTCTGGAGCCATTCATTGTGTATTCAATAACTTAATGTGAGGTACTAATGAATATTTAAGTTGTTAATTTAAAGTTAATGGAAACTTATCTCTCCAGTCCTCAGCCATTCTCCAATCAGAATTCAAACAGCGCGTCACAAAAATTATCGGCCGAAAGAGAAAAAAGGCAGAAAATATTCTCGCGCAGCTTGTTTAGTAACTTCACGAGTGGGTCTTTTCCGCTCCATGTGTGCGCGCGATCTCTGTTCTGTGTGTGTGTGTATGTGTGTGTGTGTGTGTGTGTCGGCGCGCTGTGCCGTGCTCTCTGCTCCGCTGTGTTTGCTCTGCGCGTTCTGCTCAAATAACGTGTCATTTCTCAGTAGTGGACTTCTGTGTGCTATAGCCCTGCTGAGCTGGTATAGCCATGCTGGGCAACAATGGTACAATAAACCTGCTCTGATCACATGCTCTGGTAATAATAGCTTTGTAGGACTATAGGCCTACTTTATTTGGATAGTCAAAATTAAATCTGTTAAATCTGAATTGAATTAGATTAATTCCCAGTCCTTATATATATATATATATATATATATACACTCACCGGCCACTTTATTAGGTACACCTGTCCAACTGCTCCTTAACACTTAATTTCTAAGCAGCCAATCACATGGCGGCAACTCAGTGCATTTAGGCATGTAGACATGGTCAAGACAATCTCCTGCAGTTCAAACCGAGCATCAGTATGGGGAAGAAAGGTGATTTGAGTGACTTTGAACGTGGCATGATTGTTGGTGCCAGAAGGGCTGGTCTGAGTATTTCAGAAACTGCTAATCTACTGGGATTTTCACGCACAACCATCTCTAGGGTTTACAGAGAATGGTCCGAAAAAGAAAAAACATCCAGTGAGCGGCAGTTCTGTGGGCGGAAATGCCTTGTTGATGCCAGAGGTCAGAGGAGAATGGCCAGACTGGTTCGAGCTGATAGAAGGGCAACAGTGACTCAAATAACCACCCGTTACAACCAAGGTGGGCAGAAGAGCATCTCTGAACGCACAGTACGTCGAACTTTGAGGCAGATGGGCTACAGCAGCAGAAGACCACACCGGGTGCCACTCCTTTCAGCTAAGAACAGGAAACTGAGGCTACAATTTGCACAAGCTCATCGAAATTGGACAATAGAAGATTGGAAAAACGTTGCCTGGTCTGATGAGTCTCGATTTCTGCTGCGACATTCGGATGGTAGGGTCAGAATTTGGCGTCTACAACATGAAAGCATGGATCCATCCTGCCTTGTATCAACGGTTCAGGCTGGTGGTGGTGGTGTCATGGTGTGGGGAATATTTTCTTGGCACTCTTTGGGCCCCTTGGTACCAATTGAGCATCGTTGCAACGCCACAGCCTACCTGAGTATTGTTGCTGACCATGTCCATCCCTTTATGACCACAATGTACCCAACTTCTGATGGCTACTTTCAGCAGGATAATGCGCCATGTCATAAAGCTGGAATCATCTCAGACTGGTTTCTTGAACATGACAATGAGTTCGCTGTACTCAAATGGCCTCCACAGTCACCAGATCTCAATCCAATAGAGCATCTTTGGGATGTGGTGGAACGGGAGATTCGCATCATGGATGTGCAGCCGACAAATCTGCGGCAACTGTGTGATGCCATCATGTCAATATGGACCAAACTCCCTGAGGAATGCTTCCAGCACCTTGTTGAATCTATGCCACGAAGAATTGAGGCAGTTCTGAAGGCAAAAGGGGGTCCAACCCGTTACTAGCATGGGGTACCTAATAAAGTGGCCGGTGAGTGTATATATATATATATATATATACACACATACACGCACTTGTTTTTAATTTTTTTTAACTACATTTTTCTAAATTCAGAGCCCGGAGCCCTCCCCAGGGGCCTCATTTATAAAACTGTGCGTAGGATCCTTACTAAAAGTGTATGTGCACCTGAAATTCAAAAATGGCATACGCAAAAAAATATTCAGACTTTTAAAACCGTTTGTACGCCAGAAACTGCGCAGAATTCACTTTATAAATCCCAGTCAGCGGAAGATTGTGCGCACATGTGTCTCCACCCCGAAATAACCATAAATGGAGCTTACAACGCCTCGTTTTACTATGCATATCCTCATCTGCATATCATTTGCATATTGTTAGCCTCATTGCATAATTGCCTAAGTCATATTTCAATGTTTTTGGAAAACAAGAAGAAACAAAAAATGACTTCGGCAATTATGCTATGAGGCTTTATTCATCCATGTGATAACATATTTAACGGTACAAGACATTATGAAAATATGAAATACGGATGAGCCGTCACATTACATTAATAAAAATCATTTAGTAGCCTATCCTTGACTTGTTTTGAATAAATAAATCAAATAGTGTAAAATACATTTCAGAGAAAGTTTTTCTCAATCTTTTCCACTGGCCAAATAGTATTTTTAATGGATTTATATTTTTAATGGAAACAGATAGCTTGTTGTGCATTATTTGCACGAAAATATTTTCTCAGACAATCTGCTATTATCATGATAAGCAATTATATGTAGTAGTAACTGTAGTAAAAACATTAAAACACATCATGCTAGGATAAAAGTGTTGAAAAGCATTGGATCCACAACAAATATTTATATTTATTGAATATAAAAAAAATTAAAGTTGTAACTTCTCAGTAGCCTAATGATTTCAGGCTAGTTTAGCCTATAACTCCATTAATGAGAATGGCATATTTAATCTAAATGTTTATATCAGAAGTAAAACAGTTTAAATCATTCTTTTATTTATTTAAACTGTTATTGTGAACATGCACTGTATTTATGATTAGCACTCATAATGAAGATTTACGGTTTTACTTCATCATGCCGTTAGATAGGCTATACATGCGGCAGTTTCACTAACGGGTCAAGGCGCTCGCTGGCGCGGACATTTAAAGGGATGGATATTTGCTTCAAGTGATAGGCTTGGTGAGTCAAATTATATTTGTATTATCTTTCTGTATATGTATAATTTTCTTTACATTTTCTGTCTAAAAGTGACCAAAAATACATTTAACTCCAGCTCACCAACGGTGTCGCCAAACTGCTCCGTCTCCAGAACGTTCGTACGCATGGGTCAGAGTTTGCGTGCAGGTGCGCAAATTTTCCCGTCAAGTTTGTTTTTATAAATCACAACTTGTGCGTCGGAAGTAGTGTACGCATCTTTCAGGGCCTGTTTTGTGCGTACGGAACGGTTATAAATGAGGCCCCCGGACAGCAAGCCAAATACCCAAACTCTTTACTCCATTTAATTTGATGTAAGTTTGTAACTCATGAATCCTGAAAGGCTGAGGGCATGGCGAGGGTAGTAGGATGGGGGCTCCAGATAAAAGGAGTGTTGCCAACTTGGCGCCTTTGTCGCTATTTTAAGCGACTTTTCAGACCCCTTTAACGACATTTTTTCAAAAAAGCGCATAGCGACAAATTTAGCAACTTTTTGGACAAATTTGAGTAACCTTCAAATGTTGCCAGTACTGTCCTGCCAGCGCGAGGTCTTGACTCCTCCCTGCGTCGACCCTGTTCAGTGATTGGCTGAGAGCAGCGAGGTCTTGACCCTGTTCAGTGATTGGCTGAGAGCAGCGCAAGGTCTTGACCCTGTTCAGTGATTGGCTGAGAGCAGCGAGGTCTTGACCCTGTTCAGTGATTGGCTGAAAGCAGCGCGAGGTCTTGACCCTGTTCAGTGATTGGCTGAGAGCAGCGAGGTCTTGACCCTGTTCAGTGATTGGCTGAGAGCAGCGCGAGGTCTTGACCCTGTTCAGTGATTGGCTGAGAGCAGCGAGGTCTTGACCCTGTTCAGTGATTGGCTGAGAGCAGCGCGAGGTCTTGACCCTGTTCAGTGATTGGCTGAGAGCAGCGCGAGGTCTTGACCCTGTTCAGTGATTGGCTGAGAGGAGCAGCACTTTCTGCACACGGCGGCTGACGGACGGGAATGAGCAGTTTCATTTCAACGGACTTAACACTTATCTGCTTCTCTTTTATTTTATATAAAGTATTTTGTTTGGCCATTTTAATTTCCAATCTTTTCTTGTGCTTATCACTTGTTATACTCACGATCACCAAGCTTTAGTTCATCCAGTTTCTGAACTCTCAATTCAGATAATTGTACACATATAATTTTTTTTGTCATTCACTATATCATAATCGTTCTATTGTCTGACAAAAAAATATATATATATAGGAAATGGTAACAGTTTTATTGGACATTCGACTATATTATAATTCAGTAGCCTATGTGAGCATGAATTTGGAGAGAAAAGACATTAGGCAGGCAGAACGCAAGTATGACGTGATAACGTCATGGATATACTAATTGGCATATTTAGCGACATTCTGGGAAGGCATTAGCTACTTTCCTTTGAAAATAGTTGGCAACACTGGATAAAAGTTTGCCTAGGGTCTCCAATTGCCTGACCATCTGGCAGACCGGGCACTTTCCTTTTGACTTCAGTTTGAGTGCACTTTTCCATTTAAGCTCAAAAGAAAGAGAAAGAGCCCTGAATTGACCGTTCGCAAAACCCCGCCCTCGAACGGTCCTCGTCCAATCATAGCTCAGCAACTGTAACTAAGGAGAAGGACCTCCGTCAAACATTGCGATTTCAGCAAGATGGTGAAACGATGCGCCTATGGCACCTGCAAGTCTGACACCACACCAGGTACCCCAAAGTAGTAAAGTTAGACATTAGATACTTTATTATTCCGTGGGAAATTCAGGCAGCCTGTAAGGCAGCTGTTAGCCTGTCAAGCACATATTGTTATCGACACAGATAATTTAGCAAGAGGTTGACGGTCACTGCAGGCTATAAAATCTGTAAAACTGAGCTTAACAGTTGTATTTCCATCTAACGTTAGCATTGTTACCGAAAGCAGTGCATAACATTTCACCAACAAATCAACATGTTGCCATCTGTAAAGTCATAACATACTAAGCTTACTGGCAAGCGCTAACCATGTTGCTATCCATACCGAGATAGCAAGGGGTTGACGGCATTTTGCTCTCCGTTGGTGGTTGCCAGTGGATCGGCAACTTCTAACGTTAGCTATCTGGCATACTGTGATCGCCAACTTCTAGCTATCTGGCATACTGTGTATTAAGGTCCCAATAGGCGATTATGAACTTATTATTTTAATCGTTCAAGTGCCTAACCCGATAAGGGAACATCTAGGAGGCTGTCGAAAACGATCAACAGAACTTTTTTTTTTTTTTAGAAAAAAATGCTTTTCTGCAAAAGAGTTGAGTCCCAGATAGCACAAGTCTATTTGATATGATGTTTACATCTGGAAGACGTATTTTTAAGAGTGTTTGCTCATCTGCAATACGTCTATAGGACGTTTCCTGTCAGATGTCAAATAGACGTTTAGATGTCAGTACGACCGTTTGATTGACGAACTTACTGTCCAATGATTCTAGGATGTCTTGGAAATGATTGGCTGGAGTTTTTCGAGTCCTGCCCGTTCCACAGATGATTAAATTGTTTAATTTTTATTTCAGTGCTTCTAACTCAGTAAGTTGGTTAGGAATAGGATTTCAAGTTATTTTGAAAAAATGGACAAAAAAGAGAATCACATACCCCACCTTTAAGTTATCTATTCGGAATCAGCCAAACCTTTCTCCTGACAATATTGGGAAGAAAAGCATTCCAATAAACTGACATTTGGAACTGATACACATTCATTAAGAAATAATAGACGTATCGATCTATTAGAAGAATTGGATGAAAAGCAATATTTCCCCACCACTGTAGCATGAGGATCTAAAGGAGGTAAAGAAGGGGTATGAGATATGTTGGAACAATCTAATAACTCCAGATTGGTACAGGCTCAATGAGGCTCAATCTTTAGCAGAGGAAATCTATTTTTATGGTTTATGGATCGCCAATGCCACTATAGCATGTGGTTGTTGTTACACGTTCTGTCCACTAGAGGGACATCTAACATGTTATTCGTGCTTAATATGGTTGAAGCGCTTCCGATGGTTTTCAGCTAATATCTCCGCGAAAACACCACCAAAAATTCTGAAACTTATATTGTTCTTTTCAGTTCGACTAGACGGTTCCAACGAGCTCGCCGAATCGCGAATTTTCGCTTCACGTGCGCTTTTTACGTCGTTAAACATTTACCATTTTGGCAGTATTGTTATGATGTTACAACGTGGATTGGAACCGAGAGTTGTCATCCAGTTTCTTTGGTAGAGAGAGAGACGAGGAAAACAAACAAGCATGCAAATGGAAATTATCGCGGCTGGAAAAATGGTCGAGCTAATTTTTTTATCGTGTGATTAATTTTATTGACTATACGACAATTCACCATGACGTCACAACAGTAATAGACGTTCTTCCGGGTGGCAAAAGCGAAGCGTTCCTATGGCAACGCTAGTAAATTGCTTGGAAGGGAGACCCACCGTCGACAGTAAAAATTGTAATAAAAATAAAAAATTTAATTAAATATAATGCGTTTTTTTTAATCATAATAACAACTGTGTTTAATGATATAAGTAAAAAATATAATAAATATGTTATATAGTAGGCCTACACATAATTGGCAAAATAACGTGCTATAGCCTATCATGGTCATGGCTTTCCTGAGGTACATGTTATGTGACATAATTGTTCTCCAGCTGTTATATTGACCTCTTTGCGCTGTTGAAAAACACTGATTGGTTGATGTTATGTGTGAGGAATATACATTTCGGTAAGTTGCCTAAGAAATGTGAGGATGTGTGGCGTGAGAGTGTGTGAAAAGTGACAATTGCGTGAGTCTCACAGTCAATGCGTGAGTGGGCAGCCCTCTTTACTTCAGGCAATGACTGGCAATGAGTCTGATCTTCAAAAGGGACAAGTTTACTAATATTAGTCTCGAATTTCCCGGCTGAAGATAAATGCACTATGATTTTGTAGATGGACCGTTTTGAGAATACACGAAGCAGAGTTGAAGGGCAAGCAGGGTTGGCAGCAGAAATGTAAACGTTGATGAATCATATAATTTAGGGGATCATTAGGATTTCCAACTTTTGCGACACAACGTCCACTCGCTATAACCTCCTCACCCACGGGAAATCGATAAAACCCCTACACCTTTTGCTGTATATCAGGCAGCGCAACCCCAAAGACAACGCGTTTTCATCATCGTTTCAACTTTTATCCGGCTGGATCTCTTTAGTAAGTCAGTAGAAGCCGCTCGCGTTCTGCCACCCGGAAGTATCTTGTGCCTATTGTTTACCAACATTCTGAAATGCCGTATTGCGACAGGCCTAAGCAGTAGTTTAAACACACACAAAGACCTAGACTAACGTTAGATCCTTATCTGACCTGACGATCATAGAAAAATTCAATGAGACAACAAAGTATTGCGGATGTAAATAACGTAACAATGTGGTTGTTGCAGGGTTAACTGTCTGCTATGGACTTTTTCAAACTTATCAGCCTCTCTTCTCCGAGACACTGCGTACTGCAGACAGAGGCACTGTGCAGCCCTGCTGGCGTGACTGGGGAAATTTCGCGGGGTCGCTGCCGTGCTGGTGATGGGTGAAACCATTGTGAGGGGGGGGGGGATTCTAAAGCGGCGATTTCTGTTTTAGAGGAGTTTGGTGCGGGTCTCCTTGGCGTTCAACGTGTAGGCTATGAACATAAAATACAATTAAAAAATATTATCTGATTTATAAATGGGGTGGCAACAGTGTATCCCAGCTGCCACCCTTTGCCACCCCGTAGATCCGCCACTGGAAATGAGAAGTTTCCCTGACCTACCATCAACCAACATGATGACCATGGAGATTCCTGAAGTTTATGATGAAAAGCGACTGCAGGAAATCTGCTGAAACGTGTGTGTGTGTGTGTGTGTGTGTGTGTGCACTGAGAGTATCAGAGACTCAAGTTGACTAACACACACGAGGTATACCATGAGCCGAGCGTCTAAGTGCAGAGATCAGCATCCGTCATCATGGGTCTCAAACTCGGCTTTCCATACAGTCAGTGATGACTTTGAGACAAAGAGCTCCAGGCGTGTGCAGTTATAAATGAACCGTTTCTCACATTATTACACAATTTTCTCTGTAGTGCTGAAATGTATCATGTAATAGAGTTTTTGCACTATTTGTCAATTTGTAGTTTAATTCGTGTGTGATTCTTTTTTTTTCATATTTGCTAGTTATATTTATTTCACCATTTATTTACCTTATGTATATGTTAACATTCATCACTATTCATATCTCAACTTCCCTAAGATGAAAAATGAAATATTTTCAAAATATTGATGCCCTGCATTTGAGGGGGAGATCCACCCATTAATGACAAACTAATATTAGTCTTTGAACAATAAACTGGGTTAATGTATTTTAGCATAAAGAAAATCTTATATTTTACATTTGCCTTTAAAGTCTTTATAAACTAAACTAAACATTGATATTGTGTAGTTTGTGCTCCTCCATCAGCAGCTGCAGTTTCTCTCAGCTGTATCAGTGCAGTCACTGTGACGTCTGACTGACAGAGGTTTTTGGACGACTCTTTATCACTGTGTGAACAGCCTAGTGCTGCCTGGATAGTGAAAACTCTGACAGTAATAATCTCCTGTATCTTCAGTCTGGACTCCACTGATGGTCAGAGTAAAATCACTGCCAGATCCACTGCCACTGAATCTAGATGGAAATCCTGACTGGAGTTGATTCGCTCTATAAATCAGGAATTTAGGAGCTTCTCCAGGTTTCTGTGAGTACCAGTGTAAGTAATCATTATTATACACATTACTGCTGGTTTTACAGTTTATTCTGACTTCTTCTCCTGGTTGAACTGCTGGTATTGATGGACTCTGAGTTACAGTGATCTGTCCTCTACACTCTGAAAGAAAACACAAACAAAAATGATTAATTGATATATTTCACATTTTAAGAGAACTAATCATTGTTGTAAAAACTGTATTACACAAACCATGAATAAACAGTGCAATGGTCCAGATGAAGATGTTGATGTTGTTCATAGTTGTAGTTTAGTCTTGTGTGATGATGAAGAGTGTGTGTGTTCTGCTCTCAGTCATGAAGTGTTAAACTCACAGCACTATAAACACTCTCAGAGCACTGAAGCATGTGCTGACAATGCAAAGAAGTGGGCAGGATTTACAACAGCTTGTGCTGAGAACAAACTCATATACACTAGAGTTACACAATCATGACTTTATTTAGTGTGTTTATTGTGACTCCTGAGACACTGAGGATGTGCAGATGAACGTCCATCTCTGTGTCCATATTCAGTCATGTGACCATCATCACTGCTACACTTCCACTAGATGAACCGCCATCACTAAAGTAAGATCATGAATCATGAGTCTGTTCAGAAAGTATCAGGACTGATTGTGAATCTCTAATCAGAGTTCATGGTGTCACTCCATCTATCATGAAGCCTCATGTGTGTCTGAAATCATCAGATGGAGAAGAAACAGCTGTTAAAGATGGAGACATATTAGAGCTTGTTCACGTTTATGATCTTTTGTGGAGATTCATAACCAGTCCAGATACTTTTATAACACACCTTGGATATGAAAACATGCTTGACTGTGTAGAACATGCAAAACACCTTTTATATCTTCATTGTTGACACTTTCTATTGACTTTGGCTCTAATATTCAATAAAGTCATTATTTGAACAGATTTCCACTGAAGATTGAAGTGTGAAGCTGCAGGTTTTTCTGTGGATCATGATGATTGATCTGCATATGAAGAACAGAAGCATCATTATGAGAAACTCCACAACATCATCCATGATCAAAGAGGTCAAAGGTCACCTCAGAGGTCACAGCTCATCAAATATATTTCTTTAAACAGTGTTATATCAGAAAGTGTGTTGAAGTGTTGTTTCTCTCTCTCTGCTGGAGTGTGTGTTCACTCGAGTGGAATAGAGGTTTTTGTACGAGCGTTTCATTAGATTGTATCACTGTGGTACACGTTCGGTGGAGGAACTAAACTGGTGATCGGTAAGTCTTTGTAATTACCTATTTAAAAATTAAATACAATTTAGATTTCAGAGAGTGGTTTACAGTTTACAAGAACAAGATTTTTTAAATAATAATGATTATTAGATATTACGGTAAAACTTTACTTAAATGTATAATGCATTATAAAGGTATCAATAATGTAGATTATAATGCCTTGTATATTTTAATAAATAACTGTAACCAAAGTTAAAATGCATTATAATATTTGCAAATTCCTTGTTTCATCTGAAATTGGTCGTGTTTTTAAGTGTATTATACATTTTTGAAGGTGTAACAATGAATAGATAATATTATAATGTGTTATAACTGTAGTTACAATTATTGCTGAGATCATACATGCATTATAATGTATAACACAATGCATATTTAATACATTAAAAATACTAAAGAAAGGTTTTACTAATATTGTTGTAGAATTACAGTGATGTGAATAAGTTTGGACACCCATGCTAAAGTTGCCTAAAAAGAGGAATAAAAAATCATCTTTTGGAAATTGATCTTAATGCCTTAATTAAAAAGATCTCTAGGTATGGTGAAGTGTGTGATGATGTGGAGCTATTTTAATTACAAAGGCCAAGGGAACTTTATCAGGATGCATATTATCCTGGATCCATGAAATAACTGGGCTTTAATAATAAAAATATGCCTTTCTCTATGGGAACTTAACATAGGGGTGTCCTGACTTATGCACCCTGTATTTTAAGGAAGAACATTTATTTATGTATGATACATTATTCATTCACAAAGAAAATTGGTGTCCCTAAAGGTTGGATTTTTCCTCATTTTTTTAATTAAGGCATTAAGATCAATTTCCAAAAGATTATTTTTTATTCCTCTTTTTAGGCACCTTTAGCATGGGTGTCAAAACTTATTCACATCACTGTATTTAATCTAAAACAATGATATTGTCATGTTGATAGATTCAGAAGGACGGCATTATTTCTTTATTATATATTATCTAAACATATTTCCATACTGTGTCTCACTATGAGTTTAATCAGTTTATTACAAGTTTGTTTTTCCTCAAAAAGTTTTGAGTTCATATATAGTTCATCTTTTATTGTAGAAATCATACATGTAAAAAAAGAGATTTGACATCAGAATGTAAATGTTGCTCCTTTCTGTAGTTCAATCAATGATACTGAATCTCTTTAACTCATGTTGTGCTTATAATTCAGTGCTTTATAATACAAACTAGATTTATTTATCATTCAATTGTGTTTTAATTCTGTTTGAAATTGAGTTACATTTCGAGTTGAATATCTCAAAATATCTTTGTTATTTTTTTGGTGTTAATAATGGCTGAAATTCAGTGTATTTGATTTAAATATATATAGTGATTGTGTAGTTTGTATATTGTATATATATCAGCTGTAGTGATGCTGAATGGGATGAAGGATCAGATGGTGGAGATGTGTCCTGCATTCCTCATGTCTGCTGCTTCAGTCCTGATGAAATGCTGTGCATGTGCAATCAATCAAAACTAACTTTAGCTGGAAATAACATTATTCAAGAATCGCTATAAAGCCAAACAATCTATGTCACCTTAAATTATATGTTTATCTCTGTAAAGCTGCTTTGAAACAATCTACATTGTTAAAAGCGCAATATGAATGAAGATGACTTGACTTGCACTGCAGTGTGTTGTGTGTGTGTTTGTGAATGTGTTGTGTTGTGTTTGTCTCCTGCAGCTGGTCCCACAGTGAAGCCCTCAGTGTCTCTGCTGCCGCCCTCTTCTCTGCAGATCTCTGGAGACTCAGCCGCACTGCTCTGCCTGCTCAGCTCTTACTCTCCACAGGGGGCGCTGGTGAGCTGGACACTGGACGGGTCAGAGGTCACCGAGGGGGTTCTGACCAGCGCAGAGAGCCAGCAGGACGGCCGCTACAGCCGCAGTAGCGTCCTGACCCTCAGCAAAGCACGCTGGGAACAGGGAGAGCTGTACGTCTGCAGAGTAACACATGATGGAGCTCCTCATGAGGTCTCGTTCCACAAGAGCTCTGAGTGCTGATGTTTCTCTCCTGAAGATGAGCCGTATCTCATCCTGTGTCCTGTGTCAGGCAGGATTCACATGAGTCTAGTGCTGTAGCTGTAGTGATTTACAACTCCATACTGAGATAGTGTGTGTGTGTGTGTGTGTGTGTGTGTGTGTGTGTGTGTGTGATCTTTCAATCTGCTGTGTTTTTCTGCAACGATCAATAAAGCTTCTCAACAAGTTCCCTTTGTGTCTGACAACATCCTTCAACTAACAGATGAAGATGCAGGATCTTTTCAGAAGGTTGATGTAGCAGTAAATGTCCAATAAAGCTCTTGGGGTTTGAACATGGTCTCTGGAGACAGAGCTGCTCTATTCTGAGAGGATCACAATCACTCCAGCCTGACAATGCAAATGGGCTTTTCAGTCTCACTCTCTGATTGGTCACATGATCTGGACTGGAACAGTTTCACTTCTGCTGCACATTTACATTTGAAGAAGGTGGTGAACTTTAATGTGTAAAAATATCATGATAAAATAAAAATAAAAACATGGTCATTGGTCACCAATCAAGAACCCACCATTCTGAAATTAATGAGTCCCTCCAATAATTAGAAATGGCCACATTGTCCCCCCAATACTTGATATTGTTGATGCTGTTTTGCATACACTATGTTTGTTGTTAGGATGTCAATGTCTAAATGATTGAGCTCAAATCAAAGGAGACGTGCGTTACCGCTCACTGAAGACCAGTGCGAACGCCAGCGTGACGCTTTAGTTTTAACAGCAGGAGAGTGTGTGGTGAGGTGTATGGAGCTAAACATTGTTGTGGCAAATATTTATATTAAACCATCATCACTGCATAAGAGACACTCTGAATCAAATCGTCTTTTAAAAGGTATTTATTCTTGCAAGAAGGCCCAGGTTTTTTATGCATTTTTATTGCATTTATTAATCTTAGTTTATTTCAGCATCTACTAAAACATTATTAATATCTAAAATTGGGTAGGCTATTTGTTAACATTAGTTAAAGCACTGAGTGTGACATAACATGAACAAACAATTAACAGTTGTATTATTATAAACTAAGATTAACAAAAATAGAAACACATGTGTTGCTTATGGTTAGTTCCTTACAATTTGGACTCAACATTTCCTTTCACTAGATGTATTTCCCCAATAACACTTGCTATGGTCTTGGATAAAAATGAATGACATCATCAAACTCAGAATGCGCCTGACATCGACTTATACTTTTATTATAGTTGAGCATATCTCGCATGCTGCTGCAACTTTTACAGTAGCAAGGTAGGATAAATGTAACTTTTCCGTATTAGCTTAACGTTACTGCTGCTCGTGTAGTGTGAAGGCTCGCGGCGAGCGTAGCGCTGCAAAGGAAACTCCGCCTACCACTTCACCTCCGCCAAACGCTTCCGCCAAAATCGTCTTATTAACCCTCCTATTACCTTTAGGGTTGATTTGAACATATTCAGTGTTTAACGTCTCTAAATACATAATTAAAATTAATTTAATGGGGACAACTGGGTAAACATACAATTAACATTGTGATATGTTTTCAATGTTCTGTACACATTTTGTAGCATCTGTGTTCTTTGGGGTCAATTTGACCCCAGGCTCATTTTTCTGTATAAAACATACAAGAAATATAATTTTTTTTGTTGTTCACACATTGGTGATTTGGCACAAATCACACATTTGTTTTGGTTGTTTTGGTTGATATTGAGATCACCATAACTTGATTTTATGATCTTCAAAAAACTTCCCTCTGCTTTCGGGCCCTAACCTAACATTACCATACAGGCCTACAGGGCCGGATTAACATAAGGGCTAGGTGGGGCTGAAGCCCCTGGGCCCACGGGATTAGGGGGCCCGTGATTGGCTGGAGGAAATGAGATTGTCAAATCATAGGTGGTTGATTTGTGCATAATAAAATAACAAGAAGTTATTGGAAAATGTGCCTGACTGATATAATTCACCACCCAATCAAATTAAAGGTGCCCTAGAATGTGAAATTGAATTTATTTAGTCATAGTTAAATAACAAGAGTTCAGTACATGGACATGACATACAGTGCGTCTCAAACACCATTGTTTTCTCCTTCTTACTTAAATCTCGTGTTTGAAAAACACCCCTGAAAAACAGGCGAATCTCCACATAACACCGACTGTGACGCAACAGTCGGGATCATTAATATGTACGACTCCATAAATCTGCATATGCCAGCCCATGTTCAATGACAGGCGGAACCGCGCAGCCGAAGCATGGCAGTGGCTCAGTGTTTGGATGTACAAATGAACACAAAGGTATTTAGTTCCTTCATCCGAGCCTCTGAAGAAACAATGGGTTAATTTTATTTTCTCTGGAAATTTCCAAACATTTCACCGACGACACTGTTTCCTCAACTTGGGCCAATACAGAGCTGGCCTCGATCGATCGAGCTACCAAGCAACACTTTCTGATGTGTAATTGTTCAAGTTCAGACAGGTAATCTTTCTCTCAAAATCGTTCAATACTGTATTTACATCATCGTGTTTGCATTGGTGAAAGCATTAGAGAGAGTGCAGAAACTGCGTTGCGATGATAAGATCTTTATTCTCGCGATCAACACACTGTCATCTGTTTGCTCAATGCTCATCACGGCAACATTTTATGTGATGGGAATAGATCTAAATACTTTAAAAACATCTCACAATTCATTAATCTCGATAGCTGTAATAGTAAAAACATATAATATCTGTAGTAAAAGTATTCGAGAGGGTTTCACATGTAATACGTAGCTATTTCATATGCAAGCATGTCAGCCAATCACAGCAGAGGCCGGTTACACACAGACACGCCCCTTCAAACAGAGCGTTCACATCAGAGGCTAAAATCAGGCTAGGAAAAATGCCTTTTATTTCTAAATTATGACTATTTTTTATCTAAAAAACATACTAACATTATAAGGGCAACCCAGAAAACATTATACAATAAAAATAAAAACCATTCTAGGGCACCTTTAACTCTACAACGTTGGGAAACGCCTCTTTTCGTTATGCTTTCATGTAGATAGAACATGGGTATAAATCGCTCGCTAGAGTGAAAAAATTATGAAAAAAAGTGATAGTGGTGCACAAAAAAGGAAAAACAAACTCGAAAGACAGAAAAGGGATGCAAAAATTCCTAAACTACCTAAATACTTTGGTTCACTTTGATCCGTGCCCGTGGAAGAGCCTGATTGCAGCGGCTGCAGCCCACAGTTAGATTCACCCTCCTGCGTCGTCACCGATCTGCGTCGAAGAAGGTAAGCAAGCAGCTGAAGTAAGTTAATGAGTTAAGCACTATTTGGATGGTAATTGTTTCTCGTGGAGTTGTAAGGTATTTTCAATATTTATAGGGGCTAGTCTGTGATTTTATTGCAGTCTGAATCCAGAATGTCAGTGTTTTTTCTCCCACCACTCACCCGTGTAAAAATCCCCGGCCGAATTACTGTTTTTTTGACGAACATCAAGGTCCAATATACATGGGCATTTTTGCCCCGAGGAGTTTTTGTCTTATTGTAATATTACATAATATAAATATATCACAAGTAAAGTGCAGTTTTCCCCAAATATCAGCACAATTGCTAATGTGATATATATGTTATGGAACAATAAATGAGTTGACCAATAAGTTATTTTAACTAATCATATCATCAGAACACGATTGCTATAAAAGGAAGGAAGAAGTGCTTCCAATCATTGTGTTCTTCTGTTAGCAATAGTTTCCTCTAAAGAAAGATGGAGGATCATCTTTGCATCAAAATGGCCTTACATGTAAGTAAATAGCTGGAAAGAATTTAAAGATATAGTGTAGTTTGTGCTCCTCCATCAGCAGCTGCAGTTTCTCTCAGCTGTATCAGTGCAGTCACTGTGACGTCTGACTGACAGAGGTTTTTGGACGACTCTTTATCACTGTGTGAACACACCACCACTGTGATAACTCTGACAGTAATAATCTCCTGTATCTTCATTCTGGACTCCACTGATGGTCAGAGTAAAATCACTGCCATAGTAAGATCCACTGCCACTGAATCTAGATGGAGTTCCAGTATTACGGGTGTTTATATAATAAATCAGGAGTTTAGGAGCTTCTCCAGGTTTCTGCTGATACCAGGCTAAGTCATTAGAGGTTAGTCCTACATCCATGCGACACTCTATTGTTGCTGTTTGACTCTGTTGGACAGTTTTAACTTCAGGTTGAGTCAGAGTCACTCCTCTGGATTCTGAACAAGAGAAAAGAAAGTCAGTTAGTTTGTTAATCACCTTATATTTGTATATTAAAATGATCAAAACAACAATGGCATATTATATTAAAAAGTAACAACCTTGAATAAACAGTGCAATGGTCCAGATGAAGATGTTGATGTTGTTCATAGTTGTAGTTTAGTCTTGTGTGATGATGAAGAGTGTGTGTGTTCTGCTCTCAGTCATGAAGTGTTAAACTCACAGCACTATAAACACTCTCAGAGCACTGAAGCATGTGCTGACAATGCAAAGAAGTGGGCAGGATTTACAACAGCTTGTGCTGAGAACAAACTCATAAACTCTCTACATAGAAGATTTTACTTTCAGAATAATATTATTGAACCATTTAGTGATTCATTGTACATATTCAGTGTATATAAAAATATTTTTGTATATGTTTGTCAGGCTGATGACTGTCGGGTTTGACTGGAGAATCCAACAAATATATTTCTAAAAGAATCATGAGTGTAGATCATTTTAAACATATTTGTCAAACTCAATAATTATTTCTTTATGCTTACATATGTGCTACACCTTTAAAAGCATGTTAACAAAGAGAAATCAAGATCTAAATGAATAGTTGTTATTATATTTAGAGTAAACCAGAAAAAAAAACCATTATGGTCTTTGGAATCAATGTTGACGTGATGCTCTCTGGGAAATATTTTCATGATGTCTATTTTTTCTCACATTTTCCACATGCATGAAGTTCATCAGGACTCATTATATAATAAACAATGTGCATCTGAAATGTTCAGGTTTTTCTGTGGATCATGATGATTGATCTGCATATGAAGAACAGAAGCATCATTATGAGAAACTCCACAACATCATCCATGATCAAAGAGGTCAAAGGTCACCTCAGAGGTCACAGCTCATCACATATATTTCTTTAAACAGTGTTATATCAGAAAGCATTTAGTCGAATCTGAATGAGTGAGTGTTGAGGATCTTCTAATATCAGTGTGTTGAAGTGTTGTTTCTCTCTCTCTGCTGGAGTGTGTGTTCACTCGAGTGGAATAGAGGTTTTTGTACGAGCGTTTCATTAGATTGTATCACTGTGGTGGACATTCGGTGGAGGAACTAAACTGGTGATCGGTAAGTCTTTTTAATCACCTATTTAAAAAATAAATACAATTTATATTTCAGAAGGTGTTTTACAGTTGAAACAAGAACAACATTTTTTAATAATAATGATTATTAGATATTGTGATACAACTTTACTTGAAGTCTATGTTTAATGCATTATAAAGGTTTCCATAATGTATGTTAATATGACATATCTTATCATAAATAATTGTAACCAAATTTAAAATGCATTATATGTTTGCAAATTTCTTGTTTTCTGGAATTGTTGTTTGTCATGAGATTTAAAGTATTTTAATTTCTTAAGGTGTAACAATGAATAGATGATATTATAATGTTTTATATCTGTGGTTACAATTATTGATGATACATGTATTATAATGTGTTGTAACAATATATAATTAATGCTTTAAGAATAATTTTATAATGCAATATGTATAAAGGCTTTAATTAAAGTGTTTTTTAAATGAAATACAATTCTCAACTCATCTCACTATGATTCTGAATCTATTTTGCTCATGTTGTGCTTATAATTCAGTGTTTTAACTCTGTTTGAAATTGAGTTACATTTTCAGTTCAGGTGAATATCTCAAAATGTAAGATATTTATGTTCAGAGTGAATAATTGCTGGAATTAAAGCAGTCAGATCGGCCTGATAATAGATCATATGTGTTATAACTGCGGTTACACTTATTGATTAGATCATACATGCATTTTTATGTATATAGCACTGCATAATTAATGCATTAAAAATTATTTTGTTATGCAATATGTATGAAAGCTTTAAATAAAGTGTTACTGATATTGTTTTATAATGATTTAATCTAAACTGGACCAGCATTATTCCTCTGCTGTGCAGTGCAGTGTGTTGTGTGTGTTTGTGACTTTGTTGTGTGTGTCTCCTGCAGCTGGTCCCACAGTGAAGCCCTCAGTGTCTCTGCTGCCGCCCTCTTCTCTGCAGATCTCTGGAGACTCAGCCGCACTGCTCTGCCTGCTCAGCTCTTACTCTCCACAGGGGGCGCTGGTGAGCTGGACACTGGACGGGTCAGAGGTCACCGAGGGGGTTCTGACCAGCGCAGAGAGCCAGCAGGACGGCCGCTACAGCCGCAGTAGCGTCCTGACCCTCAGCAAAGCACGCTGGGAAGAGGGAGAGCTGTACGTCTGCAGAGTAACACATGATGGAGCTCCTCATGAGGTCTCGTTCCACAAGAGCTCTGAGTGCTGATGTTTCTCTCCTGAAGATGAGCCGTATCTGAGTGTCCTGTGTCAGGCAGGATTCACATGAGTCTAGTGCTGCAGCTGTAGGGATTTACAACTCCATACTGAGAGTGTGTGTGTGTGTGTGTGTGTGTGTGTGTGTGTGTGTGTGTGTGTGTGTGTGTGTGTGTGTGTGATCTTTCAATCTGCTGTGTTTGCTGCAACATTCAATAAAGCTTCTCAACAAGTTCCCTTTGTGTCTGACAACATCCTTCAACTAACAGATGAAGATGCAGGAGCTTTTCAGAAGGTTGATGTAGCAGTAAATGTCCAATAAAGCTCTTGGGGTTTGAACATGGTCTCTGGAGACAGAGCTGCTCTATTCTGAGAGGATCACAATCACTCCAGCCTGACAATGCAAATGGGCTTTTCAGTCTCACTCTCTGATTGGTCACATGATCTGGACTGGAACAGTTTCACTTCTGCTGCACATTTACATTTAAAGAAGGTGGTGAACATATTATAATATATTTTAAAAATCATAAAAAACATTAATAAAAGCATGATCATAAATCAAGAATCAGCCGTTGAGACAGTAATTGTGTAAGAATGTAAAAGTTTCTGTGGCTCAAATGTAAAGCATCTCGTCCAGACAGCAGAAGTGACTGAATGCATGTTCAGTTTGATTGACAGGATCATATATTACTCCTAAAACATGATGATCACATTGAAACATTGACTCATTCTCTTCATAAACACACGATTGATGTTGATTTTAATGATTTAGTGTTTGAAAATACAATCATAAATCCTTATTGAAGCCTGAACTAAACACTGGCAGAGTCAAGAGGAAGATGATGCTGAATGTCATGTTTGTTGGTTGATGAAGAAGAGCTCTTGATCATGTCATGTTCAGTTCATAGAGCTATAAACACATGCAGAGTGAAGCATGTGCTGATCATATAAAACACCCTCTGAATGCAAAAGCTGCTGTCGACTGTGAGTCACGACGAGCCCGAAGAGAGATCAGGACGAGATACAGACTCACCTCAGACTCATCAGAGTCAAAGAGCTTTACTGACAGGGTTAAAGAACGGCTTTACACGGCCGAACCACAGTGACATTACATATACTGACACACACATTTACACACAATACACACAGTTAATATATATTGTGACGGGTCGTCTGCCTCTCCCTTATAATCAGCGCTGTCCCGTCCCTTAATTCGCCGCCCTTCACCAGATTCCCGACTGGAGTGGGTGAAATTGAAGAGGAGGGGCGCTGATGAGGAGAATTGGCGGCGTGTGATGAGGCACACCTGACGAGAATGAAGCCTCATCACCGCCGCCTGTTAAATGCTGGGCGCGCCTCTCCTCGAGAGACCGGTCTCTTCCCTGTGCATGCACACTGGTGTCCTCGTGGGTCCAGGAAGGGAGCGCGGAGGGACTCCCGCGCTGCCAGAGCTGCAAGTCACCAGACCCGATGCATTTTAGCACAGAAGACAGTTGACGCCGCTAACGGACCAGGATGCCGAAGCCGCTGCCCACTCGCGCCTCGACGCAAGGAGACAGGGAAGACACTATCGGACACCGCCCCCTTACCTGGACCCATCCCATCTCTTCACTACCCTTCCTTCACGATTCCCTGGCACAACGAGGACACCAGATCCCCATTTATTTTAACACTTTATTTCCCCCTTTTTGGACAATTTATGTTTATTTAATTTAATAAATGCCTCTCCGAGGCTTGACACCCTCCCACTGTGTCTGTCGTTGGCTCTTCTCATCACAATATATATACATGAAACTCTATCAGTGGTTCCCCAACAATGTCTCTAATCTGAATCTGGGGCCCGTTCTTCGTACGTTGCTTAAAACATCCGAAATCAAACGAGACATCCAAGATAATATAATCGTGCTCATCGTGATCCTGCTAATTTGGTTCTTTGAACACTCCTGCCGGTTATGATTAGTATAGCTGGATTGAGTTATCTGAGATAATTGCGCGTTCATGCGCTGGGTTAAAAGGGGATATGTATCGATAGTAGAAACATTGATCAGCAACGCTGCTATTGGCTGCTCACCGTGGCCAAAGAGCACGCACAGTTTTTCACCGCAGCAGAGCAAGAGTTATTGCTTGAAGGATATGCAGAATTTAAAAACTTAATAAAAAATTTTCACCTCAAATGTGCAAAAGCCAGGAGAGAGGGCTGGCAAAAAGTAGCAGACAAATTAAGTTTGTAGTGACCATGTTAGATGTTTTTATCACTTATTACAGTAGGCTAGGCCTATATATTTTATATTTTAATAATTTCTAAATATTAATTACTTTGTTCGTAGTAAATGTCAGAGTCACCACACACTACTAGAACATGGGAACAAGTAAAAGTGAAGTACTAGAATATTCTATGGTAATTTGTACTTATACTAATCTCTTTTTAAAAGACACTGTTAATAAATGTTTGCCTGTTTATAAAAGCAACCAAGAAAAAGGATGAGAAAAAAAAGAAGAAAAGAAAAGAAAAACAAACAGGTGGTGGTCCTGCACCCCCGTTATACCCTGTCCCTTGGGTTGTGGAGGGCATCCCTGGTTCAGCTCTTCCTCAGACCCACAGCCAGAGGCAGGAGCAGCAACTTTGTAAATGAACTTTAAATGATCCTAGTACACTGTAAAATAATTTGTTGCTGCATTAAATTAAGTAGGCCTATAATCCAAATGGCTGTCCAGTCATATCAACTGTTAAACCTTGAGTAGTAATGAATTGCTTTGACTTGTGAAACGTGTGAAACTACATGTAGTTAATGTAAAAAAATATGTTGCCATGAGTTATTGATCACATTTCCCCCAGTGTCATTGTAATGAAATTGTGTTTTCCTCTTTTGTGCAGTTTTAAACAATACACCAACACTTTTATCTGTTCCCAAGAAAGTGGCTTAAGCATGTGCAGTAAGACTTTTACTAACGTTAGCCTACATCAAAAGGGAAGAAAGCAGGCTACAACAATTTGTAAAGCCCATTTTTCCCCAATGCACAGGACAGTGAAGAAACCCTCTCATGTATCTTTAAGTGCATAAATAACTTTACTTAATTTACACTTAAGTACCTATTATTTCTGAATGCAATATGAGTTGCAGGAGTCCACATCTACAGAAAGGCCTACAGAAGAGTCTGACCAAAGCAGTGATGCAGAGGTGGGCAGTGTTGGACTTTTCCTTTTAATCTGATGCATAAGGCATGAGTTGACAGGTTCACCCCTACCCCTAGAAAATAGAGTATTTTGAAAATACTTGACAACTTAAAGAAAAAAACTGGCACTAGAGATAGAGTTGCTTCAAAGGAACTTCAGAGTAAGTGCTAATATATTATTTCACACAGAGTACTATTGCTGACTTGCATAATATCTATTATTGCAGGGAAAATATTATTATTATTGGCTTTTCTTTACAAAGAACAATAAAATAAAACTCAAAGAATTCATATTTCATATAGCATATTTGTCTTGTCTTTTATTAAACAATAATGAAATGTTTTTTTCTGATGGTGCAATGTTGTGTAATATGGCACATGCAATGTCACAGGCCCTGTCAGGTGCAACCCTCAGACTTTTCAGACACTTTAGTCGGCTAAAGTTCACTTCATTGTGTGCCCTTGTCCTGATAGAGCTGCATTGTAACTGGGGTTTGGGTCAGGGAATGGGGTCATAAAACACCTGTCTCCAAGCAGGATCCTGTTGTAATCACATGTATAATAGAAAAAATCAGTTCTGTTCTGTTAGGATAAGCATAAGTGTATGTAATACAGTGAGCTTGATATTTATATTTTTCCTTACCACGTTCAAATATTGTGCATAGCCTAAATCTCTGAAAATGCTTGAGTCATGCACAGATCCTAGCCATATTTGTGATATGGAACATCTAAGAGATTTTAGTCTGTCAACTGCCTTTATTTAAATTTGATATAATATTACAATCTGGAATATTAAGAATCGCAAATTTGATACAATATTACAATCTGGAATATTAAGAATCGCAATAACTTGCCTGCACTGTTATTAAAGACTTCAACGAGTCGAACATTTATGCGTTTCCAACAAATTAATGATGTAAACGACATCCTCACGAGTCATGAGAAAAATTATATCTCTCAACACTATCGCGCTGCGTTAAAAGACTTCCCGTATCAGCTCTGCTTATAGGCTAAAGCCGCGATCTAATCCTGCTAACACGAAATAAGCAGCTCGCGAGCAGGTTCAAGCTTGCACACCTGTTGCTATGACGGCAAGTCCAGGATTAGCGTCGAAGAACCAAACAATCCAAGATCATGCCAAATCGCCAACAATCAAATCCAGCTAACTGAGTTAGCGACGTACGAAGAACGGGCCCCAGGTGTTTGACAGGGAGAGTCTCCTTGCTCAACATGTAAATAGTCTGGTTTAGTGTTTGCTGTAGAATAGTTCCTCTGAAATTCAACATCTTAAGGTTATTGTAGGTCTAGGTATAAGGTCTTTTATCATTCCACAGTAAACAATGTTGCATAGTCAGTAGCTTTTTATTGTACAGTCCTGTTCCCCATGTAAGTACTTATTATAGTAATTGAAATAACTGGGTAATATAGGTACTAATGGTGCGTTCTATTATTGTCAACGAACCGACTCGTCCCTCGGATATGACGTCACTTCCACACTTCAAGCGTTCTGGTATGTTTTGCGCGTCCGAGTCTGAGAAAAAACATGGACGCCACCCGGAAAGCTGTTGCTATGATAGCACTGGCCGAGTACCAGGCGCTCCAAAATAAGTATGGGCTTCACCTACACAACACAGAGGAAGAACTCCAGGAAGAGGACACAAGACGCAGATTTCAGTATGTTTGGTCAAGGTTGAGCCACGTTATAGTAGATAATTTTAGCTAGCACGCCAGCTAGCTTACCAGCTAGCAGGAAATGGGCTAAAAACAGTGGCGACATCGCTAAAGATGATATTGAACTCCTTTCAGTGTTGCTGGAGTGGCTCCTTGCTCGTTGCTTGTTTTTGCCATCTTGTGCAAGAGTGAAAAGTAGACGCACTGTTACATGACGCACTGTTACATGAGTTAAAAGACATGTATTAACAGCAGTTTTTTTTCATCTCTATTTCTTTTTCTCATTCTCGTAGGGCTGTGGTATCAGCTGTGCTGCTGTCCAGACAGCAGATCATCCTCATGTCTGGAACGGAGTGGGAGATCATGCTGGATATGAATGACAATACATTTGCCCGTCATTTCCGGATCAGAAGAGCCAGGTTTGAGCAGCTCCGTCGACTGCTTCAGGAGGGGGGCCTGCACAGCGAACACAGCCATGGACTTCCCCCCTTGCCTGTTCCCAAAAAGGTCCTTGTGTTTCTCTGGTATATGGCCAACCAGATATGGCCAACCAGCTTCAGAGAGATATCTGATACATATAATGCTTCCCAGTCAGTCATCCTTCAAGTGCTGACCATCATGTCAGGGATCGGCACATACTTTGTGTCTTGACCAAGGGGCTGTGAGAAGAGGATGTCTTCTGCTGTCTTTCAGCTCATCTCTAGCCTCGATGGAGTCATTGGGGCGATAGATGGTTGCCACATCAGGGTCCAGAGGTCACCCGTCAGAGGAGGGGATTACATCAACAGGAAGTCCTGTGATGTTCCAGTGATGCTGGAAGAGCCAAGAGAGCATTACAATAGTCCAGTCTGGAGAGAACAAGAGTTGTGTAGCTCTGATAGGAAGGGCCAGATCCTCCTGATGTTGTATAAGGCAGATCTGCAGGACCGGGCACTTCTAGAAGTGTGCTCTGTGAAGTTTAACTGATCGTCAATCACAACTAGTACTTAGTATACTTAGTAAATACTAGAGTATTTATGCCCCCATAATATATCAAAATGAATTCTAATTTACAAATTAAAATCTTGCTTCATGTCACTGTATGTATGAATTACACCAGAATTAAACCAGACTTCATGGAAATGATTAAATACACCTGGTGAAAGTCCAGTCCCCGGACTGATGCATGTCTTTCTACAGTTTGCGTATCATATTATACTTGAGCAGTATTATGTGCTATACTAATACTCTAATGAGAGTTAGTGGACATTGTTGTATAGTCACGTAAATCAAGAGATCACATTCAGGTAACTCACATGTCTCTTTGCTAATGTTATGCCGGTTTATGAGGAATTAATTCCTGCAGCGTTAATGAAAGATGTGGTAATGTCAGGAGGGAAGCAAAGCATTCTACAGATGATGGTTATTGTTGTGTCTGTGGCATTATTTCTTCAACAGCTTCAAGTTTAACAAACTTTCATGTTTTATGGGGATGTATGGGGACAATGCATAACACTTTACAGAACGCTTTTCTGCAACTGTAAACTTTACAGTTGAGAATTGTTTGTTGTTTACAGTAAATTACTCTAAAACTCTACTACTCTACAGTAATTACTCTAAATTACTATAAAACAGATATAATGCAAACCTGTTTACAGTAATTTACTTTAGAAATAGCAGCTGAAGAAATAAAAAGAAGATAATGCTGTTAAAGTTTAATTTAGAGCCTTGAAATAATCCACACCCTCCCCCATCTTAACTCAAATAAATCGACAACACAGACTCGTGCAAAACTGGAGACGTATATACTGTACCAGCTTGAATATCAGCCCTGCTGTGTATTTGCAGACATCAATTTACTATTTTGATTAATAAATACTATTAGTAGAAAATAAGATGTCTGTTCAAGAGATCTAGGTTGCTCATTTAGGCATTTTTTGCTCTTTTAAACCTGTGCTTGTACGGACATGCGCACTGGTTCCTAGTTCGAGTCGGGTGGGTTCGTTTATAAGTGATACGCTACGTGTGCTCTGTCCACTAGAAAGACTTACTCCACCACTGCTTTTTAGTGTGTGTGTGTGTTTGAAGAAACACTACTGTGATTAAAAAAAAAAAAGATTCTTGTCATCAGAGAGATTTTTCTATTCGGTTAAAATAAATATAGTCACAATTTCAACGTGAAATCCAAATACGTAACTATGTCATTTACGCAAGTCTGAGACAGTGGATGTATTTTCCCGGGAAATGCAGACACGTGACAATGGGACGCGAAACAGACGACAGCCCTCCACCACGCAGGAAAGGTGAGATCAAGTCTTGTCCTGAAAATGCTTGATAACTAAATACATTGTGAAATATGAAAGTTAGTAAGATGTATGTTTATTTTAGTGGTTTAAATATAATTTTTTTATTTTTTTATATAATAGTACTTTAGATTCTACAAATTAATTAAAAAAGAGTCAGTGATAGGCTACTAATTCTATTTTTTATATCATTATTATTTGATATATTTTTTTATTTTATGTAATACATTATTACATTATTTGCCCAAAAAACTTTTGTTTTTTTTAAATTATTATTTATCTTCACGGAGCTTATTTTGCCTAACGATGGTACATAGACACTTAAATACACTTTATAGTATTTTTATTGTGTTTCATGGTCCAAAGCAGACAAAAAGCACATTAAAAATAGTCCCTATGAATCTAGCTGGTTGTTGACTGAAAATCTCCTGTATGCTGTAGCTATTAAATAAAATATGAATATACAGTAGATTGATGTCAATTGTGGTCACAAGACACACACAAGAACCAATGTTTTTTGGCATCATTGACAATGCCTTTTTTTAATCTAAATACCTGTTGTAGACTGGTCACACGTGCTGCCATTGAATAGAGCTCTGTGATATAATATAAATATGTACTTTAGTGTTAAACAGAAAAAACACAACACAGTTTTGGAACAACATGAGGTCCTATTGGAACAACAATTTACATAATTGTATGTTAATTACGTATGTTTTTGGGTGAACAATTACAGTAAGATCAAAAAGATTTTTTAAATATGCTTGTTTATTTCATTCACATTATATTTATTTTTATTTATTTTTTCCAGTCATTTCAAGAAAGAGAGTCGCCATGCTGGAAAATAAAAGACTTAAGAAACCTCTGCAGGACACTGAGCATCACATTACCTGTGAAACCGACAAGCCTGGGCTTCAAGAGCAGTTCATCAGCAAATATAAAGGCAAGTATTTATGACCAAGTAGTTTAGTAATAACGTTAATCTACAAAACTGAGAATTTAATGTGATGCGAGTCATATGGTTATTAGGCCAACTAATATCCATGTTTTACAAGTTAAACAGTACTTTATATAATTTATTTTTATTTTTTATTGTGCAGTCAAGATTCCTGAATAGAGTTCTGCAGGCATTAGCCCGAAAACAAAAACAGTTGCATTTTTGCACTTCTGGTTCCATCAACCCAATGTCAATGTTTACTTGCACATTCTTAACCCAATTATGCACAATAAGCCGACAGTGCGTGTGGTCATGTAAACGCAGACTAAGGTCATCATAAACGGCATAAGCATTTACAATCGACACAGTTAGATTTTTTTTATCGATACGGAAGAGAGCCGAAGCGTGTCGAGTAGTACCACGCAGTGGAAAAGCGAAGCGAGCCGAAACCATATCGAGTCGTACCCCACAGTGTAAAAGTGAAGCGAGCCGAAACCGTATCGAGTCGTACCCCACAGTGTAAAAGTGAAGCGAGCCGAAACCGTATCGAGTCGTACCCCACAGTGGAAAAGCGAAGCGAGCCGAACCGTATCAAGTCGTACCACACAGTGGAAAAGCGAAGCGAGCCGAAACCATATCGAGTCGTACCCCACAGTGTAAAAGCGAAGCGAGCCGAAACCGTATCGAGTCGTACCACGCAGTGGAAAAGCGAAGCGAGCCGAAACCGTATCGAGTCGTACCCCACAGTGTAAAAGCGAAGCGAGCCGAAACCGTATCGAGTCGTACCACGCAGTGGAAAAGCGAAGCGAGCCGAAACCGTATCGAGCCGTACCCCACAGTGTAAAAGCGAAGCGAGCCGAAACCGTATCGAGTCGTACCACGCAGTGGAAAAGCGAAGCGAGCCGAAACCGTATCGAGTCGTACCACGCAGTGGAAAAGCGAAGCGAGCCGAAACCGTATCGAGTCGTACCCCACAGTGGAAAAGCGAAGCGAGCCGAACCGTATCAAGTCGTACCACACAGTGGAAAAGCGAAGCGAGCCGAAACCATATCGAGTCGTACCCCACAGTGTAAAAGCGAAGCGAGCCGAAACCGTATCGAGTCGTACCACGCAGTGGAAAAGCGAAGCGAGCCGAAACCGTATCGAGTCGTACCACGCAGTGGAAAAGCGAAGCGAGCCGAAACCGTATCGAGTCGTACCACGCAGTGGAAAAGCGAAGCGAGCCGAAACCGTATCGAGCCGTACTACGCAGTGGAAAAGCGAAGCGAGCCGAAACCGTATCGAGTCGTACCCCACAGTGGAAGCGAAGCGAGCCGAAACCGTATCGAGCCGTACCACGCAGTGGAAAAGCGATGCGAGCCGAAACCGTAACGAGTCGTACCACGCAGTGAAAAAGCGAAGCGAGCCGAAACCGCATCGAGCCGTACCACGCAGTGGAAAAGCGATGCGAGCCGAAACCGTAACGAGCCGTACCACGCAGTGAAAAAGCGAAGCGAGCCGAAACCGCATCGAGCCGTACCACGCAGTGGAAAAGCGAAGCGAGCCGAAACCGTATCGAGCCGTACCACGCAGTGAAAAAGCGAAGCGAGCCGAAACCGCATCGAGCCGTACCCCACAGTGGAAAAGCGATGCGAGCCGAAACCGTAACGAGTCGTACCACGCAGTGAAAAAGCGAAGCGAGCCGAAACCGCATCGAGCCGTACCACGCAGTGGAAAAGCGATGCGAGCCGAAACCGTAACGAGCCGTACCACGCAGTGAAAAAGCGAAGCGAGCCGAAACCGCATCGAGCCGTACCACGCAGTGGAAAAGCGAAGCGAGCCGAAACCGTATCGAGCCGTACCACGCAGTGAAAAAGCGAAGCGAGCCGAAACCGTATCGAGTCGTACCACGCAGTGAAAAAGCGAAGCGAGCCGAAAACGAAACCGTATCGAGTCGTACCACGCAGTGGAAAAGCGATGCGAGCCGAAACCGTAACGAGTCGTACCCCACAGTGGAAAAGCGATGCGAGCCGAAACCGTAACGAGTCGTACCACGCAGTGAAAAAGCGAAGCGAGCCGAAAACGAAACCGTATCGAGTCGTACCACGCAGTGGAAAAGCGATGCGAGCCGAAACCGTAACGAGTCGTACCACGCAGTGAAAAAGCGAAGCCAGCCGAAACCGCATCGAGCCATACCACGCAGTGGAAAAGCGAAGCGTTTTCAGCACTGGAGCTTTCTTCAGTGGTGATTTTGTTCTTGAATACAGAGGTGAACTTCTGCGTTCAGAGGAGAGTCTTGCCCGAACTGAACACTACACTGAAGCTGAGAAAACGTTCCTGTTGGATTTTCAGTGGCATGGCAGAAATTGGTGGTGAGTAAAGAACTGTTGGATTGATGTAGTAGGGATGCTAAAATATCTGGAACTGTAAAATACTCAGGGTTGCGAGCCGAAACCATATCGAGTCGTACCCCACAGTGTAAAAGCGAAGCGAGCCGAAACCGGATCGAGCCGTACCCCACAGTGTAAAAGCGAAGCGAGCCGAAACCGTATCGAGTCGTACCACGCAGTGGAAAAGCGAAGCGAGCCGAAACCATATCGAGTCGTACCACGCAGTGGAAAAGCGAAGCGAGCCGAAACCGGATCAAGTCGTACCCCACAGTGGAAAAGCGAAGCGAGCCGAAACCGGATCAAGTCGTACCCCACAGTGGAAAAGCGAAGCGAGCCGAAACCGGATCGAGCCGTACCCCACAGTGGAAAAGCGAAGCGAGCCGAAACCGTATCGAGCCGTACCACGCAGTGGAAAAGCGAAGCGAGCCGAAACCGTATCGAGTCGTACCACGCAGTGGAAAAGCGAAGCGAGCCGAAACCGTATCGAGTCGTACCACGCAGTGGAAAAGCGAAGCGAGCCGAAACCGTATCGAGCCGTACCACGCAGTGGAAAAGCGAAGCGAGCCGAAACCGTATCGAGTCGTACCACGCAGTGGAAAAGCGAAGCGAGCCGAAACCATATCAAGTCGTACCACGCAGTGGAAAAGCGAAGCGAGCCGAAACCGTATCGAGCCGTACCACGCAGTGGAAAAGCGAAGCGAGCCGAAACCGTATCGAGTCGTACCACGCAGTGGAAAAGCGAAGCGAGCCGAAACCGTATCGAGTCGTACCACGCAGTGGAAAAGCGAAGCGAGCCGAAACCGTATCGAGCCGTACTACGCAGTGGAAAAGCGAAGCGAGCCGAAACCGTATCGAGTCGTACCCCACAGTGGAAGCGAAGCGAGCCGAAACCGCATCGAGCCGTACCACGCAGTGGAAAAGCGATGCGAGCCGAAACCGTAACGAGTCGTACCACGCAGTGAAAAAGCGAAGCGAGCCGAAACCGCATCGAGCCGTACCACGCAGTGGAAAAGCGATGCGAGCCGAAACCGTAACGAGCCGTACCACGCAGTGAAAAAGCGAAGCGAGCCGAAACCGCATCGAGCCGTACCACGCAGTGGAAAAGCGAAGCGAGCCGAAACCGTATCGAGCCGTACCACGCAGTGAAAAAGCGAAGCGAGCCGAAACCGTATCGAGCCGTACCACGCAGTGAAAAAGCGAAGCGAGCCGAAACCGTATCGAGTCGTACCACGCAGTGAAAAAGCGAAGCGAGCCGAAAACGAAACCGTATCGAGTCGTACCACGCAGTGGAAAAGCGATGCGAGCCGAAACCGTAACGAGTCGTACCCCACAGTGGAAAAGCGATGCGAGCCGAAACCGTAACGAGTCGTACCACGCAGTGAAAAAGCGAAGCGAGCCGAAAACGAAACCGTATCGAGTCGTACCACGCAGTGGAAAAGCGATGCGAGCCGAAACCGTAACGAGTCGTACCACGCAGTGAAAAAGCGAAGCGAGCCGAAACCGCATCGAGCCGTACCACGCAGTGGAAAAGCGAAGCGAGCCGAAACCGTATCGAGCCGTACCCCACAGTGGAAAAGCGAAGCGAGCCGAAACCGTATCGAGCCGTACCACGCAGTGGAAAAGCGATGCGAGCCGAAACCGTATCGAGCCGTACCACGCAGTGAAAAAGCGAAGCGAGCCGAAACCGCATCGAGCCATACCACGCAGTGGAAAAGCGAAGAGTTTTCAGCACTGGAGCTTTCTTCAGTGGTGATTTTGTTCTTGAATACAGAGGTGAACTTCTGCGTTCAGAGGAGAGTCTTGCCCGAACTGAAAACTACACTGAAGCTGAGAAAACGTTCCTGTTGGATTTTCAGTGGCATGGCAGAAATTGGTGGTGAGTAAAGAACTGTTGGATTGATGTAGTAGGGATGCTAAAATATCTGGAACTGTAAAATACTCAGGGTTGCGAGCCGAAACCATATCGAGTCGTACCCCACAGTGTAAAAGCGAAGCGAGCCGAAACCGGATCGAGCCGTACCCCACAGTGTAAAAGCGAAGCGAGCCGAAACCGTATCGAGTCGTACCACGCAGTGGAAAAGCGAAGCGAGCCGAAACCATATCGAGTCGTACCACGCAGTGGAAAAGCGAAGCGAGCCGAAACCGGATCAAGTCGTACCCCACAGTGGAAAAGCGAAGCGAGCCGAAACCGGATCAAGTCGTACCCCACAGTGGAAAAGCGAAGCGAGCCGAAACCGGATCGAGCCGTACCCCACAGTGGAAAAGCGAAGCGAGCCGAAACCGTATCGAGTCGTACCACGCAGTGGAAAAGCCAAGCGAGCCGAAACCGTATCGAGTCGTACCACGCAGTGGAAAAGCGAAGCGAGCCGAAACCGTATCGAGTCGTACCACGCAGTGGAAAAGCGAAGCGAGCCGAAACCGTATCGAGCCGTACCACGCAGTGGAAAAGCGAAGCGAGCCGAAACCGTATCGAGTCGTACCACGCAGTGGAAAAGCGAAGCGAGCCGAAACCATATCAAGTCGTACCACGCAGTGGAAAAGCGAAGCGAGCCGAAACCGTATCGAGCCGTACCACGCAGTGGAAAAGCGAAGCGAGCCGAAACCGTATCGAGTCGTACCACGCAGTGGAAAAGCGAAGCGAGCCGAAACCATATCAAGTCGTACCCCACAGTGGCAAAGCGAAGCGAGCCGAAACCGTATCGAGCCGTACCACGCAGTGAAAAAGCGAAGCGAGCCGAAACCGCATCGAGCCATACCACGCAGTGGAAAAGCGAAGCGTTTTCAGCACTGGAGCTTTCTTCAGTGGTGATTTTGTTCTTGAATACAGAGGTGAACTTCTGCGTTCAGAGGAGAGTCTTGCCCGAACTGAACACTACACTGAAGCTGAGAAAACGTTCCTGTTGGATTTTCAGTGGCATGGCAGAAATTGGTGGTGAGTAAAGAACTGTTGGATTGATGTAGTAGGGATGCTAAAATATCTGGAACTGTAAAATACTCAGGGTTGCGAGCCGAAACCATATCGAGTCGTACCCCACAGTGTAAAAGCGAAGCGAGCCGAAACCGTATCGAGTCGTACCCCACAGTGGCAAAGCGAAGCGAGCCGAAACCGTATCGAGTCGTACCACGCACTGAAAAAGCGAAGCGAGCCGAAACCGCATCGAGCCATACCACGCAGTGGAAAAGCGAAGCGTTTTCAGCACTGGAGCTTTCTTCAGTGGTGATTTTGTTCTTGAATACAGAGGTGAACTTCTGCGTTCAGAGGAGAGTCTTGCCCGAACTGAACACTACACTGAAGCTGAGAAAACGTTCCTGTTGGATTTTCAGTGGCATGGCAGAAATTGGTGGTGAGTAAAGAACTGTTGGATTGATGTAGTAGGGATGCTAAAATATCTGGAACTGTAAAATACTCAGGGTTGCGAGCCGAAACCATATCGAGTCGTACCCCACAGTGTAAAAGCGAAGCGAGCCGAAACCGGATCGAGCCGTACCCCACAGTGTAAAAGCGAAGCGAGCCGAAACCGTATCGAGTCGTACCACGCAGTGGAAAAGCGAAGCGAGCCGAAACCATATCGAGTCGTACCCCACAGTGGAAAAGCGAAGCGAGCCGAAACCGGATCAAGTCGTACCCCACAGTGGAAAAGCGAAGCGAGCCGAAACCGGATCGAGCCGTACCCCACAGTGGAAAAGCGAAGCGAGCCGAAACCGTATCGAGCCGTACCACGCAGTGGAAAAGCGAAGCGAGCCGAAACCGTATCGAGCCGTACCACGCAGTGGAAAAGCGAAGCGAGCCGAAACCGTATCGAGTCGTACCACGCAGTGGAAAAGCGAAGCGAGCCGAAACCGTATCGAGTCGTACCACGCAGTGGAAAAGCGAAGCGAGCCGAAACCGTATCGAGCCGTACCACGCAGTGGAAAAGCGAAGCGAGCCGAAACCGTATCGAGTCGTACCACGCAGTGGAAAAGCGAAGCGAGCCGAAACCATATCAAGTCGTACCACGCAGTGGAAAAGCGAAGCGAGCCGAAACCGTATCGAGCCGTACCACGCAGTGGAAAAGCGAAGCGAGCCGAAACCGTATCGAGTCGTACCACGCAGTGGAAAAGCGAAGCGAGCCGAAACCGTATCAAGTCGTACCCCACAGTGGCAAAGCGAAGCGAGCCGAAACCGTATCGAGTCGTACCACGCAGTGGAAAAGCGAAGCGAGCCGAAACCGTATCAAGTCGTACCCCACAGTGGCAAAGCGAAGCGAGCCGAAACCGTATCGAGTCGTACCACGCAGTGGAAAAGCGAAGCGAGCCGAAACCGTATCAAGTCGTACCCCACAGTGGCAAAGCGAAGCGAGCCGAAACCGTATCGAGTCGTACCACGCAGTGGAAAAGCGAAGCGAGCCGAAACCGTATCAAGTCGTACCACGCAGTGGAAAAGCGAAGCGAGCCGAAACCGGATCGAGCCGTACCCCACAGTGTAAAAGCGAAGCGAGCCGAAACCGTATCAAGTCGTACCACGCAGTGGAAAAGCGAAGCGAGCCGAAACCGTATCGAGCCGTACCACGCAGTGGAAAAGCGAAGCGAGCCGAAACCGTATCGAGTCGTACCACGCAGTGGAAAAGCGAAGCGAGCCGAAACCGTATCAAGTCGTACCCCACAGTGGAAAAGCGAAGCGAGCCGAAACCATATCAAGTCGTACCCCACAGTGGCAAAGCGAAGCGAGCCGAAACCGTATCGAGCCGTACCACGCAGTGAAAAAGCGAAGCGAGCCGAAACCGCATCGAGCCGTACCACGCAGTGGAAAAGCGAAACGTTTTCAGCACTGGAGCTTTCTTCAGTGGTGATTTTGTTCTTGAATACAGAGGTGAACTTCTGCGTTCAGAGGAGAGTCTTGCCCGAACTGAACACTACACTGAAGCTGAGAAAACGTTCCTGTTGGATTTTCAGTGGCATGGCAGAAATTGGTGGTGAGTAAAGAACTGTTGGATTGATGTAGTAGGGATGCTAAAATATCTGGAACTGTAAAATACTCAGGGTTGCGAGCCGAAACCATATCGAGTCGTACCCCACAGTGTAAAAGCGAAGCGAGCCGAAACCGTATCGAGTCGTACCCCACAGTGGAAAAGCGAAGCGAGCCGAAACCGTATCGAGTCGTACCACGCAGTGGAAAAGCGAAGCGAGCCGAAACCGTATCGAGTCGTACCACGCAGTGGAAAAGCGAAGCGAGCCGAAACCGTATCGAGCCGTACCACGCAGTGGAAAAGCGAAGCGAGCCGAAACCGTATCGAGTCGTACCACGCAGTGGAAAAGCGAAGCGAGCCGAAACCGTATCGAGCCGTACCCCACAGTGGAAAAGCGATGCGAGCCGAAACCGTAACGAGTCGTACCACGCAGTGAAAAAGCGAAGCGAGCCGAAACCGCATCGAGCCGTACCACGCAGTGGAAAAGCGATGCGAGCCGAAACCGTAACGAGCCGTACCACGCAGTGAAAAAGCGAAGCGAGCCGAAACCGCATCGAGCCGTACCACGCAGTGGAAAAGCGAAGCGAGCCGAAACCGTATCGAGCCGTACCACGCAGTGAAAAAGCGAAGCGAGCCGAAACCGTATCGAGTCGTACCACGCAGTGAAAAAGCGAAGCGAGCCGAAAACGAAACCGTATCGAGTCGTACCACGCAGTGGAAAAGCGATGCGAGCCGAAACCGTAACGAGTCGTACCCCACAGTGGAAAAGCGATGCGAGCCGAAACCGTAACGAGTCGTACCACGCAGTGAAAAACCGAAGCGAGCCGAAAACGAAACCGTATCGAGTCGTACCACGCAGTGGAAAAGCGATGCGAGCCGAAACCGTAACGAGTCGTACCACGCAGTGAAAAAGCGAAGCCAGCCGAAACCGCATCGAGCCATACCACGCAGTGGAAAAGCGAAGCGTTTTCAGCACTGGAGCTTTCTTCAGTGGTGATTTTGTTCTTGAATACAGAGGTGAACTTCTGCGTTCAGAGGAGAGTCTTGCCCGAACTGAACACTACACTGAAGCTGAGAAAACGTTCCTGTTGGATTTTCAGTGGCATGGCAGAAATTGGTGGTGAGTAAAGAACTGTTGGATTGATGTAGTAGGGATGCTAAAATATCTGGAACTGTAAAATACTCAGGGTTGCGAGCCGAAACCATATCGAGTCGTACCCCACAGTGTAAAAGCGAAGCGAGCCGAAACCGGATCGAGCCGTACCCCACAGTGTAAAAGCGAAGCGAGCCGAAACCGTATCGAGTCGTACCACGCAGTGGAAAAGCGAAGCGAGCCGAAACCATATCGAGTCGTACCACGCAGTGGAAAAGCGAAGCGAGCCGAAACCGGATCAAGTCGTACCCCACAGTGGAAAAGCGAAGCGAGCCGAAACCGGATCAAGTCGTACCCCACAGTGGAAAAGCGAAGCGAGCCGAAACCGGATCGAGCCGTACCCCACAGTGGAAAAGCGAAGCGAGCCGAAACCGTATCGAGCCGTACCACGCAGTGGAAAAGCGAAGCGAGCCGAAACCGTATCGAGTCGTACCACGCAGTGGAAAAGCGAAGCGAGCCGAAACCGTATCGAGTCGTACCACGCAGTGGAAAAGCGAAGCGAGCCGAAACCGTATCGAGTCGTACCACGCAGTGGAAAAGCGAAGCGAGCCGAAACCGTATCGAGCCGTACCACGCAGTGGAAAAGCGAAGCGAGCCGAAACCGTATCGAGTCGTACCACGCAGTGGAAAAGCGAAGCGAGCCGAAACCATATCAAGTCGTACCACGCAGTGGAAAAGCGAAGCGAGCCGAAACCGTATCGAGCCGTACCACGCAGTGGAAAAGCGAAGCGAGCCGAAACCGTATCGAGTCGTACCACGCAGTGGAAAAGCGAAGCGAGCCGAAACCGTATCGAGCCGTACCACGCAGTGAAAAAGCGAAGCGAGCCGAAACCGTATCGAGTCGTACCACGCAGTGAAAAAGCGAAGCGAGCCGAAAACGAAACCGTATCGAGTCGTACCACGCAGTGGAAAAGCGATGCGAGCCGAAACCGTAACGAGTCGTACCCCACAGTGGAAAAGCGATGCGAGCCGAAACCGTAACGAGTCGTACCACGCAGTGAAAAAGCGAAGCGAGCCGAAAACGAAACCGTATCGAGTCGTACCACGCAGTGGAAAAGCGATGCGAGCCGAAACCGTAACGAGTCGTACCACGCAGTGAAAAAGCGAAGCGAGCCGAAACCGCATCGAGCCGTACCACGCAGTGGAAAAGCGAAGCGAGCCGAAACCGTATCGAGCCGTACCCCACAGTGGAAAAGCGAAGCGAGCCGAAACCGTATCGAGCCGTACCACGCAGTGGAAAAGCGATGCGAGCCGAAACCGTATCGAGCCGTACCACGCAGTGAAAAAGCGAAGCGAGCCGAAACCGCATCGAGCCATACCACGCAGTGGAAAAGCGAAGAGTTTTCAGCACTGGAGCTTTCTTCAGTGGTGATTTTGTTCTTGAATACAGAGGTGAACTTCTGCGTTCAGAGGAGAGTCTTGCCCGAACTGAACACTACACTGAAGCTGAGAAAACGTTCCTGTTGGATTTTCAGTGGCATGGCAGAAATTGGTGGTGAGTAAAGAACTGTTGGATTGATGTAGTAGGGATGCTAAAATATCTGGAACTGTAAAATACTCAGGGTTGCGAGCCGAAACCATATCGAGTCGTACCCCACAGTGTAAAAGCGAAGCGAGCCGAAACCGGATCGAGCCGTACCCCACAGTGTAAAAGCGAAGCGAGCCGAAACCGTATCGAGTCGTACCACGCAGTGGAAAAGCGAAGCGAGCCGAAACCATATCGAGTCGTACCACGCAGTGGAAAAGCGAAGCGAGCCGAAACCGGATCAAGTCGTACCCCACAGTGGAAAAGCGAAGCGAGCCGAAACCGGATCAAGTCGTACCCCACAGTGGAAAAGCGAAGCGAGCCGAAACCGCATCGAGCCGTACCACGCAGTGGAAAAGCGATGCGAGCCGAAACCGTAACGAGTCGTACCACGCAGTGAAAAAGCGAAGCGAGCCGAAACCGCATCGAGCCGTACCACGCAGTGGAAAAGCGATGCGAGCCGAAACCGTAACGAGCCGTACCACGCAGTGAAAAAGCGAAGCGAGCCGAAACCGCATCGAGCCGTACCACGCAGTGGAAAAGCGAAGCGAGCCGAAACCGTATCGAGCCGTACCACGCAGTGAAAAAGCGAAGCGAGCCGAAACCGTATCGAGTCGTACCACGCAGTGAAAAAGCGAAGCGAGCCGAAAACGAAACCGTATCGAGTCGTACCACGCAGTGGAAAAGCGATGCGAGCCGAAACCGTAACGAGTCGTACCCCACAGTGGAAAAGCGATGCGAGCCGAAACCGTAACGAGTCGTACCACGCAGTGAAAAAGCGAAGCGAGCCGAAAACGAAACCGTATCGAGTCGTACCACGCAGTGGAAAAGCGATGCGAGCCGAAACCGTAACGAGTCGTACCACGCAGTGAAAAAGCGAAGCGAGCCGAAACCGCATCGAGCCGTACCACGCAGTGGAAAAGCGAAGCGAGCCGAAACCGTATCGAGCCGTACCCCACAGTGGAAAAGCGAAGCGAGCCGAAACCGTATCGAGCCGTACCACGCAGTGGAAAAGCGATGCGAGCCGAAACCGTATCGAGCCGTACCACGCAGTGAAAAAGCGAAGCGAGCCGAAACCGCATCGAGCCATACCACGCAGTGGAAAAGCGAAGAGTTTTCAGCACTGGAGCTTTCTTCAGTGGTGATTTTGTTCTTGAATACAGAGGTGAACTTCTGCGTTCAGAGGAGAGTCTTGCCCGAACTGAACACTACACTGAAGCTGAGAAAACGTTCCTGTTGGATTTTCAGTGGCATGGCAGAAATTGGTGGTGAGTAAAGAACTGTTGGATTGATGTAGTAGGGATGCTAAAATATCTGGAACTGTAAAATACTCAGGGTTGCGAGCCGAAACCATATCGAGTCGTACCCCACAGTGTAAAAGCGAAGCGAGCCGAAACCGGATCGAGCCGTACCCCACAGTGTAAAAGCGAAGCGAGCCGAAACCGTATCGAGTCGTACCACGCAGTGGAAAAGCGAAGCGAGCCGAAACCATATCGAGTCGTACCACGCAGTGGAAAAGCGAAGCGAGCCGAAACCGGATCAAGTCGTACCCCACAGTGGAAAAGCGAAGCGAGCCGAAACCGGATCAAGTCGTACCCCACAGTGGAAAAGCGAAGCGAGCCGAAACCGGATCGAGCCGTACCCCACAGTGGAAAAGCGAAGCGAGCCGAAACCGTATCGAGTCGTACCACGCAGTGGAAAAGCGAAGCGAGCCGAAACCGTATCGAGTCGTACCACGCAGTGGAAAAGCGAAGCGAGCCGAAACCGTATCGAGTCGTACCACGCAGTGGAAAAGCGAAGCGAGCCGAAACCGTATCGAGCCGTACCACGCAGTGGAAAAGCGAAGCGAGCCGAAACCGTATCGAGTCGTACCACGCAGTGGAAAAGCGAAGCGAGCCGAAACCATATCAAGTCGTACCACGCAGTGGAAAAGCGAAGCGAGCCGAAACCGTATCGAGCCGTACCACGCAGTGGAAAAGCGAAGCGAGCCGAAACCGTATCGAGTCGTACCACGCAGTGGAAAAGCGAAGCGAGCCGAAACCATATCAAGTCGTACCCCACAGTGGCAAAGCGAAGCGAGCCGAAACCGTATCGAGCCGTACCACGCAGTGAAAAAGCGAAGCGAGCCGAAACCGCATCGAGCCATACCACGCAGTGGAAAAGCGAAGCGTTTTCAGCACTGGAGCTTTCTTCAGTGGTGATTTTGTTCTTGAATACAGAGGTGAACTTCTGCGTTCAGAGGAGAGTCTTGCCCGAACTGAACACTACACTGAAGCTGAGAAAACGTTCCTGTTGGATTTTCAGTGGCATGGCAGAAATTGGTGGTGAGTAAAGAACTGTTGGATTGATGTAGTAGGGATGCTAAAATATCTGGAACTGTAAAATACTCAGGGTTGCGAGCCGAAACCATATCGAGTCGTACCCCACAGTGTAAAAGCGAAGCGAGCCGAAACCGTATCGAGTCGTACCCCACAGTGGCAAAGCGAAGCGAGCCGAAACCGTATCGAGTCGTACCACGCACTGAAAAAGCGAAGCGAGCCGAAACCGCATCGAGCCATACCACGCAGTGGAAAAGCGAAGCGTTTTCAGCACTGGAGCTTTCTTCAGTGGTGATTTTGTTCTTGAATACAGAGGTGAACTTCTGCGTTCAGAGGAGAGTCTTGCCCGAACTGAACACTACACTGAAGCTGAGAAAACGTTCCTGTTGGATTTTCAGTGGCATGGCAGAAATTGGTGGTGAGTAAAGAACTGTTGGATTGATGTAGTAGGGATGCTAAAATATCTGGAACTGTAAAATACTCAGGGTTGCGAGCCGAAACCATATCGAGTCGTACCCCACAGTGTAAAAGCGAAGCGAGCCGAAACCGTATCGAGCCGTACCCCACAGTGTAAAAGCGAAGCGAGCCGAAACCGTATCGAGTCGTACCACGCAGTGGAAAAGCGAAGCGAGCCGAAACCATATCGAGTCGTACCCCACAGTGGAAAAGCGAAGCGAGCCGAAACCGGATCAAGTCGTACCCCACAGTGGAAAAGCGAAGCGAGCCGAAACCGGATCGAGCCGTACCCCACAGTGGAAAAGCGAAGCGAGCCGAAACCGTATCGAGCCGTACCACGCAGTGGAAAAGCGAAGCGAGCCGAAACCGTATCGAGTCGTACCACGCAGTGGAAAAGCGAAGCGAGCCGAAACCGTATCGAGCCGTACCACGCAGTGGAAAAGCGAAGCGAGCCGAAACCGTATCGAGTCGTACCCCACAGTGGAAAAGCGAAGCGAGCCGAAACCGTATCGAGTCGTACCACGCAGTGGAAAAGCGAAGCGAGCCGAAACCATATGAAGTCGTACCACGCAGTGGAAAAGCGAAGCGAGCCGAAACCGTATCGAGCCGTACCACGCAGTGGAAAAGCGAAGCGAGCCGAAACCGTATCGAGTCGTACCACGCAGTGAAAAAGCGAAGCGAGCCGAAAACGAAACCGTATCGAGTCGTACCACGCAGTGGAAAAGCGATGCGAGCCGAAACCGTAACGAGTCGTACCCCACAGTGGAAAAGCGATGCGAGCCGAAACCGTAACGAGTCGTACCACGCAGTGAAAAAGCGAAGCGAGCCGAAAACGAAACCGTATCGAGTCGTACCACGCAGTGGAAAAGCGATGCGAGCCGAAACCGTAACGAGTCGTACCACGCAGTGAAAAAGCGAAGCCAGCCGAAACCGCATCGAGCCATACCACGCAGTGGAAAAGCGAAGCGTTTTCAGCACTGGAGCTTTCTTCAGTGGTGATTTTGTTCTTGAATACAGAGGTGAACTTCTGCGTTCAGAGGAGAGTCTTGCCCGAACTGAACACTACACTGAAGCTGAGAAAACGTTCCTGTTGGATTTTCAGTGGCATGGCAGAAATTGGTGGTGAGTAAAGAACTGTTGGATTGATGTAGTAGGGATGCTAAAATATCTGGAACTGTAAAATACTCAGGGTTGCGAGCCGAAACCATATCGAGTCGTACCCCACAGTGTAAAAGCGAAGCGAGCCGAAACCGGATCGAGCCGTACCCCACAGTGTAAAAGCGAAGCGAGCCGAAACCGTATCGAGTCGTACCACGCAGTGAAAAAGCGAAGCGAGCCTAAACCATATCGAGTCGTACCACGCAGTGGAAAAGCGAAGCGAGCCGAAACCGGATCAAGTCGTACCCCACAGTGGAAAAGCGAAGCGAGCCGAAACCGGATCAAGTCGTACCCCACAGTGGAAAAGCGAAGCGAGCCGAAACCGGATCGAGCCGTACCCCACAGTGGAAAAGCGAAGCGAGCCGAAACCGTATCGAGCCGTACCACGCAGTGGAAAAGCGAAGCGAGCCGAAACCGTATCGAGTCGTACCACGCAGTGGAAAAGCGAAGCGAGCCGAAACCGTATCGAGTCGTACCACGCAGTGGAAAAGCGAAGCGAGCCGAAACCGTATCGAGCCGTACCACGCAGTGGAAAAGCGAAGCGAGCCGAAACCGTATCGAGTCGTACCACGCAGTGGAAAAGCGAAGCGAGCCGAAACCATATCAAGTCGTACCACGCAGTGGAAAAGCGAAGCGAGCCGAAACCGTATCGAGCCGTACCACGCAGTGGAAAAGCGAAGCGAGCCGAAACCGTATCGAGCCGTACCACGCAGTGGAAAAGCGAAGCGAGCCGAAACCGTATCGAGTCGTACCACGCAGTGGAAAAGCGAAGCGAGCCGAAACCGTATCGAGTCGTACCACGCAGTGGAAAAGCGAAGCGAGCCGAAACCGTATCGAGCCGTACTACGCAGTGGAAAAGCGAAGCGAGCCGAAACCGTATCGAGTCGTACCCCACAGTGGAAGCGAAGCGAGCCGAAACCGTATCGAGCCGTACCACGCAGTGGAAAAGCGATGCGAGCCGAAACCGTAACGAGTCGTACCACGCAGTGAAAAAGCGAAGCGAGCCGAAACCGCATCGAGCCGTACCACGCAGTGGAAAAGCGATACGAGCCGAAACCGTAACGAGCCGTACCACGCAGTGAAAAAGCGAAGCGAGCCGAAACCGCATCGAGCCGTACCACGCAGTGGAAAAGCGAAGCGAGCCGAAACCGTATCGAGCCGTACCACGCAGTGAAAAAGCGAAGCGAGCCGAAACCGTATCGAGTCGTACCACGCAGTGAAAAAGCGAAGCGAGCCGAAAACGAAACCGTATCGAGTCGTACCACGCAGTGGAAAAGCGATGCGAGCCGAAACCGTAACGAGTCGTACCCCACAGTGGAAAAGCGATGCGAGCCGAAACCGTAACGAGTCGTACCACGCAGTGGAAAAGCGATGCGAGCCGAAACCGTAACGAGTCGTACCACGCAGTGAAAAAGCGAAGCGAGCCGAAACCGCATCGAGCCGTACCACGCAGTGGAAAAGCGAAGCGAGCCGAAACCGTATCGAGCCGTACCCCACAGTGGAAAAGCGAAGCGAGCCGAAACCGTATCGAGCCGTACCACGCAGTGGAAAAGCGATGCGAGCCGAAACCGTATCGAGCCGTACCACGCAGTGAAAAAGCGAAGCGAGCCGAAACCGCATCGAGCCGTACCACGCAGTGGAAAAGCGATGCGAGCCGAAACCGTAACGAGCCGTACCACGCAGTGAAAAAGCGAAGCGAGCCGAAACCGCATCGAGCCGTACCACGCAGTGGAAAAGCGAAGCGAGCCGAAACCGTATCGAGCCGTACCACGCAGTGAAAAAGCGAAGCGAGCCGAAACCGTATCGAGTCGTACCACGCAGTGAAAAAGCGAAGCGAGCCGAAAACGAAACCGTATCGAGTCGTACCACGCAGTGGAAAAGCGATGCGAGCCGAAACCGTAACGAGTCGTACCCCACAGTGGAAAAGCGATGCGAGCCGAAACCGTAACGAGTCGTACCACGCAGTGAAAAAGCGAAGCGAGCCGAAAACGAAACCGTATCGAGTCGTACCACGCAGTGGAAAAGCGATGCGAGCCGAAACCGTAACGAGTCGTACCACGCAGTGAAAAAGCGAAGCCAGCCGAAACCGCATCGAGCCATACCACGCAGTGGAAAAGCGAAGCGTTTTCAGCACTGGAGCTTTCTTCAGTGGTGATTTTGTTCTTGAATACAGAGGTGAACTTCTGCGTTCAGAGGAGAGTCTTGCCCGAACTGAACACTACACTGAAGCTGAGAAAACGTTCCTGTTGGATTTTCAGTGGCATGGCAGAAATTGGTGGTGAGTAAAGAACTGTTGGATTGATGTAGTAGGGATGCTAAAATATCTGGAACTGTAAAATACTCAGGGTTGCGAGCCGAAACCATATCGAGTCGTACCCCACAGTGTAAAAGCGAAGCGAGCCGAAACCGGATCGAGCCGTACCCCACAGTGTAAAAGCGAAGCGAGCCGAAACCGTATCGAGTCGTACCACGCAGTGGAAAAGCGAAGCGAGCCGAAACCATATCGAGTCGTACCACGCAGTGGAAAAGCGAAGCGAGCCGAAACCGGATCAAGTCGTACCCCACAGTGGAAAAGCGAAGCGAGCCGAAACCGGATCAAGTCGTACCCCACAGTGGAAAAGCGAAGCGAGCCGAAACCGGATCGAGCCGTACCCCACAGTGGAAAAGCGAAGCGAGCCGAAACCGTATCGAGCCGTACCACGCAGTGGAAAAGCGAAGCGAGCCGAAACCGTATCGAGTCGTACCACGCAGTGGAAAAGCGAAGCGAGCCGAAACCGTATCGAGTCGTACCACGCAGTGGAAAAGCGAAGCGAGCCGAAACCGTATCGAGCCGTACCACGCAGTGGAAAAGCGAAGCGAGCCGAAACCGTATCGAGTCGTACCACGCAGTGGAAAAGCGAAGCGAGCCGAAACCATATCAAGTCGTACCACGCAGTGGAAAAGCGAAGCGAGCCGAAACCGTATCGAGCCGTACCACGCAGTGGAAAAGCGAAGCGAGCCGAAACCGTATCGAGTCGTACCACGCAGTGGAAAAGCGAAGCGAGCCGAAACCGTATCGAGTCGTACCACGCAGTGGAAAAGCGAAGCGAGCCGAAACCGTATCGAGCCGTACCACGCAGTGGAAAAGCGAAGCGAGCCGAAACCGTATCGAGCCGTACCACGCAGTGGAAAAGCGAAGCGAGCCGAAACCGTATCGAGCCGTACTACGCAGTGGAAAAGCGAAGCGAGCCGAAACCGTATCGAGTCGTACCCCACAGTGGAAGCGAAGCGAGCCGAAACCGTATCGAGCCGTACCACGCAGTGGAAAAGCGATGCGAGCCGAAACCGTAACGAGTCGTACTACGCAGTGGAAAAGCGAAGCGAGCCGAAACCGCATCGAGTCGTACCACGCAGTGGAAAAGCGAAGCGTTTTCAGCACTGGAGCTTTCTTCAGTGGTGATTTTGTTCTTGAATACAGAGGTGAACTTCTGCGTTCAGAGGAGAGTCTTGCCCGAACTGAACACTACACTGAAGCTGAGAAAACGTTCCTGTTGGATTTTCAGTGGCATGGCAGAAATTGGTGGTGAGTAAAGAACTGTTGGATTGATGTAGTAGGGATGCTAAAATATCTGGAACTGTAAAATACTCAGGGTTGCGAGCCGAAACCATATCGAGTCGTACCCCACAGTGTAAAAGCGAAGCGAGCCGAAACCGGATCGAGCCGTACCCCACAGTGTAAAAGCGAAGCGAGCCGAAACCGTATCGAGTCGTACCACGCAGTGGAAAAGCGAAGCGAGCCGAAACCATATCGAGTCGTACCACGCAGTGGAAAAGCGAAGCGAGCCGAAACCGGATCAAGTCGTACCCCACAGTGGAAAAGCGAAGCGAGCCGAAACCGGATCAAGTCGTACCCCACAGTGGAAAAGCGAAGCGAGCCGAAACCGGATCGAGCCGTACCCCACAGTGGAAAAGCGAAGCGAGCCGAAACCGTATCGAGTCGTACCACGCAGTGGAAAAGCGAAGCGAGCCGAAACCGTATCGAGTCGTACCACGCAGTGGAAAAGCGAAGCGAGCCGAAACCGTATCGAGCCGTACCACGCAGTGGAAAAGCGAAGCGAGCCGAAACCGTATCGAGTCGTACCCCACAGTGGAAGCGAAGCGAGCCGAAACCGTATCGAGCCGTACCACGCAGTGGAAAAGCGATGCGAGCCGAAACCGTAACGAGTCGTACCACGCAGTGAAAAAGCGAAGCGAGCCGAAACCGCATCGAGCCGTACCACGCAGTGGAAAAGCGATGCGAGCCGAAACCGTAACGAGCCGTACCACGCAGTGAAAAAGCGAAGCGAGCCGAAACCGCATCGAGCCGTACCACGCAGTGGAAAAGCGAAGCGAGCCGAAACCGTATCGAGCCGTACCACGCAGTGAAAAAGCGAAGCGAGCCGAAACCGTATCGAGTCGTACCACGCAGTGAAAAAGCGAAGCGAGCCGAAAACGAAACCGTATCGAGTCGTACCACGCAGTGGAAAAGCGATGCGAGCCGAAACCGTAACGAGTCGTACCCCACAGTGGAAAAGCGATGCGAGCCGAAACCGTAACGAGTCGTACCACGCAGTGAAAAAGCGAAGCGAGCCGAAAACGAAACCGTATCGAGTCGTACCACGCAGTGGAAAAGCGATGCGAGCCGAAACCGTAACGAGTCGTACCACGCAGTGAAAAAGCGAAGCGAGCCGAAACCGCATCGAGCCGTACCACGCAGTGGAAAAGCGAAGCGAGCCGAAACCGTATCGAGCCGTACCCCACAGTGGAAAAGCGAAGCGAGCCGAAACCGTATCGAGCCGTACCACGCAGTGGAAAAGCGATGCTAGCCGAAACCGTATCGAGCCGTACCACGCAGTGAAAAAGCGAAGCGAGCCGAAACCGCATCGAGCCATACCACGCAGTGGAAAAGCGAAGCGTTTTCAGCACTGGAGCTTTCTTCAGTGGTGATTTTGTTCTTGAATACAGAGGTGAACTTCTGCGTTCAGAGGAGAGTCTTGCCCGAACTGAACACTACACTGAAGCTGAGAAAACGTTCCTGTTGGATTTTCAGTGGCATGGCAGAAATTGGTGGTGAGTAAAGAACTGTTGGATTGATGTAGTAGGGATGCTAAAATATCTGGAACTGTAAAATACTCAGGGTTGCGAGCCGAAACCATATCGAGTCGTACCCCACAGTGTAAAAGCGAAGCGAGCCGAAACCGGATCGAGCCGTACCCCACAGTGTAAAAGCGAAGCGAGCCGAAACCGTATCGAGTCGTACCACGCAGTGGAAAAGCGAAGCGAGCCGAAACCATATCGAGTCGTACCACGCAGTGGAAAAGCGAAGCGAGCCGAAACCGGATCAAGTCGTACCCCACAGTGGAAAAGCGAAGCGAGCCGAAACCGGATCAAGTCGTACCCCACAGTGGAAAAGCGAAGCGAGCCGAAACCGGATCGAGCCGTACCCCACAGTGGAAAAGCGAAGCGAGCCGAAACCGTATCGAGTCGTACCACGCAGTGGAAAAGCGAAGCGAGCCGAAACCGTATCGAGTCGTACCACGCAGTGGAAAAGCGAAGCGAGCCGAAACCGTATCGAGTCGTACCACGCAGTGGAAAAGCGAAGCGAGCCGAAACCGTATCGAGCCGTACCACGCAGTGGAAAAGCGAAGCGAGCCGAAACCGTATCGAGTCGTACCACGCAGTGGAAAAGCGAAGCGAGCCGAAACCATATCAAGTCGTACCACGCAGTGGAAAAGCGAAGCGAGCCGAAACCGTATCGAGCCGTACCACGCAGTGGAAAAGCGAAGCGAGCCGAAACCGTATCGAGTCGTACCACGCAGTGGAAAAGCGAAGCGAGCCGAAACCATATCAAGTCGTACCCCACAGTGGCAAAGCGAAGCGAGCCGAAACCGTATCGAGCCGTACCACGCAGTGAAAAAGCGAAGCGAGCCGAAACCGCATCGAGCCATACCACGCAGTGGAAAAGCGAAGCGTTTTCAGCACTGGAGCTTTCTTCAGTGGTGATTTTGTTCTTGAATACAGAGGTGAACTTCTGCGTTCAGAGGAGAGTCTTGCCCGAACTGAACACTACACTGAAGCTGAGAAAACGTTCCTGTTGGATTTTCAGTGGCATGGCAGAAATTGGTGGTGAGTAAAGAACTGTTGGATTGATGTAGTAGGGATGCTAAAATATCTGGAACTGTAAAATACTCAGGGTTGCGAGCCGAAACCATATCGAGTCGTACCCCACAGTGTAAAAGCGAAGCGAGCCGAAACCGTATCGAGTCGTACCCCACAGTGGCAAAGCGAAGCGAGCCGAAACCGTATCGAGTCGTACCACGCACTGAAAAAGCGAAGCGAGCCGAAACCGCATCGAGCCATACCACGCAGTGGAAAAGCGAAGCGTTTTCAGCACTGGAGCTTTCTTCAGTGGTGATTTTGTTCTTGAATACAGAGGTGAACTTCTGCGTTCAGAGGAGAGTCTTGCCCGAACTGAACACTACACTGAAGCTGAGAAAACGTTCCTGTTGGATTTTCAGTGGCATGGCAGAAATTGGTGGTGAGTAAAGAACTGTTGGATTGATGTAGTAGGGATGCTAAAATATCTGGAACTGTAAAATACTCAGGGTGTGTTCATGATTGTAGTTCTGTACATTTGGTCCGGGTCTGCTTAGTGTTCAGATTGGCATTTCTATCGTCGAACCTGTTATGCTTTACCAGTTTGTCCTTTTTAGGGTCACATCTTCCTGTTTTTGGTTCGTTTACATGTCTCTGGTCCATGTTACGTTCATATTTCATTCGAACCGCACCAGAGTTCGTTTGGAAGCCAACTGAGACCCATTATTATATATCTCGGTCCGCTTGTTTGGTGGCACCAAGTTTCAGATGGTAGCGTTTACACTTATTCAAATGAACCAGTTTAAACAAACATCCCAGGTGTAAACACACCCTAATACTTAAAATTCACCATGAACTGACATAAAGAGTACTGAGTGTGCTTGATTGCTTGATTAGTACACGTTTCGAGTCTATCGACTTCGGGTTCAAGTAATTTGCTTATCACGTGACAGCCCCATAGGCTGAGCTATGCAGTCGGTACCGGATACAGAATTGATTAGTTCATCTTTTGAGACTTCGGGGACTCGAGAGATGAACTAATCATTTCTGTTTCCAGTACAGAACCAATAGGATGTTGCGCATGCAAGGTCAACACAAAATTAACAAATCACTCTGAGACAACTCAGTAGTCCCGAGTCATATTAAAGATTCTTTCAAAATGAACAAAGTATGTATCCTCACTTATGTAAAATGTACCCACAATAAAAAATAAAAAAAACAAGAAATGACTTAGATGGGATGGAGTAAATGTAGCGCCTTACTACCAACCTCTGCTAGTTAAAAGAGTAGTCTTTCTTTCTTTAGTAGAAAATAAAAAAAGGTTTTTGAGGAAAACATTACAGGAAAATTAGGAGATTTTTCTCCATATAGTGACTTCAATGGGGTCCAACAGTTTAAAGGTCCAAATGTGAGTTTCAGTGCAGCTTCATAGTCTCGACACGGTCCAGCCAAGGAAGAGACTTATCTACACAAACCAGCTGACATTTTATAACAAAATACACATTTATATACTTTTTAACCACAAATGCTGGTCTTGCACTAGCTCGATGCACCACAAAAACTCTCGTTTTCTCCTCCAACTTCAAAATCGTCAGACATCGTTTTTTGAATGATGTTAGACTTAGTCTTTGCCTGTTTGCTTTGTAAACACTAGATCGGTGCTTCTGCCTACCTTCCTCGTGACCTTTCAATGTGATTATGTAATGTGTCGCATAACAGCTCATGCAGAACGAGCATTTGTGGTTAATAGTATATAAATGTTTATTTTGTTATAAAATGTCGGCTGCTTTGTGTAGATGAGACTCTTATTCCTCGGCTGGATCGTGTCAAGACTTTGAAGCTGCACTGAAACTTTAATTTGGACCTTCAACCCGTTGGACCCTATTGAAGTCACTATTTGGAGAAAAATCTCCTCATTTTCCTGTAATGCTTTCCTCAAAAACCTTTAAGGATTTAATTTATTAGGTTAAAAAATCTTCATTTCTTTTCCACTGAAGAAAGAAAGACATGACCATCTTTAGGGCTGTAATCTCCAAGTCTATTATTGGTCTATACGTTCTGGCTCGACCAAAATTCTGATTGTTCAATTTTTTACCATGTTCATTTTATCAGGTGGAAAGCACTAATTGCTAATGGGGGTGTTTTCAGAGCACCTGTTTCACAGGTACAGTCTGTCTTAAGATAACCCCCCTTGTTTTCACTTCTTTTGGATTAGCCTAACCCACTGGAGAAGAAAGACAGATTGAAGAAAGTAGGATACTAGAAGGTTTGCTGAATATTATTTATTTAATTGTGAGAGCGTTTAATTCATAGTCAGTCCTCTTCTACCATGTCAACAAAGACATTAGCAGTGTGGCAGCATTTTAAAAAAAGTTAATAGTCTATTCGTGTCTCAGACATGAAGCTGAGGTCCTGTGTTCGGCTGCACAGAGCGGCTGAAATGATAGTGTCTGTCAGTTATTATAATATAACAAAAACAATTGTCTAAATTATGTTGCAAAAAAAAATGGCAAAATTGTGTTATTTCAAATGTAGGCACGTGGCAAGCGCGCGCTGGCGTGACCACAACATTACCCAACATCAAATGGCAAACGTAACGAAACTGTGCTGCCCATTATTTTGTGTTTCATGGACCATTTATCAGTTTGGACCAATGCAGCGTGAGCCGATCTCGATCAAGCGACACTGTTACTACAGAGCGCTAAGACATCCAGTAAAGAAAGCATAATTCACCACAGAAGTAATAACATCTGTTTCGAAAACTTACCGAACTGTGACACCAGTCTGTCGTACCGAACTGTGACACCAGTCTGTCGTACCGAACCGTGACACCAGGAACCGTGACACCAGTGTATCGTACCGAATCGTGACACCAGTCTGTCGTACCGAACCGTGACACCAGGAACCGTGACACCAGTGTATCGTACCGAACCGTGACACCAGTGTGTCGTACCGAATCGTGACACCAGTCTGTCGTACTGAATCGTGACACCAGTCTGTCGTACCGAACCGTGACACCAGGAACCGTGACACCAGTGTATCGTACCGAACCGTGACACCAGGAACCGTGACACCAGTGTATCGTACCGAACCGTGACACCAGTGTGTCGTACCGAACCGTGACACCAGTGTGTTGTACCGAACCGTGGCACCAGGAACCGTGACACCAGTGTGTCGTACCGAACTGTGACACCAGTGTGTTGTACCGAACTGTGACACCAGTGTGTCGTACCGAACTGTGACACCAGTGTGTTGTACCGAACCGTGACACCAGTGTGTCGTACCGAACTGTGACACCAGTGTGTCGTACCGAACCGTGACACCAGTGTCGTACCGAACCGTGACACCAGTGTATCGTATCGAACCGTGACACCAGCGTGTCGTACCGAACCGTGACACCAGTGTGTTGTATCGAACCGTGACACCAGTGTGTCGTACCGAACCGTGACACCAGTGTGTTGTACCGAACCATGGCACCAGGAACCGTGACACCAGTGTATCGTACCGAACCGTGACACCAGTGTATCGTATCGAACCGTGACACCAGGAACCGTGACGCCAGTGTGTTGTACCGAACCGTGACACCAGTGTATCGTATCGAACCGAACTGTGAATTTTGTGAACCGTTACACCCCTACTAGTTGACAACATAGTACTATTTTCGGAAATCATAGGCTATGATTTTGCGCACATGATGCAATGCTGTCAGAGCCGACAGACATGTTTAACCCTCTGGGGTCTGAGATCACGCCGGCGTGATCTGGTCGCTTTTTTTCTTATCAGTGCAAAAGAGACTTAAAATACTCGGTTGATTTTGATCGTACATATAAGTGTTGTACATCATTAGATCGTGTTAAGTGTCTATTTTTTTTGTGGATACTCACAATAAAAACAAAGTGTTGTGCTTTTCACCAAATAAAGAAAAACAAACATGATGCGAGTTCTGCGTTCTCTCTGTCTGTGAAGTCCATTCTGAAACGCGTCCTAAGATTAACTGTAACTCCGCGATTACTTGTCACACAGGCACGAGATATTTTTCTTTATGAAGCTTGAATTCTCTTCTTTTAAATGAAGTAATTTATATAAAAAACAAATATTCTCAGTTTATGCAATCCGTTTGAAACCAAGGAGAGGTCCTGTTTTTTCTTTCTCCCCTCATTATTTTTAATGAGTTGAGGCCGCCACGCCCCCGGCGCTATTCACATGTAAATAGTTTAGGTGATCGCACACGCCCCCGATCAATGCCATAAACACACAAAGATTCTTCATGAGATTCACTGATAGTTCATCGCGTTTTGAGGATGGCACGCTACTCCGGTGAAGAAGCCCGTCAGATGATTCTGGACAGCGAGGAAGAATTCACCTTTTCCTCAGAGGGAGTGCAACACAGACGACAAACGGCTGCATTTTGAAGAGCGAATTGATCCCGCCAAGGATACAAGTTCAGAGTAAGTTGTTTAGTGTTATATACTTCTTTTTCTGATAATATAGAACTCATATGAATTTTCAGACTATATTTTGCTTTGTTTTGGCTAGCTTTTGACATACTACGTGAAAGATTGCCTTACAATATCCCTAACATTCGTGTATGCTCAAGTGTAAACTTTCAATGTGATAACATTACTCTCTAAACATTTGTATATTAAATATATTTCACTCAGTTTTGATTAGCTTATGCGTAATGTAGCTTATTTGCGAATATCTGCTTAGGTGTAAATATAATGTGATTTAGTGCAAATATATTTCAGCCTCCGGTAAAATACTGTCTAAATACTAGACATTATATGTTTATATATAAATGTTCTGTTTTGGTTAGCCTATGACACTGCTTATCTTGCTAAAATACTGCCTTATGCACAGATGATTGTGAATACAGTGTAAATGTTTGAAATGCTCTAAATGTGTGCGGTCTATATGGCCCATCAACACTCGCGGTGTATAGATATTTCGCGGTGTATAGATATAGATATTTCTCCGTCCTATGGCCCATCAACAGATATACATTGTGTGTCCATACCCATTAATTGCCCATCAGTTTACTTTGGATTATGTATGCTAACAGTTTTGTTGTTGTTGTTGTTTTATAGAAATGTGTCTGCATCACGCACTCCTTCTCCAGCACCTCGCAGAGGGGAACGCAGGCGTCGTTCAGGTCTCCGTGCGATCGAGAATCATACTGAGTAAGTGCACAGACGTAATATTTACATTAGTGATCAGTGTTGTGCTAGTTACTAAGAAATTAAGTTTTTACTACATGAATGAATATTTGAGCAATACAATTGTACCTCGATCATTCTTGTTAGTTCATAGTAGGCCTACATTATCTAAGGTAATAACAGATACAATAAAAAAATTCAACTCAATTTAAAATGTTTAAGTAAATGTTGAAATTAAAAAACTAACAATGAATGATACTTCTACAATATTTATTAACCCTTTAGAACCTGAAGCTAAAATAGGTGTTTTTCACATATTTAGATTTTTGGACTGTAAAATTCTAAAACAAAGTGCTATCTTCATGTGCAAGGTGTCATTTTTTTCAGAAACAGATTAGCTTTCAGCAAATTACAGTTATTGACCATTATTGTGTGTGGTGAGTTTGTAAATAGAATTTAAATAGACAAAAATAAAAAAAGAGAATACATTTTCTGATTTTTATTTAGAAAAAAACTGAAAAAAATCACGAACGAAAGACACTTCATACACATGCACCACATGCACACTCCGTGCAGCTTGTAATCTCCGTGCTCGCGCTGCCTCACGTGTTAACGTAAACAACTCAGCCAGTGAGTTTGTTATGTGTCCTCTCGCTCTGTATAATGCTAGCAGTCTCTTCAGTGCTCTTGTACTGTGTAACAGCGCACACTTGTTTTTTACAGATGTGACAATGAACATGTCCAGGCTCCTGTCCCGAAGAGAGCCAAGGCAAACAAGCAGGCAAGCAACAGGCAGTCCACTCTGTCATGGAAAACAGAGACTGATGTTGACATGGTTCCACAGACTGTGCGATTCCTTCCTGCACGGGAAGCTGGACCGCAACTGAGTTCTGTAGACTCGCATTCGCCCATGAGTCTATTCAAACTATTTTTTTCAGAAAGTGCTGTTTCGACTCTGTGCCACAACACCAATGCTCAGGCTGCTAAGGCTTATGCAAATATAAATGGACAGATGTCATTCAACGGGGCATAAGCATTTACTGTGAGATACCTGCCTTTACTTTTGTTTATTTATCGCTCACAATTGCTTTGTTTATAGCTGACTGATTATTTATTTATTTTACTCACATTTGATTTGCTTAGAGCAAATTTAGAACATTTAGTTTCTCCACACAATAAAATAAAACAGATTGAAAAACAAAACCTTTGAATCTCCTCTCATTCTTTGTTCAGGCTGCTTCACCCTAATGGGCCATTGGGGGAGTGTCTGTCACACCCCTGGTCTGAATCTCATTAATATTCATGGGCTATTACCACTCCCACGCATAAACCTCTTCAGACAAAAAAACTGTCATACAAAGTATAAATTAGTGTTTCGTTTTATGTGAACGATTAGATGGGATGATTTTCACATCATTTTGAAGCCAGAACTCGAAGCTACAACATCCATTTGTCAAAAGTCTTGTGGACACATATTTAGTATTTGTTTTGTGGTCTTATTTCAGCACGTTTCATTTTTATTTTTTTCAATAACCACGCATAAACATTATTCTCTTAAAAATACAAACATGTACATAGATGTTAATAACATATTATCGTAACCCCGTTTGTGCTATATAGAGTGAATTTACACCTTTGCCATTAACATGTTTATAAAAAACTGAAAAAAGCACAAATGTCAGAGCATGTCAGAACATCCCAATAGCCCCAAAAACACTGCAGACCCCAGAGGGTTAAGACTCATTTCAGTCCAATTATAATAGGTCAAAAACGATTTAATATACTGCAAAAAGCCTACTAGTTTTTTATGTTTATTTATAATTCATTTAGGCTGTTTCATGTTGTTATAATTCATGTTGTTAGACAACAAGGCTACCAAGTACTGATTTTTAGTCGAAAAATTTCAGGACTTCAGTCAACCAAGATTTTCTTTGGTTGATTACAACCGGCTTCCTGTCAAATCAAGTGCCACGCTGTGATAGACTGTTGGTTTTGGGAGATTTCAATATCCATGTTTGCTGCGCCTCTAAACCTATGGTTAAAAATGTTATGAACCTCATTGACTCGCATAGTGTGTCTCTTCTCCCACTCACAACCTGGGCCACACACTAGATCTTATTTTGACTCGTGGTCTCTCTATGCATTCATGTGAAGTATTTGATGCTGGTATTTCCGATCACTATTCTGTTTTATTTGAACCTGCAATTCCATATGTACAGCCCATCCTCTTTCAGCCTGTGCGCAGCTCCCGTGTTTTTCATGCCACTACTGCACTAGAATTCTCAACCACCTTTTCTAATTGTGAGATCTCTCTGTCACCTGATATGAACACTGATGAGTTGGTTCTCGTCTTCAACTCCGCCTGTTCTACTGCTTTGGACACTGTTGCCCCTCTGAAGCCTAGAAGGCAAAAACCTAAATCAAACTCTCAACCTTGGTTAAATGCCTCTACCCGTGTGCTCAGACGGGAATGCAGAAGGGCTGAGCGCAGGTGGAAAAAGGATGGGTTACAGGTCTCTTATCAAATTTTAAAAGATTGTCTTGCCACCTATCAAAAGTCGGTCAGTGATGCAAAATCTCAATATCTTTCAAATTTAATTGCTATTAATGCAAACAGGCCACAAGTTCTTTTTAAAACGATAAACTCAGTTCTTAATCCAGCCACCTGCTCAGCCCCTGTTGGTAATCTTGAGACCTGTATAGAATTCTTAGGTTTCTTTGAACAGAAGATATTAAATATCAGATCTCACCTCTCTCCTTCTGACACGGCTGTTTCTCCCCAGATCTCTCCTTCTAGTAATTTTACAAGTTTTAAACCAGTGTCTCAATCTCAATAAAGTGCATTAATCTCTAAAATGAAATTGACATACTGTCAATCTGATGTGCTGCCTGGCCGTTTGCTCAGAGAGGTATTAGACACCATTACCCCTGCGCTTTTAACTATTATAAACAGTTCTCTGTCCAGTGGGGTTTTTCCTGAGTCTTTTAAGCATGCTTCTGTACAGCCCATGCTAAAAAGATCTAACCTTGATCCATCTGTTCTAAGTAACTACCGGCCAATTTCTAAACTCCCATTTATTTCAAAGGTTTTAGAGAAAGCAGCGCTCTCACAGTTTACCTCTTACTTAGATGTTTTTAACATTTTGGATAAGTTCCAATCTAGTTTCAGAGCACTTCACAGTACAGAGTCAGCCTTGCTTAAAGTTACGAATGATCTATTGTTGTCTGCGGATTCAGGGTCATCTGTCATTCTGTTACTGCTAGATCTGAGTTCGGCTTTTGATACTATTGACCATGACATCCTCTTGAAACGACTTCAATATACAGTAGGGGTTCAAGGCACAGCACTACAATGGTTCAACTCTTATTTAAAGGGTAGGACGTTTTCAGTTAATATCGGGTCGTTTACTTCACCTACTGCACCCGTTCCTTATGGTGTTCCCCAGGGTTATATTCTTGGTCCTTTGTTGTTTTCACTCTACATGCTCCCCCTGGGCTCCATTCTCCAGAAACATGGCATAAACTATCACTGCTATGCCGATGACCTACAACTTTACCTTCCAATCAAGCTTGAAAATGATTTTTCCATACAACTCCTTCTCTTATGTCTTGATGACGTAAAAACTTGGATGGCAAACAATTTCCTGCAACTAAACACTGACAAAACTGAAGTTCTTCTGCTAGGCCCTGCCGCACTCAATACTACTCTGACGAGTAGGTTGGGTTCCCTCAGTGATAGCTTACAACCCTATGTAAAAAATCTAGGGGTCCATTTCGACCCTTCACTACATTTTGACAAACAGGTAAACACAGTTGTAAAGAGTAGCTTCTTCCACCTCAGATCTGTTGCGAAGGTAAAACATTTTCTTTCTCAAAAAGATCTTGAAATTGTCATCCACGCACTAATCTCTTCTAGACTCGACTATTGTAATTCTCTGTATGTCGGTCTTCCTCAAAGCACTCTATCTCGGCTTCAGATGGTCCAAAATGCGGCAGCCAGACTGCTGACAGGAACAAAAACACGGGAGCATATCACTCCTGTTCTTGCTTCATTGCACTGGCTCCCTATTAAATTCAGAGTTGATTTTAAGGTCCTCCTTTTTGTATACAAGGCTCTACAAAAATCAGCCCCGGATTACCTCTGTGAACTCATCCAGCCATATACAACCTCTAGGTCATTACAGTTTTTCTCAAATGCTAAAACGCAAAAATCAATTCTCTAAACCAAATGACCAGTTGTCTAAACACATTTACTAAATCTAGTCATCATTTTCCAATATCATAAACACATTTCACATGAAGACACAATTCACAAAACACAATCCTCCGTTCTCATAAATCTTAACACATTTTTCCTTGCTAAAACACAAGTTGCAAAAGAACTCTGCTCATATTCTCAAATGAAAGCTCATGTGATGCAAAATGCTTGCCACAGTCAGCAATATTTGAACACAATGAACACACCTGGCGTCATTCATTACACACAACAGCTCAAAATTGAAGACACTTGTTGCTAATGCTGTGACCACATGTATAAAAGCAAGTTCAGAGTGCACAGTTTGCTGAAGATTCCAAACAAACACAATGGATGAAGGCAGAGTCAGGGGAAGAGGAATTCGAGTCAGAGGAGGGAGAAGATCTGGCCATGGAAGAAGAGGAGCAGGCCAACGAGGAAGAGGCCAACAAGGGAAAGGAGGAGGTCCAGGAGGGAGAGCAAGAAAGCCTTGCACCATCATTTCGGACGAGATGCGAGCAACAGTCACTGACCATGTCATTGTCGATGGCATGACAATGGCTGAGACAGGACTAAGAGTCCGTCCAAACCTGAGTAGGTTCACCGTGGTCACCATTATCACGGCATTCAGACAACACAACAGGTATTGTACTCTATTACTTTCTTTGTCACAATACAATTTTACAAGCCTGTGAAAGTAGTCTATTGGTTTCAAATCAGTTGTTACTGTATTGTAAAACATGTCAATTGACAACACATGTAATATTACTCTTTGTGCTGCCATGGGTTTGGAGGGGCTTGTCCACCGGCATGCTGTCCTTGGGTCTTACAACACCCAACGTCTCCTCACCTTCCTAGAGGAGCTAAAAGACATCCTTCTGGACCGCCAACAACACCATCCTGGGCCCGCACATCACATTTATGTGATAATTTGGGACACGCTTCCACAGAACAAACCAAATCAGAGAGTGGGTCACCACCAACAGTAACCACTTTTTAAACGTCTGTCTGCCACCCTACACCCCTTTCCTGAACCCTATAGAGGAGTTCTTCTTATCGTGGAGATGGAAGGTTTACAACCATAGACACCAAGGACAGACAACCATACACTAGAGAGAACCTCCTAAGGGCTATGGAGTTGGCCTGTGTTGACATCCCACTGGAGGCCTTCCAAGGATGGATTCGCCATTCCAGGGCGTTTTTCCCGCGGTGCCTGACAAGAGACAATATAGCCTGCGATGTGGATGAGGTGATGTGGCCCGATGCAGCTCAGCGACATGATGCCGCACAGTGATTGTGGTGTGTGTGGTAAATAAAGTAAATAAAAAAACTTCACACCCTGATAATGTTTTCAAGAGTACTGTTGTGTGCAATAGATTCTGTTTTTGCATTGAGTTGTGTTACAGCAGTGTACATGCAGAATTTACTATAGATTTATACTCTTCATATGAAACTCACAAATCTAAATGCCTAATCCTCCGCAGAGATCTAAGAAGATCCATTACTGTAAAGTTTCTAAAAATATGCATTGGCAGTTATGAAACAAAGAACCTTCTCACAAATTGAGCATTGTGTTTTCAATTGTTTTGCTGTAGTGTGTAATGATGTGTATAGTGTTTACATTTTTGAAAGCTTCGAGCTGCTCTTTTGGTGTGAAAGTTTGAGTTTTGAAGTGAGAAGGTGTGGTTGTGTTTATGTAGCTTTAGAAAAGGGTGTTGTGTTTAGACATTGGGGAACATGGAGGAAACGTTTGTGAAATGTGTTTTAGCATTTGACAAAAACTGTAAGATCCGGTGACCAGCTTCTTTTATCAGTCCCTCGCTCACGTTGCAAATCCAAAGGCGACCGAGCTTTCGCGGTTGCTGCACCTAAACTTTGGAACAGCTTACCCCTTGATATCAGGGCCTCTCCATCGCTCAACATTTTTTAATCTAGCTTAAAGACTCACTTTTATACTCTTGCGTTTGAGTGACGCTGTGTATGGTACACTGTGTATATGTACGTAGAAATGTTCTTTTATTAGTTCATTACTATTAATAGTTTTCTCCATTTACTTTTATTACTGTTATTATTATTGTTTTTTTGTTATTTTTTTCTTTTTTTCTCTTGACCGTCTGTAAAGCACTTTGGATCAACAAATGTTGTGTTTATGTTGTGCTCTATAAATAAATTGACTTGACTTGACTTGACTTACATCTTAGATGGTGTGATGGCGAGTAAATTATCAGGAAATTTTAATTCTGAAGTGAACTAATCCTTTAAAGGAGAACTCCGGTCAATTTTAACATTGAGCTTATTTTTTTGTACATTTGGAGTGCTGTCAGTACAGAGAACAATGACAAAAATCGGCGTTGCCTACACCGTGTTATCGTATTTTTAAAATGTTCACCCTGTTGACTTCAATGGGGCAAGATTTAAACCTGCTTTTAGCCTCTTAACATCCTTGATATGTCATTACAAGTGCACAGCCATGTGAGTGGTGTTATTAAGAGTGAACACGGTCAATCTGACTGCAGTAGATGTGAAAGATATTAATAAAAATGATTTTAATTCAGCCAGCTCACATACCTGTATTTATTTCCTGTTTTCGGTGTAAGTCCACAGTAGTCGATTGTGGAGATCGCGTGCGCGATCATTGGTAACTAAGCAACAGTAGAGACTCTAACTGTCAGCTGTCAGCCGATGACGGTGTGTGTGTGGTGTTCGAGAATATCAGCTCAAATGGATAGTTCATCCGAATCAGATGTTGAACACACGGAGGTGGTTTTTGAGTTTGATGATCGCGCGTGCGAACTCGACAATCGACTACTGTGGACTTACACCGAAAACAGGAAGAAAATTCAGGTATGTGAGCTGGCTGAATTAACATCATTTTTATTAATATCTTTCACATCTACTGCAGTCAGATTGACCGTGTTCACTCTTAATAACACCACTCACATGGCTGTGCACTTGTAATGACATATCAAGGATGTTAAGAGGCTAAAAGCAGGTTTAAATCTTGCCCCATTGAAGTCAACAGGGTGAACATTTTAAAAATACGATAACACGGTGTAGGCAACGCCGATTTTTGTCATTGTTCTCTGTACTGACAGCACTCCAAATGTACAAAAAAAGGAGCTCAATGTTAAAATTGACCGGAGTTCTCCTTTAAGTAGTTATTGGTTCAGAGTTTTAATGTCTGAACCAATTTAACTATTAATTTGACTATTGTCACAATTTTGTTTAGAGTTCATTTATTTTATTAATGATCTTTGCTTTGAAATGTGCAAAACACGTTTCTTTATTTTTTTGTTCACCCTACACACGTGTATGTTCTTGTTTTATATGGGTGCCACAGTTTTTAATATTTTTAATGTTCATTTTATTCTTGTTTAAACTAAATGCCTCTTTATATATCTGTAGAAGCGGTTTCAATCAAGACGGTTACAGTGAGGTAAAAGCAGTAGAGAGACACATGATGAAGTTCATCAAGACAATCAACGTTCCTGGTAAGCAAGACTGTGAAAGATACATTCACGCAGAGCCAGAAGCTTTGAAGCAGCGAACATGGACTGGTGTGAAAAATGATGTGCGGAACAGGATCACGACTCTTCAAAGAAAGGGTGGTTTGTAGGGAGCCACAAACACTTCAACACTATGCACATTATGTTATTTTTGTAAGAAATGGAGCTAAATTAAAAGAAATGAGGATAAAGGTGTAGAAATATTTTGAGGATGGAATGAAACAGAATATAAAGTGAAAAGTTAGAGTATAAGAAAGCTAATGAAGAAGTAGAGGATAATAAGATACATTTTCATTATTCAGTTTTCTTTGTTCGGTTGCAATGAAGTTGGATGGAATGTCATGTTAAACTTTTAGATATTTCTGTTATAGAGGGAGGAGAGAATGTAAAGATGATAAAGTGAAGAGTGAACAGCTGTGTTGGACATGGGCTGTGGCTGGATGTAGCCGATCGGGGAGAGTTGCCGTGTGGAGGCGGGAGGAGCTGAAAACTGAGGCGTGAGTCTGACACTTTCTGCTTCCCGTAGTGACGCTTGTGCTGTGAGGTTATTATAGTTTTGCTTTTTTAAATTCGTTTAGTTTTAATATCGTTTTCAATTTTGCTTTTAATTTCAGTTTGGTTTTAGTTAGTTTCATTAATGGTTTTGATCGTTTTAGTTTAGTTTTTATTTTGCAAACACATTTCTATTTAGTTTTTATTTTATTTAGTTTCAGTTTTAGTTTTAGTAATTATAGTTTAGCAGAGCAAGCAGAGCAGTACACTTCCAGTGTAGACCAAAGCGAAAAGTTTAATTTAAGATTAATGTTTGCACAGATTACAATTAACTCTTGTGCAGACATCTTAATAATACAAATAAAATAATGGTTTGAGATGTTGAAAATGTTCTTGTATACTTTTAAGTTCCATTTATTTGGTGCTTTGTTCAATCTCAAACCAAAACGATGAAACATTCATACTAATTCATCAGTGTAAGGAGACCATTACGTATAAAAACCATTACGTCTTTGGAGAGTCCCCACAAAGATAGTGGACCAGAGTGAGTGTGTGTGTGTGTGTGTGTGTGTGCGTGTGTGTGCGTGTGTGTGTGTGTGTGCTCGTGTTCATATTACATTGTGGGGACCAAATGTCCCCACAAGTATAGTAAAACCTGAGATCACCTACATTGTGGGGACCAGCCAGCGGTCCCCATGAGGAGAACAGCGTATAAATCACACTAAGTTTTGTTTTTTGAAAATGTAAAAATGCAGAATGTCTCCTGTGATGGGTAGGTTTAGGGATAGGGGCAGTGTAAGGGGACAGAATATATAGTTTGTACAGTATAAAAACCATTACGCCTATGGAGAGTCCCCACAAAGATAGCGAACCAGACGTGTGTGTGTGTGTGTGTGTGTGTGTGAGAGAGAGAGAGATCTTTCAATCTGCTGTGTTTGCTGCAACATTCAATAAAGCTTCTCAACAAGTTCACTTTGTGTCTGACAACATCCTTCAACTAACAGATGAAGATGCAGGATCTTTTCAGAAGGTTGATGTAGCAGTAAATGTCCAATAAAGCTCTTGGGGTTTGAACATGGTCTCTGGAGACAGAGCTGCTCTATTCTGAGAGGATCACAATCACTCCAGCCTGACAATGCAAATGGGCTTTTCAGTCTCACTCTCTGATTGGTCACATGATCTGGACTGGAACAGTTTCACTTCTGCTGCACATTTACATTTGAAGAAGGTGGTGAACTTTAATGTGTAAAAATATAATAATAAAATAAAATCATTAAAAAAAACACAAAAACATGGTCACCAATCTAGAACCCACCATTCTGAAATTAATGAGTCCCTCCAATAATTAGAAATGGCCACATTGTCCCCCCAATACTTGATATTCTTGACGCTGTTTTGCATACACTACAGTATGTTTGTTGTTAGGATGATAAAAAGTTTTAAAGCAGCGCTAATCAATGTCTAAATGATTGAGCTCAAATCAAAGGAGACGTGTGTTCCCGCTCACTGAAGACCAGTGCGAACTCTTTAAACCATCATCACTGTGTAAGAGACACTCTGAATCAAATCGACTTTTAAAAGGTATTTATTCTTGCCAGAAGGCCCAGTCCCCACACAGACATTACGCTGTAGAGTGAGTGAGACGAAGACCAGGAAGAGCTGGACGCCTTTACACTCGCCTCAAGGTCCTGTGCAGCAGCTTTCTGTTTTCACTGCACAAATAAGAGATACACTGTTGCATATGCTTCTATTCATCACTAGCTGACACTAGCTGACACATTTAGATGTATCCTGACCTATAGGACCAAAGGTCCCAGCTGTTCCCAGGGTGTCTCATCTATGATCATAGAGGTCAAAGGTCACCTCAGAGGTCACAGCAAATATATTTCTTTAAAAAAAATTACATTTTAAACTTTTAAACTAAATATTAATAATTTAACTTTCTATAAATGTTCAAACAATATGGAGATAAATGTAAATATAAATAAAACAAATATTTACTCAAATAAATTTATTAAAATATATTATTTATATACATATTTATGGATTTTCTTTTGAAGGGATCATTTCTGAGTGAACAAACCCTTTAAGATTCAGTCTTTTGAATCAAAGCAAACGTCATGTTTAACTCTCTCCCTCCACAGGCTCTCCTGCAGCAAAAGCTGGGTCAGTGTCCATGACATCACTGTACATTACTGTTCATTACTGTTCATCACAGTTAATTACTGTTCATTACTGTTCATCACGGTTAATTACTGTACATCACTGTTCATTACTGTTCATCACGGTTAATTACTGTTCATTACTGTTCATTACTGTTCATCACAGTTAATTACTGTTCATCACAGTTAATTACTGTTCATTACTGTTCATCACGGTTAATTACTGTTCATTACTGTTCATCACGGTTAATTACTGTTCATTACTGTACATCACTGTTCATTACTGTTCATCACGGTTAATTACTGTTCATTACTGTTCATTACTGTTCATCACAGTTAATTACTGTTCATCACAGTTAATTACTGTTCATTACTGTTCATCACGGTTAATTACTGTTCATTACTGTTCATCACGGTTAATTACTGTTCATTACTGTACATCACTGTTCATTACTGTTCATCACGGTTAATTACTGTACATTACGGTTAAGTACTTTACATTACTGTACATCACTGTTCATCACGGTTAATTACTGTACATTACGGTTAAGTACTTTACATTACTGTACATCACTTCATCACGGTTAATTACTGTACATTACGGTTAATTACTTTACATTACTGTTCATTACTGTTCATCACGGTTGATTACTGTACATTACGGTTAATTACTTTACATTACTGTTCATTACGGTTCATCACGGTTGATTACTGTACATTACGGTTAATTACTTTACATCACTGTTCATCACTGTACATTACTGTACATTACTGTTCATCACTTTACATTACTATTCATTATTGCACATTACTGTTCATCACTGTACATTACTGTTCATCACTGTACATTACTGTACATCACTGTACATCACTGTACATTACTGTACATCACTGTTCATTACTGTTCATCACGGTTAATTACTGTACATTACGGTTAATTACTTTACATTACTGTACATCACTGTTCATCACGGTTAATTACTGTACATTACGGTTAAGTACTTTACATTACTGTACATCACTTCATCACGGTTAATTACTGTACATTACGGTTAATTACTTTACATTACTGTTCATTACTGTTCATCACGGTTGATTACTGTACATTACGGTTAATTACTTTACATTACTGTTCATTACTGTACATCACTGTACATTACTGTACATTACTGTTCATCACTTTACATTACTATTCATTATTGCACATTACTGTTCATCACTGTACATTACTGTTCATCACTGCACATTACTGTTCATTACTGTTCATCACTGTACATTACTGTTCATTACTGTTCATCACTGTACATTACTGTTCATTACTGTACATTACTGTTCATCACTGTTCATTACTGCACATTACTGTTCATGACTGTTCATTACTGTTCATTACTGTACATTACTGTTCATTACTGTTCATTACTGCACATTACTGTTCATCACTCTACATTACTATTCATTACTGCACATTACTGTTCATCACTGCACATTACTGTTCATCACTGTACATTACTGTTCATCACTGCACATTACTGCTCATCACTGTACATTACTGCACATTATAAAACGGTTAGTTCCAATCCTTGATTCTGATTGGTCAATAGCTGTGCTTTATTCACGATAAAACACGGCTATGACCGCTTCACCCAACGGTTCTACTTATCACTACACAACACCCCTAGCAACCACCCATAGCAACTTAAACACATGTTTGATCTTATTGATATTGTTCATTGAAGCTAGAATAGAGTATTGTGAGAGATCAAGTAAGCGACTGTACCTGCATTTACAGTAGACATAGCATTTTACTTCAGGTCAGTCCTATATTCATAATACAAAAATCAGTTTGAATGTCCGCTGCGATATCTTGTCCTTTTAACAGTTAAGGGGTTTTCCCGTGCCTATAGTCATCTGTCAGTTGCGTCTTCCTTCTCCATGATCACAAGTTTGAGTCCTTTCAATGTAAAAGTCTTCTCTACTGACTGACTCACTCATAAAGACAGTCTTTGCCGCCATCTATTGGCGAAATAATGTATGTAACTTCTGTTGCTGTTTACAGTCAGGGACTATTTTTTCCAGCGGAGGGAAGGCTTTAAGTGATTTTACTTCATGAAAGTTGCATAGATACATATTTTTCGACTTTAATATTTTTTTTGTGTGTGGTAACCGTTTTATAAAAGCAATAAGGTACTCGAGGCAAGTGCTGTATCGTGAATAAGTAACGGCTGAAGGGGTTGCAGGCACTCCGCTTCGCGTCGTGCCTAACAACGCCCTTCAGCCATTACTTATTCACGATACAGCACAGCCTCTCGTACCTTATTGCTTACTTACTGCTCATCACTGTACATTACTGTTCATTACTGCACATCACTGTTATGAACAGTACTGTACATTACTGTTGATTACTGTTCATCACTGTACATTACTGTTCATCACAGTAATGTACTCATTACTGCACATTACTGCTCATGACTGTACATTACTGCACATTACTGCTCATCACTGTTATGAACAGTACTGTACATTACTGTTGATTACTGTTCATGACTGTACATTACTGTTCATCACTGTACATTACTGTTCATTACTGTACATTACTGTTCATTACTGCACATTATTGTTCATTACTGCTCATCACTGTTCATTACTGCACATCACTGTTATGAACAGTACTGTACATTACTGTTAATTACTGTTCATCACTGTACATTACTGTTCATCTCTGTACATTACTGTTCATCGCTTTTCATTACTGTTCATTACTATTCATCACTGTACATTACTGTTCATCACTGTACATTACTGTTCATCACTGTACATTACTGTTCATTACTGTACATTGTTCATCACTCTACATTACTGTTCATCACTGTACATTGTTCATCACTCTACATTACTGTTCATCACTGTACATTACTGTTCATCACTGTACATTACTGTTCATCACTATACATTACTGTTCATTACTGCACATTACTGTTCATCACTGTACATTACTGTTCATCACTATACATTACTGTTCATTACTGCACATTATTGTTCATTACTGCTCATCACTGTTCATTACTGCACATCACTGTTATGAACAGTACTGTACATTACTGTTAATTACTGTTCATCACTGTACATTACTGTTCATCTCTGTACATCACTGTACATTACTGTTCATTACTGCACATCACTGTTTATTACTGTACATTACTGTTGATTACTGTTCATGACTGTACATTACTGTTCATCACTGTACATCACTGTTTATTACTGTACATTACTGTTCATTACTGCACATTATTGTTCATTACTGCTCATCACTGTTCATTACTGCACATCACTGTTATGAACAGTACTGTACATTACTGTTAATTACTGTTCATCACTGTACATTACTGTTCATCTCTGTACATCACTGTACATTACTGTTCATCACTTTTCATTACTGTTCATTACTATTCATCACTGTACATTACTGTTCATCACTGTACATTACTGTTCATTACTGTACATTGTTCATCACTCTACATTACTGTTCATCACTGTACATTGTTCATCACTCTACATTACTGTTCATCACTGTACATTACTGTTCATCACTATACATTACTGTTCATTACTGCACATTACTGTTCATCACTGTACATTACTGTTCATCACTATACATTACTGTTCATTACTGCACATTATTGTTCATTACTGCTCATCACTGTTCATTACTGCACATCACTGTTATGAACAGTACTGTACATTACTGTTAATTACTGTTCATCACTGTACATTACTGTTCATCTCTGTACATCACTGTACATTACTGTTCATCGCTTTTCATTACTGTTCATTACTATTCATCACTGTACATTACTGTTCATCACTGTACATTACTGTACATTACTGTTCATCACTCTACATTACTGTTCATTACTGTACATTGTTCATCACTCTACATTACTGTTCATCACTGTACATTACTGTTCATCTCTGTACATCACTGTACATTACTGTTCATCGCTTTTCATTACTGTTCATTACTATTCATCACTGTACATTACTGTTCATCACTGTACATTACTGTACATTACTGTTCATCACTCTACATTACTGTTCATCACTGTACATTGTTCATCACTCTACATTACTGTTCATCACTGTACATTACTGTTCATCACTGTACATTGTTCATCACTCTACATTACTGTTCATCACTGTACATTACTGTTCATCACTGTACATTACTGTTCATCACTCTACATTACTGTTCATCACTGTACATTACTGTTCATCACTATACATTACTGTTCATTACTCTAAATCACTGTTCATCACTGTACATTACTGTTCATCACTGTTCATTACTGTTCATCACTGTACATTACTGTTCATCACTGTACATCACTGTTCATCACTGTACATCACTGTTCATCACTGTACATTACTGTTCATCACTGTTCATTACTGTTCATCACTGTACATTACTGTTCATTACTGTACATTACTGTTCATCACTGTACATTACTGTTCATTACTGTTCATCACTGTTCATTACTGTTCATCACTGTTCATTACTGTACATTACTGTTAATTACTGTTCATCACTGTACATTACTGTTCATTACTGCACATTACTGTTCATCACTGTACATCACTGTACATTGTTCATCACTGTACATTACTGCTCATTACTGTACATTGCTGTTCATTACTTTTCATTACTGTTCATCACTGTACATTACTGTTATGAACAGTACTGTACATTACTGTTATGAACAGTACTGTACATTACTGTACATTACTGTTCATCACTGTACATTGCTGTTCATTACTTTTCATTACTGTTCATCACTGTACATTACTGTTCATCACTGTACATTACTGTTCATCACTGTACATTGCTGTTCATTACTGTTCATCACTATACATTACTGTTCATTACTCTACATTACTGTTCATCACTGTACATTACTGTTCATCACTGTTCATTACTTTTCATTACTGTTCATCACTGTACATTACTGTACATTGTTCATCACTGTACATTACTGCTCATTACTGTACATTGCTGTTCATTACTTTTCATTACTGTTCATCACTGTACATTACTGTTCATTACTGCACATTACTGTTCATCACTGTACATCACTGTACATTGTTCATCACTGTACATTACTGCTCATTACTGTACATTGCTGTTCATTACTTTTCATTACTGTTCATCACTGTACATTACTGTTATGAACAGTACTGTACATTACTGTACATTACTGTTCATCACTGTACATTGCTGTTCATTACTTTTCATTACTGTTCATCACTGTACATTACTGTTCATCACTGTACATTACTGTTCATCACTGTACATTGCTGTTCATTACTTTTCATCACTGTACATTACTGTTCATCACTGTACATTACTGTTCATTATTGTTCATCACTGTACATCACTGTTCATCACTGTACGGGTATGCATCCAGCTGACTGTTGATAGCTTAATGCAGCTCTTCTAGCACTAGCTTAGCATTAGCCCGTGGTAGTATATAAACAGCTGTGATAACAATAGCAGTAAACTCTCTCGGGGTGTAAAAAGGTCTGCATTTCAATGACAAATATTCGATGTCCAAAGAGCAATGTGATCTAATCCACACTTCCAGGTCGCACGCTGAATTCATGTGCTGACCAACTGGGGCATCTTCAATATGTCTCTGCAGCAGGCTGTAGTCCCAACATGCCTAAAATCAACTACTATTATTCCTGTGCCTAAAAAACGGTCAGTAAAATGTCTGAATGACTATCGCCCAATCGCTCTGACACCAATTATCATGAAGTGCTTTCAGAGATTGGTTCTTTCATACATCAAAGCCAGCAAGCATCCCTGCTGACCTGGACAGTCTACAGTTTGCTTACTGTAAGAACAGATCTACAGAGGATGCAATCTCAATTGCACTCCAACACCTAATCAAATGGTGTGTGAATAACGGTTTGGTTCTGAACACTGCCAAAACAAAGGAGATCCTCAAAGAAATGTGTGCAAACTGGCAAAGAAGGTCCAGTTTGTCTTTTGACTTGCTGCATTTGACCTATTATTGTATAGAATTACTAGTACATAAAGATATGAGACATTATTGATTTAAACATGAACCAAGTTACTGTACTAAATTTGTAATACAAGAACAGTACAATATATGTAGCCTACGTAATAAATTAACTTTGTGCTATGCAAACAGTACTCTATTAGTAATAGACTAACAACAATGTGACTACCTCTTTAAAAAAAGTTGTTTTGCAAAATGTAAACATTAGAACACAACACAATATAACATTTTTGCACATTATATATTAATATAAAAGATGAGGATAAAAAAAACAAAAGGAACAAAATAAATGAAACAGACACTGCTCTGAGTCTGCAGGTAAAATGTGCAATAAAGCAAACATGCTTTTGAAATTACGAAGCTAGATAACAAGTGATTGATGAGTAACATACGCACGGCACGCTGTAATGACTTAACGGCCGTTTCACACCTGATCTCACAGAATTCCGTGAAATGAACACGGACCCTTAACTCAAAATCCGTGGCAGTTTCACGGAATCGCCGAAAATTCCGTGATGTGCCCACGGAAGTGATGCCTATGTAAGTCAATGACAGGCAGCATCCGTGGTCCACACACGGGCTGTTACAACACACGCGATCCCCCAATTGACGTCGTTTTATAATTTGGAAAGGTATCGCTTTAAAGATTCTGAGTTTACTTAAAGTACTTTACTTTAAATATTTAGTTTTAAAGTGGATTTTAACTTGATACTGCATTGTTCTGTCGTCGTTTGATCGCTAGGATAACGTCTGGTCACCCTGAATTCCGTGACCGTACCACGGAATATTCAGTGGTCGCCACAGATTTTTTTTCACCTTCACTGGTCGAGTTTGCCTATTGCTGATTTTGACACTTTAAGTAGGCTATTCAAGTTGTCTGTGTTTGTGATGCATGTTGCCTAATTAAACTTTGAACCTCTTATCTCCCCTGACCAGTTTCTATAGCCTTTTGCTTATTGACAAATTCTGTGATGGCACCACGGATTCTTCCGTGACCGTACCACGGAATATTCGGTGGTCGCCATGATTGTTTCACCTTCACTGGACGATATTGCCTATTGCTGATTTTGACACTTTAGGCTATTCAAGTTGTCTGTGTTTGCGATGAAATGTAGCCACATTAAACTGTGAACATATTATCTCCCCTGATCAGTTTGTGTATAACAGTTTTCCTTGTTGTCAAATTCTGAATCCGTGGTGGACACACGGATAACCGGATAACTAGAGGCAGGCTTGATCAATCAAACTCCCCATCCATCATCCTAGTGTAAATAATATTTGGACTAATTTACATTTTTTATTTTTTTATTTGACTCAATTTACAGATAGGCATATACAGACAACGAAAACAAAAATGATAAAGACTTATAATAAATTAATGTTAAATCGGACGAGTCTGTTTCCATGACGGTGACCCCACTTTCGCGGTTTTTCCATCATAGATACAGTCGTTTGGTCTGGGAACGCCCCCGGGAACGCCCCGTCACGTGATGTGAATTTACCCCGTGGGGGAAAACATTGCCTTGGCGCTCATTGAAATACATGCGACAATCATGCCGAAGAGTTGTTTTGTCGTTTTCTGTACTGCCAATATAATCAAAAATTATAAAATTGAAGTTCTACAACCAACAAACCCGTTGGTAAAAAAAGGTGTGAGCCTCCAGGGATTTGTACTTTTTGAGATTACTGTGTGAGTAGATCCCTGTGTGATATAGTAGTGGGTGTTAAACTCGTATTAGGCAGTGGGCCAGATTTGTCTACTTCTCTTACGAAAAATAATTATAGTAATCCTATAAGATTTGTATTATAATACTTAATAATTCCTATAAGATTTGTATTATAATACTTCTGTGGTGTTCTGTAATACCTCTACTTCTATAGTTTGTCCCAAAATACTATAGTATTACTATAGGATTGCTATAATATTTTATCCTAAAATACTACAAGATTCCAATGGTTGTTTTTCATAAGGGATGTCTCATTCACATTGGCGTTATCAGCTGAAGATTGGCTTGATAGGCCAATCGCTACGTAATGACCATAACCAAGCCGTGAACCTGTGTCAGCACAGTCCCTCTTACTACTGTACTGATCACCGTTTTACAAAAGCATTATAGTTTGGAGTGAAGCTTATTGGTAAGTGACAAGGTTTTATGGAGTTACAGTGTGCAACATTGAGTTATAGGCTAATGTTACCGGCTACCGCGATGTCTTACCTGGAGATTCAACCAGATAACAGAATATATCTCAAAATGACACCTCCGGCCATTTGGTTGGGTCATTGACCCAGTTTTTAATTAAATAAGGGCAATCATATCCTATTGCAGTTCATTTTGCAATATATCGTTGCCGGTCGGCAGGCGTCAATGCCTCACAATAAGACATTTTTGTCATTCAAATACACACGATGCTCACGGCGTTTTCCCCCACGCCGACCACGCCCCCAACTATGACGCGCAACCGACTGTATCTATTGCGAGGATCCCCTCTACAAATCGGTATGTATCTCAGACCTGCTACTTATTTACTATCTATAAATGTTGAATTATAAGTTTTAATGCGTTTTAGATGGCTTGTATGGTTGATTGCTAAATAGTTGACATGATATCGTGTCTGTAACGTTAGTTGTTTTTCTCTAAAAAAAAGTATGCATTTTTACATGACAAATATTTAAAAGACGTTTTCTCAAAATTAGTTTTTTTTGTCCTTCTCCAGTAACGTTACCAACATCTCATCCTATGTAGAACCATCATGTACACCAAAGAAATATAGCGAAAATCGTTTTTTTTTTTTTTCAGTATTATTTCCTAAGTAATGAAAGCATATAACGTTAACGTTAGGCCCTATCCTGAAATCCATCTGATATTCTTTTTCCATCTTGTGTAAACAAAATGAAAAAATAATTTTGCACCTGGCTTTATCATATGTTCAGATTTATGTTACCGAAAAGATATATGCAAAAATTGCGCATATTTAATGAGATAATGCCTATTTTGCATAATTAAACATACAAATTTCTAAAACTTATAATACATTGTTTTTATACTTGTGTAATTAATCAACTGAGGAAGTTTCATGGTGATCATGGTAATAGATTTATCTATTATTTTAAAAGTTTACCCTATTCAAATGTAGTGTCTCGCATTAATGTAGACATTACATTTTTTCTCAGAGATATATCTAATTATGCTTTCTTGTCTGTTCTACAGATTATTTGCTGTTTTACATCCTATCTCCTTTCTCTATCTCTATATCGTTTATATATAGAAAACAAAGGCACTTTTAAGAGCCACTCTTTCAATCTCTCTCTCTCTCTCACTCTGTTTCTCTCTAGTCTCTCACACTCACTCTCTCTCTCTCTCTCTCTCTCTCTCTCTCTCTCTCTCTACCCCCTCCCCTCTCTCTCTCTCACTCACACACACACACACACACACACACACACATCTTCATATCTGTATTGTGTGTCTATTGTCTGTATTTTTGTATTGTATCTGTGCTTGCACCATGTCGAAAAACCACCCTGAAGATCCCAATGAGGCCAGGGTGAGATATTTTGATAACTTTACACCCATATCTATGTCATATAACTATTGGTATTACATATTGTTTGTTTGTTGTAGTTGCTGTTGAGGTATGATGTTCTTGACATTTAATGTATATTGGAGTAGTGTAGTATTTTATATCTTGTAGTTTTTGATTTGTATTTTTTTATTGTTACTTACTAAAAAAGCGTCCATCAAACATAACGATAAGTTAGTCATCAAAGTCTGATATTCAGATGTTTGGAGTAAATCCAGTGTCTTACTAAAACTGTATTATAACTGAACCTGGACAAAGTCATGTTTGTGACAGACATTATGCCTCCTGTCTGGTTTACAGCATCAAAACATGTCAAAAGGTGGAGGGCTCAAGAAGACCTGCCCAGCGTGCAAAAATAAAATTTTTAATGGCTTCAAGAAGTGCCCTATGTGCAAGGCCCCACAGCCTAAAAATGTGCGCCTAAACAAAAAGATTGAAAAATTCGAGCAAAAAAAAAAAAAAATGGGTTGCCAACACAAAAAAAAATCAGGTGACCTCACATTTGTGGGACGATGCCATCATTTTGGTAAGTAACTTTTGTTGTTCTATGTTACCATAGCTATTCCTTGTGATGTTCCAAAAGAAAAAGTATTTCTTGTTGACCTGCATTTGTGTCCCAGCTTTGTGATATTGTGATAAGCAGACAAAGATCCATAAACAGCCACACCAAAGCACTTGTAATGGGCTCTATGCACAGCTGAACTACGGCCATTAGTCAGGCACACCTGAACTAATCAGTTTGTCCAATAAGGGCAGACAGGAAACAAAGGAGCTGCCTTAAGTTCAGGAAGTAGGTCAGCTGTGCATAGAGCCCATTGTTTTTAATGTTTTTTTTATTTTTATCTTTAGATAGAGAAGCTGCACGCAGTCGGCTGGAGGCCTTTGCTCCTGGTGGAATATCCACACAAGAAGGCCAAAATGATCTTGCCTAAAGATGAATTGTTGGGCAAAAGTGCACAGACCTGTGTGCAAAACATTTATGAAATTTTTAAAATGATGGTTGAAGGTAAGACTATATTTATATACTATAAACTTTATATATGTATTTTTTATATATTATTATTTAGGGGGAGATGGTGTTGAGCAATGATTGGAAATAGTAAGGGCAACTGTGCTTCTCTGAGTATCTGAGGCTTGTGGATTTTGTATTATTTTGCCTTAGCTTTCACATTTTGACCTAATTGCGTGTAGTAAATTTTTTTGTGTATGTATTCTTCTAGTGAATACAGAACAGGCAACAGACAGTAGCCATGAGCCTGAGGAGGCTACTGTCACTCTAAATTTTGAGATAACGAACCCATTAAGAGAACAAGGTGCGTTTGGCCCAGATTTGGTGCCTTCACTTTATTGTGTTCTCTGAGATTTTTGTGAAAATATGCTTTAGCAGCAGATGTCTTTTCACTACACCTATTTAAACTTTTATAAGACACAATGTCACCATCTCTCCGCTCATCCTCAGATTCAGTAGCCACAATATCCGTGGACCAGGGGGCTGGGACTGTGGCTGATCAACCTCCTACTGGACAAGGTCTTAAGCTCTTTAGGTTTATTTATGGTCTTTCACAAAATTCACAAAGAATTTCATTTTAGCACAAAATAATTCCTAAATTATGCTAAAATTTCCTCATTAGGGCTTAGCGCAAATTTTTTTTTCTCCTAAAATGTTGAGATGCTTTCATCCCTAAGATTCTTTGTGAATACAGACCCAAATTGTTCTGTGTAATATGTAATCTGTGTATACACTTTAGAGAGACAACATCTTCTTTCCACTCATTCTCATCCTCAGATTTGACAAGCGGCATGACTTTGGACCAGGGGGCTGGGACTGAGGATGGTCCAGAATTGTTGCTTAGCCCTCCTCCTACATTACAAGGTTTTACAGTGTCCTGAGTACTTCCAACCATAGCCCTGTTATTTGAGCTCACTGTATGCTGACAGTGGGAACAAGAACGAGAGAATTTGGTACAACATAGACCAAACAGAGAACAGGAACTTTATGCTGAATGGTACTATGAGAAATTAAACTGAAAGTTAGCTCATGGTCTCAGATGGTTTGCTATGTAGTCTATGCTGTACCAAATTCTCTTGTTCTTCTTCCTACCAACAGCACTTGGGAAGCTCAAACAACAGGGCTATGGTTGGATGTTCTCTGTAGTATCGCTTTAAGCTCTTTTTTTTTCAGGTCTCTGTTATGACCTAATTGTATATTATGATGATAGACAATGCTATCTCTTCACTCATTTTAGATTCAGTAGCCACAACATCTGTGGACCAGGGGGCTGTGGCTGTGGCTGATCAACCTCCTACTGGACAAGGTCTTAAGCTCTTCGGCTTTATTTATGTTCTTTATCTTTGAAAGAATATGCTTAAGCTTCAAATATCTGTACTGTACTAAACCAAGTCTATTTGTTTATATAGGGAAAAGGCGAAATCAGAGGAAGAGAGGTCTGAAATCTGACATCTGATATTCTGTCATCTTTTACATTATCAACACAAAGTATTAATTTAATTGTTGTGCGGGTATTCCTGATATTATTGGTTTAATTAATTTCCATATGAATTGTATGCATAGTGTTCATACTGTAGATAAGCAAGTTTTCAAGTATTAAGTATTTTCCAAGGCTACATTTGCATTTGGATTATCATTTATCATTCCCTACTCTATGTTCTTATGTTGTACAGTGAGAACAAAAGATTGCCCCCACAACAATCGGGATGTGCACCCATACCGTGGGATAATACGGACAAGGCAGAGAAAGGTAGGATTGGAGAGGTAGTTAGATTGTGTTATCTGATATGATGTCTTCCCTACAGAAAATACATCTTGGCTAGCCTAAGCATGTTTTGAAACTGGTTTGATCAGCCATTTTTTTTACCAGTTAATGTTTTTGCATGAGATTTGATGGTTAAGTTGGTTTGACCATCTTATGATGTTCATTCTTAGCCTGATACACCACACGCTTTCACATTATTTCACTTTGTGAAAAGCACCTGGGGCCTCATTTATAACCGTTGTGTACGCACAAAACAGGCCCTGAAAGAGGCGTACGCCACTTCCGACGCATAAATTGTGATTTATAAAAACAAACTTGACGGCAAAATGTGCGTACCTGCACGCAAACTCTGACCCATGCGTACAAACGTTTTGGAGACGGAGCAGTTTGGCGACACCGATGGTGAGCTGGAGTTATTTCTTTTTGGTCACTTTGAGAGAGAATCTAAAGAAAATTTGACATATACAGAAAGATAATACAATTATAATTTCACTCACAAAGCCTGTCACTTGACGCAAATATCCAGACCTTAAATGAGCGTCAGCAAACGCATTGCGCCGTTTAATGAAACTGACGCATATCTAACGGCAGATGAAGTAAAACTGTAAATCTTCAATCATTTATTTAAAATGTTATTGTGAACATGCACCGTATGATTGGGACTCATAATGATTTAAACTGTTTTACTTCTGATACAAACATTTTGATTAAATATGCCATTCTCATTAATGGAGTTAAACACTTACACTTAAACACTACATGAAATTTACTGAAAAGTTCAAACATTTTTTTTATATTCAATAAATATAAATATTTGTCGTGGGTGTAATGCTTTTGAATTTTTTTCCTCTGGCATGCTGTCTTTTAATGTTTTAACTACCGAGAGAATTGCTTACCATAATACTAGCAGATTGTGCAAATATAGCCTAATGCACAACATGGTCTATCTGTTTCCATTAAAAATATAAATCAATTAAAATAATATTTGGCAAGTGGAAATGATTGAAAAAAACTTTCTCTGAAATGTATTTTACACTATTTGATTTATTTATTCAAAAACAAGGCAAGGATGGGCTACTAAATGGTTTTTATTAATGTAATGTGACGGCACATCCGTATTTCATATTTTCCTAATGTCTTGTACCGTTAAACATGTTATCATGTGGATGAATAATCATATGCAAATGATATGCAGATGAGGATATGCATAGTAAAACTAGGCGTTGTAAGCTCATTTATGGTTATTTCGGGGAGGAGACGCATGTGCGCACAATCTTCCGCTGACTGGGATTTATAAAGTGAATTCTGCGCAGGTTCTGGCGTACGAACGGTTTTATAAGTCTAAAAAAATTTTTGCGTATGTCATTTTTGGCTTTCGGCCGCACATACACTTTTAGTAAGGATCCTACGCACACAGTTTTATAAATGAGGCCCCAGGAACCTATCTATTGGGATATTTGCTTTCTGCTTTAACCAATCGCTACTTGGTCGTATGTTACATGCTGGAACGCACCATTTTCTCTTTTAGCCCACTCTAGCTTAGACCATCCAGCAACCAGCATAATTGTTCTGCAAGGTTTAAACTACAGCTAACATATAAAACTGTGAAAAGGTATTTGACTTAAAAAAGAAATCTTGGTGAAAAAAAACCCCTTAAGGCTCTTGCAGTGCCAAATTAGAAGTTGTCCTGCATCACGGGGTGTGAGTAACTGAGTGCTAGTGCTCCTTCTTGGGCACACCACTCAAGGCCCAGGTACCCAAGCGACATGCCACTGAACCATGTTCAAGTTACTTAGCATCATAAATTAAACTAAAGTGTACCTTTATACAAGGGGACCTGCAAGATGTCTGCTTAGATGTCAGGAAAGCTATCCACTGTATCTGTTATGATGCAGTGCAGGAAGCAGGATCCAAATGCAGCAGTTTTTTATTAAATAAACTAGAACAATGACAAAGACTAAGAATAAGAATAAACTTGAACTATGACAAAGGCTAAGACTCCCGAACAGAACCGACAACATGCAACAGAACAACATCAAGAACTCACAAAGACTGAGCTAGACACATGGCTTAAATACAAAGGCAAACAAGCTAAACAAGATAATGAGGGGAGTGGCTAATCAGAGACACCTAGGAAGACTAATAGACATAACGGGAACTGCTAAACATGGAAAAGGACAGGGGAACACAGACAGGAAACATGACAGAACAAATAGTGCCAATTGTATCACCAGGGAATTCTTTGTTGTCCCTTCGATAAAATTTGCCCTTGATCCATGTCTCTAAACAATTATTTTTAAATGCCTAGAAATATCCTTTAAAGGTCCTTATACAGTATTTGATGCGGAGAAAGGGGGGGAACCCTCTTCCCCGTTAACTACATAATGTTTGCTATCCTGACAGACTATTGCTTGCAAGTAATCAGAATATTAAAATATGGAATATTGTTGTTCTGGGAAATATTCTCGTTCCTATTATCTGTACCGGTAATCGTGGAAGACTGGAAAAGCTGGTTAAAGTAAGACAAAGGACCTTGCTGGAAATGAACATTTGACCTCCCCCTCATACAGTCTCACCTAATCTGCATTTCATTCTCTCTCAAGAATACATATGGTTATAATGTGAATGATTTTCATTGAGTATTATGTTTAGTATCATTTAAAATGTCTCAGAGTGACTGGTACAAATGTCTCATTTCCAAATAAGTAAAATAAGTTTTTAGAAGTTTGGAGAAAACTGGCACACAAAGGAAGATAGGCAAAGTTTTTTTTAGATCAATTATTAAAAAGCACACTAAATTGAGTGAGAAATTGTTTGTGTAGGGAGGGAAACCCTTTTATTGGTGCATTCTCTATAACAATCATGCATTAGAGGCCCCCTCGAAAACTAGATGTCACATCTCAAGGGGTTTTCCTCTTACAGTAATTACTGAAATTATTTGAAAACTGATCAACTAATGTCAATCCAAATCATTCCATTTAAGTTTACATTGTAATTCTGTATGCAATATTTCATGTAACACATTTCCATGTCTTTTTTTTGCCTTCCACAGGGGAAGACCGAACTCCTGTACGACTGGATGCCCTGCGATCTATGGTATGGTACCCTTGCTTGGACAGTTCACCCTTAGGCTGCGTTCACACTGCAGGGGCTTAATGCTCAATTCCGATTTTTTTTTAAAAATTGATTGTTTTTGCAAGGCCGTTCACATTTCCAATTAAATGCGACCTTTTGTGATCTCCTGTGTGAACGTGAAATGACCCAGAAGTGACCCGCATGCGCAGAAGAGTACTCAACAGTCAACGACGTCACTTGTTGTTTGCAGAAGTTCCGATAAGAGCCCTCGAGTTTGGCCTGAATAGAGCTGTCCCCCCAAATATTAATTAAATCATAAACCTCACTTCCCTCATATTGACTAGTCTCAGCATCGTCCCCCATAGTTGTTGTTTATCTTCTTATTCCCGCCTACTTGAAAGCATAATTATGACGTTTGTCGCATATCAATGACGTGCGGGTCGGATACATGTGACCTGGCCGTTCAGACTGAAGTCGCATTTCAAAAGATCGGATACATATCGGATTTGGACCACATACCCAAGTGGCCTGGGGCGCATTTGAAAAGATCGGATCTGTGTCGTTCAGACTATCATGAAAAGATCAGATCAGGTCGCATAGGGGCAAAAAAATCCGAATTGGGTCATTTCAGCCTGCAGTGTGAACGTAGCCTTAGTATACCACATTTTTTACATTGCAATGCACAACACAAACCTTCCAGCAACTTCAAAGACAACATGTTGCATGGCAAGCTACTAAACCAGTTGGTTAGAACTACTGTGTTTGACAGATGACATTGAGCCAAAAAACAAAAAAAGGAAAATAAACATGTCTCAAGTGTATTTTGACATTTAGATTCAAAGGGAACTGCTGAATAAGAACTATTGACTTATAGCCGTAGCTTATGATCATGATAGTTGTAATGGTTATACCTAAAGTTGTGTTTACCACACCCGTGACTATTCATTACCAACCATACTCTCACTGAGTGCTACATTGGCTTTAAGAGAGGCCAGACAAGATTGCATCATCAAAATTCAGTTTTTAAGTCTTTGCAATCTACTTTATACTACTGTATACTCTATATACAACTATTTTAATTTTATTAGGTTATGAGTTAACAGTTTCCAGTTGTAAATGGTGTTGTCTAGAAATTTTTCTTTGTTTATTTAAAACTCTAGGTGCTATTTTCAAGCCTATGGTTAATCTTAACATCACTCCTATTGAATACCTTGTCTTTCATCTTAATTACTGTACTCTAATATTGTGTAATCATGTAGTGTAGACGTTACGGCATTGAATGTTAAGTCATTATTCATACCTTTTTCACTAACCACCTATCTCTTGTCTTTTTTAGCGGGAAAACCTGGCCTCCAACCTGGCAGACGGCTTGATTCTCACTCCAGTTTTATTTTTTCTGTCATAAAACCTACACAAAAGTTATATGCAAATTGATCCTTGTCTAGTTTCTTTTTTATGTTATTTGTTCATTTTTGGTAGGTTTGTATTGTTTTAATAAAGATTTGTATTTACTAAGCTTTTCCATGTCATGTCTAACAGACATCACTCACACTCATGTAAGTGACCTAGCAGAGATCATTGTGTAGTAATTTTAATAATAGGATGTACAGGAAGACTTGAATAAATATACTAAGCTTTTCCTTTAGTAGGCATCATACTAACAGCATTTGGGCTTGTTGGTATGAAGGACTGGGGACATTTGTATTACACATGACAGTTTATTTTAAAATCTCTTGTATGTTGACAGTTTGTACAACTTATCAGTTTGTCAGGAGTACTGGAACTACTTTTCATTTCATTCCTTCCTCTTGCTGTCAAAGACTGGTACACACTATATAAAGTCCCGTTCAAGTCGCACACCAGTCTTCATTGTGGTACCAATGGTTACATTGCAGAAGAGTTTGGGCTGTTAAGTAACAAACGTTTGCTTTAGTCTCTAAAATGGGAACTTGGGGCCCGGTTCTGTTGCCAGGTAAAAAAAGGACACTGCAACCAGGCTGTGGGCAGTTGACAGACAGTAACCCTTGGGGCACTATCTTGTACCCAGCGCAATTGACTTTGTACCTCAGTACCTACCATGTATCATTCCTATTTTGCACCCGCACACAGCGGACATTTCCCTCCACAGACGCAAACGTTCCCTGGTGCTATTTTGCAGGTTTAGAAAAAAATAAACACGCATTGCGCATGTTATTCATATGCTATTTTAAGGGCGCCTGCTTGGCCATAATCAATGGGTGTGCACAACGCACATGCACTTTGCTTTTCTCATCTACACACAGATGCAGCAGTTCTCATTTTTAGAAAACCTTGTACATTTTTACAAGGAAACATATTCACATACGAGGGGAATCATTGTTGTGTCCATGAAGATGTAAAAAAATAGGCATAAATCTAGCTTACACATGTATCCAAATTTTTAAACGCCTGTTTGAACAAAGCTAATTTGGGTGGGTTTCTATGGGAGATGGGCCCCATACAATGTCACGTCTTTTTCCGGCCCTGACGAGAACGTTGCTCTCCTCGGTTGTGAAGCGCTCCTGGCGCACATCTGGCAAATCCTCCATTATAATCAATGGAACAAGCGCACCTGCTCTTAAAGGGAATGTGAGATGTCGCTCTGATTGGTTTATTTCATGTTAGGCCCGCTGGTAGGCTATAATAGCAACAGCGCCCGAGATCCGCCCACAAAGTTACTTGCGTTTCGCGTTTGATGTTTCAGATGTTATAATAGGGCCCATTGTCTCTCAAACATGGTTCAAGTTATGTATGAAATGGGGCTCAGCTCAATAACAGTCAGTCATTGCTGAATTGCAATGACTTTAAACAACAAAGCAAAATGCTCCAGGTCATGTGATGAAATGTCATACAGTAATCTACTAAGACAAAGCAGGCTGTTGTATACAATGAATCTTCATATTAATTCCTAACTATGCACTACAGTAGTTGCTAGAGGTGAATGCACTCTAGATGTGATTAATATGGATTCTGTCCTCCATTCATTTGTTAAATAGGGATGTTTGCTAATGCCAGCCATAATGGACAGAATCTGCCTAATGGACAATAGTGTATCTTCTACAGGTTCTTATTCATCCTACAGTGTCCTCACTGTCCTGTCCCATCAGTTTCCTCATCATAGTGGTAGTTATAACTGGCCAGTCTATTGCTAAGTCACAGGTATAATGTCCTTTTTCCTCTTGATGTTCAGCAGACCATCTTTATAGAAATCACAAACTAGACGTAGTGTAAATGCTGACAAAATATTGAATTTGTCCTTGCATGATAGTGGTTAAGCTGATGTGTATCCAGGGGAGGGCTGGGTCAAAATAATATACAATGAAATAAGACTTAATTATGGGGAAGGGGGATTACAACAAGAAGACATTTAAATATCCTTTTTTAATTTAATTTTATTCACTGGAAATTATGCGTATATTAATTATTTCTAAATAAACAGAGACTTTTGTGTCAATCCTCTCTAATTTCCATCCAGTGCGACTGTCTGTCAGACCTTCCACCAGGTAGTGATGAATAAGATATATGGCATTATAGAAGAGTTTGTTTACACATAACATGTCCAGATCATGTCTGATTAATGTGTTTTTTGTGCCTGTTCATAAGGTGGGATGTTAATATCCCATTTCAACTCAATTCATTATGTCTGATGTGAGACGCCATAAATGTAAGAGTATCAGGGCTCAACTATAATAACTGGGATCTTTGGCCTCCTTCTCAGGATGAAATTTGCTGTTGGTACTCCATTTTATGGATTACAACATCTAGACTGGATGATGATGAAGATAGCGGTGAGACTGAGCATGGTAAGCACAAGTACACATCTCATTCTGTGATCTTTCAGTGCTTTTTTATTATAATTCTTATCCTCTTAAACATGTAGAGGCTACACTGTACTAAATGGTGTAGTTTTGTCTTCACCTCATTACTGCTAATGTTGTTTCTCAAACAAGGTTTACTGATCTTGGCCTAGTGAGCCACTCTACTGTTATCATGTATGAATTTAATTTTAATACTTTGTAGAACAGTAACCTATTAGCATGTTAACAGAAATACAAGGTCATCTTTCAACCTTGCATTTCTAATGGGAGATTTGATTTGAGTGCACCTGCATAAAAAACGTTCCAACTAAATTTACAAATTGTACATGTATAAGCCCACATTTACCTCAGGAAAGCCATTTAATGACCAGCATGTTAATTGACTAGAAAAAATAGCTATAGAGAGGAGTATTTTGCTAAATATGTGCACTATATTACATATTTATTATATCTTTACTTGTCAATACATAATTATAATGAAAACCGCATATTTAATTTCTTTTTGACTATGTTTACAGCATTATGTGAGTTTTTTTTCTTTTTTTTCTTGAGAACAATTAACATGCAGGCTATCTACTGTACCCTACCTAATATTTATCCAAATGAGTCAATATTGAATCAAGATTGAAATTAAATCCAAGAATTGAATTGAAATCGTGAAAATTGTTTAGCAATAACACAAAATAGTAGCCTACCAGTAGCATTTCATTATACTAATATGCCATCTCTCTCAGATGGAGAGGACACACTGACTTCTGGCACCAGATCCCCTAAGAAGAGCCGGAAGAAGACTGCAAGAAGACAATGCAGTGATGTTGGTAAGATGGATTACATGAATTTGTTAAATATATATGTTTCCTGTGAATAATCTAAGTGGGACTTGGCGGCACGGTGGCGGAGTGGTTAGGGCTCTAGCCTCACAGCTAGTGTTGCTTTGTCAACGAAAATTATGACGATATATCTTTGTCAATGAAACCTTATCAACTGACGAAAACGAGACGAGACGCAACGTAAATGCTGGTCATGTGACAATGACTACGTTTACATGCAGCCAATTTTCGGGTTATGGTCGGGTTAAGGTCACTATTCGGGTTTCTGAAACATTAGGAATAACCCGTTTACATGCGTGAGCAGAGAGAGCTTCTCCTGTATACATGGAATTGCAATATCCCGATGTAAACAGTGATGCACGGTTAGCGTCTGGACGTACGGAATATTTCCGTCATTTCCGATTCTTCTTCCTGTATCCAAAGACGACAACAACAGCAGCAGCAGCATGCGGATAATGAATAGTTCGGGGCAGATAGCGATCGCCTTTGTTTGCGCTTTGATGCTGGTAACGTTTCTGACCTCGCTCCAAACGTATGCTGTGCTGCGTCTCGCCTGGTCTCGCCATATTTACTTCCGGGATACTGCACGCGGGTTTTTGAATGCGCCGATAAGTTTCTCTACTCAAAAGACCAAGATTCCTTGCGAATAGAACATGCGCAGAACACAAATCACTATGGGGATATCCCGATACGCGTTTACATGACCAAAAATTCGGGTTAGAAAAGGGGTACCCCAGGTATAATATCCAAGGTTTTTAAAATCCGGGATATGAGCATATTCGGGTTTTTGCTGGTGTTTACATGGCCGTTCGCGACCGGGTTATTGCTAATATCCCGATTTTGAACGGTTTATTGGCTGCATGTAAACGTAGTCAATGACTAAAATGAAATGTATAATGCAATATTGTTGACTAATAAAAACGGGACTAAATATCTCTTCATTTTCGCTGACCAAAACGAGACTAGACAAAATGATATAACGTCACGACGAATGAGAGAGTTGTGCGTGAGCCCATACATTTAAGCTTTGTCGGCTTTGAATTCTGGTTTGCGATCTGGTCACCCGATTATCAGCGAATGTAACTATTTTATTCCATTAGTTATTCCACACACACCCCCCACACACACACCGCACACCCCATACGCATGCACACCACACACCACAAACTCCACGCACACCACAGACCCCACACACACACCACACACACCCCACACACACGCACACCCCCCACACACACACACCAGACACCCCACATGCACGCACACCACACCCCACACACACGCAAACCACAGACCCCACACGCGCACCACACACCCTACACACACGCACACCACACACCACAGACCCCATGCACACCACACACCCCACACACACACCACACACCCCACACACACACACCCCACACACACACACACCAGACACCCCCCACACACACACCGCACACCCCATACGCATGCACACCACACACCACAAACTCCACGCACACCACACACACACCATACACACACCACACACCCCACACACACGCACACCCCCCACACACACACCAGACACCCCACATGCACGCACACCACAGACCCCACACGCGCACCACACACCCCACACACACGCACACCACACACCCCACACACGCACACCCCCCCCACACACACACCAGACACCCCACACACACGCACACCACAGACCCCACACGCGCACCACACACCCTACACACACGCACACCACACACCACAGACCCCACGCACACCACACACCACAGACCCCACACACCCCACACACACACACACCAGACACCCCCCACACACACACACCCCATACGCATGCACACCACACACCACAAACTCCACGCACACCACACCACAGACCCCACACACCCCACACACACACCATACACACACCACACACCCCACACACACGCACACCCCCCACACACACACCAGACACCCCACATGCACGCACACCACAGACCCCACACGCGCACCACACACTCTACACACACGCACACCACACACCACAGACCCCACGCATACCGCAGACCACACACCCCACACACGCACACCACACCCCCCCCACACACACACCAGACACCCCACACACACGCACACCACAGACCCCACACGCGCACCACACACCCTACACACACGCACACCACACACCACAGACCCCACGCATACCGCAGACCACACACCCCACACACGCACACCACACCCCCCCCACACACACACCAGACACCCCACACACACGCAAACCACAGACCCCACACGCGCACCACACACCCTACACACACGCACACCACACCCCCCCCACACACACACCAGACACCCCACACACACGCAAACCACAGACCCCACACGCGCACCACACACCCTACACACACGCACACCACACACCACAGACCCCACGCACACCACACACCCACACACACGCACACCACACACCCACACCACACACACGCACACCACACACCCCACACACACACACCCCGCACACACGCACACCACACACCCCACACACGCACACCACACACCCCACACACACACACCCCGCACACACGCACACCACACACCCCACACATACACACACCACACACACCATAGACCCCACACACACGCACACCACACACACACACACGCACACCACACACACACGCACACACACACCGCACATGCACACCACACACACACACGCACACACCCCACACGCACACTACACACCCCACACGCACACTACACACCCCACATACACACACACACACACACACACACACACACACGCACACACACATGCACACACACATGCACACATGCATACACAAACACACGCGCACACACACAAACACACTGCACAGGTCAAATAGACCTATACTCAGTCTGTCCAATGGTTGATACAACACATTATCCCACCGGTCACAATTGTGACCGAACATAAAACTCACTTTTTCACACACTTTTCCATGAAAATTTAAAAAAATTATGATTGATTGTTTCAAAGGGATACTAATGACACATAATTTGGATATTTTTATGTCTGGGAAAAATTTGGGATTAAATGGGTTAATACTGTAGAACAGGAATGATTTTCAAAAAAAAAAAAAAAGCATATATAAAAGGTGTGCTCAACAACAAAAGTTCTTAATCATATTTCATATTACAGACAATGCCCATTTTCCTTGACCGGCAACTTAACAGTTAGTTTAGACTATTGCTTTATGCTTAACTGAGAAAATTCACACAGAATTGAATACTAGGCTTAATTGTTTCCATAATGTCTTAAGAAAATCAATAAAACTAGAAATAAAACACAATCACTTCTGCCTGATGAAATAACCAATTTGTACTTTTATTCAGTAACGTTCTCACGTTAACGGACACTGCCATGTTAATGGTGACAGCCTCATTGTGCCTTTGTCATTACAGATTTACATTATTAAATATCCAGTAATAGAAACAGCATCTTAGTTTACCTATTAATCATTAAAAACTCTAAAACTTAAATTCTTTAAAAAGGGCCCGCCGGTCCTCAGTCCGATGGTGAAAAACTTTTATGTAAATCTTTGTGTTTTCTGTAATCCAAAGGAGTGTATCGAATAAGGGCACCATCTTGTGGCTAGAAATAGTTTTTGTTAGTTTCTATGTTAATCAGAACTGGTGGTCCTCACTTGGTAGGCATACTCACGCGGTCCTCACTTGGTAGCAATTACAAGTGTGTGTGTGTGTGTGTGTGTGTGTGTGTGTGTGTGTGTGTGTATGTGTGCTCGTGTTTATATTACATTGTGGGGACCAAATGTCCCCACAAGTATAGTAAAACCTGAAATCACCTACATTGTGGGGACCAGCCAGCGGTCCCCATGAGGAGAACAGCGTATAAATCACACTAAGTAATGTTTTTTGAAAATGTAAAAATGCAGAATGTCTCCTGTGATGGGTAGGTTTAGGGACAGGGGCAGTGTAAGGGGACAGAATATACAGTTTGTACAGTATAAAAACCATTACGCCTATGGAGAGTCCCCACAAAGATAGCGAACCAGACATGTGTGTGTGTGTGTGTGTGTGTGTGTGTGTGTGTGTGTGTGTGTGTGTGTGTGTATGTGTGTGTGTGTGTGTGTGTGTGTGTGTGTGTGTGTGTGTGTGTGTGTGTGTGTGTGTGTGTGATCTTTCAATCTGCTGTGTTTGCTGCAACATTCAAAAAAGCTTCTCAACAAGTTCACTTTGTGTCTGACAACATCCTTCAACTAACAGATGAAGATGCAGGATCTTTTCAGAAGGTTGATGTAGCAGTAAATGTCCAATAAAGCTCTTGGGGTTTGAACATGGTCTCTGGAGACAGAGCTGCTCTATTCTGAGAGGATCACAATCACTCCAGCCTGACAATGCAAATGGGCTTTTCAGTCTCACTCTCTGATTGGTCACATGATCTGGACTGGAACAGTTTCACTTCTGCTGCACATTTACATTTGAAGAAGGTGGTGAACTTTAATGTGTAAAAATATAATAATAAAATAAAATCATTTAAAAAAAACAAAAAACATGGTCACCAATCTAGAACCCACCATTCTGAAAATAATGAGTTCCTCCAATAATTAGAAATGGCCACATTGTCCCCCCAATACTTGATATTCTTGACGCTGTTTTGCATACACTATGTTTGTTGTTAGGATGATAAAAAGTTTTAAAGCAGCACTAATCAATGTCTAAATGATTGAGCTCAAATCAAAGGAGACGTGTGTTCCCGCTCACTGAAGACCAGTGCGAACTCTTTAAACCATCATCACTGTGTAAGAGACACTCTGAATCAAATCGTCTTTTAAAATATATTTATTCTTGCCAGAAGGCCCAGTCCCCACACAGACATTACGCTGTAGAGTGAGTGAGACAAAGACCAGGAGGAGCTGGACATTTTGATTCGCGCCCGGTGGTTTTCAGCTAATATCTCAGCGAAAACACCACCAAAAATCATGGAATTTTTACCATTCTTTTCAGTTCAACTAGACGGTTCCAAAGAGCTCAGTTTTCACCTAGATAATTGCGTTTTTTTAAATCTGTATCTCGGGCCCCCGGAGGTCACGATGTGCCGGTCCCGGTGGTCTCTATGGAAAGGTCTCGTCCCGTTCCAAATGTTGGTGTCCATAGGACCTGCTTTCGCCGAGTTACGGGCGTTTAAAGCCGTTTGCAGTGGGTCACCCTCTCAGGCTTGTGTCCCGTCCATCAAACTGCATGCAAAAAAAGGAGGAAAAAGGGTCCTGGAACCTAAAACCTTTTAAATGAATACAAATTCATACGTTGCTGTTCCTTTGTCATTTTTATTGGAAATCAGACACCAAATATCAAACCTGGATACTGTAAGCTTAGTTTGTCCATTTTACTTTAGTTTATACTAAGCATTAATCATTTTAAATGGTTAGACATTATGTTAGACAGTGTCCTAACCCACTGTATTTCTGACAATTTGTTAACGCATTGCGGCCATTAAAGACAAGAACACAATGGACACACACACCAAAAGTCAAATACATAAAAACTTTATTAAAAAAAAAAAACACACACACACACTGACATAAATCAAAACAAAAACTCAGTCGTGTCAAAATCTAAATTGGAAAAAAAAAATTGGGGAAGAGATCGTCTGAAAAACAAAACATAAATTTAATGGACCGCTTATCCAGTAACTGCAGCACTATTAGGAATTGTGATGATAAATGGACTCTTATTGATGTCCACTTCCAGGACTTCGGGTCCACAGCTCTGTGGCCCAGACTGGTGGCAAATCGGCATAGATGGGAGGCTGTTCTTCTGAAAAACAAACCATCACTTTAGTTGACCACTTATTGATTATCTGCAGCACTATAGATGTTATTCGATCTGCATCATCAATGTTTGCGACGGCCATTTTGTTGACATAGAAACCACGGCAGCGTCTGTATTATTCATGGTATTTATCGCTGTATTTGTTTTTAAACAGCGCGATGGTGTGTTGCGTTAGCTAGGATAAATAGGCTAAACTTTCAGCCAACTCCCCACATAAAAATCTGTTCACATTATTTTACCAGAGCTAACGTTACGGCCGTTTCACACATAGCAGCTACTCCGTGTGCGTGTGCGGTACAGGAACAGCACGCGCTATAACGTTAGTGCTTATATGCTGATCCGCGGCTGTACCACAAACACATACTCGCTATTTTATCAACGCAGGCCAATAATTCCATGCATTACTTCTATATATTAAGTTGCTCAAGCAAGTGGTCAAATATTTAACCATGCACTGATATTAAAATCGCAAACAATTTAAATTAAAACTTAAAATTGACAAAAACAGCCGACTCTCATGTCTTTTCTTTTTCATTTACATTTTAATACAACAAATCTAGCATGTCACAAATAACTTTTCCACCTCCACGAATGAGACGAGTGTCGTTCATTATGTCGCCTTGTTGAGTTAAATTGAAGTTTGTTTGTATCATACATACGGATACTGAATGAGATAGTTAAAGATCCGGATAAGTTACGGCTGGCAATAAGGACGGATCTTTACTTAATGCTATTGGGTCTATTTGATGTGGGTCCACACCAATCAAGCTTATCTTCTCTTGATACCGACGAGATGAAGCCTTAGGCTACTGCTCCCCTCAACTCAAGTCTGCGTGCGGCTAGGGGCAGGACAGATCATTTCAACAATATGGCTATATTTACAATATGGCTATATATACAATATGGCGTATCCTAGTTAGCTACTTCCGGTGTTTGCGAATAAGCCCTATTAGGATTGTGATGATACAGGGGATTCATACCTACAGTGGCCTCCAGGTCGTCGGGGCTCCACAGCGCTGCCAGGTCGTCGAACCTGAACGGATTCATACCAATAATTTCCTGTATTTCCACCTCCTCGTCCGTCTGCACTGGTGTGACATTCACACGAGGCAGCAGTGTGACCCACACCAGAGCCGGTCGGTCTCCCGGCCTCGTCCCAGGAGGCACCAGGTGGGGCCTCGGCCTGAGAGTCATGGACCATGGGGATGTCCCACAGCAGCTGCAGCTTCCCTTGACCTCGAGCGGGTCTGAAACATAAAAAAAAAAACATGATTGCATCCACCGCTTTGGTGACTCTAGATAACCTCGAGTCGATCGCGCGCCCTCCTTTCGATGGTACATTCGGCGACTACCATGGGGACCACGGGGTAACGGGGAATCAGGACTCGATTCCGGAGAGGGAGTCTGAGAAACGGCTACCACATCCAAGGAAGGCAGCAGAAATTACCCATTTCCGACACGGAGAGGTAGTAACGAAAAATAACAATACAGGTCTCTTTCGAGGCCCAGAAGGAGCGTATCCTAAACCCATGGGTGAGGACCCATTGGAGGGCAAGTCTGGTGCCAAAAATGAACAGTTACCTCAGAGATCACCTACCGCTGCAGGATTTTTCCAGTTCGAACGCATAACCCCTATTAAATTAATCTATCATTACAATTTATAATACATTTATTTTCACAATGAAACTGTAAAATGTATTTTTAATATTTACATTTTTTTAATAAAATAAAATATTTTTAATATTTGTAATAAATGCCATATTTTTTATTAATTCTATGAATATCACAGATACTAATACTAATGCTTCTATAAAGCAGTTTTTTATTTATTTATTTTTTATTTCTGGAGATAAAATTTAAGTAATTCAGTTGATTCAAATGACAATTTTAAATAGGCCTAAACCACAATTTTATCAGGTGGTTTCTGTTTGTAATTTAATAACAACAGACGGAGCTTGATGAACACTAGCATTATGGGCACCATGTTCACTAGTACATTAGAAACTGTTTAAAAAGATTAAAAAAGGTTAGAGAGAAAACTAAAGCACCATGGTACAACAATACTACACGTTATCAAGAGAGAAACTCGTAATCTAGAGCGTAAATGGAAACAAATTAATTTAGAGGTCTTTAGAATAGCGTGGAAAGACAGTATGTCACGTTATAGACCCCTTCACGGTTGACGTCACAGGAACATTCGTTGTTCGCAGTGCGCATGTCGGGGTCAGAAAGTTCATTCCATCCCATTGAATTGTGTGTTAACAAGAGAATTTCTCGTCAAGAAAAAAATGCCTACTTGTTGCGTCGTGGACTGTGAAAATCGCACCAGTTGTGGAGTCAAGTTTTTCAGGATTCCGGCAGGATCTGGTTCGTTAAAAAAAAAAAATAGACGACATCTGTGCAGTTTCAAAGGTATTTGAAGTCCTTCAACGGGCTGTGCACGATCGCAGCTGAGGAAGAGGGTCTTATCTACCGAAACGATAGGTCATTTTCTAAATAAATAAAAATATATATATACTTTTTAACTACAATTGTTCAGATTGAGCTGATCTGCAATGCGCCGGGATCTACGTCATCACGTCGGCCAGCAAAAGTACCGCCCCACTGTTTACAAAGCGACCGTGCGAAGGAGGATAGTTCAAATCTATATTGCTATATAAAACTGTCTGGACATGCCCACAGACTACGTAATTATAAGCGTCTAGAGATTTGTAGGCTCTTAGTTTTTCGCGTGTGTAAAAACACTCGGCTTGTCCACCAGATAGCTGTAACGTTATATGGCGGGCCAGTGAATATCTGGCCACTTGCTAATGTTGTCTACCCATTCTGTTAGGAGCTCGGGATCAGGCAGACAATCACCATTAACCAAAACAAGTTTATTATGGTACTTTTCCCGTTCTCATGGTGGCAAAGACAGTGACACAATATGCCGGTCTATATGCGTCCCGTAGGTAAGACTTACAGGTTATGGATCCCGTCTGCCCAGCCAGAGTCTGTCCACGTCCCAGAGCCTGTGATTCCCCCCAAGAAAGTTTGGGGGGGGGTGGGATATAGGCCATGTAAGGAATGCTCAAGGTTCATAAGCTCTTTAGTCAATTTTAATTTCGGGGAAGAATATTCAACAGTTATTAATCTCTGATCAACAAATTATCGAATATAGTTTGAACCGAGTCCTTGCGTAAATAAATCACCCACGAGGGGTTATACAGCATACACGTCTGCTTCAGGTATGTATATAACAATTAAACACAACGAATTATGATTAATTAGGAATATACATCCTACACAGACAGATGGCTGTTGATCTTTAAAATTACCAAAGCAATTGAAACCCCCTTTTTTAATAAACAAAACTACACTACTAGTAAAACAAAGATATAGATAAACAAAGTAAACTGAAACAGATAATAAAATAAACGTAGAAACATAAGGAAAACACAATTGCTAGCACAATTAGACCCTCAGAGACAGCCATAGGATACACACTTTAAAGCGTCTAAATTTGAGATGGAACACTTGCATTCACACCTGGTGTTGTGTAGAAGAGAGCGTGAGGCATCCTGGAGATGGGAGGCGGACTTCTTTGATACTTCCGAGCGTGGTTGTTTCGCGGGAAATTCAAACGTCCTAAAACAGTTCTGTATGCGTAAAGACAGTCTTATCACCGGGATGCTGGAAGACTGACGAAACACACGTGGGTAACTCGGTCGGAGGACGAGAACCGCACTGAGAACAGACTAGCTATACGCAAAATAAAACAAAGACAAACTAAAACAGGAACAAAAGAAAGCACACGAAGATTACATCAGGGAGCAGGATACACAGCGCAAGAGGACGAACCGTCTCTTGCTTGGGTTTTTAAGGTTAAACTGAGTTAGGGGATTCTCCGCCATGGCCGCCTGAAGGGGATTCTCCGCCAGGACCGCCCGAGGGGTAGTCTCCTACTCAGCCTTGCAGTAGGGGTTCAGCGAAAAAATTGGCAGCTGGCAGCAGGAAGTAGCTGCCACTGGCAGCCGACAGCCCTACCAAATTAGGAGGGACCTGTCACCTCGTGGCAGCCAATCAGTATCGTCCAACGTAGCAGCAACCAATCACATGTAACTGAAAGTCAAGCAACAGCAGCCAATAGTCAATGGTGGCGCCGGCGATAGTAAACCATACTAGAAACATGGTAAATCGTGTTAATGCTAAAACTTTTTCAAACTTTCTGGCTATGCTTTTTCAAGCCAACTTAAAGTTTGTCTATGAACATTACCATCTAGTTCAGGATTGTTATCGATCATTCTGATTTCAGAACAACAAATACCAAGCCTGTTTCAAAAGTTACTGCTGCTTTATTAAAAAAAGCCAAAAATGTATTAAAGTAGTACTACAAATATAAAAGTAAACTTAAATGATAGCAAAATATGATTTTAAATAAAGGTAATTAATGAGACAATGTTCTTTTTTTCCTTTTAGACAGGACTTTCATTATTTAAGTTTAAATAATGTTTATGTATATAAATATGCAATATGATTACATAGGCATTTCTTTCTGTATGTATATATTTAATTATTTAAATACAGTTTCAGTTATTGCCACTGAAACTGCTTTATAACGCACCAGTGGGGCTCGACAGCCTTAGTCAAACGGGTTGGCGCGTATGGTTGGGTTGCAGAGAGATCGCAAGATTGTGGTTAGGTCTCAGCAGCAGGAGGGATGTAGAGGTCAGTAAGCTGGGCTGAGTTGAGTGGGGGACGGAGGGGAGTGACACTGTCGAACCCTCTTGAGGTGTCGTGGGCTAGTCGACGAAACACTGAGGACGGAAGGTGCCCACTTGAAGACCCTAGAGATGTCCCCTACTCGGCTCAATCCAGACGGTTGTCGTGCTGGTCCTGTAGTTGTAGTCGTCGTGTGTGCTGACGCGCCAAGTACACTGCAGCCGTTAATGCCGGACAGAAGGGGAGTCACACCACCACATGGAAAGAAGCGTAAATGGATGGAGAAGCATAGTACTGTAAAGCTACGTCTTAGTTTTGCTTATCTTGGCGAAAGCCGAGTACAAAACAGCAAGTTTTAACATCTACTCTCGTGTAATGGAATTCATGAAGAGCTGGATACATCCAGTGACTGCGGTGAATAGTGCTGCTGGCAACAAGGGAAAGACCTTGTGACAGCCTGGAGAGACAGCTGACAGGAAGAAAGAGACCCCAATGGGGCTGGTAATGGTTAGCTACCCTTTCGGTAGTATCCAGCTCCGTGTTTACAGGATGCTGGAGACACCCGCCCAAGGCTTCTGAGAAACTAAAGAGAAAAATACCCCTAGAGTCTGCGAGAGCGGGGGCGGAAGATGACTCAATGGTGGACAACATGGTTAACGACTTAGGAATGGAAACGGATATGAGTATGGAGAGTAAGACTAGTTCAAGATCTGCAGTTAGTAAAGTCATTGAACTCCAAGTTTGTGTCTGTGGCTGGAGCAAGGCGACAACGGTCAGGGGTTTTAAGGTTCATCAAGGGAGAATAAAATGCTTGAGGGAGAAGGAACAAGGGCCTCGCATTGATCAGTACTTCTTACGAAGTCAGTCAAGTCAGTCGAATGAAATCCAGCGACAGGAAGCAAACCTCAGCTCGCAGGATATCAGCACCCCTGTCATAGAGGAGAGGAGGGCTTGCACAGTTAGTGATGAACATATTCATACTTGTGAACCCGGTCAGATTAACCAGCATAAGAGAGAAAAGAACCTCAACGGGCATAGGCCTGGAGTTAGATGGCCAAGAGCTTGTGAGAAAACTGCATGGGATACGGTAAACACAGATCTATGCTTTGCATTGGAAAGATTAACTGGCACAGTTGAAAAGAAGCTGGATAAATTTGGAGACATCATTTACGCATATGGAAGTGAGAGGTTTGGTGTGGAAAAAAGGAAGGAAAAAGTACAAACTGCTCCTGGAATGTCTAGACGGCAGCAGAAAATTGAAGGGTTAGTTAGAGAAAGGAGACAGCTGAGGAAGCAATGGAAAAGAGCAGAACAAAGTCAGAAGGAGGGACTCAATCACTTAAAAAGGGACATAAAAGATAAGCTGGCAACATTACGTAGAGCTGAGCGCCTACGGAAACGCTACAAAAAGAAGGAACGTGCGAGGGCTAATTTCTATAAAGACCCATTCAAATTCGTAAAGAAGTTATTCACCAGTGAGAAGAATGGCACTTTAAAAACATCTAGGATTGAGCTAGAGAGATATTTGGAGGACATGCATACAGATGCAAAAAGGCATGAGCCTATGTCAATTCCATCAGACATATCACCTATCAACCCACCAGAATACCAAATGGAGGTCTGTGCACCTAAGTGGAAAGAGGTAGAGCAGGCTGTGAGAAAGGCAAGGGCTTCATCATCTCCAGGGCCTAATGGAGTTCCGTACAGAGTGTACAAGAGTGCTTCAGGAGTTCTGCGAATTCTGTGGAAATTGATAAAAGTGCCATGGGAAAAACAGGTTGTACCTAGAGCATGGCGCAGAGCAGGTGGAGTCTTTATACCTAAAGAAAAAGATGCTACAAGCATCAGTCAGTTTCGTCCCATTTCACTATTAAACGTTGAAGGTAAGATTTTCTTCAGCATTATTGCCCAGAGATTGTCCACCTACCTATTAAAGAATGGCTTCATTGACACCTCAGTTCAAAAAGCGGGCATTCCAGGGTTATCAGGATGCTTAGAACACATCAATGTTATCTGGCAACGAATTCAGTCAGCTAAAAAGGAGAGGAAGGAGCTCCACATGAGCTTCTTTGGGCAGCAATTGATTTTTTCAGAGTACCAATGTCAATAACAAAGTTAGTGAAAGCCTATTTTGGAGATTTGCAATTCAGTTTCTCAACTCCAAAATTCAGCACTGCATGGCAATGCCTAGAGGTTGGAATAATGGCAGGATGCACCATTTCCCCACTGGCTTTTACCATGGCAATGGAAGTAATCATTAGGGCATCAAGATGGGTAGTAGGAGGAGAGCGCTTGGCTTCTGGGATGCGACTACCAACAATCAGAGCATACATGGATGACATGACAACCATGACTACAACAGTAGCCTGCACTAATCGGTTATTGGGGAAGTTAACAGGTAATATTGAATGGGCACGAATGCAAGTTAAGCCCTCTAAATCAAGGAGCATCTCGATAGTTAAAGGAAAGGTAGTAGATAAAACATTCTTCATTAATGGTGAGGCAATACCAACAGTTTCTGAGAAGCCAGTGAAGAGTCTTGGGGGTGGTACGATGGGGATCTAAAGGACACAGTTCGAGTGGGAGAAGTTAGGCGACAAGCAGTGGAAGGGTTGAAGAGCATAAACAGCTGTGCTCTACCAGGCAAACTAAAACTCTGGTGCTTTCAGTTTGGTCTACTGCCGAGGTTGCTGTGGCCACTGACGTTTCGCAACTGACTGTACGACGTTTCTTTGACAACAGTGGATAAGCTGGAAGCGTTGATAAGTTCATACATCAGGAAATGGTTGGGAGTCCCACGCTGCCTCAGCAGAGTGGCACTTTTATAGTAAAGGAATATTGCAGCTGCCAGTCTCTGCTTTAACCGAGGAGTTTAAGTGTGCCAAGGTCAGACTGGAAATGACTTTAGTAGAGTCACGTGACAAATGTGTAAGGGAGGCAGCCTCTGTGGTAAAAACTGGTAGAAAGTGGTCAGCAAAATAATCTGTAGCAGAGGCAAAGGCTTCCCTTCAAATTGGTGATATCGTGGGACAGGTACAGCATGGAAGAGGGGGTTTTGGGCTCAGTTTAGCTCCGCCTAAATGGCACAAGGCAGGCATAGCTCACACCACCACATGGAAAGAAGCGTAAATGGATGGAGAAGCATAGTACTGTAAAGCTACGTCTTAGTTTTGCTTATCTTGGCGAAAGCCGAGTACAAATCAGCATGAAGTTTTAACATCTACTCTCGTGTAATGGAAATCATCAATCAATCACAAACATGTACACTCATTCATAAATTATATTTAGCCTAACATACAAATTCAGAATTTATATATTATATTTATAATATAGCTATATTATATTTCGGTGCGTGTCATCCGCACCAATTACAAAAAACAACTGTAACTAATTATTATTTAGCCTGTGTTGCTTCAACGAAAAATAATCCCCTTTTGCATTCACCTACAATAAAACAAGGCTGATCGCGAATTTCACCTTTCGTCAACAGTTCATGTTTAGATATTGTTGACAATTATACACACTGCTCAACATTCTAAAACTCTAAAACCAGGTGAAATAACTGGATTGAACACTTCAATTGATTTTTTTTTATGAAAACCCTTTAAAAACATTAGCTACAATATTTATAATTTAATTAAGATAGGGCCTATTTGGACACATTGAGAGATTTATCCTGAAAGGAATTTTGCTTTTGACTGTTCTCAATATTTAAGTTTAATGAATATTTAGACTATATTTAATAAATATACAATATGATTACAAAGGCATTTATTTCTGTATGCATATTATTTAACAAACATGTACACTCATTCATAAATTATATTTATACACGTACAAATTCATAACTTTAAGTGTAGCTTATTGTAATATATGATCTTTGTTACCTGCTTTATATTTGATAAACCTTTTTTAATCAAATAATATAAAATAATTACTAATAGAATTATTTTATTTAAATTATATATATATATATTATATTTTAGGCATTTTAGGTAAAGAGAAAAATCAAACACAGGAGAGACAGGTGATGTGTGTGTGTGTGTGTTTTATATATGATCTGAAGCTTGTGAAGATGCTACAACGCTGCGGCCCACGGGGGAGTTTCTCTTCACCGGAGCGGTGCGATTCGGAGAGGCATCAGACTGAACCGCTCGGCTCTGGACGCAGGAACATAATGTCACAGCCAGGTATGATCACACACTGTATGCCTGTTTTTATTTCAGTTGATCGGTCATTAAAACATTTATTTATCCCTAATATTGTACATATTGTATATATTTGTAAAAATGCAAAAGTTTTTGTTTTTTGTACAGGCATTTTAGACAGCACATTTTTATACAATCTTAAAGTAAATGTATGTTGATGCAGACGCCCCCTGGGTCCCCACGCACCATCCAGTCTTGTTCTGATCCTGACGTCACTGTGTAACATCCACCATCTGTACTCCATTCTCTGCTCCACTCTCTGTGCTCCACTCTTTGCTCGATGGTGACCTTCGTTATGATGATAAAAGCCAGGAAATTTCGATTTTGATATGTGACCTATAAGTTATTCACGCCTGCTGATTGTGTACAGACATTGTTTTATGCCGCTATTATGTATTGAAGTCTAGTTATTTTCCCCAAAAAAGGGGCGGTGACAAAATTTACAATTAAGTTCCCGGATGTGCCAATAGTCCGTATTGCAAAGAGCTAGCGACCTACTTACGCATTCAACTAACGCTTGATGTCACCATTACAAATAACAACAGTCGCCATTTTCTTGTGTACTAATGGAATGACCAAGCCAAACAGTTCAATGCCGTTTCTATATATTTTATTTCTATGATTTTAATCCTAGCTCTCCATTTAGTGTGTGCGCTTGTAAAACTAGTGATATAGCCTAGCCTACACAATCCTGGCACAGTAGCCTATAACAGTTAGGACCATTTAGGACTATAGTTAGGACTATAACAGTTAAAAACCATTTATTTTAGGAGGAGAAGTGTAGAACCTACAGTGTTACTTTGGGAGGAGAGGGAGCGATGTAATTTGATTCTCTTTGGAACTGAGATATCAACAACCTTCAAGTTGCAACCTCTTCAATCAGCATCAATATCAGTAGGCGTATCACAAAATTCACTATTTTGTACATATGCCCAGAGGACTGTTAGGGGGCAGGCTACCAGTGTTCTGCCTGAACGCGTTCATTGAACGATAGTTCATGAACTCGTTCATATTTTAGGTTTTTTATTCTTGAATACAGAGGTGAACTTCTGAGTTCAGAGGAGAGTCTTGCCCGAACTGAACACTTCACTGAAGCTGAGAACACGTTCCTGTTTGATTTTCAGTGGCATGGCAGAAATTGGTGGTGAGTAAAGAACTGTTGGGTCACAGTTTGGGTAAGGTTGCAGGCATTGTGCAATGCAGTGCCATCATCGCAGAGTCTGTAAAGCAATTAGCCACTCTATATGAGAACAGATGGATGGAATCCATTTCAGGTGCTGCATTGGGTACACTTCAACAAGCCAAAGGAATAAACCACATGGGATATTCCCATAGGATGTGTCCCTGCTGCCCAAGTTTCTTGCTACTGACCGTGCTAAGTGCATGAAGGACCTTGAGGAAGAACCCAACATCAAAAGCTTTGGGAATCTTGCACAAGTGGCTTTGACGCAGGTGGTACTATTTAACAGAAGGCGGCAAGGGGAAGTTTAAAAAATGGAACTCTGGGCTTTCACATCCAGAAATCACACAGAGTTGAATCCTGACATTATGATGGGCCTTACTGAGTTTGAGAGGAAGGTTGCAAAGTACTTTGACAGAGTTGAGATTCGAGGTAAAAGGTCTTGAATGGTGCCCGTGCTTCTCACACCTGACATGATCACTGGAATGGACCTCCTCATTAAAAACAGGAATGAGTGTCAAGTCCACACAGAGAATGTGTACTTGTTTGCACGTCCATGTGTGCTTTACCACTACAGAGGCTCTGACTGCTTCCGCAAGTATTCAAAACGATGTGGTGCAAAAAATCCAGAGTCATTCACCTCAACAAGATTGAGGAAACAAGTTGCCACTTTGTCAGCAGTACTAAACTTAAAAGAAAATTAAATGGATCAACTTGCTACCTTTTTAGGACATGATATAACATGATAACATGATATACGGGTTCACAGGGAACTCTACCGGCTTCCAGAGAGTACCCTGCATCTTGCAAAAGTTAGCAAACTGTTAATAGCAATGGAAAAAGGAAGACTGTCTGACCTGCAAGGGAAAGAGCTGGATGACATTGAGATAAATCCTGAAGGGGAATTCAGTTTTAAATGTAGTTTATAAGTACTTCTCATATCACATTAATAATTGTATTTAGTATTTGATTTAAAGTTTTAAATCAGTTTTTTTTTCACCCAACCAGATGAAGTAGGCACGAGTGATGATGATTCCAGTGAAGAAACCATTGCTGACCTACATCAACATGAAGGTATGAACATGTCGCATAATCAAGGATTTTTGCCCGCAACAATCACAAAAAAATTCTGCATTTTCCTGGAAGGACTTGTTAGAGTAAATGAAACCAAAAACTCAACAATAAACATCCAGCATGTTTGTTGGAGTAAACCATGGTTTGTGTAAAATGTAAAACAGCCTATATAACCTGAGACATAAAAACTACTTTTTCATGATAGGAGAATTTCCCTCCCTCATGCTGCTGAACAAAAGTGGATGGCGGCAGGTGTCTGAAGAACCCCTCCACCATGGATGCTCTGTTATGAAGCACCAGGGCCTCATGTGTGGAAAGGTCACAGGCTGTGCAGTAGAGTGATCGCGGTAAACAGTCCCTACACATCACTACTGCAGCCTTGTGTTTACAATGATGGCAAACCCCCTCCTTGGGCTTCTCAGATGACAACATATTGTTCACTATGAAGGGCCTCATTACGGTCCAGTTCTCCAGAGCGAAAGTTTGCCTGTTCCTCCAGTGTGAGGGGAGCGGTTCTTCAGCACCACTTCCCAAGAGGTCTCGGACAGCTCGAATGAGGGAGTCTGAAAATGAAAAGGGAAAAAGGCAATGGTAAATCTGGGCAATTACCACATAACAAATGAGGAAACAAGTATTAAGGGAAAAAAACCTAGATTTTCGGTGGTCACAGTGTCTTCAGTTGTGCTGGTAGACGGAGCACAGGAGGGTGTAACGCTTGCTGAAGAAACTGTGTGAAACTTAGTGTGTCCAAGCTGATCCACCTAAATAAACAATTGAGCCACAGAATAAACCACCACCCACCAAGGTTATCGCCACCTACAAACATCTCATTATAAAACCAATGATATAATATTACATTGAAAAATTCAGTCTATCGGTTGTGGTCCTGTACTGTACTGACAGATCTAGAAAACCCTTTCTACATTAAAAAAAAGAAAAGAAAAGAAGGTTAAACGTTTTGAGAGAAGTTTGAATTAAACTCTCACTGGCGTGTGAACTCAGCTCAGCAATATAGCTTGCATTTGAATAAAGACATTGAACCAGGTACTGTATAGTTGCACTTTGTTTGGAGTGTTTTGCACCTTGATACTTCTTTCCTGCTATACCTAAGAGTCTATTATGGTCTTAGACCTTGTAATTAGCATGTCATTAGTATGCTTTTTCCACCACTGAGATAATGTTATTTACCTTGCACTCATCTAGGAAAGCATCAACCAGGAATATGGCATCTTCGGGGTCAAGGTGATTCATTTGTTCAGCTTGGTCAAGTAATTTTCCCATGCTTTCTTTTCCTCCTTGTTTACCTTTTCCTGCTTCTTTTCCCTTTCTTCTTCTTCTTCTTCTTCTTCGGGCCATGACGCGTCAAAACCCATCAACCACACAGGAAGTTAATAGGGGTTATGCAGAGCGCCCAACGTTTTGCAGTTCCTTATGCTTCTGCAGCGGTTAGGGGATCTCTGAGGTAGCTTAAAGGATTAGTTCACCTTAAAATGAGAATTTCCTGATAATTTAATCACCCCAATGCCATCCAAGATGTTCATGTCTTTCTTTCTTCAGTGGAAAAAAATTTTTTTTTGAGGAAAACATTTCAGGATTTTTCTCCACACAATGGACTTCCAAATCAATGCAGTTTAAAAGGGTTTAGAAGTGCTTCAAAGAGCTGTGCACGTTCCCAGCTGAGTAATAGGGTCTTATCTAGCGAAACGATCGTTTATTTAAAAAAAAAAAAAAACACTCAATTGTTCGTCTTGTGCTGGTCTGCGACGCGCCAGGCATTACATCATCATGTTGGAAACGTGTTTAATTTAATAATAAATTAAAACAAAGATGTCGGACGATTTTGAAGTTGGAGGAGAAAATGAGATGGATTTTTTCATCCTTCCCTGACTTTTTGAACCGAAGTACACAGACAGATAACTTGGATAGATGACGTGACTCGTGACGTTTCCACCGTGATGAAGTAATACCTGGTGCGTCGCAGACTGTTGTGATTCAGAAGTCGGAGTCAGATCTATTTGCAACAAAGTTTATTGAAGTCATTCAACAGGAGACAGGACAGTTTTAACCAGAGTAGTGGGGCGTGCCGAAACGTGAAGTAAGCCAGGCAGGGGATCGAGAGGCGGGCAGCAAACCAACGAAGTCCAAGGACAGGCAGAGGGTCAAGAGGCCGGCTACTGACAAACACGAAGATCTAGGATTGCAAGAGGTAGAATCAGGTAAGCTTTCAGGGACGGGCTCGGACATGCAACACAACTGTGAAACAATACTTCGCACAGAGTGAGCCGTGGGCATGGTTGATATAGGTAACAGACAGGCAATCACTAGACACAGGTGGCAGGCAATCATTAGACACAGGTGACAGGCAATCAGTGCAAGAGTGATGCATAATGGGATTTGTAGTACTGGAGATGTTAGTATTCAGGCGGGGGCGTTCGTTGCCGGTTACTATTAGGAACAGCGGGACTGAAAGCCGTGACAGAGCCCCCTCCCTGCGAGCGACTCCCGGCGCGAGGATGCTGGCGTCGACGGGGTCTACCACGCGGTCGGGGAGCAGGCTTGTTTGGGTGGTTCAGATGGAACTCATGAGTGAGTGAGGGGTCCAGAATATCCTTAGCGTTGACCCATGACCGTTCCTCTGGACCGAAGTCTTCCCAGTCGACTAGATACTGGAGATGACCGCCCCGACGTCTGGAATCTAGCAGTTGGTGGACACGGTAGGCTTCTTCACCCTCCACCAGGATGGACTGCGGAGGAGGGTCTGCGGACTCCCTTTCTTCCTCCTCGGAGGGGGGCGTGGCCGGTTTGAGCAGCGAAGCATGGAATGTGGGAGAGATGCGAAGATGATTAGGTAGAGCGAGACAATAGGACACCGGCGTGATCTGGCGAATAATTTTAAAAGGACCCACAAACCTTGGACTGAGTTTTTTACATGGGAGTTTGAGACGAAGGTTCCGAGACGAAAGCCATACCCATTGGCCCGGTTGGTACTCTAGGTTAGGACGGCGGTGGCGGTCGGCCTGCTTCTTGTTGCGGTTTAGGGCTCGTTGGACAGTGAAAACTCTGACAGTAATAATCTCCTGTATCTTCAGTCTGGACTCCACTGATGGTAAGAGTAAAATCACTGCCAGATCCACTGCCACTGAATCTAGATGGAGTTCCAGTATAACGGGTTGATGCATCATATATGAGGAGTTTAGGAGCTTCTCCAGGTTTCTGTGAGTACCAGGCTAAACGATTATTACTATACACATTACTGCTGGTTTTACAGTTTATTCTGACTTCTTCTCCTGGTTGAACTGCTGGTATTGATGGACTCTGAGTTACAGTGATCTGTCCTCTACACTCTGAAAGAAAACACAAACATATATGATGACATATATGATGATGTACAGTATATGATAAATATATATATTTCACATTTTAAGATAATTAATAATTGTTGTAAAAACTGTATTACACAAACCTTGAATAAACAGTGCAATGGTCCAGATGAAGATGCTGATGTTGTTCATAGTTGTAGTTTAGTCTTGTGTGATGATGAAGAGTGTGTGTGTTCTGCTCTCAGTCATGAAGTGTTAAACTCACAGCACTATAAACACTCTCAGAGCACTGAAGCATGTGCTGACAATGCAAAGAAGTGGGCAGGATTTACAACAGCTTGTGCTGAGAACAAACTCATATACTCTAGAGTTACACAATCATGACTTTATTTAGTGTGTTTATTGTGACTCCTGAGACACTGAGGATGTGCAGATGAACGTCCATCTCTGTGTCCATATTCAGTCATGTGACCATCATCACTGCTACACTTCCACTAGATTAAGCGCCATCACTAAAGTAAGATCATGAATCATGAGTCTGTTCAGAAAGTATCAGGACTGATTGTGAATCTCTAATCAGAGTTCATGGTGTCACTCCATCTATCATGAAGCCTCATGTGTGTCTGAAATCATCAGATGGAGAAGAAACAGCTGTTAAAGATGGAGACGTATTAGAGCTTGTTCACGTTTATGATCTTGTGTGGAGATTCATAACCAGTCCAGATACTTTTATAACACACCTTGAACATGAAAACATGCTTGACTGTGTAGAACATGCAAAATACCTTTTATATCTTCATTGTGGACACTTTCTATTGACTTTGGCTCTAATATTCAATAATGTCATTATTTGAACAGATTTCCACTGAAGATTGAAGTGTGAAGCTGCAGGTTTTTCTGTGGATCATGATGATTGATCTGCATATGAAGAACAGAAGCATCATTATGAGAAACTCCACAACATCATCCATGATCAAAGAGGTCAAAGGTCACCTCAGAGGTCACAGCTCATCACATATATTTCTTTAAACAGTGTTATATCAGAAAGCATTTAGTCGAATCTGAATGAGTGAGTGTTGAGAAGAGCTGAGGATCTTCTAATATCAGTGTGTTGAAGTGTTGTTTCTCTCTCTCTGCTGGAGTGTGTGTTCACTCGAGTGGAATAGAGGTTTTTGTACGAGCGTTTCATTAGATTGTATCACTGTGGTGGACATTCGGTGGAGGAACTAAACTGGTGATCAGATGTAAGTTTTTTTAATGACATATTTAAGAAATAAAAACAATTTAGATTTCAGAAAGTGTTTTACATTTGAAACAAGAACAACATTTATTAATAAAAATGAATATTAGATATTGTGGTAAAACTTTACTTGAATTTACTTGAACCTTTATCTATAATGAATTATAAAGTTATATATAATGCAGATTATGTCTTATATATTTTCTTAAATAATTGTAAGCAAAGTTAAAATGTATTATATTTGCAAATTCCTTGTTACACTTGAAATTGGTTGTTTGTCATGAGTTTTAAAGTATTATAATTTCTCAAGGTGTATCAATGAATAGATAATATTATAATGTGTTATAACTGTGGTTACAATTATTGATGAGATCATACATGCAGTTTAATGTGTATAACAATGCATAATGAATTAAAATACTTTTATAATGCAATATATATGAAGGCTAGTGTTACTGATATTGTTGTATAATTATTTAATCTAGACAACTACACTCACCGGCCACTTTATTAGGTACCCCATGCTAGTAACGGGTTGGACCCCCTTTTGCCTTCAGAACTGCCTCAATTCTTCGTGGCATAGATTCAACAAGGTGCTGGAAGCATTCCTCAGGTAGTTTGGTCCATATTGACATGATGGCATCACACAGTTGCCGCAGATTTGTCGGCTGCACATCCATGATGCGAATCTCCCGTTCCACCACATCCCAAAGATGCTCTATTGGATTGAGATCTGGTGACTGTGGAGGCCATTTGAGTACAGCGAACTCATTGTCATGTTCAAGAAACCAGTCTGAGATGATTCCAGCTTTATGACATGGCGCATTATCCTGCTGAAAGTAGCCATCAGAAGTTGGGTACATTGTGGTCATAAAGGGATGGACATGGTCAGCAACAATACTCAGGTAGGCTGTGGCGTTGCAACGATGCTCAATTGGTACCAAGGGGCCCAAAGAGTGCCAAGAAAATATTCCCCACACCATGACACCACCACCACCAGCCTGAACCGTTGATACAAGGCAGGATGGATCCATGCTTTCATGTTGTAGACGCCAAATTCTGACCCTACCATCCGAATGTCGCAGCAGAAATCGAGACTCATCAGACCAGGCAACGTTTTTCCAATCTTCTATTGTCCAATTTCGATGAGCTTGTGCAAATTGTAGCCTCAGTTTCCTGTTCTTAGCTGAAAGGAGTGGCACCCGGTGTGGTCTTCTGCTGCTGTAGCCCATCTGCCTCAAAGTTCGACGTACTGTGCGTTCAGAGATGCTCTTCTGCCCACCTTGGTTGTAACGGGTGGTTATTTGAGTCACTGTTGCCCTTCTATCAGCTCGAACCAGTCTGGCCATTCTCCTCTGACCTCTGGCATCAACAAGGCATTTCCGCCCACAGAACTGCCGCTCACTGGATGTTTTTTCTTTTTCGGACCATTCTCTGTAAACCCTAGAGATGGTTGTGCGTGAAAATCCCAGTAGATTAGCAGTTTCTGAAATACTCAGACCAGCCCTTCTGGCACCAACAATCATGCCACGTTCAAAGTCACTCAAATCACCTTTCTTCCCCATACTGATGCTCGGTTTGAACTGCAGGAGATTGTCTTGACCATGTCTACATGCCTAAATGCACTGAGTTGCCGCCATGTGATTGGCTGCTTAGAAATTAAGTGTTAACGAGCAGTTGGACAGGTGTACCTAATAAAGTGGCCGGTGAGTGTATATAGCCTATTTGTATGTTGCCCCCTCATTTAAAGACGGGACCCCCCAAAAATACAATTCTGGCTACGATCCCTGCTCCCATGTCCTCCAGTAAAATATAAAACAAAAAAAGGGCAATAGCCAATTCTGTCTCCATAGCTGTTTACTCAATTTTATCAAATGAATGATCAGGATGGCAGCTGTACTCTCGCACCGTTGCTTGGCGCCAGGAGCGGTAATCGGGAACACCTGGTTGCGCAATTAGGAAATCCCACGAAGGCTACATGGTGCGTCCTTCGAAGGCTGGGTAGGCTGGGTCCTTCGAAGAACGCAGCCTTCACATTAGGACACAGCTCTTGAATATGAAAACATGCTTGACTGTGTAGAACATGCAAAACACCTTTAATATCTTCATTGTGGACACTTTCTATTGACTTTGGCTCTAATATTCAATAAAGTCATTATTTGAACAGATTTCCACTGAAGATTGAAGTGTGAAGCTGCAGGTTTTTCTGTGGATCATGATGATTCATTGTATCTACGGGACTCTTTGATGCGAATGCCAGGTCAGAAAGTGGGCGACGGCCTTCTATGTGTATATTTTCCGCTGAGATGAAGTGATGTGATACACCGTTTGGATGTGTGAAGTGTGAACTTAAACCCGCTGGATGTCCTTTCCTTACCTGAGCTTTCTGTCACGTCCTAAATACTTAAGAGGAGGTTACCACTGTTGTGTTTCACAGATGTTTGAGGGTATTTCCTGGCAGCCTATTGTGAAGAGGGACACGTTGGTGAACACCCAACCGACTGCTTTGCAGTGAAGCTCCCCAGCCGTAAGTTCTCTGTCTGTCATCTATGAAGAAGAGGATTACGTCCCGTATACTCACCGTCTACTTTGCAGCGAAGCCCTCCAGAGCCTGAAGCTCCCCAGCCGTAAGTTCTCTGTCTGTCATCTATGAAGAAGAGGATTACGTGCCATATACTCACCGTCTGCTTTGCAGCAAAGCTCTCCAGCCTGAAGCTCTCCAGCCGTAAATTCTCTGTCTGTCATCTATGAAGAAGAGGATTACGTGCCGTATACTCACCGTCTGCTTTGCAGCGAAGCTCTCCAGCCTGAAGCTCTCCAGCCGTAAGTTCTCTGTCTGTCATCTATGAAGAAGAGGATTACGTGCCGTATACTCACCGTCTGCTTTGCAGCGAAGCCCTCCAGCCTGGAGCTCCCCAGCCGTAAGTTCACTGTCTGTCATCTATGAAGAAGAGGATTACGTGCCGTATACTCACCGTCTGCTTTGCAGCGAAGCCCTCCAGCCTGAAGCTCTCCAGCCGTAAGTTCACTGTCTGTCATCTATGAAGAAGAGGATTACGTGCCGTATACTCACCGTCTGCTTTGCAGCGAAGCCCTCCAGCCTGGAGCTCCCCAGCCGTAAGTTCACTGTCTGTCATCTATGAAGAAGAGGATTACGTGCCGTATACTCACCGTCTGCTTTGCAGCGAAGCCCTCCAGCCTGAAGCTCTCCAGCCGTAAGTTCTCTGTCTGTCATCTGTGAAGAAGAGGATTACGTGCCGTATACTCACCGTCTGCTTTGCAGCAAAGCCCTCCAGCCTGAAGCTCCCCAGCCGTAAGTTCTCTGTCTGTCATCCATGAAGAAGAGGATTACATGCCGTATACTCACCGTCTGCTTTGCAGCGAAGCCCTCCAGCCGTAAGTTCTCTGTCTGTCACCTGTGGAGAAGAGGAGTACGTGCCTGAACGCTCACCTGGCTGCTTGGCAGCGAAGCTCCCCAGCCGTAAGTTCTCTGTCTGCCATCTGCGAAGAAGAGGGGGACCTACCTGAAACGCACACTTGGATTGTCCTTGAACGGAATGACCCTGTGCAGAAGACTCTACCTTTAAACCTTTCACCTCATTTTATATTAAATAAATTATTATTCATTTAAAGTTTGTTGTCTGTCTTCCTTGCCCGGCCTCTGTCCGACTCCCCAAGGGTGGTGCTGGTCCCGAGGGGTGGGTGCAGCCCGATTGGCCCGCCCCGACCTGTGACACTAGCTTCAGGATCGGTTGCTAATATCTGCACAGATTCCAGATATGCTTTTGGGGTAATTCATGATTTTGGTGTCATTTGGCAAACCAGACAGTTTCTAACTTCTGCTGGATCCCCCATTAAGCATGCTGAATTAGTGAAAGATCTAATGTTTTCCATGAAACTTCCAAAGAAATTAGCAGTGATCAAAGTGAAAGCACATCTCACAACTAATACTACGGAAGCTAAAGGTAATGCTCTTGCTGATATAGCGGCTAAACAGGCTTGTTTTTATGCAACTGTACAAGTGTGTTCAGGTAGTGCAGCACAGAAGACAATTCTGCCTCCTGAATCTATAATTGGTCTATACAAAGACGTTCCTCTGTATGAAGCATGGACATGGTTAGACAAAGGAGCCACAGTGGATTCATCTGGTTGCTGGACCAAAGGGGGAAAATATGTCGCTCCCGAATCACTGCTGCCATATTTGGCTCAACAAATACACAGTTTGGGTCACAGTGGTCCAGCAAGGATGAATCACAGGTTCTAAAAATCAGTGGTGGAATCCAAAATTCAGAAATGTAGCCACAGAAACAGCCAAGAGGTGTGTTACATGTCAGAAAAATAATGATATACCAGCAGCCACTACACCAGCAGCACATATCCCAGCTCCACCAGGACCATTTCGTCACTTGCAAGTTGATTACATATCATTGCCTCGTTGTAAGGGAAAAACTGATGTTTTGGTAGTAATAGACAAGTTCTCAAGATGGGTAGAAGCTTATCCAACAGGGCGTGCTACAGCTGCACATACTTCTAAATGTCTTGTCACTGATTTCATTCCCAGATGGGGATTACCAGATTGCATTGACTCAGATCAAGGTTCACACTTCACAGGACAGGTAGTCAAGGAAGTGTCTAGAATGTTGCAGATTAAGTGGAACCTTCACTGCCCCTATAGGCCACAAGCATCAGGACAGGTTGAACGTGCAAACAGAACAATCAAAATCAGGCTAAGCAAAATGCATCAGGAAGGAGTACCATGGGTTGAAGCGTTGCCAGCAGTACTGTGTAGTATGAGAGCCTCACCTAACAGATCAGTAGGACTGAGCCCTCATGAGATTATTGCTGGACGCCCAATGCAGATGCCAGGTGTGATTGATCTTAGAAATGCTGATGTACACATTGCCTCAGATGCCCTGATCACTTACTGTGAAAACCTCACAAAGGCAGTACATAGTGCCAGAGAGAGAGTTGAGTCGTGTTGGCAGACTCCATCAGAAGGTGGACACACTATCATCCCAGGTCAATGGGTTATGATAAAGTCATTCAAAAACAAGCCATTAGAGCCTAAGTGGCACGGACCATATCAAGTGATGTTGATTACAGCTGCTGCAGTATTATGTCAGGGAAAGAAAACCTGGACTCATGTGTCACACTGTAAAGTTGTTCCCCCACCTACAGGGATAGGATAGGACACGAACCAGTGGGGAGCCGAGGGAAGAACCGATTGCAACAGGCGTCGGGGGCCAACCCTTCGGTGAAGAATCCCTCATGGGCCTTCCCATCCATTAATCCATCCTCACCTCACTGCGTTCTTTAGGTGTCATAATTAAGAATAAGGGAAAGAAGGAACAACAATAGCAGACTCGGAAAATTTACAACCCTAGTGTTTGAACAAATACTGCTGCTGTCTTTTGTTTTCTCTCTTCCTCTGTGCAGGTAACACTTGATGGCTGACCCGAGACCCATATGCACCGACATCCTCACCTGCGTATGAAGACACAACCTCAAGAAATCAACTAGACCCACTTCCAAGCCAACTATCACCAAAGAAAAATAAAATAAAAATACACAACGCAGAGACCCACATATGAAACCTTCAGTCATCCATCGACATGATCAAGATTGTCATACCACTACACATCATGAAGATCGCACAAAGTTCGGACTCCAGAAACAACATATTCTTAGAGCTGATGAATATGTAAAAAAAGCCTTGTTTGCTGGAAAGAACGTTTGCAGGTCACATCCGAAGATGACTGCATTCCAGGACTCACTTGTGCACAAACATGGTGGTCCAACAAGACATTCTTGATCTTTCAGCAAAAATTATACCAAGATGACTGAAGATAATTCTTCATGGTTCATAAACTTGATTGATCACGAGAAAATCACAGTTCCAACCAGAAAAGACTCACGGACCCTAATTGCATGTTTTGTTTCTGTGTCAACATGCAATTACAGAAAAGCAAACACAGAGTGCATTATGTGCCTGTAACTATCACAAGTTGCAAGAATTAACTTTTAATTGTTTAAATTTGTATATAGTGTGGGAGTTATTTAGAACTCCCAAAGGGGGGAATTGAAGGAATACAAATTTGTCAAATGTTTAATTTAGTTTCTAATACTATCATATATAAACTGAGAATGTTCTGATTGTTGAAGTTAGCATTTCAGGTTAGGATGGTAAATGATATCAGCTGTGAAACAGTTTCCAGCAAGAGAATCTGGCAAATCCTGTTTTATCCATTGTAAGTTAAATGAGTCTGATCACTGAGACTTTCTTTAACCCTCTGGGATCTAAGGTGTTTTTGGGGTTCTTGAGATGTTTTGACATGCCCTGACATTTGTGCTTTTTTCAGTTGCTTATAAACATATTAATGGCACAGGTGAAATTACACTCTATTTAGCACAAATAGGGCTACCATAATATGTGAGCAACATTTATGTACATGTTTGTATTTTTGAGAGAATATTGTTTATGCATGGTTATTGAAAAAACTAAAAAATAAAGTTTCTGAAGGCCACAAAACACATACTAAATATCTGTCCACAAGACTTTTGACTAATGCATGTTGTCGCCTAGAGTTTTTTCTTCAAAATGATCTGAAAATCATCCTGCCTAATCATTCACATAAAACAATAGATTGTTTTAAATTGTGAAAAACATTTTTTTTTTGTTGGAAGTGAATATGCGGATGGGCGTGAACGGCCCAACCCCCTCATGAATAATTAGGTAGTTCTCACCTGACTAGACAATGACCCTGCATAATAATGAGCCTTTCATTCAGGTGTGTAAGTAAGTAAAATGTATTTATATAGCACCTTTCACAGACAAGAAGTCACAAAGTGCTTTACAATCTGTTAGTAAAAAGGTGTCACACAAGAAAGAATGCAAGGACAATATATATAAATGAATAAATATATATATATATATATATATATATACAAATACAATCAAAATATAAATGAAAGTCAAAAGCACATTTTTAGTCATACCTAGAAACAAATCCTGGTCAAATAGGCTATATGTGTCAGGATACATGCACAGAGACAGAGGTAAGTGAATTCAAGTGTGGTTTATTTACAGTGAAACAAGTGCAAAGGTGAGTAAGTCAAGTTCAGGTGAAGATTCGGTGATGATCGCTACGTGCAGGGCAGATTCCAGGTGAGTAGATCCTCCTTAAGTTATTGGAATACGGGTAATCACAGTTCATTCATACTGGTCTCTTTCTCTTTCAGATGAAACCACAGGCAAGTAGAATTCAGCGGGAATACTGGGCACTCAGATGGAAACCAGGTCTCGGGAAACTTGGAATCAGATAGGACCTCTGGAGACAGCAGAATAAGGACACAGAGGTTAGTATTTCACAGATGAGTATAAGATGCTTAGTGGTTTTAGGAAGACACCGAGACTTCGGGAGGCAATGGGTTATGGTCTATTCCTGTTGGAGGCTTGACAAAGACTGAAGTATCCGTGAGTGTTTTATTGAGCTGGGTGATGAGGTAATTGATGGTGTACAGGTGTGTGTGGTTAATACTCTGGGGAGAGTGATCTCTGAGTGGTGGATGGAAATGAATCTGATTGATTCCTGACAATATGGGCCATTCTACAGAATTGGTTCAAAGTTAGAGTTGGAAACAACTCGAAAAACATTTGTCTTTATCCACATATTTTGTATGCATGCAAATTGTATAATATCCTAATTGTGCAGTTAATTCTCATGCTGTATTTTCAGAAAGTTTTGGAATATGTATCCTCTCTCCAAATTTGTCACTAATAAAACACAACAAAAAAAGATTACAATTTTAACAATATTTCAAGTGTAATCTTTCTTTGTAAAAAGTATACATATTTCAAGGGTAACATATGAGCAGAAATTGGCGAACAAAAGGTTATTTAATGTGGCAGTAGTCTGTTTTTACAGTAAAAACTTTATAATCCATCCAAAACTAATCAATGAAATCTTGTCTAAATATTCATATTTAGTCTGTAACATATCGTGTTTATGCGAGCGTGAGATGCGCGCTGTACAGCTGTAAACAACAGCGCGCACGCGTCTGTGCCTTTCATTCATCATTCACACTATCAATATCGCGATTATAACAAAGCTCTTAAGAATAAATACCTTACTACATCAGCTTGATTCGTTGCTCCTCGGAAAGAAACTACCAGGACTTCTGAGGTAAATTAGGATTAGGATTAGGACGATAGTATTATTCCTCAGAGCGCAGAAAGACGAGGTAAAGTCCACGATTCTTGTTCAACTTGATGTGTTTTCTGAGGTAAATTGTTCCAGGATTAGGACGATAGTATTATTCCTCAGAGCGCAGCAAGAGGTAAAGTCCACGATTCTTGTTCAACTTGATGTGTTTTATCCAGCTGATATGGGGGCGTTAACAGTTTGCATGACTTGCCTCAGATTATTTGCGTTTGAATAGCGCGCCTCTCTGTGGGCGTGGTCACATTAAAAGATAAATAGTTTAAATGAGAACGACTGACATCTCTCTCTTTTTATATAGATTACATAAACAGAGAATATTTGTTTTAGTTTTGAATTAGATAATTTAAAAGTACACACTTCAATGATTATAAAGATATATTGCTCATGCAGGTGTGACTAGTATTCGCTGAGTTTTGTTTAAGTTTAGAGACGTGCTCCAGAAAAAAAGTTCACGGAGACGGAGAGGCAGAAAGCACACCCTGTTTATTTTCTTTATTTTACAAAAGTACAATGTTTTATTTCGATTGGAAGTGGGCCCATAAAAAAAGTAGACATTTAACAGTTAATTTTTTCATATTTCTTAAGTGTGTATGACAAAAAATGACTGAGTATTTTAAGTCTATTTTGCTGCTATGTGAAAAAAATCGTGCAAAACGCGCCGGCGCGTTTTCAGACCCCAGAGGGTTAATGGCTCTGGGATGGCTTTTTGGAACCAGAGTTCCTGGCCACTATCAGCATTTGAATAGTTATGCTGATTCCATTGGATTGGTAATGCCCTCAGAGTAGGGTGTGTTCCTACTTCATTTGCATGCTTTTGTTTCAGTTTCTTCCCCCCACAATGTAATCCCTCCCTCTTATAATGTATATATATTACAATGTTTTGACTCAAGAGGTCAGACGAGATTGAGATGCTACAGTGACCTAATAAAGAACATCTGCTTTAAAGGGGCTATATGCAGCTTTTTCCCCAAAATAAACGTAACAATAGCCTTTTTATTTGACCATTTATGACTCAAACATCTCCTGTTGAGCATACTGACACCTTGTCCGCTCACAGTGGGTGCTCCTATAAGCCTGTATCCTATTTTTCCTATTTTCTGTCGGGTCGGATTTTTCCCGCACTGTCTGCGGATGTGACGTCGAGCGCGTTCATGTTAAACGTTTCAGATCACTCTGCCACCACCGCTAGTCAGCAAGTAGCCTACACTCGCAAGCAGTGCAATGGAATATATGTATTTGACTGTTCTTACCTCCGTAAACATAATGTTGACCTCCTTGCAGCAGATGACTTGTGAAGTGTGCACGTACGAGTGCGCTGCGAGAGTGAGCAGAAAGGAAGAGCAGTTCTGTTTTTTGGCCACAGGTGTCAGTCGCGAGTTTAAATTTCAGAAAAACGCATATAGCCTCTTTAAAAGATTCCTCTCCGTCTCCTGGTCTGCTGCTCTGACTTTTCTACACTTTAAGAAGAAAAAGTTCACAACAGTATGTATACTGTAAACATTCTGTATTCATGTGAAAATACCCCAAATCGCACGGAAATCACACACAAACTATACACCATCGTAATTGTGTATTTATTAACTTCTTGTTTAAAGTGTAGAAATCTTTATTTGGCTTTGTTTTTTTCACGTAAACCAGGAAGAGGAAGTGTACAGTACAGCATCATGCAGAAGGGCAGGAAAATGTTCACGTTGACTCACGTAAGATGATTGACAGCTGTACAGCGAATGAGAGAGCGCTGAGATCATAACCGACGCAAACCAGGAACTGGAGACAGAGCTCGCTCTAAATGCTCTTTCAGGTCTTCAGATCGCATAATTCAGTGGAAAATTTATATAAATGTTATTCTGTATGACAAAATATATTTCAAACATGTTAGAAAAATCAGTATTTCTCCAAATATGCACACCTTTGAACTAAGAGCCCTAACGGACGCTGTCTAGTGCATGTCTATGAACACCAATAAACCGGAGAAGACGTGACTCACTGCATATGAGGGATGACCTTCTATTCAAAATAACAAACATTACAGATTGTGTCAGGATTGTGGGTTAGATATGAAACAAGGACTTAAGTGCAGGAAACAAGGGCTTTTTATTAATAATAAAAATACATGTTTTAATGGGCAGTGAATGTTGAACAATAAACCTAAATTTGAACCTAAAGGATGTAGGGTATCTGGACTGCGTCAGGATGACTCATTCAATTATACATTATACAATTTTGCGCGCTCCGAACCGGCAGACCACGTGACGCCCCCCCACGAAACGCCACAGACACTCTCCTCATTGACTCAGCACCACAAAGAGCTATAAGTGCAAGTATTCGTTTATCGAGCTGTCAGAGCATTAAGATTGTGTTTTTCCGTGTTGTCTCTCCCAGGTTTATTGTCTATAATTTTGCCATTCTATGACTCTTGGTGATTTCTCTCTCATTCTCTCCCTTTTCCTTTCACTTTCATTGTTCGTTGTGTTATCGTAACGTTATGTATATACATTTTATTCCATGTAATCTTTAGTTCACCTGTATGCGTAGTTACATTTATTAAATACATTATATTCATTTGATTGTCTGTCTCACGCTCATATCTCAAACATCCCTTTAATGTCGATCGAAGCTACAAGCTTTAAAAAAATTTGATACTTAAATAGTGATTTTTATAGAATAGTAAAGTGATATCCTCGTGGCCAGAGGAGCTTCTCTTGAAAGTCTATAAGGACAAAGCAGATCAGTCGATGATAAATTGATCCCCTTTGAGGTTATCCTTAGAATCAATCTATTTTAGACAATTGACATATTAATATTTAATTATAATTCGTTGTGATTATTTATTGATAATACAATTTATGTAGTTTGCCTACTTGTATGGAGAACTAATTATAATTCGTCGTATTTGGTCCATACAGAGACCGTGGCAAATCATTCCCTTACGGGGAATTTATATTTTTGTAGGTGATTCATGTTTCATGATTCTTTATTAAAATCATATTCCCTTTATCTGAGCTAATGTCTCTCCTAAAAGGAGTTAAATAAGTTTGTTTTTTGTGTGAAGTGAAGTACTGTAGTCACAGGCGCCAACAGACTTTTTTTAAAACGGACATTCATTAATACATTATGTAGGTAATGACACGTGAAAGACTGTTATTAGATTAAATATTTGTATTGCCTTATATGGTTTTTGTAACAAACTGAATTATTATTTGAAACCATCAAAAATAGCTGGGTCGTCTGCAGATTTTCCACCTTTTAGATGTTGTTAGTGTGCAGTGTGTTAAAAAGCTTTGAGTAATGAACTATAGGGGTGGGCGGATCGATCTAAATATCGATAGTATCGATGCCAACACTGGTATTGGTATCAGATCGATACAATTGTTATTGAATCGATATTTTAATTTAAATATCTCTCCTCTACGTTCACTATACTTTGCTCGTGTCTTCTACAATCCTGAGCAAACGCTTACGCTGCTTTCACATCCATTTGCTCCTCCTCCCCCTCCTGCTGCTCTGCTGTGATTCGTTGTTGTGTCGTCACGTGACTCACTGACACAACGCGCCGAGGAGCAGCGATGCGAATGTAATTGCACACAGGTACATTGAATGAGAGATCAGGATGGCCGAGAGCAGGGAATGTATTTATTTTGCAGAATTTGCACAGGTACCTGTGCAAAATAAATACATTCCCTGCTCTCGGCCATAGTATATTTGTTCTTTGTTTGCTCTTCAATAATAATTGTGTGCACTTTATTTCACTTTATTTAATTTGCTTTTAAAACCAGAAAAAAGGGAGAGATTTTTGTAATTCTTTATTTTTATTTATTTAAAAAAAAGGCTGTAAAGCATTCATTCTACAGTGCCTAATAACTAATAATTGTGTGCACTTCAATACATTAATAAAAAAAATATTGCCTTAAGAATTGATCATTCATTCACCTCAGAAATAATGACATTCTGCTCTCCCCTACACAAAAGTTTTTTTTTTTTTTTAAGTAAAAAGTATCATATTGGTATCGGTATCGGCAATACTGACCCTATATGTATTTGGTATCGGATCGATACCAAATTTTGCAGTATCGCCCACCACTAATGAACTATTTTACGATACAGTTGAGGAAAAAGCCTCAGTGCTTCACAAAGCTTTAATTTCTCCATCACTAGCACCTGCTCTTTGCTGATCGGCGAATTTTACTTCAATGAGAAATTGTGATTTGAGGTTATTAAACACATTAAGTTGCAGCAAAGTGAAAATCACAATTGACAGCGCTACTCTTCAGCACAATGGTAACCACAACGTTCAACAACAGAAACTCCTCTAAATGTCCATCCAGGAGTGACTGAACATCTGGCAGACGGGCATTTTTTCAGACAAATTGCATGAAAAAAGAAACAGGCTCTTCAGTGATACACTGTAAAACACATAAATTACACTTAATTGACTCTTCTAATGCAGTCCCTTGCAAAGCATGCTGGGAACTCCAGATCCACTGCCCAGGGCTGCGTTTAGCACCATAAGCCTGAAGTAGATCGTAGAGCACACGGGGAAGATGTTGGCAGTTTATGTTAATGTTTAATGTTCAGTTCTGTTGGACATTAGAGTTGTCTCTGTTACTGAACGTTGTGTTTGTGCTGAAGAGTAGCGCTTGTGTTCAGACTGTGACTCAGTGTTCTGTGTTCAGTTCTGACATCTGACTTTATATAGTGATTCATTATATACAGTGTGCATAATGATGAACAACAGTGTTAATCCAACTAAACAGGGTTATTTTGAATAAACTTGATTAAGTTGTGTGTAAAAATGTCTTCAATTAAATAAGGGTAATTAGTAAGTTTGATATAATTCCTTTTCTACCTTGATGTAAATACACTCCAAACAAAACTGAGTAATTTTATCTAGCTGGAGAAATCAGGTTATATCTACTGATGCTTCAGTAAAACCTTGTTTTTCAAGTTGGTAGAATTCAGTTATAATCAATAATCTTAAATCATTTATTTCATTTCAACAAAACCAGTTATTGTAGATGTTTCACGTTGCGGTGCCGGTTCAGGGCTTCCATAGAAAGGTGTGCAGAACTCAGTAATGTAAAAGACATGTGACCAAGTATGGAAGTGCAATTAAAGGGACTGACTGACCAGTTTAGTAAGAGATATTAGATTGTGTTGATCATATACTATATGTAGATATGTTTACTTACATCATAATAAATGAATAAAGTGTGTGGAAGGTTTGATATTGTGTAGTTTGTGCTCCTCCATCAGCAGCTGCAGTTTCTCTCAGCTGTATCAGTGCAGTCACTGTGACGTCTGACTGACAGAGGTTTTTGGACGACTCTTTATCACTGTGTGAACACTGGAACATTGTGATAACTCTGACAGTAATAATCTCCTGTATCTTCAGTCTGGACTCCACTGATGGTCAGAGTAAAATCACTGCCAGATCCACTGCCACTGAATCTAGATGGAGTTCCAGTATAACGGGTTGTTGCATAATATATGAGGAGTTTAGGAGCTTCTCCAGGTTTCTGTGAGTACCAGTGTAAGTAATTATTACTATACACATTACTGCTGGTTTTACAGTTTATTCTGACTTCTTCTCCTGGTTGAACTGCTGATATTGATGGACTCTGAGTTACAGTATACTGTCCTCTACACTCTGAAAGAAAACAAACAAAAATTAAAATGATATATGATGATATACAGTATATGATAAACATATATATATATATATATTTCACATTTAAAAATAATAATTATTAAAACATGTATTTCACAAACCTTGAGCAAACAGTGCAATGGTCCAGATGAAGATGCTGATGTTGTTCATAGTTGTAGTTTAGTCTTGTGTGATGATGAAGAGTGTGTGTGTTCTGCTCTCAGTCATGAAGTGTTAAACTCACAGCACTATAAACACTCTCAGAGCACTGAAGCATGTGCTGACAATGCAAAGAAGTGGGCAGGATTTACAACAGCTTGTGCTGAGAACAAACTCATATACACTAGAGTTACACAATCATGACTTTATTTAGTGTGTTTATTGTGACTCCTGAGACACTGAGGATGTGCAGATGAACGTCCATCTCTGTGTCCATATTCAGTCATGTGACCATCATCACTGCTACACTTCCACTAGATGAAGCGCCATCACTAAAGTAAGATCATGAATCATGAGTCTGTTCAGAAAGTATCAGGACTGATTGTGAATCTCTAATTAGAGTTCATGGTGTCACACCATCTATCATGAAGCCTCATGTGTGTCTGAAATCATCAGATGGAGAAGAAACAGCTGTTAAAGATGGAGACATATTAGAGCTTGTTCACGTTTATGATCTTGTGTGGAGATTCATAACCAGTCCAGATACTTTTATAACACACCTTGAACATGAAAACATGCTTGACTGTGTAGAACATGCAAAATAACTTTTATATCTTCATTGTGGACACTTTCTATTGACTTTGGCTGTAATATTCAATAAACTCATTATTTGAACAGATTCTCACTGAAGATTGAAGTGTGAAGCTGCAGGTTTTTCTGTGGATCATGATGATTGATCTGCATATGAAGAACAGAAGCATCATTATGAGAAACGTCTCGGTTACGTATGTAACCCTCGTTCCCCGAGTGGGGAACGGAGACGTTCCGTCGGATGGCGACGATTGGGGTTTCGTTTAGAAGCCTATCAACTTCGAGTATTACAAAACGAGCCAATGGCAAGGGAAATGCCATGGGTCTGCAGAATTTGCATGGCGCATCTCCGCCCCACCTCGTGGGTATAAAAGGAGGACGCCGGCAATATGCAGTTTATGTTTTCCTGCTGAGGAGCCGAGACTGAACTCAGGCGTTTCCCAGCGGTACAGCGGAAAGTGGCAGACAGACGGAACGAGTGGGGAACGAGGGTTACATACGTAACCGAGATGTTCCCCATCGCTGTCACTCCGAGTTCCGTCGGATGACGACGATTGGGGTTACCAGTCTAATCACGCCACCTTCAAAGCTGTCTTCCAGTGCCCTGCGTAAATCTGAGATCCCTGTCGTGAGACTAGCACGGACGAAGGACTCCTATTTAGCACAGGAATACCAAGGTACACTGGGAAGCATATCTCACATCTCAGAGGAAATATGCAAATAATGCCAGCCCAGAGGGGGGGACTTAGAGAATACACATATGACCCAGAGGGATGCATATGGAGAACACTGGGGTGTCCAGCCGCAGGTGGAATATTTCAACCCCAGGGGGTGGCAAGGTGGCTTGCCAAGGGAAAGACACACGCTCAGAGAGGCTTACAGTGGAAATACACATGTGGGGGTCGCTCAGGGGAGGGACCATCCACACGGAAGGCACCTAGCCAACGTGCAGTCAAATAGACACTGGCGTCGACGTCAGCAGTGCTGGAGGAACTCAGGGCTTACGGGGAAGCTCACCTGAGGAAATATCGCACGTATCCAGTCCGTGGAGTGGAATGGCGAGCAAGCAAAGACACCTGAGCGGGTCCGGTACTAGCTGGTTGAAGTGGTACATGAGAGGACACAGGCTCCACTCGGAGATTATAGAATCTGGCGAATGTGTTCGGTGTCGCCCAGCCTGCAGCTCTGCAGATGTCTGTTAGCGAGGCGCCGTGCGCTAGAGCCCAAGAGGACGCCACACTCCGGGTGGAGTGGGCAGTCACACCAAGGGGGCACGGTCAACCTTGCTGCTGGTATGCCAAAGCAATGGCGTCCACTATCCAGTCAGACAACCTTTGTTTGGAGAGAGCCTTTCCCTTCAGCTTCCCACCATAACAGACAAAGAGCTGGTCTGAGGTCCTGAAACACTGCGTTCTGTCTACATAGGTGCGGAGAGCACGTACTGGACAGAGCAGTGCCAAGGCTGGGTCTGCCTCCTCCAGGGGCAGCGCTTGCAGGTTCACCACCTGGTCCTGGAAGGGAGTGGTGGGAACCTTGGGCACATATCTAGGCCGGGGTCTCAGGATCACATGAGAGTAAGCCAGCCCGAATTCCAGGCACGCTTCATCAACGGAGAATGCGTGCAGGTCCCCTACCCTCTTGATGGAGGCCAATGCAGTCAGGAGCGCTGTCTTCATAGACAGGAACTTAAGCTCCACTGACTGCAAAGGCTCAAAGGGAGCACTCTGCAGGGCAGTTAGAACCACTGCGAGGTCCCAAGAGGGAACGAGAGGAGGGCGAGGAGGATACAGTCTCCTCGCTCCTTTCAGGAACCTGACGAACAGGTCGTGCTTCCCCAGAGACTTACCTTCTACCGTATCATGGTGTGCGGCAATAGCGGCAACATATACCTTGAGGGTGGAGGGAGACAGCCTTCGCTCCAACCCTGCTTGAAGGAAGGAAAGCACAACACTGATCGAGCATCTCCGGGGGTCTTCTCGGCGAGAAGAGCACCAGTTAACGAAGAGGTTCCACTTCAACGCATAGGCGTGTCGGGTAGACGACGCTCTAGCGGAAGTGATGGAAGCCACCACCGCTGGTGGTAGGGTACTCAAACCTGCCTCGTCCCGTCCAGGAGCCACACGTGGAGGTTCCATAGATCGGAACGAGGGTGCCATAGGGTGCCCCGTCCCTGAGAAAGGAGGTCCTTTCTCAGAGGGATTGGCCAGGGAGGTGCTGTCGCGAGGAGTACTAGTTCGGAGAACCAGGTCCGGGTGGGCCAGTGTGGCGCGACCAGAATGACCTGCTCCTCGCCCTCCCTGACCTTGCGCGAGGTCTGCGCAAGAAGGCTCACTGGGGGAAACGCATATTTGCGACCCCGCGGCCAGCTGTGCGCCAGTGCATCCGTGCCGAGCGTGCCCTCGGTCAGGGAATAAAACAGGGCGCAATGGGTCGAGTCGTGAGAGGCAAACAGATCTTTCTGTGCGTCTCCGAACTGGTCCCAATCAGCTGAACCGACTGGGGATGGAGTCGCCATTCTCCCGGGAGGAGCTGAAGCCGTGAGCGCTCGTAGGCTGCACAGTTCAGGGCTCGGGGATATAAAATGGCTCGAAAAGTCGGAGTAGCTGGTACTCGGAGCGTGCCTTGTTGCCATGCCCACCTCGGGACTCGATCGCGAAGCCAGAGCTGAAGTGGTCTCATATGAAGCAAACCGAGCGGCGTTGCTGCGGCTGGAATGCCATATGCCCCAGGAGCCTCTGAAAGTATTTCAGTGGAACCACACTCTTACCCTCGAATTGTCTTAGGCAAGTCAGCAGTGACTGCGCGCGCTAGCTCGTAAGCCGCGCGCACATGGCGACCGAGTCCACACTGAGAAAAGAGAACCTCTGCACGAAGCAAAGTTTGCTCTTCTCCCAGTTGACCCGAAGGCCCAAACAGGCTAGGTGCCAGAGCACAAGGTCCCTGTGTTCGCAAACCTGGACTCGAGAGTGAGCTAGGTACAGCCAGTCATCGAGATAGTTCAGGATGCGAACCCCGTGTTGCCGAAGCGGCACAAGGGCTACCTCGACGTCCTTCGTAGAGATGCGAGGAGACAGGGACTAACCCGAATGGGAGAACCGCGTACTAGTATGCCCACTCCTGGAAAGTAAACCGTAAAATGGTCTTAGCCGAGGAAAAAATGGAGACATAAGAGTAGGCGTCCTTCAGGTCGACCGCTGCAACCTAATCCTGTGGCCGCACACATTCGAAAATGCGTTTGGCCATGCGCAGCTTGAACGGAAACGTGTGAAGGAAACGGCTCAAGACGCGCAGGTCCAGGAAAGGTAATAACCCACCGCTCTTCTTGGGTACAATGAAGTAAGGGCTGAGAAGCCAGACTTCATTTCGGCTGGAGGGGTGGTCTCAATCGTGCTGGCGAGGGTAGGGTAACGACCTCCGCACACACGACAGGGGCATAACCACCCTACATGGTAGCGGACTCCCTGGAAGCGGGGAGGAGACCATGCGAACTGAATCGCATAGCCGAGCCTGATGGTTCCAGAGAGCCAACGGGACAGACTGGAAGTTCCAAAACTGAACCAACGGGGCATGTGTACCACAGACGTACCCACGATGGGGCAGCGAGGCGGAATGACCGGCCCAGACGTGGACGGCATAACGGCCCGGAGTGGGGGCACGGTCATAATCCGCATCCTGACAGAGGAGGCCAGGGAAGGACCAGCGTTCCACAGGGGCCTGGTCTGTCAGGGGTCTGGCGACAGAGGGGGACGAGAGCGGCGAGGCTCGTAAGCGGCGCACACTGCCATCCGCGCCCTCTGGGGCTCAGAGATGGGAAGTCAGTTCTTAGAAAAAGGATTCTCCCCCGGCCCTCCACCGGGGGAAGGAGTGGCCCTGCAACCACATCCTGGAAGAACTGCAATCCATCTGTGAGCCGCCCGTAACAAGAGCGCCGCGTGGCCTGGCGTTCAGCAGGCTGCTGGGCTGGTACGGGCTGAGGCGCCTTCCTGTGACCACCTTTACGGCGCGGCCAGGGTGAAGCTGCTGCTGGGGCCGGGCGGGAGGGGGCGGAGTCACGGGAGGGCGCGTTCGACGGCGAGCGGACTGAGGCGTCTGAGCCGGCGGCCGGGTGGCAGCAGCTGGCCGCGGGGTCAGCCACAGTCAGCCACCAGTGTTGGGCAGAGCTCGACCGCGCCGCCGAAAAGGCCAGCCTGGGACATGGGGGAGTTGAGGAAACGGGTTCACTCAGCCTCGCGCACAGCAACCAGGTTAAGCCAGAAATGTCTGACCACAACTGTGGACATCACCTGACTCAGGGAGCGTGCGATCACCTTCGTCGCTCGTAGAGCAAGGTCGGTGGCGGCCCGCAGCTCTAGTATGAGCCCTGAATCAGCTCTACCCTCGTGCACGATACATGCAGTGAGTCGGCAGCCAGCCCCGCAGCTCTATAGGTATTTGCCACCGGAGTAGACAAAACCTACAGGCGTTGGGGGGGGTGTTTAGGGCCGCCACGCCAGGTAGAGGCGCTGTGGGGTCACAGACGTGTCGTCACAGAACACTCCACAGGGGGAACCCAGTGCACCCTGGGCCGCGGTCTCACGAGGGCAGAGAAGGTGGAAGAGGCCGCTGAGCGGTCACGAAAGTCAAAAGAGACTCCCACGAGCTCATGACCTCTTCATGCACGTCCGGGTAGAAAGGAATTGGGTCGCCACCCCCAAAAACCAATCAGCCATGAGTACTCGGGACATGGCAGATGTCCACACAAGCCCGATACTCACGGCAGCCCGGGAAAGCATAGCTGTCAACTCTGGATCAGACTCGAAAGGCTGACGCACCCGGAGGTGGCAGCACAGCCGAACCGTCATCTCCAGAGGACTCCAGCTCACCTTGTGATGTGGCGATAGACATGATTTCATCTGCCGGGGCGCCGGATGAGCTGCTGGAGCCGCCGGCGTCCTACTGGACACGGGCAGTCAGCGAACTCATCCGGACACCGCACGGGTTGCAATGTGTAAGAGGGGGGTGTGGACCGAGGATAAATCGTCGGGTTTTGTTCCACACCATCAGCCTCAGGTCACCCTGGCCACCAGCCAAAGTATTCCCTCACGTGGAGAAAATAGATTGGGGTGTGGATGAGGGGACTCTCGCTCTGTAGAGCTCATTGAGTCTCGACCATAACACTGTGATGGTCACGTTCGTAGAACATGACGCACCCGCGATCGCTGTCTGAGCGCAGCCCAAACACAACAAACAGCGATCGCGCCCATCAGCTGAATCTATCAGACTATCGCACTCAGAAATACACGGGCAGAGCGTCTTTAAAAAGACGTACCGCGTGCAATACACGGGCAGAGCGTCTTTAAAAAAGACGTGCCGCGTGCAAGCTCTTTTTTGTGAATGAAAGCTCTTTTTATGAATGAAAAGCTCGCAGCAGTGCTGAAGCGCCCAGGGAGAAACACACGCGCTGTCGCAGAACACTGCACAGATCAGCAGGCAGGAAAGTGAAACTTGCTGGAATACGCCGTCACACCAACACCGACTGGAAACTGCTCGTCTAGAAGATTCTCGAAGATAATCAGAGAATAGATTACAGAGTGAAGAGGACCTCTTGGCTCCGAAGCAAAAACATAAACTGCATATTGCCGGCGTCCTCCTTTTATACCCACGAGGTGGGGCGGAGATGCGCCATGCAAATTCCGCAGACCCATGGCATTTCCCTTGCCATTGGCTCGTTTTGTAATACTCGAAGTTGATAGGCTTCTAAGCGAAACCCCAATCGTCGTCATCTGACGGAACTCGGAGTGACAACAACGATGGGGAACTCCACAACATCATCCATGATCAAAGAGGTCAAAGGTCACCTCAGAGGTCACAGCTCATCAAATATATTTCTTTAAACAGTGTTATATCAGAAAGCATTTAGTCGAATCTGAATGAGTGAGTGTTGAGAAGAGCTGAGGATCTTCTAATATCAGTGTGTTGAAGTGTTGTTTCTCTCTCTCTGCTGGAGTGTGTGTTCACTCGAGTGGAATAGAGGTTTTTGTACGAGCGTTTCATTAGATTGTATCACTGTGGTGGACATTCGGTGGAGGAACTAAACTGGTGATCGGTAAGTGTGTCGATTTAATCACCTATTTAAAAAATAAATACAATTTTGATTTCAGAAAGTGTTTTACAGTTGAAACAAGAACAACATTTATTATTAATGATTAGTTGATATTGTGGCGAAACTTTACTTGAACCCTTTGTGTGTAATGCATTATAAAGGTATCCATAGCGTATGTTATAATGTTTTCATAAATAACTGTAACCAAAGTTAAAATGTATTATAATATTTGCAAATTCCTTGTTACATCTAGAATTGGTTGTTTGTCAAAGAATAAGGTGTAACAATGAATAGATGATATTATAAGTTGTTAAAACCTTGGTTACATTATAATGTGTAGAACAATATATAATTAATGCATTAAGAATACTTTTTATAATGCAATATGTATAAAGGCTTTAATTAAAGTGTTACTGATATTTTTGAATCATTATTTAATCTAAAAACATGATATTATTATAAGAATAGCAATATTCCTTTCAACAACAACAAAAAAATATATAAAAAAATGAAATAAAATTCTAAACATATTTCCACACTGTGTCTCACTATGAGTTTAATCAGTTTATTACAGGTTTGTTTTTCCTTCATTTATTTCTACACTGAGTTCATATTTAGTTCATCTTCTATTGTATAAATCATACATGTAAAAAAGAGATTTGACATCAGAATGTAAATGTTGCTCCTTTCTGTAGTTCAGTCAATGATACTGACTCTCTTTTGCTCATGTTGTGCTTATAATTCAGTGTTTTGTTCATTCTGTGTGATTCAATTGTGTTTTAACTCTGTTTGAAATTGAGTTACATTTTCAGTTCAGGTGAATATCTCAAAATGTAAGATATTTATGTTCAGAGTGAATAATTGCTGGAATTAAAGCAGTCAGATCGGCCTGATAATAGATCATATGTGTTATAACTGCGGTTACACTTATTGCATTTTATGTATTTAGCACTGCATAATTCATGCATTAAAATACTTTTATAATGCAATATGTATGAAAGCTTTAAATAGTGTTACTGATATTGTTTTATAATGATTTAATCTAAAACTAGAGCAGCATTATTCCTCTGCTGTGCAGTTCAGTGTGTGTGTTGTGTGTGTTTGTGAATGTGTTGTGTGTGTTTGTGAATGTGTTGTGTGTGTCTCCTGCAGCTGGTCCCACAGTGAAGCCCTCAGTGTCTCTGCTGCCGCCCTCTTCTCTGCAGATCTCTGGAGACTCAGCCACACTGCTCTGCCTGCTCAGCTCTTACTCTCCACAGGGGGCGCTGGTGAGCTGGACACTGGACGGGTCAGAGGTCACCGAGGGGGTTCTGACCAGCGCAGAGAGCCAGCAGGACGGCCGCTACAGCCGCAGTAGCGTCCTGACCCTCAGCAAAGCACGCTGGGAAGAGGGAGAGCTGTACGTCTGCAGAGTAACACATGATGGAGCTCCTCATGAGGTCTCGTTCCACAAGAGCTCTGAGTGCTGATGTTTCTCTCCTGAAGATGAGCCGTATCTGAGTGTCCTGTGTCAGGCAGGATTCACATGAGTCTAGTGCTGCAGCTGTAGGGATTTACAACTCCATACTGAGAGTGTGTGTGTGTGTGTGTGTGTGTGTGTGTGTGTGTGTGTGTGTGTGTGTGTGTGTGTGTGTGTGATCTTTCAACTGCTGTGTTTGCTGCAACATTCAATAAAGCTTCTCAACAAGTTCCCTTTGTGTCTGACAACATCCTTCAACTAACAGATGAAGATGCAGGATCTTTTCAGAAGGTTGATGTAGCAGTAAATGTCCAATAAAGCTCTTGGGTAGTGATGGGTCGTTCGCGAATGAGCCGGATCTAAGAGCCGGCTCTTGTAAGTGAACGACAGGAGCTGGTCGCATATCTGAAGAGCCGACTCTATTTAAAAAAATATAGTAAATTCAAACAACAACAAAAAATGATATCCCTAAAGGCGCACACACTTCGTTTCTACTGTCTGATCAGCCTCACATTCTGTTCCTGTCAATCATACACACGACGTCAACCAATGCATGAGGAAGGGCCGAGCCAACTCGCACACACACACACAAACACACTAGAGATGCGGATAAACCACGGGTCGGGCAGATGACGTGACGAAAAATTATATTTTAATTAAATTCAGGCAGGTGGCTGTTGAACTTACTAAGTAAACCTGCAAGCTATGAGCCCAGCTGTCAGTATTGGAGGAGGCCTAAACGTCTCGTAGATGAGACTGCCTCTGGGATATTTTGTTATTTTGTTTCTATATTAGTTATATTTTAAAACAGCCAGTCATTGTACCACTTGTGGAATAGGCATTTAAAAGTTAGGCAGATAATGGAGTGATATGACTCAGAAATGACATCGGGCAATGGCAGCCCAAGATGTTCAGAAGAATGTAAGAGCTAAACTTCTACAAGCTCAAAATCCACATAAAAAAAAAAAAAGAAGGTAAGACAAATAGTCGGAAAACTTTGCCCATTAATTAGATGTGCTAGGCAAGCAGGCAAGTATTTGGGTTGTTATGGACAATTACAAATGTGAATATTCACGTTGTACTGTTGTGCGGTGGACTTTGAGCAAGTTAAAACATTTATTTTTTAAAGAGCCGTTTGTGAGTCAAAAGAGCCGGCTCTTTTCAGGGAGCTGAGTCAAACGAGCCGGCCCATCACTACTCTTGGGGTTTGAACATGGTCTCTGGAGACAGAGCTGCTCTATTCTGAGAGGATCACAATCACTCCAGCCTGACAATGCAAATGGACTTTTCAGTCTCACTCTCTGATTGGTCACATGATCTGGACTGGAACAGTTTCACTTCTGCTGCACATTTAAAGGAGGTGGTTTTTATGTTTTTTTTTTATAAAACTTTAATGTATTGTAAAAAAAAAAAAAAAAATATCCATGATTACAAATCAAGAATCGCCATTGTGACAGTAATATTAAAACACTGACTCATTCTCTTCATAAACACAAGATTGATGTTGATTGTAATGATATAGTGTTATTAGTGTTTGAAAACACAATCATAAATCATTATTCAAACCTGAACTAAACACTGCCAGAGTCAAGAGGAAGATGATGCTGAATGTTATGTTTGTTGGTTGATGAAGAAGAGCTCTTGATCATGTCATGTTCAGTTCATAGAGCTATAAACACATGCAGAGTGAAGCATGTGCTGATCATATAAAACACCCTCTGAATGCAAAAGCTGCTGTCGACTGTGAGTCACGACGAGCCCGAAGAGAGAACTTTCCTACAGTAAATAATATAGATAATATTGTAGTGGAAGATTTTGAAGGGACAAGCACCACTTACATTTTAGTCCAGTTAGTTAGGGATATAAAATTATATGTTACATTTTTACTTACATCATAAAAAATAAATAAAGTCTGTGGAAGGTTTGATATTGTGTAGTTTGTGATCCTCCATCAGCAGCTGCAGTTTCTCTCAGCTGTATCAGTGCAGTCACTGTGACGTCTGACTGACAGAGGTTTTTGGACGACTCTTTATCACTGTGTGAACACATCACCACTGTGATAACTCTGACAGTAATAATCTCCTGTATCTTCAGTCTGGACTCCACTGATGGTCAGAGTAAAATATATATATAGTTCTGTTGTTTTCCTACCGCTAGTTGCAAACACCTAACCGTAATCACAAACTTTATTATTATTTGGATGGTTTGTGCCAGGGTCTCCCCCAGCTCACTTTGAAGTGTATGTTTGTCCCCAAAATGTTGTTAATGATCTACACATAACGTTTTTATCACATATCTGCAATTTCATAATGCAGAGTTCTGGTATACAATATAAATTAAGTAGATATATAAAGACATATATACACATTGACCCAGAGCTTTGGCTAAAAATACATAAAAACATAAATTAATAATAAACAGATATATATCTAGTGGTACTAATTTATATTTATCTATTTACATGTCAATCTTATATAATGTTGTTTTGATGAGCAAGTATGGAATTGTTAGTGCCCATCGTTTTCATTTGCTATATATATTTTTCCATCTAAAAATTAAAAAGTATGAGGATTTCTTTATTCAGAAACACCATTCTACACGACGATCGATGGGCGTGACGTCATCCGATATCGTCCCCACCAGGGAGACACATTTTAATTTTTAAACCACATTTGCAATCAAATATATTTTGGTATTCACTCACATAACACTTCATTAGGAACTTGGTTACACATCCAGGCGGTTTATTTGCAGGTATACATGAAAATCGATTATTAAATCACTATTTTCCCTCGTGAGGAACTTCCATCGGAAAACAACATTCCACACGACGAACGATGATCATGACGTCATCCGATGTCGTCGCCACGAGCTCAGCACAAATATAATAATAAACCATATTTAGAGGTAAAAAATGCATTCTTTTTCACAACAATATTGTTTAATACTGTCATAGATACATATATATGCCGCTTTTACACTGTTGCAACCAGGTTTAGATTTTATATCACCACTTTCCTTGTGTGCTATTGTTTCATTGTCGCTCTATCAGTGCACGAGGAGAGAGTGACCTACTTATATAAAATATAATATAACTTTGAACTTACAAACTTTTCCACAATAATGATTTCATACAGGTTAAATAGACCATATTTACTCACAATTCGCTGAGTTATATTATTGGATTAGACTATTTGAAGCTTATTAAGCACATTTTATCGAAAAACTTTTTTTCTAAAAACAGTCTATATAGGGGGCGCGCACGGTGCGCGTGCTCACTCACACTTCACTTCGGAGAACGTGCTGACACGAAAACATCACTCTGCTGTTTTGTAAACTAAAAAAATCAATTTATTCATTATAATTTACATATATAAATATTATTATTATTATTGTGATATATAGTATATTATTGAAGATAGATATACATCTACAAAAACATTTATTTCTTTTTTTATATACAAGCCTGCCTGATGAAGGTATAGTTTATACCGAAACGTCGCGATAGGCTTGTTTTTCCTTTTCACTTTTATTTTTTAAATTTATTTCTCTGATTTCATTTTGAATTTATTTTTGATTTATTGAAATACTGTTAAGTATGGATGTCTTTAGAGGCCGTGTGAGACAGAGGAGTATTCCACGTATGAGACTCAGACTCTCCAACCGGCCTCCTTTTTTAATAATAATAATGGAAATGACAATCACTTCTCTGCCAACCCAAATGCACGTTTCCGTGCAAATGAGCCATATTTCACTCCACAAGAGTGAAGGGGGAATAAATAGAGTTAGAGATACACACGTATGACTAAAGCAATGGTCCTAACATGGGCAGATTCAGAAGCACACAGAGGACCCAGGCTTGAGCCCCTCAGAGATCTGTGCTGTTCATGGAGGTCCACACAGATCTCTTAGTGACTCCGAGCGGTATGAGATGGTTGCAGGCCCAGACAGGCCTCCCATAAAAGAGAGGAAAAAGAAATAATAGAAAGAGACGTGGGGCAAAACAACACAACAGAACTCCTCCTTTTTCTGAACATGATGAGCACACAACACAAAGACGATATTGAGAAGAATTATTTTTTACACTCATACTACACACATTTATACTATACAGAACATGCTTTTTTATCAGTCGTGAGGTAGATGCAAAACTTTCCACTACAATATTATCTATATGATTTCCTGTAGGAAAGTCAATCTCTTTATAAAAAGAAAGAAAAAAAACACCTCTCACCTTTTTATGACGTTCCACTCTCCCGGTTGTGCCCATGGGAGCATGCTGACCTCTCTCTGGGTTTTCTGGACATTTTCTCAATTTTCAGCAGACTGATCCTTCCTAACGTGTGAAATCACTTGTAATCAGAGATGTTTTACTGATATGATATGTTGCATAGTTTGAAGTATAAAAAGATTTCATTGGTTTTCTTTTTACAGTTTTTCACATTTGTTTACAAACAATGAGCAAGCCTCATACTCTCAGATCTCCACACACCAATAATAAAAAACACACCCTCAATTCTCCTGCAAAATAAAAATTTTATTTAAAAATTTTTTTTATTTCTTCTCAAAATGGTATTTTTTCAAATGACGCCATCATATGAGTGAACATTTATAATAATCAGTTGAAACACTTGTGTGATCAATGTAAAACACTATGATCAATGGAAAACACCTTTTTTCTCAGTGTTACACTTACTACATACATCAAATATTTGAGAATATTGTTTTTATACTCAGAACACACAAATACATGGTAACAATTTTATTTTTCCCACAGAAACAATGCAGACAGGTTGTGGTCATTGTGTCTCAAGAACCAGTATTTGTGTGTAAACAATTGAGAAAAACTGTAAGTTATTTTGTAGGTTTATACGTGTTCATGGTAGTAATTCTAAGTGGATAAATAACCAGGCCCTGCAGAAATATGCATCTCCACCGGGTGGCGATGTGAGAGATTAGCAATGGCGTGGTGACCGTTTGGGAGCACATTACCTGATTTCAGTTTTCTTTCATTCAATACTTATGCAACAGCCATGTTTTGCATGTCTTTTTAAAGTTTAGAATATGTAGTTTAAAGTGTGCCAAATCCATTTGCTGTATCTTTTTCAGGGAGTTAAAATTAAAGGGCAAAGTTAAGTAAGGCAATGTTGAGGTCACAAAGGCCTGTGTTTTCTCAGACTGTGTTAGTACAAATATGTCTGTAATTCTGTAAAATCTCAAGCTTTCTTTCTGCTTTCTGAAGGTAACTATTGTTCTGCACAATAACAGGGTTGCCGACTTTGGCTGGAGTGAGACTGTAAAATTTCAGTGCGCTGAGACATTTTTTGGTAACCCTAATTAAAAAAATAATAATTACAGTTTTCAAAAAAAAACTAAAAAAAAATTTCGTTGCTAAGTCTGCAGTCTGAACACTTTACCTCAGAGCGTCCGTTAACTGAATGAATTGAGAATATCACCTGAAAATCCGATAACATCAGCAATGAGTGTCACGCCAGATGTGTGAGAGTTGGTAACCCTGCAATAATGCACGGTTGAGAGGGAACACAGCGCCCTTTACTGCTAGCCAGTGTAAATCCTTAAAAAAGGGTCCGGTGTACGGAATTCCAAAAATAATAATAAATTTTTTTTGTAAATTTGGAGTGCTGTCAGTACAGAGAACAATGACAAAAATCAGTGTTGCCTACACCGTGTTATCCTCTTTTTAAAATTCGCACCCTGTTGACTTAAACGGGGCAAGTTTTAAACCTGCGTTTAGCCTCTTAACATCCTTGATGTGTCATTACAAGTGCACAGCCATGTGAGTGACTTTATTCAAAGTGAACACGGTGAATCTGACTGCAGTAGATGTGAAAAATATGAATAAAAGTGATGTTTTATTAGCCAGCGCACATACCATATTTACTTCCTGTTTTTGGTCGAGGTCCACAGTAGTCGATTGTCGAGTTCACGCACGCGATCATTGGTAACTAAGCAATTCAAGAGAACGCGGTGGCCCAGGCCGGAGAGGGTGCATTCTGGCTGGGGAGGGAGTTCAAACGCCGCCTTGGTGGAGCTCTGAAAAAAAAACATGAAAGTGTGTTCCTTGTGAAAACAGTGTCAAGTTAATAAAATGTGCAAACAACATGCAGTGTATAAATAAAAAAACACTTAATTTTAACGTTTATTCTGCATGCTGGGAACTAGATTATAAATATTAGATAGAATGGATCGTGACGTCACCGCGCCCACTGATCTCTGAAAACACCACTAAAAATCATGAGACTTATATCATACCTTTCAGTTCTTCGAGACGATTCCAACGAGCTAGGTGCTCGCAAAATCAGTTGAGTTTTTGCCGAGATATTTGTGTGTTATAGCGGTCTTGTAACATTGAGGGCGCAGCCATGTTTGATTTTGATGCAAAGCACTCTGGGATATGACGTCTTAGCTTGTACCGCGCTACTGTTCATGTAGACTGAAAAAAACTTCAATTCCCATTAGGGCTGCACGATATTGGGAAAAAATGGCATTGCGATATTTTATTTTTCTGCAATATATATTGCGATATTTCATCAGATTAAAGTGAATCGGTTCAAATGAGTCATTCGTTCGCGGATCGGATGTGTCATACATTAGTGGACGTGTAGCCTACGGTGGGCGTTGTGTGATTATCTCGGCAGCTGACCCGTACTGATCATGAATCACGGATCAACTATCGTACATCTTGCGATGTGACTATCGTGGATGCGCACATCGTGATATCGATGCTGAAATGATATATCGTGCAGCCCTACTTCCCATAATGCATTGCAACAAAAACAAACATGTCGGCGCCCTGTTCAGTTATTCTAAAGATGAGATTTACATTTCACATGTACGTGGCAAAGAACGTTTGAAAATGCTGAAAGGGTAACCTAATTATTTGTATGGTCCTGGTTGAAGCTATCAGGCGGTCACATAATGGGGAGTCAGTCTCGTACTACTCTCTCCTGCCTGCGATGTGAACAACAGATGAAGCAAGTTGACGAAAGCGTTTATGGCAAGTACCAAAACAAATTATTATTTTTTATTTATGGTTTAACTTAATTTTTTTTTCATTATTAGGAGGCACAGGGGATGAAATGAAAATGAAAGTCTTATTGTAATGAGAGATGTTTTACAAAGTTTATTGTAAAGTATAAAAAGATGTCATCGCTTTTCTTTTTAAGTTATAGTTTGTAGGTTTATATATGTTCAGGGTTAGTATTTGTGAGTGGATAAACAACATCATGGACAGCACATTAATGACTCCTCTTTTTGACCACAGGAGTTGTTGCAACCAAGGCCTTCGGCAAGGGCTCCATCCTGTGTGATTTCCATGGAAAGGTGATACAGGTGCTGAGGGCAGGGAGATGGCAGAGATGCAGGACGAGCTGGGCCACCTGTTGTTCTTCAAACATGGCAGTGAGGAACTCTGCATCGATGCGCAGACCTTCGCCTGTGAGTGCCACTGCTGTCATGGCAATGACTGCTAAAATTAAAGAAATAGTCGGAATAAGAGGAGGTACCAGGAGGATGGGTTTGACTTGGATCTAACCTATATTTATCCCACCATTATCGCCACAGGCTTTCCTGCCGAAAGGTTAGAGGGGGTCTATAGGAATAATATTTTTGCAATTATTATTGCATTATGGTCTGGGACCTTTGTCAAGTGGAGGAGTCTGTTTTCCCAATATTTCTAAACTGTAGTATAGCACAGTCAATGTGATTACAGTTTATTTTTATTTTCTTTGTCTAGGGCAAAAATCTCTACACGAATGTGCAGTGCAACTCAACACAACGGCCACACACCAGGGTGTGGACACTTCCATGCTCCGTAGAGCCATCTGGAACTAGATCCAATGCAAGTTCGTGATTCGGTCACTCTCTCCACTGCTCACGGTTTCAGAAATATGCAGCAACATTGAATATTATGTTTATTCATTCTACATTTCCAAGGGAAAGAACGTTTCAAGATGCTGAAGATGTCTTCGAGGCTCCCCCGGAGCCACAGAAGAAAGAGGAGGCGCACAAGTCCGTGTGTTGAACACACTACTGGTCTCAGTAGAGAGCAGTGACCCGTCCTGCACCACCATGTCAACAGTGGGCCAGGGGAGTCATTAAAAATGCAACAATTCTATTTGTATATCATCAGCTACCTCTTCTGCTGTTATATTGTTTGTGTAAGTTTTACCTGTGTCTGGCACAAGTGAGGATGAAGATGAGCAGCTTGGAGACGAAAGTGAAGACGAGCACACGGACGTCTCCCAGTACGGAAGCGCAACCAGGTATGGCACCAGGTACAGACAGAAACTGAGTCTTTCGGCTCAAACTAGTCTGGATTTCAGAGCCTATTTGGATTTACAGTCCAATCAGAACCTGTGGAGGTGTGTGTACAACAGCGAGGTAACATTAGGGTTGCCAACCGTTCTGTATAATACGGAATCGTCCCGTATTTGACACATAAAAGTCTTGTTCCGTGTTGAACTGATATGGAACGCACTTTGTTCTGTATTTTATAGTTATTTTCATATAAAAGCAACAGAACTTAATAACATCCAGTTTATTAGCAACGACGTGCACGAACCGTGAATCCCGCGATATCCGCCTTTGATCTCTGCGTCTGATCCACTGCGAGAAGAGAGATCTGTCCGTCTTGCCTGCGCTTTCTCCACTCCTCCCCTCACTGCAGCCGCTACGCTCACTTACACTTCAGGCGAGGCGCATCTCAAACAAGCCTAATGACTACCTCGGCAGCCGGCGAAAAAGAAAAGATAATCATTAATAAGTTTGCACAAGGTTACAGAAAACTGTTGTTTATTTTTCTTCAAATGCAGTCTAAGCCGATGAGTTTTGAATAATATATGTTGTTAGGCCTATTTGTTTAAGTTAAAAATAAAACGTATTATAAACTGAACAAATCCATGGTTCATTGTTGGCAAAATGATCATGATAGCCTTTATATATCCTTTATATATCTCTTTGGTCCAGTCTTGAATATTGATTTGGCCTACTTTGCTACTCTATAAATATATAGGCCTAATAAGTTGTATTATAATAATGTATGATAGCATACAATAATCACCAGAAGTCATAATTCCAGGGGTTATTTTTCAAAATTTTCTTCCGTGGGGGCATGTCACCCCCCCGTTCCGTATTTTCATTTCAGAAAGTTGGCAACCCTAGGACATAAATCTAGGCAACAACAGGAATGGTCATTAAAAATGCAATGTTTTTGTTTGAGTTCTTAATTTTTTACATGTAGTTGAATATTTTTTTGCAGCATCCCCTGCTTACTTATTTGTCAATAATTAATTGTCAATATATGTGCCAATAATTAATCCAACAGGCACTTATAATGCGTACGGAAGCTCCTGTTCCAGACGACTGGAGGGTGTCTACAGAAACAACATTGATAATGTGGTGAGATTCTTTGATTCAAAACACAAATCCACAAGTGACTGGTGAGTGTGACGAACACAGCGACATTACGCAGGGATCCAATGGTTGATCCACTTGATCATTTTAATTATAATTTAATAATAAAAAATGTTGTTGCAAATTAAAAACAGGAACCAGGAAGATGGCTTCGACTTGGACTTGACATACATTTACCCCAATATCATTGCCATGGAACATGGATGTACAAGTGCAGCAGTTAGACAGTGGTGAGCTCTCTGACTGAAGAAGATCTGACCACGCAGGTTCTGGAGCTCTCTGACTGAAGAAGATCTGACCACGCAGGTTCTGGAGCTCTCTGACTGATCTAGAGCTCTCTGACTGAAGAAGATCTGACCACGCAGGTTCTGGAGCTCTCTGACTGAAGAAGATCTGACCACGCAGGTTCTGGAGCTCTCTGACTGATCTAGAGCTCTCTGACTGAAGAAGATCTGACCACGCAGGTTCTGGAGCTCTCTGACTGAAGAAGATCTGACCACGCAGGTTCTGGAGCTCTCTGACTGAAGAAGATCTGACCAAGCAGGTTCTGGAGCTCTCTGACTGAAGAAGATCTGACCAAGCAGGTTCTGGAGCTCTCTGACTGAAGAAGATCTGACCAAGCAGGTTCTGGAGCTCTCTGACTGAAGAAGATCTGACCACGCAGGTTCTGGAGCTCTCTGACGGATCTAGAGCTCTCTGACTGAAGAAGATCTGACCACGCAGGTTCTGGAGCTCTCTGACTGAAGAAGATCTGACCACGCAGGTTCTGGAGCTCTCTGACTGAAGAAGATCTGACCACGCAGGTTCTGGAGCTCTCTGACTGAAGAAGATCTGACCAAGCAGGTTCTGGAGCTCTCTGACTGATCTAGAGCTCTCTGACTGAAGAAGAGCAGACCAAGCAGGTTCTGGAGCTCTCTGACTGAAGAACCTAACAGGTTCTGGAGCTCTCTGACTGAAGAAGAGCAGACCAAGCAGGTTCTGGAGCTCTCTGACTGAAGAAGATCTGACCACGCAGGACCACACAGGTTCTGGAGCTCTGAGGAGCTGAACAGAGGGACGCTGTGTCAGATTGGGACCTTAGATGAAGCAGATGACGGTGAGATGGATATCAGCGTGTATTTAAGTCTGGATGAAAATGGCATTTTACGGCTAGAGACACTCAAATGTAACTGCCTTATTACTGCCATATAACATTTTTTTTTTTTTATATTCGGCAAAGAGTTTATTTTGAGATACTTAAACTGTCTTCTGGGTCTCTGTGCATCAGCTCAGCCAGCCACACAGCAGAAAGAGCCTGTGCGCTTAAAGTACTACTGGTTCCAGGAGAGAGCAGTGCTTTCTCCGACCCGTCCAGCATTAGACCAGTGTCCCAATATGAAGGCATCCTCCGAAGGCCGTATTTGAAGGCTGATTGGCCGCATTTGAGAGATGGTCCTCACTGCAGAACATGAAATCCACGGGGAGGAGTCGGATCCAGATCCAACTCCTCCCACCTTACATATACCTAAACCTACCCAGCTCCACCCCTTATCCCTAAATCCACCCAACCCCACCCCTTAATCTGGATCTGACTCCGCCCCCTGGATCTCGTGTACTGCAATGAGGTGCTACTGGCATTTGAAGGCCGGTTGCGTCATCGCGGCGCGACAAAGGCTACCCTGATTCAAAAGCGATGCCAAATGCACCCTTCGTTTCCCCGTGAAAGGAAAAATACATAAATGGATCCTTAGCGGCCTATCCTACCCCAGTCATCCTACCTATGCCTAAAGTCATTGCGACAGCATTGTTATTTTAAAAAAACGACGGACGATTGTTCTTGTCGCCTAGCAGCTGTGACAGCTACCGATGACGAGCGGGAGTAATATTTGAGCTGCACTTTTTTATATTCAACTGGGTTTTATTCCCGTAGCCCAGGAAGTCACACCTGTGGGGAAACAAAACAATCCGTGGCGACAGTTTTGCAATCCGCCCCCTCAGTTTATAAAGGCAAGGCAAGGCAAGTTTATTTATATAGCACATTTCATACACAGTGGTCATTCAAAGTGCTTTACATAGAGGAAATTTAAAATAATCAAAAGAAATATGAATAATTAAAACAGTTTAGAATAAAGAAATTAAAATAATGAACAGAAATAAGAATAATTAAAACAGTTTAGAATAATTTTTTTTTATAAAATACCATTCAAACAGTCGGACACATACAGTGGCACAGTGCTCATTCAGTAAATGCAAAGCTAAACAGATGTGTTTTCAGTCTGGATTTGAATGTGACTACTGTAGGAGCACATCTGATCTCTTCTGGAAGCTGGTTCCAGCTGCGGCTGGCATAGTAGCTAAAAGTGGACTCTCCTTGTTTAGAGCGAACCCTTGGTATTTCTAGCTGACGTGATCCTAATGATCTGAGTGATCTGTTGGGTTTATATTCAGTGAGCATATCTGCAATATATTGAGGTCCTAGGCCATTGAATGATTTATATACCAGTAATAATACTTTAAAATCAATCCTAAATGTAACTGGGAGCCAGTGTAAAGACCTGAGGACTGGTGTGATGTGTTCATATTTTCTTGTTCTGCTCAGAATCCTGGCAGCAGCGTTCTGTATGAGCTGCAACTGTCTTATGGTCTTTTTAGGAAGGCCAGTGAGGAGTCCATTACAGTAATCCACCCTGCTGGTGATGAAAGCATGCACTAGTTTCTCTAAGTCTTGACTGGAAACAAAGCATCTAATTCTTGCAATATTTTTCAGATGATAATATGCTGATTTAGTTATTGCTTTGACATGACTACTGAAACTAAGGTCTGATTCTAGAGACACACCAAGATTCCTGACTTGATTTTTAGTTGTTAGACCCCTAGAGTGAAGGTATGCATTCACCTTGAGAACTTCATCTTTGTTTCCAAACGCAATGACTTCAGTTTTGTCTTTGTTTAACTGGAGAAAATTTTGGCACATCCAATTGTTTACATCATCAATGCATTGGCACAGGGAGTCAATGGGGCTGTAGTTGTTAGGCGATAGGGCTAAGTAGAGCTGTGTGTCGTCTGCAGAGCTGTGGTAAGAGATTTGGTTCTTTCTCATTATTTGGCTCATTGGGAGCATGTACAGGTTGAATAGGAGTGGCGCAAGAATTGAGCCTTGAGGGACTCCGCATGTCATGGATGTCCACTCAGACTTATGGTCTCCTATACTCACATAGTAACCTCTCCCTTCTAAGTATGACCTGAACCATTTTAGGACTATCCCAGAAAGCCCCACCCAGTTTTCCAGCCTGTCAAGAAGTATGTTGTGATCGACAGTGTCAAATGCAGCACTGAGGTCGAGTAGTACCAGCACTGATAATTTGCCTTTATCAGTATTTAAGCGAATATCGTTTATTATCTTTATGAGCGCTGTCTCTGTGCTGTGATGCGATCGGAAACCAGATTGAAGATTGTCAAAGTATCCATTCGAGCTTAAGAATTTGTTCAGCTGATTGAAGACAACTTTTTCAATGACCTTGCCTATGAAAGGAAGATTTGAGATCGGTCTATAGTTGCTTAATATAGTCTTATCCAGATTTCTCTTTTTTAGGAGGGGTTTGACAACTGCAGTTTTCAGGGAGTTTGGAAAAGTCCCAGAGAGAAGTGAGGCATTAACCACTTCTAGAAGATCTGCTTTTAAGCTGTTTAACACACTTTTGAAGAAAGATGTGGGAAGTGCGTCAAGGGCGCAGGTTGATGTTTTAAGGTGCTGTACGGTTTCTTCTAAAATTTTGCAATCAATTTCTTTAAAATCAGACATAGTAACTACTTTCTCAGGTTGTGGTCTGATCTGTCTGACCCCAGCGCAACTCAAGGATGTGCTGATCACCTTTCTGATATTATTAATTTTCTCAGAGAAGAAGCAAGCAAACTCCCTGCACTTGCTGTCTGAGAGCATTTCACTGGGAATCTGGCTTGGGGGGTTTGTCAGTCTCTCTACGGTAGCAAAAAGAGTGCGTGTGTTGTTTAAGTTGGTGTTTATAATATTTGAGAAGAAAGTCTGTCTAGCTTTGCCTAGTTCCATATTGAAAGCATGAATGCTGTCTTTGTAGATGTTATAATGGACTACAAGTTTTGTCTTCCGCCACATGCGCTCTGTTTTTCTGCATTTTCTTTTCATATTTTGCACTGCTGTTGAGTTTCTCCAAGGTGCTTTTTGTCTACCACTCTTCCTGACTTTCACAGGAGCAATGTCATCAATTACACCTTTAACTTTTGAGTTAAAAGAATCAAGGAGAAAATCAACCGAGTCAGCAGATATGCTTGGTGTTAAAGATATAGCCTTCATAAATAGCACACTAGTGTTCTCATTTAAACATCTCTTCTTGACAGACACAGACCTAGCTTCAATTGCAGGAGAGATCAATATATCAAAGAAAATACAGAAATGATCAGACAGTGCTACATCCTTAATAACAATTGATGAAATGTTTTGACCCTTGCTGATAAGTAAATCTAGAGTGTGTCCACGATTGTGTGTGGGACCATGTACATGCTGAAACAGATCAAAAGTTTTTAAAACAGTTTTGATTTCTTTTGCCATATTGGTTTCTGCATTATCTATGTGAATGTTAAAATCTCCAGCAATAGCAAAACAGTCAAACTCTGAGGAAATTGTTGATAGCAGTTCTGTAAAGTCCTCAGCAAAGGCTGAAGAGTATTTTGGAGGCCTGTAAACAATGATTAGTAAAATGCGTGGAGCACCTTTTAACACAATACCCAGATATTCGAAAGACGGGTAATTACCAAATGATATTTGCTTACATTGATAGACATCTTTAAAGAGAGCAGCTACACCCCCTCCTTTCCTACCCGCTCTGCAGACACTCATGAAAGTGAAGTTAGGAGGGGATGTTTCATTGAGGATTGTTGCACTGCAGCTGTCTTCTAGCCAAGTTTCATTTAGAAACATAAAATCCAGGTTGTATGTGGTTATTAAGTCGTTGACTAGAAGTGATTTGTTTTTAAGTGAGCAGATGTTTAAAAGTGCTAACTTAACAGTCTTACTTTCTGTCCCCACAGCAATCTTAGTTTGGCGTGTAATAGGCACCAGATTAGATGGGTTTGCTGTACGGCTTTTGAAGACCTTAGACTTTCTATCATGTAATCGAACAGCAATGGAGAAAGATACAGGCACACTGGGTTCCCGCTTGTTCTGTAAACATTTGAGAAAGTTATTGTTATCATAGCGGGGACCCGACACATATCACTGAGAGCTGGTATCAGTAGTTTTTGGTTGACCTCGAGCCGATGGAGGAGGGTGTGGGCCCTGGCGCTGTGGCAGAGGCCGAAGAGCTCTCACAGGAGGAGGAGGAGGAGGAGGGCGAGCTGGGCCCGCAGGCTTTGGTGGTTTTGGGGCCTGACGTTTTTTGGTTGATATCTGCGGGCTTGCAGATAGTTTGGTTCCAGCAAACACTAGTTTTTCCATTTTCTCTGAGAAGCACAGAAGATGTTGTGGAGATGCTGGAGATAGGGAAAGCGTGTCTGGGGAGAGGGGCTGTTTCTCTGGTGTTATCAGAGGCTGTAATGTGCTGTCCTGGTTTTCCAGAAAGTCGTCCTTGGGTGCTGAATCTTGGAGCGGTTCTAGTATGTCACAATCTGTCTGTGGTGAGCTCTGTGGGCAGGGCTCAGCTGAGATTGTGTCCGTGAGCAGGAGTTGTTGTGGCTGAGTGGTGTTATCATTGTCCTTGTGTGATGTGTCAACCGCATGTCCATCCAGGTGCTGAAGTGAAGTCCTGTGGTCATTCATACTGTGTCCAGGTGTGTGTGTGCCATTCAGGTTGAGTGGATTGGCACACACTGCAGAAGGATGATTGAGGGAGAAGTGGATATTGTCCTTTAGCACTCTTGAACCAAGTTTGTTTGGGTGATACCCATCCTGTTGAAACAGTTGCCTCTGACTCCAGAAAAGATTAAAGTTGTCAATGAAGTTTACTCCTTTTATATTGCAGGTTTTTTGGAGCCATGTATTTAGCCCAAGCAACCGTGAAAACCTGTTTGTTCCTCTTGCTGGGAGTGGTCCGCTGATGAATGTTTGAACTTTCAGTCTTTTAAGTGTTTCAAAAAGTTCATTGAAATCCTTCTTAAGGAGTTCTGACTGCTCTTTATGAATATCATTTTTCCCCACATGAATGATGAGTCGATTTGCAGTTTTATGTTTCATCAGAATGTTCTCAAGTTCCCTGTTTACATCAGAAGTTGTTGCTTGTGGAAGGCAGCATGTTGTTGTATCCCTGCTGCTAATGTTTCTGATTATGGAGTCTCCCACTATCAGAGTCCTGTGCTCGGCTGCGCTCTGAGCTGAGAGCCGCTGTCTGCTAGGCCTTGATCGCCGGTTAGCATCAGTGTTAGCTACTGGCTGATTCAGTCTGTGTTCGATCACATTCATCACATTTGGGAATTCCTCATTTACATTCATTAATACTTCAAATCTGTTCTCAAGATGTATAGGCGATGGTAGGAGATCAGTGTTTGCAATCCTTGTCATAGCCGTATCTGGGGTAGAGGATGCTATTGCGGCAATATGTGATACTCGTGACAATCTGATGTCTTGAGTGCCTTTGGGTCTCGCTCCCTGTTTGTGCCACCGATGTGTAAGTCGATCGGTTTGTTTCTCTACACTCAGTATGGCCTGTCGAGGAGCACTAGATTCAGGGGACTCACCGGCTGTATGCTGAGGTCCATGATGAAGCTCTGTTGTGTGCTCCGTCTGGTTTGGTGGTCCCACAAATAACTTTGTTTCAAGAACTACAATCCTTTGTAAAAGTCTGTGGCAGTTAGTGCAGCAAGTAGATTCCAGATGAGGCATTTTCTCTTATCCTATTGAATGCAGGCTGTTGTGTTTTCTCTTCCCCGGAATGTAAGCTTTCAGTGGGAGGCTGGTCGGATAAAATAATTCAGCTTTTTTGTTGTAATCCAAGCGTTTGAGCACTGTGCCGATTTGCTGAAGTTAAAATTAGGTGATAAAAGGAGATAAAATATAAAAGTGATAGAGCAAAAAATATGAAAGCGATAGAGCATACGATAGAGTATAAACTGTACTCACGAATTCTTAAACTGTTCCCTCGGTTTAACAAATCGTGCCCACGGATTAATAAACCGTACCCACGAGTTCCTAATCCATGCTCTCAGATTTGTAAACCGTGCCTTCAGTTTTTGCAATTTGTACCCACAAATTCATAAACCGTGCCCACACTTTCGCAATCCATTCCTACGGGTTTGTAAACTGTACTCACGGATTTGTGGCCTCTCCCCCAGTATGTGCCAACCAGGACACCTGTTTAGGTGCCTCTCCCCCAGTATGTGCCAACCAGGACACCTGTTTAGGTGCGGGATGCATTGCATTGTGTTTAAAATTCATTTTTTAAAATGGATAATTTCTTGAATTTTCTAAAAAACGACATTTACTTGTATCTTGAAAGTCCATTTTTGGGGAGGAAAAAGCTCAGTATAATAGAATAAGCAAAAAAAGACTTCACATATAAAAAAGAAATATAACACAAACACATTCCTAAAACTGTAAATGTTAGGTTATATAAAAATAAAACATTCATAAATTATTTTATGATAACCATATTACTGTCTTCAGTGAACTCATTTATAGTTATAAATGCAAATAATAATAATTATTATTATTTATTTTTACTACATGTAGGCTACATATTTAGAAGACGCTTTTATCCAAAAAAATAAAGCAATTCGTCAAATGTCAGTCATAATACAGGTTAGACAATAATAATACAGGGCTAAGATTATCACAAATAAACACAAGATTTTGAGGCATATCCAAGTGTTTGTGGGAGTGTTGAGCGCGCACTGCATGGCACGGAGGCGCGGGCGCGAACACTTGCATTTTCCTGTCAACAGTGGAAACAACTTAAAATACTCATTCTTTTCTTTATGACCAGAAATGATAAATACATCATTCGCAAATTCTTTTATTTGTCTAAACTCACAATAAGAAAACGTTGTGCTTTTGTAAAATAAAAGAAAACAATCACGCGTCTCATAAATGAACTGAAACAAAATATAGCCTACCTATATAAAGCTTGAAATGTCCACTTTTAAACTAACAAATTAGAATTGAAACCAAATACTGTCTGATTATGTAATCCATATGAAAGGTGCATTTCTCTCTCAAGGCACATCCGCTTTACAGCGGAGATGGAGATATGTTTGCAGCCAACACTGATTGAGAAAAAAATCGTTTATTAATAAACAATTAAAATGGGTGCTTGTTACGACACATTAGCCTATATATATCATTAGCCTATAAATCACATTTAAATCACCTATAAATCAGATGAGACATGGCTCTTCTCATTCAGCACTGCGGGAAAAATATAATTTCCAGGTTCTAATTTGGCCTTAGAAAACCAGTCAAATCAACATTTTTCCATATTAATTTGTGAATATTTTAAATGTTTATTAAACGGGCAAAAAGTCATAAACAAAAATCTGAAAATACGTCAATATTGTTGGTGTTCAACTTTGCGTTTTAAAAATACAACAACCATTAATTTTTCAATTACGGATTAAAAAAGGAAAAACGAATGGACACAAATGTACACGGACACAAGACTATTAAACTTTTTCTATACATATATTATTTGAAATATGTAATAATGTCCGTGTACTTTTGCGTCCATTAATTTTGCCTTTTTTAACCTGTAATAAAAAAAAAAACGGTTGTTGTATTTTTAAAACGCAAAGTTGAACACCACAGTTTGAATTTGAACTGTAGGCTACACACCAAATGCTGTGCAAAAAAACTGTTTATGATTTTTTTCCCCTTCATTAAACATGTTAAATATTCACAAATTAACATGGAAAAGGCCAAATTAGAACCTGGAAATTATATTTTCCCCGCAGTGCTGAATGAGAAAAGCTATGTCTCTGGAACCATACAGAGAGATGATTTATAGGCTAATGATAATAAATGTGTCTGAAAAAATAATGAGGCATTTTAATTGTTTGTTTAAAAGTAGACATTTCAAGCACCTCCACCACCAGCAGCACCAGCACCAGCACCAGAGCTTGACTAACCTGACCTGCCAGAACTAACGCTACGCTTGATTTCATTAATCGTAATCGAGGCCAAATTTAGATTTTAGGTCATATCGTCCAGCTATATTGTTGATTATGAGAGTTTTAAGAGATAAAATTAGCAGGAGGTATTTTATATATTGACACAACTATTCTTCAAAAAATATTCTTTTGTGCATTAACTACGATTAAAATACTTAAAGACAGTTTAAATACTGTGGAAATATTATTTTACTTATGCACATGCATGTAGTCCATGTTTGAATTGTTTTCCCTCTAGTGCCCTATCCTTCCACCCCTGCCCCAGAGGAAGTCTGTGCACACCACATGCCAACAACAACACTTACAAATGTGCTCATGCTTGTCCTTATGATGGAGAATGTTGGTGTTCCTGGAATGCCAAACATTTTCCATGACTCCTGGAACGCTTCCAGGAGGCGGCCATAGCCAATAACATCCAACTGCGGCCACAAATGGGTGTTCTCGTGCTGGTGGGGGTTCCCATTTTCGCAGACTGAAACGCCCCCTTCTTTTTTCTCAAACAGAAGTTTAATATAACAACATTCTCCAGTTATTCGGGATAATATAACAACATTCGCTAGTTAGTTTTTCTCAAACAGATTGAACTGATACAGAACGCACTTTGTTCCGTTTTTTTGAAAATCACTTCAGTGTAAATCTATGACAGATAATATATACCGTGTCCGCAGTGCAGCCTATGAGCGAGCCAGACGCTCTACAGCATAGATATACACACGGCAGTGCAGCTACAAATGCGAAATGAGACATTTGTAGGCTATGATAAGAAAAACTACTAGATTAAAAATGTAATTTTTTGCACTTGAAAGAACATTCTAGAAGTCTAATTCTATTGAATAAGTTTGCAAAAGGCTACAGAAAACTGATGTTTATTTTTCTTCTAATGCAGTAAGCCGATGAGTTTTGAATGTTATGTTGTATTTGTTTAAGTTAAAAATAAAACGTATTATGAACTAAACAAATACATGGTTCATTTTTGGCAAAATGATTATGATAGCCTTTATATATCGGAGTGGTAAAAGTCTTGTATATTGATTAAGCCTACTTTGCTATTAATTTCTGTGCAACTTATAAAAATATAAAAAAAGATATAATGCAACTTTGCCTAATAAGTTGCATTCTAATGTGCTATAAAATGTATGCATTTCAGGGGTTATTTTTCAAACTTTTCTTACGTGGGGGCATGTCACTTCAAATAAAGGAACCCTTTGAGATCCAGTCCAAAACCAATACAGTTGTCGAAGAATATGTCTGAATTTAATAGGCTAATGAATAGATTAAAATAACACTTGGGACATTGTGCAGTTTCAGTCCAGTTACCAGACACACTTTATTAAGGCTCAAACAGTAGGCTATCGCTATTTGATAGCAAGGATTCACTTACTCTTCCTCCAGACACTTTAGATGTTTTCAAAAGACAGTAATTTCTCTTGAACAATTTACTTTTGAACATAGTACGTACAGTATAAAACATTTATTGGCATGCAAAAATAAAAGGGATTAAACAAAACATTTCACAAATAAAACAAAAGAAAGGAGTAATAAAAGTGTTGACGACGTTGTTCTAACCACACTGACTCAGAGAACAACACTATGGTAGGCAGACATCTTCAATTAGATACCTGCCATAAGCCATGTGCCTCAGCACCAGGCGTGCGCTCGGCCAATTTCTTCTTTTGGAAAAGCCTTTGAGGCGTAGTGCAAGGCCACTGCCACGACCTGCAGTCTGATAAATTTTTCGAACAGTTACATGAATCAGACCGTCTTTAAGTTTGAGGTCCCCAGCCAAACTCTCATTAATATAAACGGAGGGGTGGAATGGCTTTGCGAGTTCCTGGAAAGTTTTAGAAACTCTATTGAACACGCCAAGCATAGCCATGTCTAAACTCAGCGTCTCTTCAATAATTCGCTGAAGGACTACAGGTGGTAGGAATGGACTGTCCTCTGTTGAAATGGGTGTGCCTGATGGACAGCTTAGAGATTGGAAGGGGTGGCTGATATGGGGAGATGGAGAGGGTGTGTCAGCTAGTCCTGCAGGGCTAGAGAAAGAAATGAGAGATCAGTAGGAGCACCAAATAAAAGCAAATAGCAATATATGAACACAGTATGTAACACCTTTCAAGCGTAAATGTCTCCAGCAGTTGCCCACACCACCACCTCCTGATAGAGAGCATGTCCACCTGAAAGTAAAGTTATGCTTTAAATGTCTTCATAGCCTGATACAAATCCATGTTACAGTACTGTTTACTCATTGATGGAAACTATGGCAGTGTACATTTTTACAGATGAAGCCATCTCCTCCAGTGAGTACAGTACCTGCAGACAAAGTTAAGTGTATGGCCTATTGGTGCATGTTAACTGTAGCCTCCAGATTGGACTAAATTATTAAAAGCCTTATATTTCACACTACAAATCTTATTGAGATTTGAACGAACTCACCTCAATGAAATCATATGGCTTTTGGAGGGTAGAATACATTGCATACTGAAATTAACATACAAATGTGTTAGTTGTTCTGCAAACTAGTAATCAGTTATCACTTCTGAAAATATTGCATCTCACCATCAGCATAAACACACCACAGCTGTTGCTCTGATGCTGGGGAAATGCACCCTGTGATGGTAAAATGGGTGTGTGATTTATTATCAATGATTCTTATTATTTTATTTATTTATTTATTTATTTGATGGGGACAAGTGGGAACAATCAACATGCAACACACTACAACATTTATAGCCAAGGCTAATTTGCAATGTCCGTCCCCAGATGGGTTTTGCACATAACAATACATACAAAAAGTAAAAAAGAATACATTTATATGATGCCTACTGATATCTACACTCATTTTGTAGCTTTAATCATACAAAAAGTGTGACACAATGTGCTTTAAACTAGCATTTAGCAGCAACTAGGGTCCATCTGCTTCACTTTATCAAATCTTAAAAAATAAAAATCAAGAAGCCTACCTATGTACGCTACTCTACTAAATGCAATGAATCGTGCTACAGCCACACATTTTACCTCGTCAGCCAAGTAAAATGACTTCCATGGTCCATTGGACACAGCATGTGCCAGGTTACTGAAAAGGTTTGGAAGACGTGTTAGTTGCAATTCATGTCTTTCAAATGTAACATTGAACCCCGTTTAGGAATTGCTGAATCTCTACCATGACTTGATACCCACCTTGAGCCCTAAGAGCATAGTTTAAAAATGGAACTACACCTTCCCATGCTAAAAAGTGACCTGGGAGTAGCAGCAATTCCTAGTAGGGACTTAGAACGTATGGAACATATGAACAGGAACAATAAATGCAGAACGAAACAAAGGAAGTATAGTCCAAAACAGAACTACCATACTTCCAAAAAACATAAAACATGATCATACTGTATCTAAGTTCTTGGGTTCTCAAAGCAGTATTTGGGAGGTATAAATAAACAAATGCTAAAGTAAATATGCAGATGAGGTTTCTAGTGAACCAATGAATAACCACTTTAAGGGTGTAAACATGGAAATTGCTTTGAATAGAAAATGAGTTACTGCTGCAAGACCCAGAGTTAGATATGAACATAGGGAACCAGTAGTCAGCTTTCTATGAAAAACCTGAAGATTTCTAGGTAGCGGCCATCTCCAAAGCCACTGGGGTGTCTTGAATCAAAATATTGCATAATCCTCAGTCTTGGTTTGAGAACCTGTTAGGAGTTTTATTTCATGGAATGGCAAGATAAGGGTTGGTTAAAGACCCAAATCTTGCTTCAAACAAAATTACAGTTATAGTAAATAGTAGGGCTGTGTATTGGCAAGAATCTGGCGATACGATACGCATCACGATACAATATATTGCAATATATTTCGATACAATGCATAAGGAGATATATTGTTTGTTTGTTTTTTAAAGTAGGACTATAATTTTAGTAAAAGTAATATTAAAAAAGAAATGATGTGCATAAAAGTCAAACAAGTTTAGTTTAGTTTAAGTAAACAATTCAGTAGACAGAAAATCAAACTGCCAGTTTGGGATTGTGGTTCACAGGTTCTTAGTGAGCAAATTTCCATTGTTTGCATTTGCACCATATAACGGAAACCTTCGTTTTTAACCACACTGAGCGGGCGCATGTCTTTACATATGAAATAAACAACAGAGTGGATTATTTTGGTTGCACGAGTTGAAGTCGTTGGTAATTTGTGCGTTGGAACTTGAGCAAGGGTGAGTTGTGAGTAGGGATGGGAATTGATAAGATTTTATCAATATCAATGCCACTGACGATTCTGCTTATCGATCCGATTCTTTAACGATACTCTTATCGATTCCTGACAGCACTGTGTGGAAAAAAGTAGTCATATGCTTTTTAAAGCTTACACTTGAGTAAGCAAACTGTATTTTATGTAATTTATATAATAAATGAAACCTTATTGTAAAGGGTTACCGATTAGTTACACACCGATTCAGACGTCTCGTGAGTTCAGTGTTGGAAAGATCAGTTGTTTTAAACATTCATTAAAACAAATCGGTTTAACGGGAGTCATTAGTTCGCGAATTAGACGTGTCATTATCGGACGTGTGCGCATTTGTGTGATTATCCCGGCGGTTAGGACATCCCACAAGATTTGTCATCACAAAACATTATCACTGGATAGTTGTTTTTTTTCTCTCTGTTTATTTAAAGTGGGGTTTATGTCAGCTGAATGTGCAGAACGCTTTTCAGAGAAAATAAGGCAACGTATTTCAGCACAATTCACACCCAGCGGTAATTCAGGAAAAAAAAAAAATCTCTGAATGCTCCACATGAAACTTTAGCCTTCTGACCTTACCATAGTTTCCATTAATTTTTATTAATATGTGCGAGGAAGAGAGAGCAAGACAGCACTTAGTTTTGATACTTTCGTCTGGCTCCGCAGAGAGAGAGTGCCCGCGCGACCGGGCCTCCGTATGAGTACCGCATGAAATGTACCAACAAAGCATGAATGAGGATTCAATAATAACGGAACAGTATTTCAAAAAAAAAAAAAAAAGCCAAGTCAAAGTGGGTTTACTCGCACACAATGTCCAGTGCCCAGGCTGCCAGGCAGGGAGAAGCACCACGTCTTTGGATGCAAAGTCACACTGAGGAAAATAAAAAGAGTTCAAAGTGGAACTTGAACATGAGGTTAAAGCTGAGGTACAAGTTCTATTACATTACTACTCACAATCATTTTAGCAATTGGAGAAGCCTCATATGGAGGAAGCCAGGTGACCACCACATAGGCATCCACAGCCACGGTTGCAATGCCCTTTATTTGAAAACAGATGCATAACACTTTGTGTAGGCAACAAAAGTATACAGTCAGGAAACATGAATGCACAGATTATGTTAAATGCATTAAATGTAACTTACATGTGCATTTGCAGCCTTGACGATAATGTTGAAACAACAATTTGCAATCTAAAAAAAAACAATGAATACTTAGTAAGACAATTAATAAGCTCACACCATGGGAAATACAGTTAAACACTTGATTCAGATTTACCGTTGCTTCAACATCTCGTTCTAGGCCCAGAGTCCAAAAGTCAGACCTTGTGAGGATCGAGTTGTTAGCTTGAACAATTTCCTCCTGAGGGTCACCCTTAATATCCAGTACATAGTCCAGCTATGGGGAAATATACAGAACATTATTCATGCATATTTAAAATGTCTAATTCACAAAAACTAATCTCAAACTTACTAATTCACAGAGTCTTGCGTTTGGTTCTCGTTTCCAATTACCAACTGTAAAGTTGGGATTAGTACGGTCAACAGCTGAGAAGAGCGACTGTAACCTTGAACCTAAATCAAAATAAAGAGATGAGACAAAAATTTGAGGAAATGTGTTATTTGATAAATATACACAATCACTAATACAATTCATAAAATATAGAAGATTTCCTTACGTTTAGAGGGTGGTGAAAGATCTGGGTCTGAGCTAAACCCCATTTCTGCTGGCTGAGAGGCGGCGGCAACAACTGGATCTGGGCTAAGCTCTACTGGTTGAGAGTAGGCAGCAACAACTGGGTCGGGGCTAAGCCCTGTTGGCTGAGAGGCACAGAATTCTGCCTGACCATGCTCATTGAGACACAGCTGAATTTCAGGAGTCACAAGCTTCTTTAATTCCTCCTTGATCTTCTTGTTCTTCCGCTGATTGTAATTGTGAATAACATTACGCATCATGAAAACATGAGCAGATGGCGAGAGCATGTTCATGTAATAGTTATTTTTTTTCATGGTTGAGAAGAGTTGTTCTGCAACCTGGCTGTTAATTCTCCCTGCCAGTTCAGGTACCATCTTTATCCTCCGGAGGATATCTTTCGGGTCTTTAGTGTTTCCCTCATGGAATGTGTCATAGAGACAATAGTGGTCTGCTGACCCAGTCAATGGATGGCCACCCGGGTCCGGCACAGTTTTCCTAGAGTTAAGCCATGGTAAATTGACCATACCCCCATTGGATGCATACTGCAGGTTTTCATGGCTGGGGTCCAACAACCTACCCTCATGAGGGCTGAAAGGTATCGTCTCAGGCTCTCTAAGGTTAGCATGCACTGCCAGACCTCTTGCAAAGTCATATATGCATATGTTGGGCATGTGTTTCCAAGATAACAACAAATCAGTAAAGTCCCTAGGACTTTCTGCCCTAATGTTAAATTTCAGAGAAACAACCTGTCCACAGGGGCACATAACAACAGCCCAGCCACCTGAGGAAAAAAAGTGTTCAAGGAAGTCAAACTAAATTACCAGCAGTAAACCCAATGAGAAAAGATCCACATTGTTGGGACTTTTTTTTTACTTACCAGATGCTCCCCAAACCTTTTGAAAGATTTTATCAAATTTGCTTCGGGTTTTCATTTCTTCTCTCAGCCTTAGAACCAATTCCATTTTGGAACCTTGGGAATCAATTCCGCACTCCCTGCAGAGCTTTCGGATGGCATGGACCTGTAATAGATTACCAAAATAAAGGTGTACACTGTAAACACATTTATACTAGCTATATTGATTCTATAGAATAAACAGACCTGTTTACCTTCAAATTGGATACTTCATCCAATAGCCTGTCCTCTGTTACATCAATCTCTGTCTGTTCTTTTGGGTGCCTTGTTGTGTGGACCTTTTCATGCTCTGTATTGAGCACCTTGTTGGATTTGCGGGTGTGAGGTCCAATCCACGGGGCCCAGTGGTGGTATGTAGGTTTAACGGCAAAAGGATTTTGTTTATCACCTGATAGAAAAATAGTCTGCATTGATGGCTAGAAATTAACTTTGTAATTCTTAAAGTGGAGTGAGAAAGACAGGGGAAAAAAGGTAACAAAGGAATTATATCTCTCTGGGAACATTATAAACAAACAATATATTTAAAAAGTCACTTACTTGGAACAAAACCACGTGCAATCCTCTCTAAACATAGAGAGTCCCAGAACTCATCAATGTCCACCTCCCCATCAAATCCATCTGGTGGATCCTCTAGTTCACTGACTAAAATAAAATAAAAATATCAATATACTGTAGTTAGACCACCTGAAGCGGTTCACCATACAAATAAAACCTGTATTGTACCTGCCAAGCTGAATACACAGCTCTTGTGAAGATCCATGACCACCACAGGAGGGTGATGTCCACAGCGGACACAGGAGAAGTTATAATCATGGTCTGTCAGTGCTTCAAAATGTAGGTATCCATGTATTAGGCTATTTTTGTTCGGGTACTGCTGTCCCGACGTCAGCTCCCATGTCTCGATGGCTCGACCCAGAGCTGTGTGAGTCTGGAATAAAACAATAATAAATTAGAACATGTAATTCCATGCAAGTGTGCAACTGGGAAAGTTCCAATTATGCATTTAATGGCCTAATGTCATGACTGTCAGCTAAGAAGCCTCATCCTGCACCGGAGTTCTAATTGCTTAATTAATGGCCTACTGTGCATAAATATATGGAATATCAGAGTCACGCATTTAACATGCAGTATGGTCACATAATATTCATTAAATCACATAAATTTCACGTATTGAATATTTGAACATTTGACCTGGAGGCAGTTCCGAAGATACAGGCAAAAATGGAGGGTTAGAATGACTTTGTCATTGAAGTTATGTAAGCCATCCTCCCATTCCTGGTATCGCACCATCATTCCACATCTACTACATTTTTTCCCATAAGTTGTCACACCTGAAATGCATAAGTAGATCATTGGAGAATTTAGTGGTATATACAACTTGAAAAGGAAGAATAACTGTCAATTTTAGTTTAAATGTGACAGACCCTCGATGATTCCCTTGACAGTAATGATTTTAGCTGATTTGCTGATGATCAGGGGTTCACCAAGGGGAAGATCACCAGGACATTCAGGACAAACACACTCTTTGGGCATCAAATGTTTAGGCAGGTCTGACTCACTTGTCAACCCATACACATTTGCAGGCAAGTCTGCAGGAAGCCTTTTCTTGTTGTGAATGTACCTAACAATTCTCTCCAAATCCTGATCTCGAGGGGGATACTGAAATTCGCTTGAGGTGACAGTTTCCACCTTGTCTTCAGACTCAGAGCCCTGACTATCTTGAGTATCCTCACTCTCATCTCCCGTGAAGAGCTCCTTTCTTGTCTGGAAAAAGTGCCATTTCGCAATGGCCTTGTGGACACAGGCCTGTTTGGCTTTAACACAATGGCAATGCCACGTGTTATTTGCTGTGTCAAACATTACCATCACTCTGCCAAACTTGTTATAGTAAGACACATTTGCCTCATAAATGGAAACGTATCTTTTTGAGGAAGAGCTTCCCACCTCAACATCAACACTGAAGGGGATCCCTTCAGCGTTTGCCGCGTTTTTTTTCAGAAGACATGCCCTCTTCCGCTCCTCGCTGAACCACCTGCTACTGACAATGTCCCTCAGAACATCCTCCCTTAGTTCTATCTGAGGGCTGAGGGGTGGTGGGCAGTATTGCAGGGACTGCAGATGGGCACAATCAAAGGATATAAACCCACTCCTATGCATCACCTCAGTGTTGCGCACACAGGCATCCAGCTCACAACGAATTTGATGGCTTGTCCCCCACGTCCGCTTCTGTACATGGATGGGTGCACTATTGCTGCTGAAGGACTTTACAACAGCAAATATTCCCCTTTCAATCTCTATTGGCTGACATGCCAGATGACGGTCGGCTGTAATGTGCTCCTTGACAGTTGAGTGGCGTCGTCTCATATGCTGCTTTAAATTTTTTTTATTTAGCACTAAGTCACACTTTGTGCACTTAACCTTTCTGACCCTCGAACGTAGGCCAACTGTTTTTTTTGGTTGATGAAGCTCTACCATGGCCTCCACAGGGTGAAGCCGGGCTTCTACCATGGCCTCCATACAGTTCAGTGGGCCTTCTGCTGGCTGAGGGTGGGGTTGGCCTTCTGCCGGCTGAGGGTGGGGTTGGCCTTCTGCCGGCTGAGGGTGGGGTTGGCCTTCTGCCGGCTGAGGGTGGGGTTGGCCTTCTGCCGGCTGAGGGTGGGGATGGCCTTCTGCCGGCTGAGGGTGGGGTTGGCCTTCTGCCGGCTGAGGGTGGGGTTGGCCTTCTGCCGGCTGAGGGTGGGGTTGGCCTTCTGCCGGCTGAGGGTGGGGTTGGCCTTCTGCCGGCTGACGGTGGGGATGGCCTTCTGCCGGCTGACGGTGGGGTTGGCCTTCTGCCGGCTGACGGTGGGGTTGGCCTTCTGCCGGCGGGGATGGCCTTCTGCCGGCTGACGGTGGGGATGGCCTTCTGCCGGCTGACGGTGGGGATGGCCTTCTGCTGGCTGACGGTGGCATGTGCTGAGGTGTCTAAGCAGTTGTTTTTTTCTTTGAAAAATTTGAATACAAGCACAGCAGTGGTAGTGGGACTCCTTTCTGCAGCCCCATTTGCAGGTATACATCACAAACTCTGAAAGGAAGGTAAAAAACAAAGCAGGCTTTAATAACTGGTCCAAACACAAGTGCCTGCTTGACCACGGTTAGTGTCCTCACCTTCTTCATATCAACACAAAGGTTATTAATGTAAACAAATGAATCAGCCAATGAATCAGTAAACATACCTCCATGATGTACCACTGTTTTCAAATGGGACTGTAAATGTGTTTCCACTTTTGAGTAGTCACCCTTATAAAGTGGGCAAAACGGGCAGTGGAGTATTTGGCATCCTTGCTCAGAACATCTTGTGGGCTGGGGCTTCTGACTGCTCTGCAGAATTGACAGATGTAGCTATAGATAAGAGATATAGATGGAGAACATTAACCAAGCTCAACTTACTTTTCTCCCCCTCCTAGCACTAGCTACTTAAAACTCTGTTAAAAAACCAACTATGTGAAAACAAAGTTAGTAAACAATGTGCGTTTATAAATTATGAAGAAGACTGTTACTTACCACCACCAAAATGCTCCCAAAACAAAGCATGCCCACCAATGTTATCGGTCACCAAAAAGAAGCAGCGTGGCTGCTACATCATGCCTCTTAGCTAACACGTTAACAATATTAAATTCAAACCTGATAACATTTCATATATTGAAATAAATGTTATAAAATACAGTTATTTCACTTAAATGGCAATGAAAATTATTAATTGTGATTTAAGTGAAATTACTGAACTTATATACAAGCTTGATAAAAATGATAATTCTAGAAGAAAATGTAAATAGCACTTAGCTTTTGCATGTGAATATATTGTGTTACTAAAACCAATACCCAGATAAAATATATTCTAGAATCCAGTAACACAACACACACCCTTTTAAGTTAAGATGAATTTTTTTTTTAATTTTAAAATAATTTATTCTCAGGGTTGAATTGGATTAGCATTTATCCTTGATTACAAATGAGAAAATACCTGCGTGGAAATCTTTTAGGTCCAAGCAACTCTATATTCAGAAAAAAAATATTTTGCACAAATTTATTTGCGCATCTGAATAAGCATTGATTTTGCATCACTTTTGACAGTTAAGCAAACTGAAAGCAGTTATTTAGTCATTTTAACAACATAACGCACTATTAGAATTTTGAGATCGATTTATTAAGGTCTTTACTCAAAATAAAAAACTTCGTTGTCTCAACAACATTACTATTACCACCAAGTTTATTCTTCCCATTGTATAACATCAATGGCGTTTTGCCAGGTGAGATTGAGTGCGTTTAAAGGCTTTTTTTTGCAGTTTGACCAGCGTTTCTATGCTAACGTTATATCTGTAAAATACTATTTTAGACAAAGATACCTACCACCAAAACGAGGCAACGCGCCCACCAAAGTTATCTGTGTCACCATGCAGCGTGCGTGGCCGCTACTTCATGCCTCTTAGTATCTAGCTAACACGTTTACATCAAACTTAATGTAACGTTACTGTGATAATGTTAACTTAGTCTTTGCTGCAAACTCTAGCTTCTAGCTACAAACAGTCGTATACGTTGCGTGAACACACACACACACACACACACACACACACACACACACACACACACACGGCTGTGTGTGTGTGTGTGTGTGTGTGTGTGTGTGTGTGGCTGTTCTCTGGCAGTTTCCAGTAAAAGTTATTGAGTTATTTCAACCACCGGTTTCAGTACCTTATTCGAACCCTAAAGATATTTCAATTATCTATGGCTAAGACGAGATTGCATGACATTAGCGGCTTCCGAATCTTGCTTGCCGCGATTATTAATATTGGATTCGGATACCATATAAGATTAAGCCGACACGACAGCTATATCAGTGACATAAATGAGAATACTTCCCAGTCAATGTTGTAGAAATAAACAATAGCCTACTTACTGACATAATCGACCGCTTGACTACTACTTCTCCCGGGAAAATTTCCACGAGGTTAAAATTGCCAAAAACAGAAAGGGAAATGACATCATACCCAGTGCGCCTTGCGAAACGCTTCGTGATTGGACGATGAAACGCTATCAGGAACGCCCGCTGGGCTTTCTTGTGTCATTACGGGAACGCCCAAGCCGCAGCTGGACCCTCCTCGCCATAGCGCCCACCTCTTGAATTAAAAAATAAATAAATTGATGAAGAACCAGGGAGCTTTTGGTGAAGCTTCAGCATCCGCTGGAAGAATTTGTATTCCTTTGGGTACAAGGCGATTTGTGCCTGACCAAGAGTTGATGCTGTCTTGTGGTCATCAACCTAAGCAGAAGAGGAAAATACCAAAAACACCAGCAAAAAAAAGGTAAAAGACTACTTTTTGTGTGTGTGTGTGTGTGTGTGTGTGTGGGGGGGGGGGGGGGATCCCTTTTTATTCGTGATCGGATTTGCCACTGCCTCGACAAGAAGATTTTCAATTACACCTCTACGATGGCCAGTTTGGCATATTATATAGCCAAACACCTTTGTTATGTCTGGATTTGGGCTGGCCTTCAGGAGTTCTGCAAAACAAAGGAAAATTGTTGGTCAAGAAATGTCTTTCTGGTTGCACTTTAGATTGGGGACCACTTCTAACTATTAACTATTAATCATGACTTTTGCCTCAAACTCCAAATTTGCTGTGTATTAATGTTAGTAAGGTAGTGTAGATAAAGGCATTAATATGTGCTTTATAAGTACTAATAAATAGCCAATATAGTAATAGTAATATGCATGCTAATAAGCTACTAGATAGAATTGGTCCATAAACTAAAGTGTTACTATCTTGATGTTGTACTGTGTATTGTACTATGTTTGTGTGTAACAATACTTCACTCATTCTTATTTTCCACATGCAGGTGACTTAACAAGCTCTTGAGGAAGAGCATTTTTAGCCATGTCCAGGACTGTTTTTATATTTGTAGCATCAAGTATATTGTCTGTTGTGAAAGAAAAAGCTGTTATAATGATATTTGGCTAATGGCAAATTCATTATTAACTGACACAGTATCGGTATAAAAAATATAACATACCAGATTTAGCAGCTCAGACTTTCTGCCGGTGTGAAGTGAGCTTACGTCCTAAAGATTTAGACAGGAGTTCGAGACTGAATATTCCACTGTTGAGGACTTTTTTTTGTGGCAGTGACATCCGTAAAATTTGCTTTAAATTTTTAAAAAATGTTAAAACACTTGATAGCCACATAAACCCAGTAGAAATGGCTAGCCCGGAGAGGTTTTCAGCCCATCTACGAAAAGAAGAAAGCAATTTGAAAATGATTATCACTGTACAAGTGGTTTCTGGATAATAACTATAAACTGGGCTGTCAATAAACATGTTAATTTCTGCATGTATTCAAAAGGAAATCACTAATTTAATTCACCAGACAGACCCCTGTAATGGAAATCTATGTAGTGTATGCACTGTCGCAGAAGCGTCAGCGGAAGTGTCCAGCTCTCGCGTTCAGCCTCCTCGTATGAAGACCGACTCGGGTAAAAGACAATAGACTCTACCTGTGCTACCTCACCAAGCAAGGACACCTGCAAGGCACTTAAGTGTCTTTTTAAAAACAAAACAAAAAGTATATTTCCCCCCCCATTCCTTTCACACTTTTATCTTACATACTCAACATGTGCTTCCAATACATTCCTGTTGTCTCCCGACAACGCTCTTTCATCACACACAAATGGCAGTGCAATACTGCTTATCTGAATGGTAGGCTCCTACGTGTTTGTGGAGCCTAGAAAACTGTCCAGCTTTCCGTTATATCTAGAAATATTAACAACAACAACAAACAATTAAACTTTTTTTTTGTGACACTTTATTTATAGGGTTTATAGGGTTCATGTAACTTTGTAAATGGGAGTAAACAATTATTTGCACATAAAATGCACATTCCCAGAATTTGTCAGTTAAACTTGTACATTAATCATTAATGAAAGCCAATTATTCACAATTAGGGTGTGTGTGCTTGCTCATTCACAATTATAATAACCCATGGGCACAAATTACAAATGAAACCATATAAATATAGCATTATGTAAGTGAAGATTTCAACATATCTACACAAAAGAGTAGAGATGCATCGAATATTTGGCAATGGAAATTGTTCGGCCGAAAATGGCACAAAAAAAGCACTTTCGGTGTTTGGCCGAATAAGTGAAAATAAATAATAATAAAAATTTTACCAAACAATGACGTTTTTGACGATGCCATCAAATGGCAACCAGCATAGAGTGAGACGCGTGCACGCTTTATGAATGCAGCAAACATTAACCCTCTGGGGTCTGAGGTGTTTTCTGGGTCCTGGAAGTGTTCTGACATGCTCTGACATTTGTGATTATTTCTGATACTTGTGACATTTTCATGGCTAAAGTCTGATTACACTGTATTCAGCACAAACTCTGCTACAATAATATGTGAGCAAAATTCATGTACATGTTTGCATTTTATAGAAAAAAAAATATTATGCGTGGTCAGTAAGTTTTGGGAAAAAAAGTGTCACTGCAATAAGGGCATATAACACATACTGAATAGTTGTCCACAAGACTTTTGAGTTACCATTCTTGTAGGCTAGAATTTTTACTACAAAATGATGTGAAAATCATTCTGACCACTCTTTCACAAACAACAATATAACAATTTACATTTTGTTTGTCAGTTTTTGTGTCAGCACTGCTGTATGCGTGGGAGTGTCAATGGCCATGAATATTAATAAGATTCCCACCAGGGGAGACAAAAGACACTCCCCCAAAGGCTAATGCCCCATCTAGACTGCCTGAACTAAGAATGAGGAGATGCAAATGTGGCACTCCGGCGAGGACAGACTAAACACCGACTACGCCACCCTGGGAATTTCACCCAGAGAATGATTTTACTACCCAAGCTCTATAAATCTAACAGTTAAAGACACACAGATACGTATACAATAGAGCCAAAGACAATGTTCAATTTTGAAGGCACAACATTTATTAATTTAAATAATTTAACAGTTTAAAACAGTCATCTCTCCGGGGAAGAGAACACAAAAGAAAAAAAGAAAGAAAAGAAAGAAACAAACCTGCTGAGGCTTACCGATGGAGGCAAAGGACTCAAAAGGCAGCAAAAGATCCCAGGAAACCCCCCCCCCCCCCCAGTAAACACACAAACACCCCAATAAACACCAATGCAAACAGGGAAGTCAACAGCACTCCAAACGGGGATAATGCCACCCTGACACCAATACCACCATCGGCTCTCAGTTCTATAACAAAAAAAGAAACAAACAGAAAATGCGCACAACCACACTCTTTCAACAAAGGTTTACCAAAAAGAAAATACAGAAATCGAAGAAAAGCAATATTTTTCGTATCACAAAAACAAACAAATCAATAAACATTTCTCAATTCCATAAAAGAAACCAAAACAAAAATAAACTTAATCACAAAATGACTGCCAAAACCAACAATGGTTATAGTACGGCAGTATAAAGAAAACTAATATATATATAAACATCCAATAACTCCAAAAAAAGAGAAATCAAGTGAAATATAAATACAATTTTAGTCTAAATTGAAATCAAAACAAACAAAAACACAAAACAGGAAAATAAACTTCTTAAATCAACAAAATAATGATATAAAGCCCCAACCCCTTGAGCTATGGTCACATATCATAAAAACAAGAGCACTCCTGTAACGAATGCCACATACTTCTGGCCAGACAGCCGTAACTACCCAGTGGCCGTGATAGCAAAGACAAGCATCCAGCGATCTACTCCACTCGCTGATACGTCATTTACACAAACAAGGCAGTGGCCCGGGCAAAGCGGCACGTTTGCAGGTCAGACAGAGACATAAACAAAACAGAGATGTACACGAAACAGCCTTAAACGCAGACAACGAGGTACAATATAGCCGCAGGCAAAACGGCAAAACACAGAGCCAAACAAAACAAAACAGGGCAAAACAGCAGCCAGCGAATCGGTCCTGTGCTGCTAGTGATGATCTCCGGCTAAACTGGCCTCATCCTTGTTAGCTACACAAAGAAAAATTACCATTAACCCCCAATTAATAAGAAACAAGATATAAATCCCACGTCATCTGAGATACATACCCATCATTCAGACATAACTGAGGGAAAAAGCTCGACGAGTGCCCACAGCACTGGTAATGCATTGTGTCCAGCGGTTCAATAAATTGAACGACGAGATGAAAGTTCGTCCATCCGACCGGAGATCTGTTAGCGCAGCACAGCACCGCACACGGGGAACGAGACCAGGAAGCACAATGCAACTTCCTGTCACCAATGAGCAAGAGACCGTCAGAAGGATTACTCGATATTTATAGGGCGGAGCTTCACACGGGGAGTGACCAAAGGAACGCCAGCTCATTACACTAACTCATACTGCCACACAAAGGTTTTGTTTTTCAATCTGTTTTATTGTAATATGTGGAGGAACTAAATGTACATATATAAACAGATAGTACCAGTCAAAAGTTTGAACACATTACTATTTTTTATATTTTTAAAATATTAAGCAGCACAACTGTTTCCAACGTTGATTTTTTTTTAAAAAATCATCATATCAGAATGATTTCTGAAGGATCATGTGACACTGAAGACTGAAGTAATGATGAATCACAGAAATTAATAACATTTTAAAATACACAGTTAGGCTATTTTAGACTGTAATACTATTTCACAATATTACTGGTTTTTTTGTTTGTTTGTTTTTTTAACCAAATATACGCAGACTTGATGAGCATCAGAGACTTCTAAAACATTAAAAAAAGTTTGCAAACTTTTGACGGATACCTATATAAAATTCTACATATACCCATCCATTTATATTTGCTGATAACACAATCAAAGAAGCTGTATTATTATTATTATCATTATCAATCACTAATGGCCATGGATAAAAAAAAGACAACAATTTTTGTAATTTCACATAAGAATGGGTACTTGTATATTATGACGATGTAAACAATTACATTTCATCTGTAAATATTACGTCTGTGCACTTACTCAGTATGATTCTCGATCGCACTGAGAACTGAACGACACCTGCGTGCTCCTCTGCGGTGCTGGAGAAGGAGAGCGTGATGCAGACACAATCCTACAACAACAACAAAAACTGTTAGCATACATAATCCAAAGTAAACTGTGGGCAATTAATGGGTATGGACGCACAATGTATATCTCTTGATGGGCCATAGGACGGAGAAATATCTATTTATGGGCCATACACCGCGAGAATCTGCTGATGGGCCATAACGTATAGACCGCGCGCATTTAGAGCATTTCAAACATTTACACCTGTAGCCTATTCACAATCATCTGTGCAGTATTTTAGCAGGATAAGCAGTGTCATAGGCTAACCAAAACAGAACATTTATATATAAAAATATAATGTCTAGTATTTAGACAGTATTTTACCGGAGGCTGAAATATATTTGCATTAAATCACATATTTAGGCTACACCTAAGCAGATATTCGCAAATAAGCTACATTACGCATAGGGGTGGGACGATACAGGTACCCCACGATTCAATTCTGTGGCGATATGTGGTCCACGATATGATAATATCACGATTCGCGATATCTACAATATTCAATATATTGGAAGAAATTTCATCAACGATATATCACGATATATGTGACTGAAAAGAAAAAGGAATAAGGAAATAATCAGGCACACGAATATACTTTTGTCTAATTTCGCCATTTTGAACTGAAAATAGCCTATGCAACGTGACTCATGTAATAATTAGTTTACTGTCATTGTGAGGGGAAAAGCCGTTTTCATTATGTTAGGCACAAGATTAATAATGCATGTGTACATATTTAGAATTAATATACCGTAAAACTTCCCGGGTTTTTATTTTCCCAAATCGTCGAACTGCACCGGCTTGTATTTGAGACAGTTGTCTATATGAGACAGGCTTTTATAATTTAGTGTTGAGATGTTGTTCATTGAGTTTAGGCGAGTCTCTAATCTCTAAAAATCTCCAAATGCTCCACGTGAAACTGCGGTCTTCCGACCTTTTACTATCGTGTCAATTGATCTTGATTAATATGCACGAGGGAGAGAGCAAGACAGCGCTCGTGTTGTTTTAAGACGTGAGAGTGCGCGCGCGCGGCCGTTGCGCTCTCTCTGCTCGTAAAACCCGAAGTGTCTCCACACTTTGAGTGTAAACTAGCGGGTGGGTCTTTGATTAGTTTTTTATTGTTTTCCGCTATTCTTCTCGCTTCTCTTTTTTTCTGCAATTCTCTGTTGTTGTTAGTTAACTTGTGTTCTTCACCGGCCGCTGTTTGCGCCACCTTACCCCTATTTACTCGAACAGCGCCCCCCGCAAACAGAATGGTAGATATTGGGTAGTGCCAGTGACACTGACAACGGGTAAGTTAATCATTTTGTGTTGTAATAAAATATCGATATTGGGCGTTAGTGTATCGATTATTTATTGCGACAGAGAGCACAACAATATATTGCAACATCGATTTTTTTTTCCCACCCCTAATTACGCATAAGCTAATCAAAACTGAGTGAAATATATTTAATATACATATGTTTAGAGTAACGTTATCACATTGAAAGTTTACACTTGAGCATACACGAATGTTAGGGATATTGTAAGGCAATACTAAGCAAAATATAGTCTGAAAACATGAGTTCTATATGATCAGAAAAAAAATTATATAACACTAAACAATATAACACTTACTCCGAACTTGTATCCTCGGCAGGATCAATTCTCTCTTCAAAATGCAGCCGTTCGTCGTCTGAGTTACAATAATCTTCCTCTGAGGAAAAAAGGTGAATTCTTCCTCACTGTACAGAATCATCTGGCGGCCTCTTTACCGGAGTAGCGTGCCCGCTGTGCCATCCTCAAAACGCGATGAACTATCAGTGAATCTCATAAAGAAACTTTGTGTTTTTATGGCATTGATCGGGGATGTGTGCGATCACCTAAACTATTTACATGTGAATAGCGCCGGGGGCGTGGCGGCCTCAACTCATTAAAAATAATGAGGGGAGAAAGAAAAAACTGTACCTCTCCTTGGTTTCAAACGGATTACATAAACTGAGAATATTTGTTTTTTATATAAATTACTTCATTTAAAAAAAGAGAATTCAAGCTTCATAAAGAAAATGTGTGACAAGTATTCGCGGAGTTACAGTTAATCTTAGGACGCGTTTCAGAATGGACTTCACAGACACGCGGCGTTACAGTTAATCTTAGGACGCGTTTCAGAATGGACTTCACAGACAGAGAGAACGCAGAACTCGCATCATGTTTGTTTTTCTTTATTTGGTGATAAGCACAACACTTTGAGACACTTAACAGGATCTAATGATGTACAACACTTATATGTAAGATCAAAATCAACCGAGTATTTTGAGTCTCTTTTGCACTGATAAGAAAAAAAGCGAGACAATCGCACCGGCGCGATAGCCGACCCCTGGGGGTTAAGTAAGTGTGGAAGCATTTTAAAGGGATAGTTCACCCAAAAATGAAAATTAAGTCATTAATTACTCACCCCCATGCTGTACCAACCCCGTAAGACCTTCGTTCATCTTCGGAACACAAATTAAGATATTTTTGATTAAATTTGAGCGCTGGGTCACTCCTCCATAGGCTTCCTAAGGGATTGAAACTTGACGGCCCAGAAAGTCATTGAAGAAAATGTTTACATATTCCATGTGACTACAGTGGCTCAACTATATGTTTATCAAGCGACGAGAATACTTTTTGTTCGGAAAAAAACAAAAATAACGACTTTATTCGACTATTTCTTTTCTTCCTTGTGGGCCTGAGACGTGAGTTCAAGAGATTTCCACGACGCATGCGCGAGAACTGAGTAACAAGTATCAACAAGAAGTAGTCGTCCTCTTCTCAGTTCTCTGTGTCATTAACCCTCTGGGGTCGCCGGTCGCGCCGGCGATACCAGCTCGCTTTTTTTCTTATCAGTGCAAAAGAGACTCAAAATACTCGGTTGATTTTGATCTTACATATAAGTGTTGTACATCATTCGATCCTATTAAGTGTCTGTTATTTTTGTGTATACTCACAATAAAAACAAAGTGTTGTGCTTTTTGCCAAATCAAGAAAAATAAACATGATGCGAGTTCTGCGTTCTCTCTGTCAGTGAAGTCCATTCTGAAACACGTCCGAAAATGAACTGTAATTCAGCAAATACTTGTCACACAGGCACGAGAGATGTGAACAACAGCTGAAGCAAGTTGACGAAAGCGTTCATGGCAAGTAATCAAGACCCACATGTATTTAATGAATGAGGTTTTTGTTGTTGTCATTTTGTTTTAGTTACATAATTACGTTTTTTAATGCCCATATTTCAAGACTTGAAGAAGACTTCAAGGGTCTTCTACTTTCAGTTTTGGCCTGACTATGCCTTCTCAGCACGACTGCTTCAACAACAGCATCCACAGCAGTCGCAGGGAACGGCATTGATGTCGACAAACGGGATTATTTTGCCAGGGACTGCTACCATCTGGGAATCCATCCCTACAACTTGGCGTACAACACAATGGCCACATTTTATGTCCACATTGTATGTGACATTTAATGTATTTCAAGTTACAGAATATACTTTGCATGTAGACTAGGGGTGAGGCATACTGCCTCAATGTTACACACACGCCCCGTCCAAAAAAAAAAGTTCAAGCTCCAGTTCGAGCTGGAAGGCCTTCGATGAGCTTTCGAATCCCCCGAGCCCCTTCTGGTGGTGCAGGAGATCAAAAAGTGTGCTACTTAGGTATGTAGCGATCGGCTGTACAATGTGCCTTAATCCAAGGCCATCATCATTATCCTTGAAAGGAAGGAGCATCGGCACCGTCTCCAACAAGTTATCGAGCATCATCTGGTCGAAAAAATCGATGGCATCCACAACCTCTGGAAAGCCTGGGCTACCAAGAAAAACTCCCTCCAGCCTCACAAATGTCCTTCCACTGGTTTTGATTGCCAGATCGTCCATGTGTTCAATGTATGTTTTTGCATCCTTAAGGATCATCCGGCGATGCTTCTCAATGTGTAGATCACAAGTTGTGATCACCCTGCTCACAGGGTGCTTAGCGGGGCGGGCCTGGTGGCAGTGTGGTGTCACTGCATATAATTGCAAGAAGTTGACTTTGCAATCCTCATGGTGCACAACCATGAACGTCCAGAACATGAAGTGGCATGTGGTCGAGGTTCGACTGATAATTGGCACTTTCAGCCATGGAATATACGGGCAACAAAGTGCCACGTTGTCCCCACCTCTTGGAGCCCAGACCTAGACCACAAGAGGTCAACTGATGGGTCCTAAACCACCCAAAACCAGGGCCAGACCCCTCCAAAACCACTCAAAACTAGGACCAGACCCCTCCAAAACCACCCAAAACCACTCAAAAACAGGACCAGACCCCTCCAAAACCACTCAAAACCATGACCAGACCCCTCCAAAACCACCCAAAACCACTCAAAACCAGGACCAGACCCCTCCAAAACCTAACCAAAACCACTCAAAACCATGACCAGACCCCTCCAAAACCACCCAAAACCAGGACCAGACCCCTCCAAAACCACTCAAAACCAGGACCAGACCCCTCATTTATACAATGTTCAGGATAGATGTGTGTTTTGATATGCAGATCATGGCAATGATTGAAGATGGATGAAGGAAGCAGATGACTGAAGACAAGTCGTTCAGGTAGGCACTGTGCAGGTAAGGAGTCAGTAAGTGAATGCAGGTGAGGGCCAGTGAGTGTAATGGGAAATGTAGTGAGGACTTGGTGACTAACTGGTGAACCTGACAAAGTGCACCATAAGTGAGTTAAAACCCTCCCCATTTATCCGGGCTTGGGACCGGCACTAACAGTGCACTACTTTGTGTAATGTCAGAGGCTGGGTTAAAAAATATTTTTGTTGGCTGGGATTTTTAAGGATTTTTAAAAAAAAACGTAATTTTTTTTTTTATATGAACACGAGCCCATCAGATTATGAATATATTATAAAACGTTTGGTAGTAAATTAAATATAAATAAATCGAAATGTAACTTTAAAAATAAATATTTTTGTAAAAATTTAAATAAAAAACATACTACCACTAAAAACATAACAAAAAAAATACAAAACTACAAAATTTGGGCTAACTTTATATATAAAAAAAGATGTGAACAAAAAAAAATGGACTGGGGCTTAGTCATCCAGCCACTCGAGGTCTAACCCCTCCCCACGGAATGATTTGCGGCTCACCCCATAATAAAATTTTAATTCCTCATCTACATGGATGTCCTGAAGAGCCTTAAATAAAATAACAGGCTTTTCTTCACCTTTAACACCCATTACAACTGAATGGCTTTACATTTGCCGACTTAGATGAATGGTTGATGCGGCGGCCACACGTGTTGAGTAAGGGGTGACAGTAGGGTTGCCACCCGTCCCTTAAAATACGGAATCGTCCCGTATTTGTGGAATAAATAGCGCGTCCCGTTTTGAATCAATAAGGGACGCGGTTTGTCCCGTATTTCCGAGTTGTCTTAAACGCATTATCCCATGCGAATCATTCCACCCGCATTCTGTGAAGACTCGTCCTATTCTACCCTTGATTGGGTAATACTCGCTGCCGTTGTTGGTTTGATTGGTTTGTTTAATACCATCAGGTTCAGGGCCAATCAGAGTCAGAGGAGGGCGAGTCTTTTGGCAGAGAGTTGATAGCTCCTGACGCCCGTTTCACACATACTCCGTTTGCAGTGCGTATGCGGTGAGTATTTTTTTTCTCCATGTTAACAGGTTAGAGCTTTCACACGGCACACGGATGCGATCCGTTCCAGGAGCGGTGCGTATACAGCAGCGTATACACCCCGTCCCCGGCGTCAGGAGTCCCTTATTTTTTTGTATTGAAGATGGCAACCCTAGGTGACAGGGACATGGAAAGTTCTGGGCATCAACACAGAGTCCTTTGTCCCCATATTTAAGAAAAGGTACCCTGCCTCTTCTTTCATGCCCTCCATCATGAGTCTCCTCTCTGATGCTGGGATGACATTGCCATGATAGTCACAGACAATGTCACTGCAAGCAAAATGTCTGGTCACAACCACTCCTGTAATTAGAAAAACATTACATTTCAAGTTACAGAATATACTTTGCATGTAGACAAACATTTCAGGATTTAATTCTTGTTCTTGATTCTGTTATTGGCTGTTTCATACCGAAACCTTTGGGAGGACCAAAATCTTTCAAAGCAATTCCTGTCCAGGCTCAGCCACACAGTGCCCCACATACGGGTCGGTTTCCACCATTTTCTTTGTTGGCGGCTTCCACATCCTCACCACCTCCTCCGCTTTTGGGCAATTGGTCGTCCACCCCTCCTGACCAATTAGCCTTTCTACTTTTGCGGCTGAAGGCCTCCGCAGATTGAAGTGACCTGAAAGACAGAATGACACGACTATACTAAGTCATTTTACACAGTGAATCAATGTCAAATTAATGAGTGCCAATGCTGTATTGATAGATTTGAAGACTTACCAAGAAGATATTCTCTTCTTAGACTATATTGGTCAAGCCGCCACTCATCATAAAAGGCCCTATTTTCATAGAAGCCTGATTCACTGCCTCTTCGATGGAGGCTGGCCCAGCAGAGAGACCGGAAATGCCTCTAAAAACTGGCTGAATGACCGCCGCGTACTTGTTTCAGCAACTGCTGCTGCTGTCCCCTCGTCCAAACAAGTCCTGTATAAGTGAGGAATACAAAATTTATAGTAATATAATGTACAAATATTTTTTTGTTATGTGCTTGATAAATAAAGACACATACCCAGCCATAGTGGATAACATTTCGGCTGCCTCGACCAGTTCCTCATTAAGGACCGCATCAGCGCTATGGGTCAAGTACAAATTTAGTGTCTTATGTTGTTGACCTGGTAACATTTTGGCGGCTGACTGGTGAACATACCCAGTTTATACCTGTTGAAATAAAATTTAAAAGGAAATGTTAATCGTGAAATGACTGTGACTGACAAGATGTAACTGAGTGTATACATTCAGACATGTGTACATGGATCTGTGTAGGTATGTACATTAAATGAAAGTGATTCATGTCCTGGGACACACTGTGGACCAGTGGCGATTTCTTTAAAACGGCAAGGGTCAAAAAATTAATGGTCGACTTGACTTGACTAAAAATGCGTTAGAACACGTTCATCTCGAAGACGAGTTCGTTCAGAATCAGCTACATCCTTCTCATACTGTACATTCCCGTCACAGTGCATTTCCCTGTTGAAGCCGAGCGTCCATTGACTTCAATTGCAACATGACATCATGACTTTGCGTAAACATACACGCCACTTTCAAAATCAAGTGGCGTGTTATCTATACGCATTTTCAGCTATCCGCGTGTATGTCCACGCCGCGTGTATGTCCACGCCGCGTGTATGTGTACGCCGTTAATTTTCCAAGCGAAACTAAGCTAAATGAATATCTACATCTGGGGAGCGATATTTTTTTCCCTAGGATGGTAGGGGAAGAGTCATAAATGCTAATAACCCAAGTGACGGGTAGGTTTAGGGACGTCGTTGGGGTAGGTCATATATTTATATATAGTAATGTAACGTTAAGTCAATGGCGTTGATAAACACGCTGAAAAGCGATTATGCGTGTTGATAGCACGCCAAAAATGGAAATACGAATTGGCGTGTCATACATACGCTATTTCATGAGATCAGTCTGTCAATTGGGCTGCTTTGAACAGTTTTTTCCAGTGCTTCGAAACTAGATGGTCATTGGATAAACGCTGCGATTATGTCCCGCCCACGGACGCTCGGCGTCTCTGGGGTGAATGGGGAGTGGGCTGGCCTGGGCGCTGGGCTTCTGCGTGATGATTGGAGGACTGCATCTCCTTTTGATAGACAGCAATTTTGTACAATAAAAAGTCGCCGACGCTGAAGCTAATCGAGTTCAGTCCCATCGCGGATTGTGCAAGTGTACTCGAAAGACAAACTGCTGTGACCTATTTGTTGGTATTTGCTTGGCGAAATTGCTAGCCAATTTCCATCATACAGTTTAACCTAATTCCCACATGTTCTCCATCGATGTCAGGTGCCGTGTTACGCGGGGCGTGGTGTTTGGATCCCGGCACATCTGTCTAGTTTGGTTTCGGTTTTGTGCCGGGATTCGGACATTCATGCTCCACGTGTTTCTTTTCTGTTGTGAGCGCACAGGGTGAGCTTACGCTCGTTCTCGTGCAGAACGTTCTGTCTTGTCATTTGAGTGCGAGTACACTCTTCTGTGTGTTGTGTTTTGTGAAGCATGCGGTTCGTGTTTACATCGGCCGCTTTCTTTCATGTCATGGTTTGTCTTGTGCTGTGTAGTGCACAGCTTGTTTACACTAGCTGTGTGCTTTCATGTTGTCATGTTCTGTGTGAACACGTGGCTTATGAGTGTTCTTCGTGTCTCGTTTTGTGTGAGCACATGGCTTGTGATTTGTTTTACTGGCCATGTGCTTGTGTTTTTTGTCATGTTTGGTGTGAGCACACGGCTTGTCATTATTGGTTCATTTGCCCTACCTGTCCTCCCTCGGTAAGTATGTTGTAGGTACACCGTGTGTTTCCCTGCTGTCAAGTCAATCTTGTTTTCCCCTTCGTGGTAGTTTTTTGTCTCTATTGTATTTTGTTTTATTTTATTAATACGCTCGTTATTTTATTATTAAATACGCTCGTATTTTATTATTAAATTAAAGCCCATCAAATCTGCAGTCCTTTCACCCCCCCGCCTTACCTGACAGTCGAGTTTAAAAAAAATGAGCTTCCCCTCTTTGAAAGACCAGCAGCCGCCACTGCTGTGGACCTTATCATCAGAGACAGAAAGAAAAAAACGGTTGCAGCCTTTCTCCAAAACATTGTGGGGCCTGATTGACAGGTAGTACTGGTGCAATATCTATGAAAAAAAGTCCAACAAGTTATTACATTTAAAACATTGGTGGTATGCAAACTACTCTTTGTGTCGCAATGAAACTTACAGCTTCCTCGGACTGGCTTAAGGCAACCCTCATGACAACAGAGTTTTTTCTTACGGTACGGAGTATCACCTACTGCCGTGGATGACACGTCCCACCCACTCCGCATCCTTGAAAAATTGAAAAGGTGTCATTAAGAGTGTGTGTGTGTGTGTATGTGTGTGTGTGTGTGTATATGTGTGTGAGTGAGTGAATGTGTGTGTGTGTGTGTGTGTGTGTGAGAGAGTGAGGGAGGGAGTGTGAGTGTGTGAGTGTGAGTGAGTGAATTTACTAATACATACGTGAGAAAATATTAGATGTCACAATGTCTTTACATTTGATGAACTCACAGTAGAATCCTCCACAGCTCCAGGTAGCTGCATATGACTATAGATGAGGACCGCCTCACAGTAATATCTATAAAGTTTCCTATCTGCATTGCTGATTTTACGGCCCACCTGGAGGTCCTCTCGTATTCTTTCCACATCATTCTTTGCCAGATGTATTGTTGAATGACGTGGAAAAACATCAGAAGCAGACCCGATAGACCGTCTGTATGGATTAAACGGGACAAAACAGACAGAATACTTAAGACACCACCCTTAAGATTATGTGAATAATAACAGTGTTATTAAAACTTTTATTCTGAGATGACAAAGTCGCACTGAAAACAATGCCTGCAAACTATAATGCACTTACGTTTGACAATGAGATGGAGTAAGATTGTCATCAGAGGGAGATTTGGGCGATGACAAAGGAGCTTCTCCGCCGGGGTCCATGTCAGGCTGGTTACTGACCAAAAACCCACGACGAATAAGCTCCTTTGTCAATGTCACCTGATAACCCCTATCAGGAAACATTGTGCAAATATCGCCAAAATCCCAGATCCTTCCGGTACGGATCCACTCCCTAGCAGAAGCCTGTGCTCTCTGGACCTCTGCTGCCCTTTCAGCATCTGTGCTGTCTTTCAAGCAGACAGTGGCCAGGTGAACTGCAATGTCCTCCTGCGGCTCGTGGCACTGCAAGCAATGAATAGGAATGCTTTCAAACGATCTGGAAAACAAACATATGATATAATACATACAAATTAAACAATCATCTAAAAGAACGATACACAAATTAAATAGATTAAATAAAATGGATAGATGGATATATATAAAGAACATTGTGAAAAAGTTCATTTATTTCAGTAATTCAAAAATTAATATATTAATATTAATAAACATTCATGTCAAAGTTCTAATTACACTATTCAGCACAAATAGGGCTACTATAATATGTGAGCGAGATTTTTCATAGGCAGAAAACCATAAACCAAATTATAACAAATTATAACAAATAAAGGCTTGAAGAACAGAACTTTATGAGATTTCATATTAAATGTTTTTCAATGAAACCACATATTCTACAACTATTCTTAAATGTAATAACCCTGTAAGCCAGAAAATGTCCACATTTTATGTCCACAAAAGTATTTCTAAACTGTAGTATAGCACAGTCAGTGTGATTACAGTATCTTTTTTTTTTTCTTTCTGTCCAGGGCAAAAACCTCTATGAATGAATATGTTTGTGCAGTGCAACACAGCACAATGGCCACACACCAGGGTGTGGACACTTCCATGATCCGTAAAGCCATCTGGAAGTAGATCCAGTGCAAGATCGGGATTCGGTCAGTCTTTCCACTGCTCAGGTTTAGAAATATGTAGCAACATTGAATGTTTATTCATTCTACATTTCCATGGGAAAGTACTGTTCAAGATGCTGCAGAGAGCCCCAGAGAGCTCCACAAAAGAGGAAAACCGGAAGAAGTGGCGATGACAGCGGCAGAACTTCTGTGCTGGGCTTGTGGATACAGAGGCCCTGTGAGTCTCCAGAGGACAGACATGCTGTATAATGTACCAGCAAACAAGACTTTTGACCTATAAAAATTCTTATATATACGTTTTTAATGTTTTATATACACTCACCGGCCACTTTATTAGGTACACCTGTCCAACTGCTCGTTAACACTTAATTTCTAAGCAGCCAATCACATGGCGGCAACTCAGTGCATTTAGGCATGTAGACATGGTCAAGACAATCTCCTGCAGTTCAAACCGAGCATCAGTATGGGGAAGAAAGGTGATTTGAGTGACTTTGAACGTGGCATGATTGTTGGTGCCAGAAGGGCTGGTCTGAGTATTTCAGAAACTGCTAATCTACTGGGATTTTCACGCACAACCATCTCTAGGGTTTACAGAGAATGGTCCGAAAAAGAAAAAACATCCAGTGAGCGGCAGTTCTGTGGGCGGAAATGCCTTGTTGATGCCAGAGGTCAGAGGAGAATGGCCAGACTGGTTCGAGCTGATAGAAGGGCAACAGTGACTCAAATAACCACCCGTTACAACCAAGGTGGGCAGAAGAGCATCTCTGAACGCACAGTACGTCGAACTTTGAGGCAGATGGGCTACAGCAGCAGAAGACCACACCGGGTGCCACTCCTTTCAGCTAAGAACAGGAAACTGAGGCTACAATTTGCACAAGCTCATCGAAATTGGACAATAGAAGATTGGAAAAACGTTGCCTGGTCTGATGAGTCTCGATTTCTGCTGCGACATTCGGATGGTAGGGTCAGAATTTGGCGTCTACAACATGAAAGCATGGATCCATCCTGCCTTGTATCAACGGTTCAGGCTGGTGGTGGTGGTGTCATGGTGTGGGGAATATTTTCTTGGCACTCTTTGGGCCCCTTGGTACCAATTGAGCATCGTTGCAACGCCACAGCCTACCTGAGTATTGTTGCTGACCATGTCCATCCCTTTATGACCACAATGTACCCAACTTCCTACTTTCAGCAGGATAATGCGCCATGTCATAAAGCTGGAATCATCTCAGACTGGTTTCTTGAACATGACAATGAGTTCGCTGTACTCAAATGGCCTCCACAGTCACCAGATCTCAATCCAATAGAGCATCTTTGGGATGTGGTGGAACGGGAGATTCGCATCATGGATGTGCAGCCGACAAATCTGCGGCAACTGTGTGATGCCATCATGTCAATATGGACCAAACTCCCTGAGGAATGCTTCCAGCACCTTGTTGAATCTATGCCACGAAGAATTGAGGCAGTTCTGAAGGCAAAAGGGGGTCCAACCCGTTACTAGCATGGGGTACCTAATAAAGTGGCCGGTGAGTGTATATTACAAATAGTTTTTCAGCGTGAGAAATACAATGTGTGGCGGGAGAGCGTGACAAAAGACCGAAATGAGTGACTGTCACGCTCAATGCGTGACACTTGAGAGCCCTGCACATATTTCAATACAATTGACATTGAAGACATAGAAGCTGCGCTGTGCGTACACAACACAAAATAATTATTGAGCATGCTACATAAAACATAAAAGCAACAATTTATAATATTAATAATACTTACAGGTTGTGATTCGGAGGAGGAAGCTGATCCAAATAAACTTGGTACTGAGCCTTCCTTCAATATCAGCCGGCTCGCGAATCCATAACTTATTTGAAAGCATTTATGTTTGTGAAGCAATCATCTTCAAAATGACGCGAACACAGCAATAACGTCAGGCTATACATCTGTGGTATACCGGTAGTTGTATATATGAACTGTAGCCACTGATTCTTCAAATGCTCGTCTCTGGGCAGATGAAAAAAATTCGCTTTTGCGTCGCACTTCAAAACACAGCGTCTCGTCGCCATTATGTTTTCACGTCTCCCTGGCTTCTACGAGTACGAGCGCAATGAGTGGGCGTATCTTATTCAAATAACTTGTACAAGTGACGTACGAAAGTTAGAGAAAATGCATCGTTCGTCTATCGATTCATATCAACGACTCAGAGTCGACTCTTACTTTTGAGAGACAATAACTTTGTCTACGGTGAACTTTCATATTTAAAAATTTGCACGATGTTTTCGTTCACTTAGATCTATGTTACACACTACATGAAAGTTAATTTTCAAAATTCCATGATAGGTACCCTTTAACTCTTTTATCTGTTTAGCAAATTACACACAATAGTTAATACTTAGTAGTGGTATAAACATTTCTGGCAGATTTCTTAGTTCAGATGGCCTATGCACTCACAGACTTTTTTTTTTCTTTATTTCTGCAGATAATTTACATTATGTGAGTTGTTGATGTTGAAATGAGCAAAAAAAGTGAGTGTTTTCTCGTTGTTAAGGATGTCTAAAAATTACACTTGTAATGGGTGTGGTTTTTCTGTGAAAACCCTAAAAGGTTATATACTTCATCAAGGGCTACACAAAAATGAGGCACATTACCAGCCTACATGTTGTATAACAGGTTGCAAGTCTCACTTTAGAAATTACAGTACTTTTAAATCTCATGTCTACCGTCATCATCGGCAGGCATCTTCTGTGTCACAGTCTGAAACTTTTCAGGGGCCATTTATATGTCAACTTCCTTACTGTCAGAAGCAGCTGATTGATCTTAAAGATCTGTTGTGTCACTTGAAATCCCATGTTTCGAAAAGAGAGGAAGTACATTGCCCATTCAAAAACTGCAATAACAACTTTTCAGTTAAGTCGTCTTTAACGTCCCACCTATCTAGGAAGCACAAACACTCTACGGCTCTGAATGTCTCTAGTGGATACTGTCTTCCTTTAGCTCCAAGTGATCCCCAGTGTTCTGTGGCTGAAAGACAGTCAGATGAAGGAGCAATTGATGATGAACCTGATGAGGATATACTTGACCCTGCAGTAATGAAAAATGTATACATGAGAAATCTGTGCATGTTTTACATGAAGTTGCAGGCAAAGCACCTTATCCCTTCCTCCACAATACAGTCGATTGTTGAAGAAATTAATAGTCTCAGTGGAGTTTGCCAGCATTACACTAAGAACCAACTTAAAATATCTCTTCAAGCAAAAACTAAACTGTCTGACACAGAAATTGCAGATGTTTTGAAGACAGTAGATGACACAGATGTGCATGCATCATGCAGCTCCGTGCTCTCTACAGAGTACAAAAGAAAAAAGTATTTTGAGGAGAATTTTGACTATGTGCATCCACAATCAATTTTTTTGGGGTTGGATGAAAACAGAAAGGAGAGACATGCTCAGTACATACCTATAAAAGATACATTGACAGCTCTGTTAAAAGATCCTGCTGTGTGGGCAGAATGTTCAACATCTGCTAATGAGAGTGCACCTCTTATTTTAAGTGATGTGTGTGATGGATCTGTATTTAAATCCAATCCTCTGTTTTCAGAGTCAGGTCTCACTTTAAAGGTGATACTGTATCAAGATGCATTCGGGGTTGTTAATCCAATTGGCTCTGCAAAGAAAAAACACAAGATGCTTGGGGTATACTTCACTCTCGCTAACTTTGATCCTTTTCATCGATCTATCGTTGACAACTTATTTTAAAATATTGTTGATTACTTACAAAGCCCTAAATGGTTTAGCTCCGCAGTACCTGAGCGAGCTCTTAATGCACTATAGTCCTTCACGTCTATTGCGATCTCAAAATTCCGGCCAGTTAATAATACCTAGAATATCAAAATCGACTGCTGGCGGTAGATCCTTTTCCTATTTAGCACCAAAACTTTGGAACAGTCTTCCTACCATTGTCCGGGAAGCAGACACACTCTGTCAGTTCAAAGCTCGATTAAAGACACATCTCTTTGCCCTAGCATACACATAATACATTATAAACTTCTATAATTTAATGTTAGGCTGCATAGATTAGGTCAGCCGGAACTGGGAACACTTCCCTTAAATCATGATGTACTCGTTACATCATAAGAAGAATGGCATCTTCGCTAATTTGAGTGTCTCTGTTTATCCAGAGGTTTTCCCGCAGCCTGCCGGATCCAGGCCGTATCCAGATCTGACGAGGAGCTTCGCCTGGACCCGATGACAATGCAGTGCTGAAGGGCCAACTAGCCTCACCCTATGGAGGATCCTTTCCCACTCTACAGATAAAGCGTTGTGAATTTAGTTTCGCGTACCCACCCCGAAGTGATAAATAAAACAAAATTCTGTATCAAATTTATAGACAAAACAAGTAGTTTGATCAGGCATGGATTTGTAGGGAATTTCAAACCTGCGCACATATATTCAAACGCACATAACTATAGAATCAATTCTTAATGTGCATGTGAACGCCATCAGCGTTTATCACAGGTTTGCGTTTAAGTATACATTTTTATCTTCAGTTACTGTAAATCTGGTCTCTAGTTCATAAACGCCAGAGGAGAACTGGCCCCCGACTGAGCCTGGGTTCTCCCAAGGTTTTTTTTTTCTCCATTGGGTCACCTGATGGAGTTTTAAGACACCATTAGGTCACTTGATGGAGTTTTTCGGTTCCTTGCCACTGTTGCCTCTGGCTTGCTCAGTTGGGGATATTCAAATTAATTATTCATAATTAATGAATCAATCATAAATACCATTGATCAGCTCTACCAAATGTGGATGTTTTTCCACTAAGAATCAAACATTATGTTGTTTTGATTGACACTGTGATGCTGCTTTGATGCAATCTATATTGTGAAAAGCGCTATATAAATAAACTTGACTTGACTTGACTTGACAACTTGCAGCTTTTGCTGTTGTGCCGAGAAGCTGATTTCCAACATTTTGGCCATGAGAAAGTGTTCTCTCCATTGATGTCAGAGCTTAGAGAACTGGAGACAAATGGATTGAACATACATGGAAACACTGTGAAAGCAACAGTTTTTTGCATTGCCGGCGATAATTTGGGTTCGCATAGTATTGGCGGCTTCACAGAAAACTTCAGTACATCTCGCTATTTCTGCCGGTATTGTCACATTACCAGAGATGAATTGGACAACTTGGAACACAATGCGCCAATCTGAACAGTACAAGACTACAATGACACTGTCCAAGAGCTGCAGAATGATAATGCAAGTGAAGTCAGAGGCTTGAAATTTGACTCTGTGTTTAATTCTATGGCATTTTTCCATGTCTGCCAGCCAGGCCTCCCACCCTGTATTGGCCATGATTTGTTTGAGGGTGTTGTGGCTTATGACCTTGCCATTTACATCAACTACTTTGTCAAGGTGAAGAAATTCTTCACGTATTTGCAGCTTAATCGGAGGATCAGGCAGTTTAGCTACAAGGGATCTGATGGTAATTCCTCACCCTCAGAGGTTTCTGAAAAGGGTGTAAAACTAGGTGGCCAGGCTGCAGAAAACTGGTCTTTGCTGAGGCTCCTCCCTCTTATTATCGGTGAAAAGATCACAGATACAGAGAATCCAGTATGGCAACTGACTGTCGAACTGAAAGAGGTAGTGGAGTTGATTTGTGCCCCTAGAATATCGGTACCTCAGATTGCTCTGCTCAATGTTCAGATCCGTGACTATCTAGAGGGAAGGAAAGAAATGTTTACTGCGCACAAACTGAAGCCGAAGCATCATTACCTTACTCACTACCCTGCATTGATATTGAAACTTGGCCCACTTGTGCGGTTGTGGACAATGAGGTTCGAAAGCAAGCATTCATACTTCAAAAGATGTGTACGAAGAACACAGAATTTCAAAAATGTTTGTCAAACACTGTCCACGAACCACCAGCTACTACAAGCATACCTACATTCAGGTACCTTTTTTGCACCATTATTGGTGGTGAAGAACTCCACTCCTTTCCATGCTGAACTGTACAACAATGCAGTGCAGACTGCTGTAGGAGCAAGCTTTATCCAGGAACCCAATGTTGTAGCAAGTACAGAGGTACAGTGGAAAGGCACTCAATACAAAAAGGGGTTCTTTCTTTGTCTGAGCCAAGGCGAATTCGGACAAATTGAGCTCATACTTGTGAAGGAGGAGAAACATGTGTATTTTATTGTTACACCTCACAACGTCTCATATTTGACAGCGTATGGACTCTCTGAAATGAAGGAGGCAAGCCAGAACATGAAGTGTATGAAAGGAGAGCTAAAAGTGGATTATTATCCACTGCCCGAGTACAAGCTTTTTGGGACAAGAGTAATTTCCCTGAAACACAGCATTATTGATACTGATTGATCTGCCTGAATATGTGTACTTATTTAGTATATAACTACACTGTTAATACCCTGCTCAACTGAGATTCTACATATTATTGACATTTTACTCCACCACACAATCCCAATGTAATTTAGCTGGAGATAACTGTTTTTGCCCAGAGTTGTTCAAGCCCCTTTTACTGCTGGCAAAGTTTTACATAAAAAACAATGATCTGACAAATCAAACTATTAATCTGTCCATCTCTCCTGTATAGTCATGGATGGAGGGAGTGATCTTACTTCTTTCCTATCAAGAACTCTTCCAAAACTGAAGGAAACTGAGCCTTTGCTTGAGGCCCTTGAGGAATTGGGAGTCCAGGAACTTGACGACTTGAACTACATTCAAGAGAGTGACCTTCGTCATGTTCTAAAGCCAGTCGAAGCAAGGAAACTTATTTATCATTTCAAAAGTGCAAGTATGTGTTTTCATTTGTCCATAAAGTAACTTCTCATATTAAGAAAAGTAGATATACCAAATATATATATATATATATATATATATATATATATATTAGTGCTGTCAAACGATTAAAATATTTAATCGCGATTAATCGCATTAATGTCATAGTTAACTCGCGATTAATCGCATTTAATCGCACATTTTTATCTATTCTAATGCCGAGTTCAGACTGCACGATTTTCAAAGTAGTCGGGTCACTGTTCTTTTCACACTGCATGACTATCTTGGCCAGCATTCAGTCATTACTGTGTTCACACTGAACGATGGATCGGCGACAGGAGGTTTCACACTGCATGACTTTACAAGAGGAAGAATCGCCGACAACTGCTTGGCACGCAAACTACGTTTCACAACCAAACACACGCGAGAAGAGATAAGAAAATAACGCAAGATCACGCGTGCGTGAGACCCGAGACCGGAGTTCTTACGCGAAACTCAAATTGTTATTAAAAAATTATAGCCTGCAAGAAGCTTGCGATCCCAATCTGTGAGCTGATTTGCAGCGAAAAGGAGAGAAAAAAATAAGATTATGCAGGAGGAAATGGTTGGGGAGACGAGATCAACTTGCTGAGCTCTGAGCATGGATTGTGTGTTCTACAAAGAGAGTTGGGGGTAAAGAAATAATTTTGCAATGTGCTGCTGGTCAAGCAATATGTAGGCTACTTTGTTTCTGTTTGATATACTTGTAAATATATCTATTAAAATACTGATATTCTGGTCTATAACTCCTCCCCGAACTCCCCGCTGCTCTGTATCTTGCTCTCTCATTGGCTGTCGGTCATCGCCGATGTAGTTTTTAGTCAGAACACTTTCACACAGCAGGATTTTGAATCGCCGACAGGTCCAGATATTTAGCATGCCAAATATCTCACGGGCGTCGGCGACTCGTCGGTGATTCTCTCAGATCGCGTCTTTGCTCATTCACACTGCATGATTGTCACTCGCGTGAACGAGCACCGATTTGCCTGTGATTTCGGGCATTTGTCGGCGATTTCTCAAAACCTGTCGGCGAGCCAAAATCGGGGCTAAAATCGTGCAGTCTGAACTCGGCATAAATGTCTCTTGATTTCTTTTTGTCCCATTATTTTTTCTCATTTTAATGCTCTTATCAACATGGAAAAGTGGATCGGCTTGCTTTGTGCAAATGTTTTTTATTGAAAACAATATTGGCATATATACTGTTCAATTTCACACTAAAACATTCTCACTTGGAGCAAATAATCTCTCACACAATGTAACACTGTCCATCAATAAAAGGGTGAAAGAAATACTGACGAGGTCCTGATATTGACGAGGGGGCGGAGAATTCGCATCAGCTGTGTGTGTGTGTGTGTGTGTGTGTGCTTGGCCATCATCAAGTGGTATTTCAGACTGGACGTGCTGTGATGATGATAGCTCAGTTCACAACGACAAAACACACAGATCACTTTAGTCTTGTCAATGGAACCATTTGGCAACTTTTTAAAAGTAAACTTTCAATTCAGAATCTTATTGGCATCCATTTCGGCGTCTCGCGCTCGTCATCCACTCAAAACTGGACGTTTTGAACGTTCCTATAACATTCAGAAATAACGTTTTTATAACTTAATGGGAACGTTATGAAAATGTTCTTATAACCTAAAATTGTTAGCTGGGGAAGAGGAGAGATTTTCGATTGCACTGACTGAACACGTTTTAAGTGCAGGCATATTCTCTGAGCGAGCCCAGAGAAAATTCTTACAAGACCAGCGTGTATCTGAGAGCGCGCGAGGCGCGACTCGAGCAGAGAGATTCGTGCTCGGCACATTATATTCCGCGCGCGAGCAGAGAGATTCGCGATTGCTAGGCCAAAAAGACCGTTAATCGCGCGATAAAAAAATTAACGCTGTTAAAATGGGTTTGCGTTAACGCCGTTAATAACGCGTTTAACTGACAGCCCTAATATATATATATATATATATATATATATATATGTTTGAATTATCACCAAATAAAACATTATGGTGCTACTGGGGCAAAAAAAAATTGATAAAAATTAAGTGAACTCTTTATAATTTAAAACTCCATAACTGTATGTTCATTAAGGCCAAAGAGATGCATTGGATAGTCCTCTCAGCAACCAAAGAGATGCGTTGGACAGTCCTCTCAGCAACCAAAGAGATGCGTTAGACAGTCTCAGCAACCAACAGTCATGTTACACATCCTGTGACCATCCTTGTACACAGCCTGACGAGTTGTTCCGTTCTGGTGAGTACATTCCTGTATTGAATAGAATGTGACTTCTCTACATATGGCCAATAAGTATTCTTCAAATAAAAACAAAAGGCACTATGTCAGTGTTGCTAAGCTACATCACTAAAGACAAGATAAATATTATTGGACCTGAAAATATGCTACTTAAGGCAAACATGGTGTGAATTTAATTGACTACCTTTCAGCTTTATTTGTAGTGTTTGATGAAAGTTTGAATGTTGTGATAATATGTTAACCCTGATATTTAACCTAAAATAATCGTGTGAAAATTTACATCACATCCCAATTAGCATGTTAGATGGGTTCATGATGTACCCGACCTTTGTTACATTACAAAAGTCAACACAGTTGTTTTATGAGCCACCAGTGTTCAGTGGATCCAGCTGAAATTTGCTGGGAGAAAATAATAATTTAAAACAGGATTAAAATTAAATGGGAGGCTCTTCCAGCTATGAATTCTCCTTAGTGTTTCATCTCCAAAATCTTTACAGACACTTTTGAATTTATTGTATGCACGTGCAAGTTTGACTGTAAATGACTGAGACCAATTGGGATTCATGTGACATACCAAACCAAAGCAACCTGTGCACCAGTGGAGGTCAAATATGTAGATACATAAAGATTAATTATGATGGTAAATCTAGATTTTGTGTCGTATCTGTGGTTGGTTTGAAAAATGAACTAAGCCACTACAGTGGAAGATTGTAGGATTTACATTGTATGTTGCTTCATCATTTCATCTGCAACATTTCAGGTGACTACAGCTCGGCAAGTTCAAGTTCATCAGGGTCAACATCTTGTTCAAGTATGGATGGCACACCTCGTCGACTGTATGACAACAGCTGGCATTTCAATTTTGAAATTCCTTGGAAGAAGATGACATCTGAGCTCATCAGAAACTTAGAAGCAGCAAAACGACCAACAAAGAGTGAGAGACTTGAAATGATACGGCTGATTGTCAGCGAAGTCTTGACAGTATGCCCAACACCGGGAAAGAAACACCTCAATGAGATCGCAAGAAAGATAGCAAAGGTGTATCCTGTTGCATTCACTGATATCATTGAAGGTGAAATTGTGGGCAGTGGATATGACTCACTCACAAAACAGATGATGGGCAGAGTGGATAATTTGAGGAGAGGAGGCACTCCACTTTTCTTAAAGAGACAAGTTATTAGCACCAGTGAAGGAGAGGATACCCCACCCAGGAAAAGGAGACTAGACACCTACTGTTATGAATCACGTGAGTCTGGGGGATCCAAATGCAGCGTGTTTATTAGGAAGCAGAGTCAAACAGGCAAGGATCAATATCACAGGCAAACGGCAGCATCAGAGGAAATCCAGGGATAGTCAGCAGGCGAAGGTCGAGGCAGGCGGCGAGCAGACGGGAGTCGGTATCCAGGCAGAGGTCAGTAACACAGGAAACAGGCAGACGAGAACAGAGATCAGGGTAACAGAAAGCCGGGGCAATGCAATACTTCGCAGAGAAGTGGTGTGTGGAAGTGGCTTTTATGTGTGTGAATGAAGTGCAGGTGTGTGTGCAATCAGTGCAGTGCAGGTGTATGGTGTTTGATGTAATCAGTCCAGGGAGATGTATGATGGGAAATGTAGTCCAAGTAAAACCAGGAAGTGCGTGGCTAATCGTGACACCTACGGATGTATAAATTGGCAACCAATGCGTCTTCCACCTAATGAAACCCTGGAATCCCAGAAACATGCACAGGAAGAGTTAAAGAAAATGTATAAAGAAAGATGCCATGACACTAAATGTATTGAGAGTATGATGAGGGCCACCTACTTCACTCAGAGAAAAGACATTATCAGTGGAACTGAGACCTCTGATTTGGCAAAAGAATGGCCATTTTTATTTGAGACAACTGGCATGAAGACTCATTTTAAAGAACTTACAGGCATGGACATTGATGATAAAGCCATAGCAAACAAATATGCCAGGGTTGTTTCATACTTCAAGTCTAGTGACAAAACAGGGAAGATGGAGACAATCTTCAGAGAAATGGAAACATCAAGCAAGAATGTTGCAAATGTCAACGCTGCTGCATGTCTTCAACTACTTTTAGATATTTCAGTGAGAAAGAGGACCAGATGTTCCATAGAATGGATCAAACAACCCTTCCCTCTGAAGTGAACTTTGCTGAACTTCCAAGTACAACATGCATTGTTGTGTGTGGTACGTTTGGATATTACTACTTACATACCTAGCTGCATGCACTCTGCCTGTGCACTCACAGCGCATGAACAAGGGGTTTGGGGATTTTTTAATTGGATACTGATACTTTGGCAGCAGAATATCTCATGTTATCAGTGGACCAGACCATTGTGAATGGCCACATCACTATCTTCAGTGATGCACTTGTGTTGATGTTTGCCTCGTACTACTGCCTGAATATCTCTTACCCAGCAACCCAAAGAGCAACATTGGAGTTCTTGCAGAGGTAAGAAAGCAGAAGTCAGTATTTTATCACTATACTCACTATACTAAGTTAGTAGCAGTTAAGAATTAATCTGTGATATTCTTCCCCCCTTATTTTAGTATAAGTTTGACAGGTAGAGAGAAGTCACACTTTGTAATTTTTTGTTTTTTAAAAGATGGACCAAAATGTTAAATTTGACACATGTTTTCTGATTTATGCCTGCTTCATCCTTATGTCAAGATGCAACAACAAGCTCCAATTGCAATGTCACACCTAACATCAACTTCAGTGCTTTTGTTAAGGTTTGTTGCTGTAATAATTATGACACTAAACTCAAATGACCCGTGAACCTTTTGAGTAGCCAATTGTGAAGTCACCTCATGTTCCCTAAAAGTATTATAAACAATTTAGAGTCAATGGTCAAACCTACAGGGTGCACTGGTAGAAGAACAAGCAAAATTTTGTCTCAGACATGTTCTGGCTAATCCCCACTGTTCTGCTACTTTTATGCTAATATATGAAATATTATACATGTTTTATTACTGAAATTGTTGTATGTTACGCAACAGATGCCTTTTTAGGATCAACCCAGACAAAGGATCAAAAGTGGAGAAGAATGCTTCCAGAAAGCAGCTGGCTGTCAGCCCGAAGGTTCTTTCCCTGATAACAAAAATTGCGGACTATGAATGGAGAGCGTAAAAGGAACACTTTCAAAAATAGAGTACATTGCATTTCAATGTGTTTATATTTCAAGTGCACAGTTTATGTCTATTTTGTTTTTTTACTTCTTTCCTGAGAGAGCGCAATGAGAAAAAGAGGGAAGGTGATATGAGTGCAGAGGGATGCAAATGAAAATCTGCTGTTAAGAGCAGGGACAGAAACGATAATGGGAAAGCATCTAGTGGTCATTCATCATTCACCACCTCCACTTGCCCCTTCTTTGGCTGCCCACTGATGCACATCAAACTCTCCAAACAATATAGTTTTCAATTTTAGAAACAAGAATATTGCCAGAGTGGTGACTGTTATTGTTTCTGTTTTCTGTTTTGATCTGTTATTTAACAGAATAAAATAAATGTTGAACAGGAAGTGAGTGTGTCCTGATTTAAATTTTTTGTGTAGGGTTTTTGTGAAGCTAAATCTCATTCTACAATTTGGTTATATAAAGGTAAATCCATTGTTTTTATGGATAAGCATACTTTTTTGACATGAAAAATCAACTAAAAATACAAGATCTTTAGGTAGAGTTGCATGTATAAACTCAAATTACACATAATATGAGCATGAATTAACAGTAGATAGTTGTATAAAGCTGGTTACCAGTTGTAGAACAGTATTTTGACATATTTTGAAAGGAAAATCTAGTATTTTGTAGTTGTATCATTTTTTTTAACATTAACTATTGATTAAATAAACATGGTTTTATGTGAAATATATCATAAAACTCGACAAATAGCAGTACTCTACTGAAATTTTAAGCCTGATTATTTGTATTATAAGCAGTGTTCTCCTGTATTTGTAGGTAATTAAGTAGGTTTTCTACCGTATTTTTACGAGTTGGTTGTTTACTGGTATTTCACGGTATATTTCTGGCGCCCCAGCTGCCAGAATATTTCAGTTTTTTCACTTTTTTTTTTCTAACAGTGTGGCCAAGAGTTGCGTCGCACAGTAAATAACTTATCTGAAGCAGCAGAAAGGAGCAGCAACTGGCTGTGGTTGAGACGGAAAGATTCTAGCTGGCTGTGTACAGGCCGTCACGCTATGGTTTCGTAGAATTCTTGAAAAACTCGAAGAGTCTGTTGATTTGTATAGTTTGCATAGTTATTACAGTTATTACGTTCCTGTATATTTTGCGTGAATGAGGATTGGTGTTTGACAGATATTTTGCGGTAGGTAGTATGCCATACGGAACTGTTGCCACTGAACCTGCTTTAATGACCGCACTGTGGGTTGCAGCTGTTGTGTGTGCTGACGCGCCAAATACACGGCAGCCATTAACACCAGACAGAAGGAGATTCACATCACCATATGGAAAGAAGCGTGAATGGATGAAAGCACAGGTTACTGTAAAGCTACATCTTAGTTGGTGCTTATCTTGGCGAAAGCCGAGTACAAATCAGCATGAAGTTTTAACATCTACTCTCGTGTAATGGAAATCATATATATATATATATATATATATATATATATATATATATATATATATATATATATATATATACTGTATACTAAAAAGTATTTGAAAAACATTTATTTCAAGCTAAGTATTCTACAGTTACATTTACATATTTAAAAATACCCTGTAATTGTACTTTATATACTATACTGGTATACTAAACTGGTATACTTATTATGACCTATTTTAACGATAGTGCATGATCTAAAGCTCACGGCGCAGGTGCACTAAGGGCGTGTCCAAATGCACTTTTGCTAGTTTAACGACGGGAAAATGGTCGGCACGCCTGGGTACATGGTCAAAACAGGTTGTCCCTATTCTCTTAATAAGTAAAGGGTGTTTTTGGGCGTAATGTGCAATAAACCAATCAGAGTCTCATCTACCATTCCCTTTAAGAGTGAGTTGTGCCCGCGCCATGGAGGATTCGCGTCTCCGGAGAGGAAACGGATCTGCTCATGCGCGAGCAAATAGGTAGCCTAATTCTAATACACACAATGACTATCCATCATTGCATTTTTATACTTATGTAGCCTACACAATAATATTATTTTATATCGTAATCCTTTAGTTTTTAATATTTGGCATGTTTGTGTCCTGCTGCGCATCCCTGTGTGCTGCTGCTGTGTGTCGCTGTGTGTAATAAGCAAAGTGAACACGTGTTGTGGACCCACCCAGAGGCGCATTTTCTACTAACATGCTCTTCTTTAAATAACAAAAAAATATTGCGCCATTGACTTTAGACCAGGTTTGAGTTGGTCTATGGCAGTCTATTTTCAGTTCTTCAAAATAGCAACGTGCCAACAAAGCGCCTGAACACACCACTTTTTCAGACCAGCATGTCCATGGGCGCACAAATGTGTGCAAATGCATTTGCTATTTAAACAACTTAGCAAAAACACTTTTTGTGCCGCATTGAACAGAGTGTATGATAGGGCCCAAAGTCTGCTAAATTGGAACAAATGTACTTAAAGTACTTGAAAGTTGTGTTGAGGACCAATTAAAGTTAAACTCAAGTATATTTGATTGTGCTAAAGTGGAACTATCGCAACTACTTCAGGTACACTTTAAATACATTGCATTTAAAGACTGATATTATTCAAAAATCACACAATTCTTATCAATAGTATATAACTGTTCATTAGTAGTTACTAATTAATTATTTTTCTTGAACCTTAACTAGTAGATCATTTATAGTAGTTCTTCAGCAGTTATGACAGAATTCATTAGTTATTGATTAGCTACCTGTTACTTACAAAGAATTACCTTTTAGTTATTTAATAATTCCTTATTAGTTATGCAGTAATTAAGAAACAGTATTCTAAAGTGTTACCTATAAAATGATGAACTAACAAGGAATGTTTGCTGGACGAACAGATTAGTTGATTGCAATTTAATTCTGCTACAGTTACTACTGGCAGCTGATATAAAATAAAATAAATTCACTTTGTTACAAAATCAAAAGATTCATAACTCATTTCATGTCATATTATTAGTAGTAGTACTGCACTTGCTATGGCTGGAAGGGAAAGACCCCGGCTGAGGCCCAAAGATTAAAAAGGCCCTGTTTCCACCTGGTATTGAGATACGTTTTGGTCGATCGGATCACAAGTGGAATAGGGCTGTGCAAATAATCGAATGATCATGCGCATCTAGTCAATAAAGCCAGTTCTGTGGTTAGAAGTTAATATCCTTCACGTGCTTTCTGTGGTCCCCAAAAAGGAAAAAAAATAAATCTATATACTATATGATGTTTATCTGAAAGTGTAACAATGCAAAGATGTTTTCTGGAAGGGGTAGGATTGGGTTAGGGGACAAAAAAAATGGTGTTTGGTCAGTATAAAATAGGGATGGGAAGATTCCCCGATTCGCTCGGTGCATCGGCAAAAAACGTTTGCGATGCATCGGTTTAAAAAGTGTGCATCGAATGCAAGTTGGCATTTGTATCGCGATGCATCGTTTCTACCATATTTGTATTGGTAAAACCAATTTATTTATATATAATTACTAGTGGATGCGCTACACTTTTATTGCTTAGAAAGTGACCAATAATCTGTATATGTAGATGGATTTCTCCTCTCGAAACTTTTTCTCAAGCGTGTTCTCTCATCACCGCTGCGCGTGAATATGACGAATCACAACACCACAGAGACCAAAGGAAAAATGGGGGTTAAAGTCCAAAACCTGACTTGAAGTAACCTAACAAATCAATCGGGGCTAAAGCGGTTATAAACTGTGTGCACGCTTATTCTTCAGCAGCCCTTAATGTCGATCATGGATCAAAATTATCCACCATGACAAACAGCGAATATATTTGTGCTGTTTAATGCATTTGAGACGTTTTTGTTTTCCTCATTGTATAACTGACGTCACAAATATATTTTTCATTTGTAAAAGTTAGAAAGTAATGCAAATACGCGAGTGGACGAGCGCTGCTGCAGGCATGCACTCTAAACAGACGGAGCGCAATAAATCAAGTCAAAAATGCATTTTATGATAGTAACTGTAAAGGGACTATTGTAATGGGTAAATAAAATGTAAGCTAATACAGTCCTAAATACTAAGCTCTGATGAGTTAATGTATGTTTCTTATAGCTGTTAAAATGTAGTTTTAATTTAGTGATTTTAACTTTTAGTTTAGTGACTAGCTATGTTTCCACCCACACGTGCTATGTTTCCACCCACCCCATTTGCATTAAGTGATATCGAATGAAAAATGCCTCATGGAAACAGTACAATTCGATTGAATTTCATGAATATCGACTCAAATGAAATACGATCGGTCTCATCGGATTTTATCTTGATCGATATACGGCTTATGCGATAAACGCGGATGGAAACGTTATTATGGCGCGATCCATTTTGCCTAGCAAAACTTTGTTCGCAAATGTTGGCTTGAATGTTGTGCAGTTCGGTGAGAAAATGAATGGAAACACCTTAACATGTCTCAAATCAATTCGATATACCAATTTGATCGCAAAACAGCATGTGACGTCATTACGCACAGGTTTTTATCAGCTTTAAAGCCGTTTGATGGAAACACACTTTCACCAGCTTTATTCGCATGAGATTTTTTACCGAACTTCAGATAATTCGATTGACAAGTGGATGGAAACATAATGCTTTAAAGAGCAATGTTAGATTGTAATGTTCTAATGCTATCTGTTCTAACTATAAACAGCTGTTATACAACCAGAGAGAAAGGATGCATGGCTATATTAGCATATTAGAGAGAGAGAGAGAGAGAGAGAGAGAGAGAGTGTGTGTGTGTGTGTGTATGTGAGTATCATAATTTACACTTACTTGTGTGGACATTGAAGTCCTTAAAGCCATGAAAGTGGGTGCTGGCTCATGTGCACCCAGACTTTTGTAAAAGCCTGGAGGAGGCCCTTGTACATCTCACCATTTTTATATAAAAAAAATAGGCTGAATGGCTCCCCTCAAACTTATTGCGGATTTTTTGAAACTCACTCATCCACTTATATTCCTCTTTGGTCACTGGTACAATTGCATGACCAAATGTTTTGCATGTTTTGTGGTTTTTCACCTGTAAAGTAAAATAATTATGAATAAGTATATGACTATTTATTTAAACAAACAAATGTGAAAAAAAACAATGACTACTAAAACACTTACAAAAATGGCATAGCCATCCTGCCGCTCTTTACAGTTTTTAAATTCTTCTGTGGTGAGGTTAAGGATGACACCAGGCCTGTGACCAGAGGTGCCAACCAACAACCCCCCAAGAAGACCAAAGAAATGGTCCAGACCACTGCTGTCACTGCTTTCCTTGAGGTTTTCTAAAACACAATAAAAAGAAATCAGCCCACACAATGAAAAACATTAACTATGAAAGCAAACTCTTACTCCACTTATGCATTTTGTTGTCTGGAATCTTCAAAAAGCTTTGTAACTTACGCAGGGCTTTGGGCAGTTCATGGCTTGCACATGCAATAAATTGTGCATGCAAGCTGGGATCCAAAAGGTTCTCTGATAATAAAAAGAATAGCAGTTAGATTAAGCACACTAAATCACACATCAGGGCCTCAGTGTTAAACTAACACAAACACATCAAAAACAGCAGCAGTAAAAGTGTGCATATGTTCATACTACTTCTTTATACTTATTTGTCTATTATCCCTAAAGTTCTCAATAAAGGTAATAAATTCTTAAACAAGTTATCTTTAAGAATCCCAACTAACTTCTGACCCCGTTTACAGTGCAGTACAAAAAGTGTTACATTTAGTAATTTTGCAAATGCTTTTATCCAAAGCAACTCACAATTGGGGAATACATAAAGCGATTCTTCTTAAAGAGGCAGACACATGAAGTGCACATATCATGCCACCCCTATAAATTTCACTTTCTGTTTTGATTGTACAGATAAGAGCAATACATCAATCAAATCTGTAAAGGGTCTACTTTTATTTGTATACACACATAATAAAAACAAAACTTTGTGCATTTATAAAAAAATAAAAAAAATAAAAACAGGGTGCGCTGTCTGCCGCCTTGGTCAGCGTGATCTTCATTTTAAAACGCGTCATTAAAATGAACTGAAACTCAGCAAATACTCCACAAAGAGACATGAGAGATATAGAAAGCTTGACATGTCTAATTTTAAACTCAGCAAGTCTTTTCGAAAACAAATATTCTGTGATAAAGTAATCCATATGAAACCAACACGATTTCCAGTCTTTCATGTCTCTCTTCATTATATCTAATGCGACCACGCCCACGCGCTGAGCATGCTATAGACTTCGTCGCTTCAGTCAAAATAACCTGAGGAGCCGTGGCGAATGCCTGCATTATATCGCCAGATGCCCCGCCCCTTTTGGTGGGTTTCTAGTAGGGGTGTAACGGTACATGTATTCGCATTGAACCGTTTCGGTTCGAGGCTTCCGGTTCGGTACGCATACAAACCGAACGATTCCTTGGACCATTTTTCCTGCCGACAAAATCCGCGCTGGCGCGACCACCACAGCGTTGCGCAACATCAAATGGCAAACGTAATGAAAGCGGACCGAAACTGCGCTACTCATTATATTGTGCTTCACGGACCGTATGTCAGTTCGGAACTTTGGACCATCAATATCTGTGCAGCGCGAGCTCTATGAGCGCGAGCCGATCTCGATTAAGCGACACTGTTACTACACAGCGCTAAGAGATCCAGTAAAGAAAGCATTTGAATTCGCCACTGAAGTAATAACATCGCTGCGAGATCTAGTGAGAAGCGTTCACATGTCTCCGTTATTAACCGTAGATCTCTATTAGATCAAACAGCGCTGACGTGGAAACCAGGAAAAACATTGTGCTGTGAATGAACTAGTAATAATAGGCTTTAAGTCCAAAGATCAGCAACATTCACCATGGATTTAATATAGTAACACTAACTGTAACCAGTTTGGCTGGAATAGTGAAATGCTTTCAAGTACTTCACACATTTTTTTCCAGCACTTCAAAACTCAAATATTATATAAATAAATATATTTTTAAATGTTATTTTTAATGTGATGACCAAAATATTTATTCATCCTTCAAAAATTACCCCCATTTATAAACCTGAAAGTTTCAAGATGTAGGAAAACTCACACTTATTTAAAAATATTTTTTTCTTTTAATAAATAGGAAATTTCTCTGGCATTTCTTCCTTTTTGCTGTACCGAAAACGTACCGAACCGTGACTTTAAAACCGAGGTACGTACCGAACCGTGATTTTTGTGTACCGTTACACCCCTAGTTTCTAGCCATAGGCTGTGCAAAATATCTGCGAAAAAGACGCGATATGTGAACGGCCTGTTAGCGAGCGACCTCTTATCAGGCCACGAGCTACTGGAGCTCGTGAGCGATGTGTTGGAGACCCCTGCTCTAGAGCCCCGCTTTGTAGGCTACGACTCGATACTTTTTTGCTACTTTGTAATAACTTTCTGCGGCCAGCGTTTCTGGAAATGAACGAGGCGAGGGTAAAAACTTTTTAAGACCTGACTAAATTAAATTTAAGACCGCGGATGAAAAATCGGGCCGTTTTTAAGACGTTTTAAGGCCTTAAATTTAAAGTTCAGAATTTTAGACTTTTTAAGACCCACGGGAACCCTGCAAATGTGAGGTGTGTTGAATTGCTCGGACAGCTGCTTGATGACTATGGTCTAAATCGTGCTGTGGCAGCACTTTTTTCTTGCTAGTTCCATATAATATTTTCCTTGCACACAAAGTGCAGAAACATGCTCCTGGTTGCTGGAGTTTTTGACATCAGGGCTTTTCGTCTCTAACGACCTCCTCTATCCAATACCAGCGCAATTAATTCTTTATGCCTTTAGCGACAAGTTTGGCGAAGCTGATTTTTTTTCCCCCCAGACACGTCTGTACGCCGGAAATCCAGGGCGCTTTCAGGCCTGTATTGCTCTCGCTGCTCGTGTGATATTGCTTATAGTATAAATATTAGACAAAAAGATATGAGAGATATAAGACATACAGGGGCATTATATATATATATAGCAATCCTAAATTGGACATTCACGCTGTTTTTGTTGATTTTACCCGAGCTTTTGACACAGTTGATCATTGTCAACTGCTTTATGCATTAGCTGACATGAATGTCAGACGTCCACTTTGGCTCAGCGTAAGGAGCTACCTGAGCAACAGAGAGCAAAAGGTGAAGTGGGGCTCCTGTGTGTCTAACTCCTTCCCAATTTCAGCCGGTGTTCCCCAAGGGGGACTTCTATCCCCTCTGCTTTTTGTCATCTCCATAAACAGCTTGGATTCCCGCCCTGCCTCCTTCAGTAATTCCGGTGAAATATGCCGATGATTTAACAATCATTGAATTTTTAATGGGATCCTTACCAGGGTTAACACAGAAGGCCTTGGACTCAGTGGCGGAATGGGGACAGGAATTTTCATTGGCAATGAATGGAGGTAAGACAGTGGACATGGTCATTAGCGCCAAGAAAGACAAAAACATTCCCTGCCCTTCCTCTCCTGTAATATCAGGACATCTAATTAGCAGAGTTTCCACCTTTAAACTACTTGGAGTTAAAATTTCTTCTGATCTGTCGTGGGGCGCACACATTAAGTACATGATTTTGAAAGTGCGTCCTAGAATCCACTATCTCTGTGCTGCTAAAAACGCGGGCCTCCCATGTGATGTTTTAATGAAAATATATTTGACATTTATACGGCCAGTTCTTGAGTACGCTAGTCCAGTATGGGGTGGACTACCAAAAGGTCTCTCTGATGAGTTAGAAAGGGTCCAAAAACGTTGCTGCCGGATAATAAGTGTTCCAACTTCTTCTCTCCCATCACTGAGTAAGAGGCGTGACGAGGCCACTATACGTACTTTTACAAAACTACTCAAGGACAGTTCATCGCCACTGCATTGTTTCCTGTCTGTGGCTCCAACACCTACTTACCTACTACGGCAGCGTAGGGATATTATTGAGCCCAGGAGTAAATCAAAAAGACATGAACTTTCTTTTATTCCACGTGCTCTTAAATTGTTTTATAAATAACTTGCAGGTTCTGCTTGTATGAAGCCTGATGTATTTCAGGTTCTTGTATATATCTGTTTTACTCCTCCTGTTCGTTTTCTTCTATTTTTCTTCCTATTTTTAATTTAATTAGGTATATACGGTTGTCTGAGCATGTGTTCTGTTTGATACATTTCAGGGTTTTGTTCTTCAATATCCTGCCTTGTCAAACTCTTAAATAAACTAAACTAAACTAAATATATATATATATATATATATATATATATATATATATATATATATATATATATATATATATATGTATGTGTTTGTGTATATTACAAAAACTCACCAGATTTTAACATTTGAATCTCCTGCTGCCAAGACAGCCTGTGTTTGGATTCTTCTTTAATGCACTTTCGTATTATTAAAAGTGCTCGCTTAAGGGCTTTTTTTGAAACCCTCACCCACTCTGGTTGGGATTCTTTGACCCACTTGAAGAAGTGGGAGAGGTCAGTCAGTTTGTGGAGAATAGTAGTAGCACGATATTTTTGAAATTCTTTAAGCTGCTTGACGTATCTGAAAACATAAGACAGACAAAATGGATCACCATCTTCACTGTGAGGTGGATGGGCTGTAAACATATTTGTGATGAAACACCAGTTAGTTAAAATGAGACACTTTACTGTGAGCTGGATAATTAAAGTGGTCATATGATGCTGTTTTTATTTTATTTTATTTTGTTTATTGAGTGTACTAGAATAGGTTACCATACAGAACCACTCCTTCTGAAAAGCCCAGATTGCTCTGATTGGCCAGCTGTTCCATTATGTTGTGATTGGATAAACATCTCAAACGTATGTCTGAAATGCCCATGCCCGTCACCATAATTGCAAGCTTCAGCTTCCAAGCCTTCTAAAGTAATTATATAGTACAGTTAAAGATGTCATTAGATATAATTTGCTAAATAATGTATATATAATGTATATAGCAATAATAAATATATGGGTGTTTTCTTAATTTCTCCAGTATCGATAGTATAACTTGCTTATCGATACTTACCGCTTATCGATACTCCGGTCTTTCATAATTTAGCCCCGGGACTGATTAAAATACCGGGTTTCGGTACCCACCCCTATGTGGATTTCAATCTTTGCATGCATACTCTACTACATTTGCTTCAGGTAATGACAGTGACTACAAGAAGGCCAGATATGGCCTTTGAAGAGCCATTAGGAATGCCAAGAGATGGCAGGCACATGATCAGCTAGAGACAAAGAAGAAGGAAAACCTGACAATGTCCCTGCGATTATTATTTAAAAATACATTGGTAACATTGTGAACTATGCATTACTTCATGCATTAATATCTCATGAATTACACCTTAATTAAGACATTAAGTAAGGTGAGTACATCATCATGATTTATTACGCTTAATCATGATATTGTCTTTGTTCCCAAAAAAAACAAGGTTTTTACTATCCATAAGCTATGTTTATGGTACATGATTCAAAAAAGCATTATTCCGTGCATGTAATGTTGCATTCACACCAGACGCGACTTAAGCGAATCGCGCTATTCGCGCATAGATGGATGCTTGAACATTTTGAGTTTACTCGCTTCATTCACGAGTGAAATTCACTTCACAACAGACGCAAATTCACGTCATGGGAGGGGCTTCTGCCAGGCGGCTCCAGTCTCGTTGCGAAATGGCTGACATGGATTTTGTTGAGAGGGTAGCTGCGCTTTATTTGCTATGGAAGGCTGATAAACGGTGTAGACGCGTTCCAGAAGCTGCGCCTAGATGACGGCCGCTTTCAGAGGTACTTCCGACTGTGCCGGTCCCAGTTTGATGACCTGTTGTCACATGTCGGTGGGAGGATTTCACTCCAGGACACCAAATACAGGCGCTTTATTCCACCTGCAGAGCGCCTGTCCATCTGTCTCCGGTCAGTAAATCATTTCATATTCTGTGTGATTATAATTAATGACCGAGAACCTCCACAGACATATAGTCTTCTCACTCATCTGAACACGGTTATCAATACAGCACTTTAAAGAAATGGCAATTAACTTTTGTCTACAACAGTCAAAGTGGGTTTTGAAATGTGCAGGTAACTGCTATATATAATATTGAATAATAGTCTGTTTTTGCAATGAAGCAAGCAAATCAGAGCAAATGCTAAAAAAAGGTAAAGTATTAACATTTTATCAAGCTTGTTGTTGTTTAACTGTAAAAAAAAAAAAAGAGAAATTAAGATATCACAAACACCAGTATTATACATTTTTATTTGCTAATATGAAATTGCAATCTGCATTTACAACCATGTTTATTTTATTTTTTATTTTCTCTCTCTCTCTTTCAGATATCTTGCCACTTGAGACTTCTTCCGGACCATCGCCAGCAGCTTCGGTGTTGGTGTCTCCACAGTCTGCAAGGTTGTCCCAGAAGCGGTGACTGCAATCTGGGACTGCTTAATGGAGGAGTTCATGGCTGTGCCCTCCACAGATGAAGGGATGAATGCAATTAACCCTCCATTGCAGAGGGTTTCGATTAGAGGTTTTTCCTAAGTTCTCCTTGCTGTTGTGGATGCAAGGTATTGCTTTCAGGTGATTGATGTTGGGGGATACAGGCGGACAAGTGATGGGGATGATGCCAACTCAGCCTTTGGCCAGGCACTCCATGGTGGCACGCTCCATCTGCCACCTGTCCGTCCTCTCCCAGGAGCTGACCACAGATGTCTTTGTGGCAGATGAGGCCTTCCCCCCAGGAAAAACCTCAGGAGGCCATTCACTGGGCACACCCTTCCCCGAGAGAGACGGGCCTTTAATACCCATCTCTCCAGAGCCCGGCTAGGGGTGGAGAACACCTTCGGGATCCTGTCCTCACAGTGGAGGATATATCGCCGCCTCATAGAGATTTAGCCTGATGTTGTGGAGAGGTGTGTGAAGGCGACGTGTGTCCTCCACAACTTTGTGAGGAGATCTGCAGAGGCACCTGCTGTGAGGGGTGCAGTGCAATGTGCAGAGGACTCGCTGCAGAGTCTCGGTCGGGTTGCAGACAATAATTCTGCCAGAGAGACCATCCGGGTCAGGGAGCAGTCCCATGGCAACCGACTGAATAGTTTTTGTTTATTATATCCTGTGCTGTTTATGTCCTTCATGTTTAGCTCTTGTAAATATTCCCATCCCTTTGTATTTCTTTTGATTTACGCCCCATATATATTGTAAATAATCACATCTTCTCAACCTCTCTTGTAAATATTGCTATTTTTTCATCCTTAACTCTTGTAAATCTTTCATCATTTTTCAATCTTTTTTGTTAAAGTTTAGATTGTTAGAGTTTTCTTGTTTTCAAATGATAAATGGAGCCAGCCTCGAAAAGGAATCCCTGTCTCGTGGCTGCATTCTCATTGTACTATACCACAACACTGGTCCAATCACAAATAACTATTTTTTACTACACTATTGCGAATGTATTTGCAATAGGATATAATTATAAATATAGCTGCGAGCAGCGATTGCGGGCCCAAGCCGGTGGCACCGCAACCCCGGTTCCTTTAGTTACCTAAAGGCACCGGGGTGGCGGTGCCACCGGCTTTTGCCCTTCATCGCTGCTCGCAGCTATATTTATATATATATATATATATATATATATAAAGACGGTGGCACTGCCACCCCGGTGCCTTTAGGGTTATTGTGCACAATGGGCAATAACGTAACCCCGCTTTGACTGTCGAGAAGATGTGTGCTGTAGAGCTTGCATCAGTGAGAGAGGAAAGACGAATGAAAGGGTGTCATATTTCACAAGGGTGTAAATTATTGTCCATGCCCCTTTTAGCAAGAAAAAAGAACATTTTACTTGCCCGACCAAACAAGTAGCCTAATTAGAATGTCAATGACAAAAAAATAACTTTGAAAACACTAAAACGAGAGATTATTCAGATTTTATTAAATTTATTGTAAGTTGCGATGGATAGTGGATAATAAATGTATTACTGATGGTAACAAATTTGTGCTGCTGAGGCTCGTGCAGCCTCTCGAGGAGAAATGTAAACAAATGAGCGCAGCACACAAAAAAGAAACTCAGTTAACAATATACTGCCTATAAAAATATGGAGTTTTTATATTTTTAACATATGATACAGTTAAGCAACCTCACATGACAAGTGCTCTTTCCTGAATACCATCACGATTGAAATGTGACATTGATTTGATACAACAGTTCAATAAACAGTTACAATTAAGTCACTTACATTTTAGACGCAATATTGTTCTGTTTCAGCAGCAAAAATAGTAAAACAAAGATCACAGCAGAACCATCATGCATCTCACAGAAATGTGTTTTCTCATTACGGAATGATTAAGCATTTTGAACGAATCAGTTCACTCAAAGATTCAATGATCAATCCATAAACATCTGTCTCATTGATGAATGACTCATTCGTTTGAACGAATCGTTTGAACGAATCATTTGAACGAATGAATCAGTGACTCACTCATTAAGACGGTCACCTGGCGACACCTAATGGTGGTTTAGTGTTATGTTTAAAAGTATAATTATTTCCAACGATTGTTAATTAACTTATGTTTAAAAACAATGTCAGAACATTATTTAATACATTGTTATTTTTCGGTGTAAAATATTTAATTTTATCAGCCCTACCTAGGATAACAGCCCTGATAGTGTCTTATTATTCTAAATAATTGAATATATTGATCAGATTTAGAAATGAAAGATGAAGCATACATTTAATAAGACTAGACTAGAGGGTGCCCTGCAGATATTACAATATGCAGATTTAAATATATAATTTAGTGTGGTGTGTGTGTGTCCCAGCAACGATCAGCAGCAGTAGTCAAATAAATTTCATTAATCACGAGAGTGAAGAGCTGACTGAATAGATGAAGGAATATTTTGTGTAAAAGCGCTTAAGCGAATCTGTCATTATGCTTTTTTGTTGTTGTGTTTTCCATGAAGAATAATAGGCTATTGAACTCACAATTCAAGCATTCAGCCTCAGAAAAGGCGCTAATTTGAAAATGAAACTAACGGCTGGACGGGCATTCATAACGATTCATAACGTACACGTCGAGGAGCGAGCAGAACAGAGTGAAGAACGTTTTTTTAGTTCATTCCTACTTCCATGGGAACTCCCTCGAGCGCCACTATTATCAATGTCCGTGCGGCCGTCTGTATTTAAAAGCTCTCGCTGGTGTCACACGTCGATTAACCGGTGGGGACAATCTCCTCAGTAACATACCTAATGTATTTATTTATAAATATAATTTTGGACACAAGAGGGCAGTATAGCCCTATGTATGATTTTAGACTAAACTATCACCCGAAGAGCCCCTCCCCCCTCACACATACACAGACACACACACACAGACAGACACAGAGAGAGAAGGAGAGAAAATTCCACATATCCACATTAAAACCACAATATCTGACTTTCTGTTGGTTGAAGCTAATGATTGTAAATTAGAAAGTTGTTCGGCTTATTGAGAACAATATCTACGGCGAGTTTTGTAACTGTAGGTAAAACGAACTATGTTATAACACACTTTATGTGTCCTTTTTTAGACATAAATTTGTTTCATCGCCACGACCAAACCGTTCGAGATATCAAAAATCCGTTCGCAATTTAGCATCCTCAATGTCTTGACTTCACGCACAACGAGTTTGATAGCTATCGAATGAATTACCTAGGAGGAGTACTTCGTTTTCCAGAGGATGAGTTTCCAAACAACCCATAATAACTGACTCCCTGTTGGGCTGACATAAAACTTAGAGCACGAAAGTTGTTCGGCCCGATGAGATCTATAAGTGTACCGAGTTTCATATTATTACATGCAAGCGTGTTTGATATATGGACAAGTGTTGGAATCCCATTCCAGGGGGCGCTGTCGAGCCCCCCTGCCACGCCCGGGTACCAGCTTCGGCCCGGCCCTGATGGCCGCGGGTTCTGACCCGTGTGCAAAGTTTCGAGAGTTTTCGAGCATGTTAAGGCCCCCAAAAGCCCCTGAAACCTTGAAAAACAATAATTATAAGCATTCTCACTCAACAGAGAAATCCCCCTGCCCTCACAGACACAGAGGTATGCAGAGAGAGGGAGAGAGGGACAGAAAATTTTCCAAAACATCCACATTCAAACCAAAATATCTGACTTCCTGTTGTTCAGAGCTAATAACTGTAAATTAGAAAGTTGTCCGGCTTGATCCGAACAATATACGTACCGAGTTTTATGATTGTAGGTAAAACTATAAAACTAACCCTCCCACTTTTGTCAAAAGGTGGCGCTACTGAGCCCCTGCACCACGCACGTTTCTGAAACTTTGCACATGTCTACTAGGTAATAAATGTGACGTGTCTGTCGAGTTTCATGCAATTACAAGCATGCTAAGAGTCTCAAATTCAGCAAAAAAGAATATTAAAGTTCGATGCGTTCCCATGGCAACATTATCTTAGATATTAAATAATCCTTTCACAGGTCTTCATCTGGCGTGTGTTTACATTATACACATAAAGTTTGAAGCAAATCGGGTAAAAATAAGAGGGTGATTTCAAAGCATTTTGAAAGTGACACAGTTCCTGCTGCCAGTTGGTGGCGCTATAACTTTGACTCACAATAGTCACATCCATGTGATCGGCCTCTTACAACGAACACACTGCTGAAGTTTCATCAAGATCAGTTAATGTATGCAGAAGTTATAACACACTTCCTGTTTTACGTTTCTCGCCATAATTTCGTTTCCTCGCCATGGCAGAACCGTTCGAGATATCAAAAATCCGTTCGCAATTTAGCATCCTCAATGTCTTGAGTTCATGCACACCGAGTTTGGTGGCGAATAATTGAATTCCCTAGGAGAAGTGTTTCAAATTCCTTAGCATAGGTTTTTCAAACAACCCTAAATAGCTGACTTCCTGTTGGAGTGGCGTAAAATGTTAGAGCATGAAGGATATATGAACCGATGAGATCTATATGTGTACCGAGTTTCATATTATTACATGCAAGCGTGTTTGATTTATGGACAAAGTGTTCGGACCCCGTTCCAGGTGGCGCTGTCGAGCCCCCCTGCCACGCCCGGGTACCAGCTTCAGCCCGGCCCTGATGGCCGCGGGTTCTGACCCGTGTGCAAAGTTTCAAGAGTTTTTGAGCACGTTAAGGGCCCCAAAAGTGCCCAAAAGGTAGTAAAATAATAATAAAAAGAATAATAAATATAGCTGCGAGCAGCGATTACGGGCTCAAGCCGGTGGCACCGCAACCCCGGAGCCTTTAGTTACCTAAAGGCACCAGGGTGGCGGTACCGCCGGCTTTGGCCCTTCATCGCTGCTCGCAGCTATATTTATATATATATATACACTCACCGGCCACTTTATTAGGTACACCTGTCCAACTGCTCGTTAACACTTAATTTCTAAGCAGCCAATCACATGGCGGCAACTCAGTGCATTTAGGCATGTAGACATGGTCAAGACAATCTCCTGCAGTTCAAACCGAGCATCAGTATGGGGAAGAAAGGTGATTTGAGTGACTTTGAACGTGGCATGATTGTTGGTGCCAGAAGGGCTGGTCTGAGTATTTCAGAAACTGCTAATCTACTGGGATTTTCACACACAACCATCTCTAGGGTTTACAGAGAATGGTCCGAAAAAGAAAAAACATCCAGTGAGCGGCAGTTCTGTGGGCGGAAATGCCTTGTTGATGCCAGAGGTCAGAGGAGAACGGCCAGACTGGTTCGAGCTGATAGAAGGGCAACAGTGACTCAAATAACCACCCGTTACAACCAAGGTGGGCAGAAGAGCATCTCTGAACGCACAGTACGTCGAACTTTGAGGCAGATGGGCTACAGCAGCAGAAGACCACACCGGGTGCCACTCCTTTCAGCTAAGAACAGGAAACTGAGGCTACAATTTGCACAAGCTCATCGAAATTGGACAATAGAAGATTGGAAAAACGTTGCCTGGTCTGATGAGTCTCGATTTCTGCTGCGACATTCGGATGGTAGGGTCAGAATTTGGCGTCTACAACATGAAAGCATGGATCCATCCTGCCTTGTATCAACGGTTCAGGCTGGTGGTGGTGGTGTCATGGTGTGGGGAATATTTTCTTGGCACTCTTTGGGCCCCTTGGTACCAATTGAGCATCGTTGCAACGCCACAGCCTACCTGAGTATTGTTGCTGACCATGTCCATCCCTTTATGACCACAATGTACCCAACTTCTGATGGCTACTTTCAGCAGGATAATGCGCCATGTCATAAAGCTGGAATCATCTCAGACTGGTTTCTTGAACATGACAATGAGTTCCCTGTACTCAAATGGCCTCCACAGTCACCAGATCTCAATCCAATAGAGCATCTTTGGGATGTGGTGGAACGGGAGATTCGCATCATGGATGTGCAGCCGACAAATCTGCGGCAACTGTGTGATGCCATCATGTCAATATGGACCAAACTCCCTGAGGAATGCTTCCAGCACCTTGTTGAATCTATGCCACGAAGAATTGAGGCAGTTCTGAAGGCAAAAGGGGGTCCAACCCGTTACTAGCATGGGGTACCTAATAAAGTGGCCGGTGAGTGTATACTTCATATATGCCGTCAGATTAGCATTTGTTACTAATTGCTGTTTTCATTTTTATTCAGAGCCAGAAATGTCAACATCAGACCCATCACCATCAACATCAACACCAGTAGAAACACAGGACAGTTTATGGGAACTTTTTGATACTCGTATCCATCAAACCCAGATGATACACAATGCTACAGCTGATGCCACAGTGGAAGTGAAAAAATACATCAACGATGCGTATTTGCCCAGAACTCATGATCCACTAACTTACTGGAAAGAGAGAGCAGTAATCTTTCCTCATTTGTATGTCCTAGCTAAAAAATATCTTTGCATGCCAGCAACAAGTGTCCCTTGTGAGAGGATTTTTTCAAAGGCTGGAGAAATTATCTGTAAAAAAAATAAGTAGGCGAAGTCCTTCCACAGCAGAGAAATTAATATTTTTGAATAAAAATATGTAAAAAAGAGAGACATTGTGGCTTGATTTATTTTTATTAATATTCATTTTGCAGGACCAAAATAACATTATGCACAGTGAGGAGCCTATAGGTTACAAGATTCACATATTAGAAAAGTACAATAATAAAAAAAATTTGCATGGCTCGTCAAGGTTGTTTCAGATCAACACCTGCAAGTAACCACTAGGTGTCACCGTGTAGACGGGTGTCGGATTGATTTGAAGCCTCGAAACAATATGGACCATTTGGTTCAACTGTTTCATTGCTTCACGAAGCCTCGATCTGCCCACCACTAGCAGGATGAGGAAGGAGGCTGAGTCAAAAAGCTCCAATGCAAAACCATTTACTATATATAAATTCAAAAACAGGAACAGACAGGCAAAATGGCAAACAAAACACACAACACTCTAAATAAGACTAACTACCGACAAAGGACAGACTGAACTGAAGGAACTAAATACAAGTACAAATCAAACATAACAAGGTGAAGACAGGTGCCACAGATGATGATAACGATGAACAGGCTGGTAAGTGAGGGAGTGAGTTCAGGTGTGGAGACAAGGAGGATTCTGGGTAGTGTAGTGCAGACAAAGACAGACAGGTGCAGACGAGGACTGTGACAGGCGCGTACTTGTTTCAGCAACTGCTGCTGCTGTCTGATGAATGATGTGTTTTGAATGATGTATAACACTTAAATGTAAGATCAAAATCAACAGAGTATTTTGAGTCTCTTTTGCACTGATAAGAAAAAAAAGTGAGCTGGTATCGCCGGCATGACCGCGGACCCCAGGGGGTTAATCGGCTGTCTGTGAACATGTCAAACTAACGATCAAAGACTTCAGATTTTATCCTAGGATAAGAGGATTCTTTTAGGATTTGCTAAATTCAGACGGCCAGGGGTGCATTTCCCAAAAGCATAGTTGCTAACCTGTTATCAACTTAGTTGGTTGGCAATGGGAAATTGCATTGCAACTAACAAAGTTGCTAACTTAGTTAGCAACTATCGTTTTGGGAAACGCTCCCCAGTGTGCGCCGGCTTTAATTGACTACATTTGTGCTGCAGCTTCACTGAACATTACCAAAGATATAAAACAGTATTCTTAGATAATTAAAAGGTTTCTGACTTCCTGATTTTTTTTTTCAATTACGTTTCATCAAATACAGAACAATGCTCTAATAACCAAGCATGTTTAACATGAACATTTATATGTGCATCCATATACAGTTCAAGTTAACTTTAACCAATAAATCTTTTTTTCTTTCCACTTTTAGTTGACCTTTACTTTCTTCTTGCTTACTGTGAGACTCATAGAGAGTTACATAGTCTTTGAACAACATTGGCTTCCTTCTACAACGGTGTCTCTCGGCTCGGGTGTTGACACTTTCCAGTGGTGGAGCAGAAGCTGATTGTTCAGGAAATGTTTGAACTGATGACAGGAACTGAGGTCCATCGTCACTGACAATCTCCAGTGGATTCCCCTTTCGGCTGAAGACTGATCTCCGAAAACTGGTAACAGTGGACGCAGTCACGTGAGGTGCAAATGCAATTTGACCATTTTGAGTGGTAGTCAATTAATGTAATGGCATATCTGCAGCGAACAGGACCTCTCAACATCTCAAAAGGACCGACCACATCAATGCCCAATTTCTGCCACGGGCCAGCTGGATACTGAACTGGGGTCAGTGGTGCATGTGTGCTTCTGCTGTCTTATCGTTAAGATGGACGGTGACAGGTTGCAGTTGTGAACTGTACATGCAAATCCATCTTAGGCCACCAATATAAGTCTCTAAGTCATGTTTGGACGTCACAGTTCCTTGATGGCCTTCGTGTGCTAGAGTGACCAAATGTGAACATATGCTCAGTGGCACAATACACGTCTGTGGGTTCCTCTTAGCACATAAGAGTCATGGATAGATAGTTCACGTGTTCCCTGCCACAGACATCAAGCCTGAGCCTAAGCCCACTACAGAACCAGAGCCAGCAGCCTCGTCTGGCATGAAGAATCATGAAGTAAGCTTAATAATCATGACCTTTATCTTTTCAATAGTTTAACCACACTTTGAATACCAGTGTAGCATCTGGACCAATCAGACACAAACTAACTATTCATTATATTTAATGAACAATTCGAAACTAACATCCCAAATGAAATGAACACACTGGCAGAGCCTGGTGTCCTGTTACAGGACTGATAAGGAGACTTTTATGACCTCCAAAGGAATGTTCAGAGAGTGCCGTGTCTCTCTGAATTCTAACTGAGGAGAAATGAACCCTTTTATCCTACATATATATTCACGTGAGAATTGTATAAACATGTATCCAAATTCCCTTATCTCATGATTTTCCTTTAAGTGGTCTGGTCTATGTTTTCTTGAAAACTCTAATGGGTTAATGTTTCAAACTTTGCAAACTATGGTTAACCAAACTCACCTATACCATGGTCTTTATGAACTGGTTCTTTGAAGATTGAAATGATTGTGTATATGATATGTTTCTAGCTGCGCAACATTATGGCATTACAAGAAATCTTTCATAGTTTCTTCATCAGCAAGTCAACCAGCTGCACATGCAAGTGAAACAAAGATCTATAAATCAAATTCTCCCCCTTGGAAATGGCACCTCCTTATTGGTCAAGCCAACCCTGAGAGGTGGACCTTCCTCAGACTTAAAAGGCATTCACACAAGTCCTGCCTTCTCTTAGTTTTTTCTCATCCGGTCACAACACTGCTTCTGCTGATACTGGGGGGAACCCCTCCCGCTTCACTGGGGCCCAGCAAGCAGTGAGCACCATCGGCCATGCTTTCATGCTTCCAAAAGGGAGTCAGACTGCCTTTTCTTCAATCCAGAAAACTGCTAGCCTCACAGGACAGAGAGAGAAGACTCTCTCTCAACCAACAACGACTCCAACCATCAATGACTTCAATTTTCAACAACTTCAAGAATTGTTCCCACTACAGAAATGCAAGGTATCAATTTAAATGAGGTGATATGAAAATAGACAACCTGATGGTTCTTTCCATAGTTACATGGATCTTCCCCATAGTTTCCATTTACCTGCTTCCAATTTCCTTCCATCACTCACCCCCTTTCACTATTTATGTATGTATGTTTGTTTAGTTTATTTATGTTTATGATTTAGTTAATAAAACTTGTACATAATATGTATTTGGTTGTGATTAGCTTGCAACACAATTGTCCCTTTACGATTTTGATCTGGTTACATGCTCAAAGCGCTGTACAAGCTAAGAAATAATTATTCTTCTGTGGCCATGGAAGGTACCTTTTTCTTAGAATAAATGAATAATCAAAGAGTTCATTGGACGAACTGATTAATTGATTGTAATATTAATTCAGCCACATCAAGTTAATCCCAGTAACTGACCCAAATATTCATAAATAATCATAACAAGTTATTATTAAGTTGGCTTGGAAAAGCCAACTTACTGAAATCCTATTTAAACTTATTAAGTTGGCTTGGAAAAGCCAACTTACTGAAATCCTATTTAAACTTATTATTATTCTTCTTCTTCTTCTTCTTCTTATTTTTCTTACCCAAAAAATTCTGACTCTAACTCGTCCTAGAGCTTTAACTCTACAAACTCCAAACTCGGGTCAGACCTTCAGACTGTTCTGACTCGGCGTGCTATATCTTTTCAAACTGATTTGACTTTCAGATTTCTTAAAAATTAATATGAAAAATCATAAAAATCCCATTGACTTTCATTGCAACAGTTCAAATTGAGCCAAGACTACGGTGGCCCAGCAGTGGACACCAAATAAACTCAAATCTAAACTCCCTGAAGCCCTAGACTCAATTAAACTACCATTCTATATGTACTAATAAACTTATCTATCTATCTATCTATCTATCTATCTATCCATCTATCTCTTTCAACTATCTATCTCTCTTTCTATCTATACATCTCTTTCTTTCTTTCTTTCTTTCTAACTAATCTATTTTTTCTTTCATTCTAACTAATCTATCTTTTTTCTTTCTAACTAATCTATCTTTCTTTCTAACTAATCTATCTTTCTTTCTAACTAATCTATCTTTCTTTCTAACTAATCTTTCTTTCTTTCTAACTACTCTATCTTTCTTTCATTCTAACTAATCTATCTTTCTTTCTAACTAATCTATCTTTCTTTCTAACTTATCTATCTTTCTAACTAATCTATCTTTCTTTCTTTCTAACTACTCTATCTTTCTTTCATTCTAACTAATCTATCTTTCTTTCTAACTAATCTAACTTTCTTTCTAACTAATCTATCTTTCTTTCTTTCTTTCTAACAAATCTATTTATCTTTCTTTCTAACTAATCTATCTATCTATCTATCTTTCTTTCTAATCTATCTTTCTTTCTTTCTAACTACTCTATCTTTCTTTCATTCTAACTAATCTATCTTTCTTTCTAACTAATCTATCTTTCTTTCTAACTAATCTTTCTTTCTTTCTAACTACTCTATCTTTCTTTCATTCTAACTAATCTATCTTTCTTGCTAACTAATCTATCTTTCTTTTTTCTAACTACTCTATCTTTCTTTCATTCTAACTAATCTATCTTTCTTTCTTTCTAACTACTCTATCTTTCTTTCATTCTAACTAATCTATCTTTCTTTCTAACTAATCTAACTTTCTTTCTAACTAACTAATCTATCTTTCTTTCTTTCTTTCTAACAAATCTATTTATCTTTCTTTCTAACTAATCTATCTATCTATCTATCTTTCTTTCTAATCTATCTTTCTTTCTTTCTAACTAATCGAACTTTCTTTCTAACTAATCTATCTTTCTTTCTTTCTAACTAATCTATCTTTCTTGCTAACTAATCTATCTTTCTTTTTTCTAACTACTCTATCTTTCTTTCATTCTAACTAATCTATCTTTCTTTCTAACTAATCTATCTTTCTTTCTTTCTAACTACTCTATCTTTCTTTCATTCTAACTAATCTATCTTTCTTTCTAACTAATCTATCTATCTTTCTTTCTAACTTATCTATCTTTCTTTCTAACTAATCTATCTTTCTTTCTTTCTAACTACTCTATCTTTCTTTCATTCTAACTAATCTATCTTTCTTTCTAACTAATCTAACTTTCTTTCTAACTAACTAATCTATTTTTCTTTCTTTCTAACTTATCTATCTATCTTTCTTTCTAATCTATCTTTCTTTCTTTCTAACTAATCTAACTTTCTTTCTAACTAATCTATCTATCTTTCTTTCTTTTTAACTAATCTATCTTTTATTCTAACAAATCTATTTTTCTTTCTTTCTAACTAATCCATCTTTTCGTTTTGACTAATCTATCTTTCTTTCTAACTAATCTATCTATCTTTCTTTCTTTCTAACTAATCTATCTTTCCTTCATTCTAACAAATCTCTTTCTTTCTTTCTAACTAATCAATCTATCTTTTTTCTTTCTAACTAATCTATCTATCTTTCTTTCTTTTTAACTAATCTATCTTTTATTCTAACAAATCTATTTTTCTTTCTTTCTAACTAAACTATCTATCTTTCTTTCTTTCTAACTAATCTATCTTTCTTTTTCTTTCTAACTAATCTCTTTCTTTCTTTCTTTCTAACTAATCTATCTTTCTTTCTCACTAATCTTTTTTTCTTTCTTTCTTTCTAACTAATCTATCTTTCTCACTAATCTATCTTTCTTTCTTTCTTTTTAATTAACTTTCTTTCTTTCTTTCTTTCTAACTAATCTATCTTTCTTTCTTTCTAACTAATCTATCTTTCTTTTTCTTTCTAACTAATCTCTTTCTTTCTTTCTTTATAACTAATCTATCTTTCTTTCTCACTAATCTTTTTTTCTTTCTTTCTTTCTATCTAATCTATCTATCTTTCTATCTTTCTTACTAATCAATCTTTCTTTCTTTCTTACTAATTTATCTTTCTTTCTTTCTTACTAATCTATCTTTCTTTCCTTTTTTCTTTCTAACTAATCTATCTTTCTTTTTCTTTCTAACTAATCTCTTTCTTTCTTTCTTTCTAACTAATCTATCTTTCTTTCTCACTAATCTTTTTTCTTTCTTTCTTTCTAACTAATCTATCTTTCTCACTAATCTATCTTTCTTTCTTTCTTTCTTACTAATCTTTCTTTCTTTCCTTTTTTCTTTCTAACTAATCTATCTTTCTTTCTTTCTTACTAATCTTTTTTCTTTCTTTTTTTCTAACTAATCTATCTTTCTTTCTTTCTTTCTAACTAATCTTTTTTTCTTTCTTTCTAACTAATCTATCTATCTTTCTTTCTTTCTTTCTAACTAATCTATCTATCTTTCTATCTTTCTTTCTACCTAATCTATCTTTCTTTCTTTCTTTTTAATTAACTTTCTTTCTTTCTAACTAATCTATCTTTCTTTCTTTCTAACTAATCTATCTTTCTTTTTCTTTCTAACTAATCTCTTTCTTTCTTTCTTTCTAACTAATCTATCTTTCTTTCTCACTAATCTTTTTTTCTTTCTTTCTAACTAAGCTATCTATCTTTCTATCTTTCTTACTAATCAATCTTTTTTCTTTCTTACTAATTTATCTTTCTTTCTTTCTTTCTTACTAATCTATCTTTCTTTCCTTTTTTCTTTCTAACTAATCTATCTTTCTTTCTTTCTTACTAATCTTTTTTTCTTTCTTTTTTTCTAACTAATATATCTTTCTTTCTTTCTAACTTATCTATATTTCTTTCTTTATTTCTTACTAATCTATCTTTCTTTCTAACTAATCTATCTATCTTTCTTTCTTTCTTTCTTTCTTTCTTTCTAACTAATCTATCTTTCTTTCTTTCTTACTAATCTTTTTTTCTTTCTTTTTAACTAATCTATCTTTCTTTCTTTCTTACTAAACTATAAACTAATTAAACTTTAAACTTCTTTAAACTTCTTCAAACTTATTGGTCCAAACTTTCACAAGCCAACTTAAAGTTTGTCTCAACGAACTTTTTCTAGTTATTATTATTCTTCTTCTTCTTCTTCTTATTTTTCTTACCCAAAAAATTCTGACTCTAACTCGTCCTAGAGCTTTAACTCTACAAACTCCAAACTCGGGTCAGACCTTCAGACTGTTCTGACTCGGCGTGCTATATCTTTTCAAACTGATTTGACTTTCAGATTTCTTAAAAATTAATATGAAAAATCATAAAAATCCCATTGACTTTCATTGCAACAGTTCAAATTGAGCCAAGACTACGGTGGCCCAGCAGTGGACACCAAATAAACTCAAATCTAAACTCCATGAAGCCCTAGACTCAATTAAACTACCATTCTATATGTACTAATAAACTTATTATCTATCTATCTATCTATCTATCTATCTATCTATCTATCTATCTATCTATCTATCTCTTTCAACTATCTATCTCTCTTTCTATCTATACATCTCTTTCTTTCTTTCTTTCTAACTAATCTATTTTTTCTTTCATTCTAACTAATCTATCTTTTTTCTTTCTAACTAATCTATCTTTCTTTCTAACTGATCTATCTTTTTTCTTTCTAACTACTCTATCTTTCTTTCATTCTAACTAATCTATCTTTCTTTCTAACTAATCTATCTTTCTTTCTTTCTAACTACTCTATCTTTCTTTCATTCTAACTAATCTATCTTTCTTTCTAACTAATCTATCTATCTTTCTTTCTAACTAATCTATCTTTCTTTCTAACTAATCTTTCTTTCTTTCTAACTACTCTATCTTTCTTTCATTCTAACTAATCTATCTTTCTTTCTAACTAATCTATCTTTCTTTCTAACTAATCTATATATCTTTCTTTCTAACTTATCTATCTTTCTTTCTAACTAATCTATCTTTCTTTCTTTCTAACTACTCTATCTTTCTTTCATTCTAACTAATCTATCTTTCTTTCTAACTAATCTAACTTTCTTTCTAACTAACTAATCTATCTTTCTTTCTTTCTTTCTAACAAATCTATTTATCTTTCTTTCTAACTAATCTATCTATCTATCTATCTTTCTTTCTAATCTATCTTTCTTTCTTTCTAACTAATCGAACTTTCTTTCTAACTAATCTATCTTTCTTTCTTTCTAACTACTCTATCTTTCTTTCATTCTAACTAATCTATCTTTCTTTCTAACTAATCTATCTATCTTTCTTTCTAACTAATCTATCTTTCTTTCTAACTAATCTTTCTTTCTTTCTAACTACTCTATCTTTCTTTCATTCTAACTAATCTATCTTTCTTGCTAACTAATCTATCTTTCTTTTTTCTAACTACTCTATCTTTCTTTCATTCTAACTAATCTATCTTTCTTTCTAACTAATCTATCTTTCTTTCTAACTACTCTATCTTTCTTTCATTCTAACTAATCTATCTTTCTTTCTAACTAATCTATCTTTCTTTCTAACTAATCTATCTATCTTTCTTTCTAACTTATCTATCTTTCTTTCTAACTAATCTATCTTTCTTTCTTTCTAACTACTCTATCTTTCTTTCATTCTAACTAATCTATCTTTCTTTCTAACTAATCTAACTTTCTTTCTAACTAACTAATCTATCTTTCTTTCTTTCTTTCTAACTAATCTATTTATCTTTCTTTCTAACTAATCTATCTATCTATCTTTCTTTCTAATCTATCTTTCTTTCTTTCTAACTAATCTAACTTTCTTTCTAACTAATCTATCTATCTTTCTTTCTTTTTAACTAATCTATCTTTTATTCTAACAAATCTATTTTTCTTTCTTTCTAACTAATCCATCTTTTCGTTTTGACTAATCTATCTTTCTAACTAATCTATCTATCTTTCTTTCTTTCTAACTAATCTATCTTTCCTTCATTCTAACAAATCTCTTTCTTTCTTTCTAACTAATCTATCTTTTTTCTTTCTAACTAATCTATCTATCTTTCTTTCTTTTTAACTAATCTATCTTTTATTCTAACAAATCTATTTTTCTTTCTTTCTAACTAAACTATCTATCTTTCTTTCTTTCTAACTGATCTATCTTTCTTTTTCTTTCTAACTAATCTCTTTCTTTCTTTCTTTCTAACTAATCTATCTTTCTTTCTCACTAATCTTTTTTTCTTTCTTTCTTTCTAACTAATCTATCTTTCTCACTAATCTATCTTTCTTTCTTTCTTTCTTACTAATCTATCTTTCTTTCCTTTTTTCTTTCTAACTAATCTATCTTTCTTTCTTACTTACTAATCTTTTTTTCTTTCTTTTTTTCTAACTAATCTATCTTTCTTTCTTTCTTTCTAACTAATCTTTTTTTCTTTCTTTCTAACTAATCTATCTTTCTTTCTTTCTAACTTATCTATATTTCTTTCTTTCTTTCTTACTTTCTTTCTTTCATTCTTTCTTTCATTCTTTCTTTCTTTCTAACTAATCTATCTTTCTTTCTTACTAATCTTTTTTTCTTTCTTTCTTTCTAACTAATCTATCTTTCTAACTAATCTTTCTTTCTTTCTTTTTAATTAACTTTCTTTCTTTCTTTCTAACTAATCTATCTATCTTTCTATCTTTCTTTCTACCTAATCTATCTTTCTTTCTTTCTTTTTAATTAACTTTCTTTCTTTCTTTCTTTCTTTCTAACTAATCTATCTTTCTTTCTTTCTAACTAATCTTTCTTTTTCTTTCTAACTAATCTCTTTCTTTCTTTCTTTATAACTAATCTATCTTTCTTTCTCACTAATCTTTTTTTCTTTCTTTCTTTCTAACTAATCTATCTATCTTTCTATCTTTCTTACTAATCAATCTTTCTTTCTTTCTTACTAATTTATCTTTATTTCTTTCTTTCTTACTAATCTATCTTTCTTTCCTTTTTTCTTTCTAACTAATCTATCTTTCTTTTTCTTTCTAACTAATCTCTTTCTTTCTTTCATTCTAACTAATCTATCTTTCTTTCTCACTAATCTTTTTTTCTTTCTTTCTTTCTAACTAATCTATCTTTCTCACTAATCTATCTTTCTTTCTTTCTTTCTTACTAATCTTTCTTTCTTTCCTTTTTTCTTTCTAACTAATCTATCTTTCTTTCTTTCTTACTAATCTTTTTTTCTTTCTTTTTTTCTAACTAATCTATCTTTCTTTCTTTCTAACTAATCTTTTTTTCTTTCTTTCTAACTAATCTATCTTTCTTTCTTTCTAACTTATCTATATTTCTTTCTTTCTTTCTTACTTTCTTTCTTTCTTTCATTCTTTCTTTCATTCTTTCTTTCTAACTAATCTATCTTTCTTTCTTACTAATCTTTTTTTCTTTCTTTCTTTCTAACTAATCTATCTTTCTAACTAATCTTTCTTTCTTTCTTTTTAATTAACTTTCTTTCTTTCTTTCTAACTAATCTATCTATCTTTCTATCTTTCTTTCTACCTAATCTATCTTTCTTTCTTTCTTTTTAATTAACTTTCTTTCTTTCTTTCTTTCTAACTAATCTATCTTTCTTTCTTTCTAACTAATCTATCTTTCTTTTTCTTTCTAACTAATCTCTTTCTTTCTTTCTTTATAACTAATCTATCTTTCTCACTAATCTTTTTTTCTTTCTTTCTTTCTAACTAATCTATCTATCTTTCTATCTTTCTTACTAATCAATCTTTCTTTCTTTCTTACTAATTTATCTTTCTTTCTTTCTTTCTTACTAATCTATCTTTCTTTCCTTTTTTCTTTCTAACTAATCTATCTTTCTTTCTTTCTTACTAATCTTTTTTCTTTCTTTTTTTCTAACTAATCTATCTTTCTTTCTTTCTTTCTAACTAATCTTTTTTTCTTTCTTTCTAACTAATCTATCTATCTTTCTTTCTTTCTTTCTAACTAATCTATCTATCTTTCTATCTTTCTTTCTACCTAATCTATCTTTCTTTCTTTCTTTTTAATTAACTTTCTTTCTTTCTTTCTAACTAATCTATCTTTCTTTCTTTCTAACTAATCTATCTTTCTTTTTCTTTCTAACTAATCTCTTTCTTTCTTTCTTTCTAACTAATCTATCTTTCTTTCTCACTAATCTTTTTTTCTTTCTTTCTAACTAATCTATCTATCTTTCTATCTTTCTTACTAATCAATCTTTTTTCTTTCTTACTAATTTATCTTTCTTTGTTTCTTTCTTACTAATCTATCTTTCTTTCCTTTTTTCTTTCTAACTAATCTATCTTTCTTTCTTTCTTACTAATCTTTTTTTCTTTCTTTTTTTCTAACTAATATATCTTTCTTTCTTTCTAACTTATCTATATTTCTTTCTTTCTTTATTTCTTACTAATCTATCTTTCTTTCTAACTAATCTATCTTTCTTTCTTTCTTTCTTTCTTTCTTTCTAACTAATCTATCTTTCTTTCTTTCTTACTAATCTTTTTTTCTTTCTTTTTAACTAATCTATCTTTCTTTCTTTCTTACTAAACTATAAACTAATTAAACTTTAAACTTCTTTAAACTTCTTCAAACTTATTGGTCCAAACTTTCACAAGCCAACTTAAAGTTTGTCTCGACGAACTTTTTCTAGTTATTATTCTTCTTCTTCTTCTTCTTCTTATTTTTCTTACCCAAAAAATTCTGACTCTAACTCGTCCTAGAGCTTTAACTCTACAAACTCCAAACTCGGGTCAGACCTTCAGACTGTTCTGACTCGGCGTGCTATATCTTTTCAAACTGATTTGACTTTCAGATTTCTTAAAAATTAATATGAAAAATCATAAAAATCCCATTGACTTTCATTGCAACAGTTCAAATTGAGCCAAGACTACGGTGGCCCAGCAGTGGACACCAAATAAACTCAAATCTAAACTCCCTGAAGCCCTAGACTCAATTAAACTACCATTCTATATGTACTAATAAACTTATCTATCTATCTATCTATCTATCTATCTATCTATCTATCTATCTATCTATCTATCTATCTATCTCTTTCAACTATCTATCTCTCTTTCTATCTATACATCTCTTTCTTTCTTTCTTTCTAACTAATCTATTTTTTCTTTCATTCTAACTAATCTATCTTTTTTCTTTCTAACTAATCTATCTTTCTTTCTAACTGATCTATCTTTTTTCTTTCTAACTATATCTTTCTTTCATTCTAACTAATCTATCTTTCTTTCTAACTAATCTATCTTTCTTTCTTTCTAACTACTCTATCTTTCTTTCATTCTAACTAATCTATCTTTCTTTCTAACTAATCTATCTTTCTTTCTAACTAATCTATCTTTCTTTCTAACTAATCTATCTTTCTTTCTAACTAATCTTTCTTTCTTTCTAACTACTCTTTCTTTCTTTCATTCTAACTAATCTATCTTTCTTTCTAACTAATCTATCTTTCTTTCTAACTAATCTATATATCTTTCTTTCTAACTTATCTATCTTTCTTTCTAACTAATCTATCTTTCTTTCTTTCTAACTACTCTATCTTTCTTTCATTCTAACTAATCTATCTTTCTTTCTAACTAATCTAACTTTCTTTCTAACTAACTAATCTATCTTTCTTTCTTTCTTTCTAACAAATCTATTTATCTTTCTTTCTAACTAATCTATCTATCTATCTATCTTTCTTTCTAATCTATCTTTCTTTCTTTCTAACTAATCGAACTTTCTTTCTAACTAATCTATCTTTCTTTCTTTCTAACTACTCTATCTTTCTTTCATTCAAACTAATCTATCTTTCTTTCTAACTAATCTATCTATCTTTCTTTCTAACTAATCTATCTTTCTTTCTAACTAATCTTTCTTTCTTTCTAACTACTCTATCTTTCTTTCATTCTAACTAATCTATCTTTCTTGCTAACTAATCTATCTTTCTTTTTTCTAACTACTCTATCTTTCTTTCATTCTAACTAATCTATCTTTCTTTCTAACTAATCTATCTTTCTTTCTAACTACTCTATCTTTCTTTCATTCTAACTAATCTATCTTTCTTTCTAACTAATCTATCTTTCTTTCTAACTAATCTATCTATCTTTCTTTCTAACTTATCTATCTTTCTTTCTAACTAATCTATCTTTCTTTCTTTCTAACTACTCTATCTTTCTTTCATTCTAACTAATCTATCTTTCTTTCTAACTAATCTAACTTTCTTTCTAACTAACTAATCTATCTTTCTTTCTTTCTTTCTAACTAATCTATTTATCTTTCTTTCTAACTAATCTATCTATCTATCTTTCTTTCTAATCTATCTTTCTTTCTTTCTAACTAATCTAACTTTCTTTCTAACTAATCTATCTATCTTTCTTTCTTTTTAACTAATCTATCTTTTATTCTAACAAATCTATTTTTCTTTCTTTCTAACTAATCCATCTTTTCGTTTTGACTAATCTATCTTTCTTTCTAACTAATCTATCTATCTTTCTTTCTTTCTAACTAATCTATCTTTCCTTCATTCTAACAAATCTCTTTCTTTCTTTCTAACTAATCTATCTTTTTTCTTTCTAACTAATCTATCTATCTTTCTTTCTTTTTAACTAATCTATCTTTTATTCTAACAAATCTATTTTTCTTTCTTTCTAACTAAACTATCTATCTTTCTTTCTTTCTAACTAATCTATCTTTCTTTTTCTTTCTAACTAATCTCTTTCTTTCTTTCTTTCTAACTAATCTATCTTTCTTTCTCACTAATCTTTTTTTCTTTCTTTCTTTCTAACTAATCTATCTTTCTCACTAATCTATCTTTCTTTCTTTCTTTCTTACTAATCTATCTTTCTTTCCTTTTTTCTTTCTAACTAATCTATCTTTCTTTCTTTCTTACTAATCTTTTTTTCTTTCTTTTTTTCTAACTAATCTATCTTTCTTTCTTTCTTTCTTTCTAACTAATCTTTTTTTCTTTCTTTCTAACTAATCTATCTTTCTTTCTTTCTAACTTATCTATATTTCTTTCTTTCTTTCTTACTTTCTTTCTTTCTTTCATTCTTTCTTTCATTCTTTCTTTCTTTCTAACTAATCTATCTTTCTTTCTTACTAATCTTTTTTTCTTTCTTTCTTTCTAACTAATCTATCTTTCTAACTAATCTTTCTTTCTTTCTTTTTAATTAACTTTCTTTCTTTCTTTCTAACTAATCTATCTATCTTTCTATCTTTCTTTCTACCTAATCTATCTTTCTTTCTTTCTTTCTTTCTATCTAACTAATCTATCTTTCTTTCTTTCTAACTAATCTATCTTTCTTTTTCTTTCTAACTAATCTCTTTCTTTCTTTCTTTATAACTAATCTATCTTTCTTTCTCACTAATCTTTTTTCTTTCTTTCTTTCTAACTAATCTATCTATCTTTCTATCTTTCTTACTAATCAATCTTTCTTTCTTTCTTACTAATTTATCTTTCTTTCTTTCTTACTAATCTATCTTTCTTTCCTTTTTTCTTTCTAACTAATCTATCTTTCTTTTTCTTTCTAACTAATCTCTTTCTTTCTTTCTTTCTAACTAATCTATCTTTCTTTCTCACTAATCTTTTTTTCTTTCTTTCTTTCTAACTAATCTATCTTTCTCACTAATCTATCTTTCTTTCTTTCTTTCTTACTAATCTTTCTTTCTTTCCTTTTTTCTTTCTAACTAATCTATCTTTCTTTCTTTCTTACTAATCTTTTTTTCTTTCTTTTTTTCTAACTAATCTATCTTTCTTTCTTTCTTTCTAACTAATCTTTTTTTCTTTCTTTCTAACTAATCTATCTTTCTTTCTTTCTAACTTATCTATATTTCTTTCTTTCTTACTTTCTTTCTTTCTTTCATTCTTTCTTTCTTTCTAACTAATCTATCTTTCTTTCTTACTAATCTTTGTTTCTTTCTTTCTTTCTAACTAATCTATCTTTCTAACTAATCTTTCTTTCTTTCTTTTGAATTAACTTTCTTTCTTTCTTTCTAACTAATCTATCTATCTTTCTTTCTACCTAATCTATCTTTCTTTCTTTCTTTTTAATTAACTTTCTTTCTTTCTTTCTTTCTTTCTAACTAATCTATCTTTCTTTCTTTCTAACTAATCTATCTTTCTTTTTCTTTCTAACTAATCTCTTTCTTTCTTTCTTTATAACTAATCTATCTTTCTCACTAATCTTTTTTTCTTTCTTTCTTTCTAACTAATCTATCTATCTTTCTATCTTTCTTACTAATCAATCTTTCTTTCTTTCTTACTAATTTATCTTTCTTTCTTTCTTTCTTACTAATCTATCTTTCTTTCCTTTTTTCTTTCTAACTAATCTATCTTTCTTTCTTTCTTACTAATCTTTTTTCTTTCTTTTTTTCTAACTAATCTATCTTTCTTTCTTTCTTTCTAACTAATCTTTTTTTCTTTCTTTCTAACTAATCTATCTATCTTTCTTTCTTTCTTTCTAACTAATCTATCTATCTTTCTATCTTTCTTTCTACCTAATCTATCTTTCTTTCTTTCTTTTTAATTAACTTTCTTTCTTTCTTTCTAACTAATCTATCTTTCTTTCTTTCTAACTAATCTATCTTTCTTTTTCTTTCTAACTAATCTCTTTCTTTCTTTCTAACTAATCTATCTTTCTTTCTCACTAATCTTTTTTTCTTTCTTTCTAACTAAGCTATCTATCTTTCTATCTTTCTTACTAATCAATCTTTTTTCTTTCTTACTAATTTATCTTTCTTTCTTTCTTTCTTACTAATCTATCTTTCTTTCCTTTTTTCTTTCTAACTAATCTATCTTTCTTTCTTTCTTACTAATCTTTTTTCTTTCTTTTTTTCTAACTAATATATCTTTCTTTCTTTCTAACTTATCTATATTTCTTTCTTTCTTTATTTCTTACTAATCTATCTTTCTTTCTAACTAATCTATCTATCTTTCTTTCTTTCTTTCTTTCTTTCTTTCTAACTAATCTATCTTTCTTTCTTTCTTACTAATCTTTTTTTCTTTCTTTTTAACTAATCTATCTTTCTTTCTTTCTTACTAAACTATAAACTAATTAAACTTTAAACTTCTTTAAACTTCTTCAAACTTATTGGTCCAAACTTTCACAAGCCAACTTAAAGTTTGTCTCGACGAACTTTTTCTAGTTGATTATTAATATTCCCTAGAGCTGATTCGTTACAGGAGCTACATAGGTACACACACACCAAGGTTAACAAACGATCTGTACTGTAAATCCGAATAAGTTGGCAAAACTCAAAACATTTAAAGGGGTGGTTGAATATGATTTCACTTTTCTAACTTAAGTTAGTGTGTAATGTTGGTGTTTGAGCATAAACAACATCTGTAAAGTTACAAATGAAGCATGAACACGTTACAGTGCACCCCACAAACACAGTCATGCCTTCAAAAAAAGGTGTTTTACCACCCCTTTAGGGCAATCGATTGCCTCAAGTTATGAAATTCAAAGTTTGAGTAAAAACAAAACTGGCAAATTTTATTTTGTACTTAAACATTTCAGGGTAAGAACAAGAGTACACTAATTCATACATTTACTTAAAACTTTCATGTAATCTCAATTAGAACAAATCTCCCAGTTAACATTAATCTTGCACAAAAAACAACAACATTATATTACACTTCATTTAAGCATTTACTCTCCCTTTCGAGTGCCATCAGCAAAGGATGCTGGGAAATAGACATACCAGCCGTTTCATATGAAATGAAATCGATTGTATCGTCCTGTGGAATCATTTATTCACAGACAGCATAAGAAGATGTTCAACTAATAAAGATCTTCATCAAGATCTGGCAAACAATATGATGCATTTGAAGATTTGCTCTCACTTGACTGTACTGTAGGTCCACGGCCACTTCATCCAACGCTTGTGATGTTCCTAAATCTTCCTGCTGGACGACTTCGAGTCGAGTGTGAATTGAAAGCGCTTCAGACGATTCAGTGCATGCAGGGACTGAACAGATCATTCACACTGATTCGCGAACCGATTTAGACAGATCTGCCAACTTGTGTGATGAAGTCTTTGACCAGAATCGAGTCAAAAGAGTGATTAATTTGTGAATTGAGCATCGCTCATTCCCAGAAAAACAGATACAGCGCGCTTGGAATAAACTACGCATTTAACAACACGTAGGCCTATTGCATTAAAATAAAGTAACGAGAGGAACGTCACCCAACGTAATGAAGTAAACGTTTTTTTTATTAGAAATGAAGGCTACTCGAGTTAAAGTAAAAGTACCCACATTAAAATGTACTCGTTAAAGTAAAAATTTCCCCCCAAAAAAATACTCAAGAAAATGTAACAAAGTAACGTTAAATGTACTTTGTTACTACCCACCTCTGGTTAAATGCAGAACATCTTCGCAATTGGTGGTGGTGGCTCTGTCGCTAATAGCCTCCTGGCTATCGCTAGCCTGACTGGGAGCACGGACAGCTTTCTCAGCTGACTGAAAAAAGTTAGTCAGTCGAATTTTGTTTGGGTCTAAAGCCCTTGCCAGCTCCTTCTTCTTATTTTAATTTCGTCTGTACTTTATTCTATTTTTTATTAAACTGTTTTATATAGTATTTCTTTTGCTTATTTTAATCTATTCTATGTAAAGCACTTTGAATTACCATTGTGTATGAAATGTGCTATTGTGCTTTTTTAAATACAGATTGTTTCAAAATGGCATTTGTTTCAAATAAATTTCACACAACTTTAATGGATAAATAAAGGGTATAAAATAAATACACATTTACAAAAACATTGCATTTTTAATGACCCGTTTCCTGTTGTTGCCTAGTTTTATTTTATTTTATTTAGTTTTTATTTTAATTTGTTGCCTAGTATAAATAAATGGTATAAAGTAAATAAATTATCAAAAAGGATAAAAGAAAGAATGAAATGAATCGATGGATTAAGGGAATTTTTATTTTTAAAACAGTAAAGAAATATCAGATGTCCAGCCACTCCAGCGCCACTTCACTTCTCCATGTCTGATGTGCTTCTATGTTGGATGGATGGCCTGATGTGTTCAGTCATAAAATAGCCTAACCATCCAGCCAGTCGAGGGCCATTGCTTCTCCCCAGAAAGACTTTCGCTTGACGCCGTAGTCGAATAGCAGCTCCTCGCACAAACAAATGTCTCTCGTTGCCTGGAACAGGATGACATCCCTCTGTCCGTCAGGGAAGTTCACCATGCAGTGGACCGGCCTCAGGTTAGCTCTCTTTGAGGAATGGTTTATCTTCCGGCCCATGGTGTTTTCCGTTGGGTGACACTTGCATGGGAAAGTCTCAGCGTCCACGCAGAGGTCCCGACCAGCAGCGTGGAAAAAGAAGAGGTACCCCATGTCACCCTTGATGGACTCTACCAACTTCTGGCCCTCGGCTCCTGTGATTACCTTTCCATGGTAATCACAGATGATGGAGCACTTAGCAAAGGCTTTGGTGGCTACAACTCCTGTGGTCAAAAGAAGGTGCAATTAGTATTCACTCCAGGAGTACAAATATCTGCTTACAAGACAAAAATTGTATGATTTTTTATGTATTATGTTTGCATACCTTGTCCTTTTGTGCCAAAGTCCTTGAGGGCCAGGGCAGGCCACTTTTGGTTCTGGATCGTACTTATGATCCATGCATCCGACTCCACCTGCACCCTAGTGACGGGCCTCCATTTTGCCACAATGTCCTCGGAGCGAGGACAGTTGCCAGTCTAACCCTCTTTTTGCATCAGCAGTGAGACCTTGCTGACAGTCGGGGGTCGTCTTGAACACTGGGCTGTCAAAGACAAATGTTAAATTAATATTGTTGTCCAAAATGTGAATTATAGTTGAGTGTTGATTATAGAAATATGTATAATTTTTTTTTTATTATAATAAAGCACATCAACTTACACAAGAGGTGCTCCTCCCGCTTGGCAAACTGCATAGCCCTCCACCTGTCATAAAACACTCTGTCAGGTGGAAAGCCTGCAGCGGTCCGCTTCTTCTTCGTGGGCGGGCTGCTACTCGCCGACACTGGAAACTGCAGGAGAAACGCTCCAAAGTCCCTGTCCTCCTGGTCAGCTGCACCTCTGCCTCTCTTCCGTTTCCGTCCTCTCCTCTCATCGACTGGCTCATCAGAAGAAGAGCTGAAAATTTGAGAAGATTTTGTTCAAACTCTATATCTTTAGATATTTCTGTTAGATAAGTATCAAGTTTTGCATTGTGATTACAATCAACCATAACATTTGGTTAGAAAGGGAACACAACAATGCAAGCATTTTTGTTAGTTAGTATTTGATAATTAAAATATCTAACAAAATAAGGGATGGATGGTGATAATTCAAAACACTTTATACAGACATTTTGCAATTAATTGGCATTTTGTTCAGTTTAATTCTATAAATGGTAATAAAACTTCAGAAGGGAACAGCAATTATGATCTAACAGTAAAAACATAATAAAATAGCATAACAGTAAACAATCATTATCAAACTGTAGGTTAAAAAAGAGGAATAAAAATGTAATATTAATAATAAATATTATTTTAACTATATACATACAAACTGGAATTATTTTATGTATTCTTGCATACGCAACATATATCAGGAACACCTATTTGGCTAAAATAATAGCAAACACAATCATTATTTGTGTGTGTGTGTGTGTGTGTGTGCGTGTGTGTGTGTGTGTGTGTGTGTGTGTGTGTGTGTGTGTGTGTGTGTGTGTGTGTGTGTGTGTGTCTCTGTGCATTTTTGACCGAAGAGGACCAGAGGGTTAATTATGAAGTGCTGGTTGTTCATAATTTTCCAATGGCTCCAGACTAACTTTTTAAATTGGTTTTACTGGTGCAACTAACTTTAATTTACGTGGACCAGCAAAGTATTTAGGTGCTTCTGACATTCTAACAAGTGCTGCAATATTAGGTCAGGCAAATACTTTGAATAGCATATCTCTCATGTATTTAAATACAATTGTAGGCTAACGTTACAGCAATTTTGTATGGTATAACAAGACAGGTATAAGTACACTCAAGAGCGTTCCCCCACTTGAATAGGCATTTAAGACGTACAGTTCTACAAACACTATTGTAATCCTGTCTAGGCCAGCTGAACTGTTATTTAAAAAAAAAAAAAAAAGCCCCTGTAGGGTTGCTCTAGTTATTCGCTCTGTATGGTAAAAAAAGATGTTTCGTACTCGAGCTCAGACTAGGAAATATATAATTTAAATATTTTATTTAAATAAAATATGCTCTCTCTATTTGTCAGAGGCATCAAAACATGAATCTGAAAGGACCTCAGTTGATTATCTATGTTACACGATTAGCTTGCCTCGGCTTATGCTATTGTCAGGCCAAAGTTAGCCATCTGAATGTCTAACGTTAGCTACAGCTGGCAAATTGGCGGGTACATGTGGCTTCGACTACTCATACGTAACCGAGAATGTAAAAAGCTGCATTATCGAACCTAGCCAATCATTTAGTGCACTTTTCTGTAGCTAGTAGAATCTAGCTTAGAAATGTAAGGAAGTTTATTTTAATGTACGTACCTTGACATGCGGAAGTTGGAGGATGAATTTTTGTAGGCAGTGATAAAGTTCTGTTTGGGTAAACACAGCAAACACTTGAAGCGAAAACTATCATTCAATTGTTCCGAAAATTGAAATAGTGGGGCCACAGGTTGACACATTCCCGGGATGGACCTGCTGCGTCTTCATCCATTGTTCGTCTCTTGTCTAATCTAAATCTGACCATGGAGTTGACTTTGGCGGAAAGCTGAAGGTGATTGCTGATAGGCTGTCCCAATCAGTGGCGCCTGCACAATCCAATCACGTTTGTGAGGGAAACAACAAATTAAGGGTTTCCGAGAATTTTTATTTTATTTTATTTTTTTAGAAGAAGTAATGGGTACTCACGGTTATGGAAAGAAATGTAGCGCAGTAAAGAGTACAATATTTACCTCTCAAATGTACTTGAGTAAAGTCATGAGTACTCCCCAAAAATTATACTCGAGTAAAGTACAGATCCCCAAAAATTATACTCGAGTAAAGTACAGATCCCTCAAAATTTTACTTAAGTACTGTACTCAAGTAAATGTACTCCGTTACTGTCCGGCTCTGGACAGTACAAACATTGTCATTAGTTTTCTGAATAGCACTCCTTAACTTTCAGAAATACCTCACACGGTCAGGTCCATTATTGGGTGCATATACATTTATCAGTACAAACACACATCCTTCATATTACATTTTTAACAGCAATATTCTTCCTTTTCCAATTTCTTCGACAACCAAAATATTACAGGCCTCGCAAAATCTCAAAATTGCTGGTAGCCCTTCGGGGAGGCACTCTTCAGATTTTGGTAGCCCGAAATGAATTTTACAAGCCCAAATAATAAGACAATTTTTAATGTAGAAAATTGGTTAGGAGTCAAAACATGAATCAAAAACTTTTTCAAAACACAAATATCAAAATTTGGATATAAAATAATCAAATTAGAATCATGAATACAATTATGCAACTGGTACTAACTGAACTGAAATGTGTGTGACCAGTATGAACACGAATCAGTCTGTCGGTGGCTCAGCACCCAATGAGGGTATGATATAAAAATAAATAAAAAGGTAACACTTTAGTTTAGGGTCTAATGCTCACTATATTAACTAGTTTCATTAACATGCATATGGCAGGGTTTTATCATCACTGTGGTCCCGAATGTGAGGTAGGCTAGTTTGGGGGGTTCGGGGGCTCCTCCGAGACATTTTTTTATTTCTCTGATCTACATGTGCATTATAAGATGTTTTGAAAGCCAAAAAAATTGGATGACAACAGCTTTAAAACCATGCTTTAAAACCATGTCATGCAGCTGATTATTTATCTCTCCTTATCTCCATCACACTTTTTCTCTTTGTTTTTCTCTTGCCCTGTCTCTTCCACTCCTAAAGCTGAGCTTTGACTGATTTAGGCTTTTCATTTTTATCTGTCAGTGAAGAAAGTAAACATAGGGTCAACTGATAGTTGATTTATGAATCATTTTCTCAGACGAGTTAATTTACTGAAAGCTACTAGGAAAGCCTAGCCTAAATAAGTTTATTAAATTCATTCACAGTATTAAATTAAGTATTAAATTAAATTAATTCACAGGGGGGGGGATCAAATTTTTTATTTCTCTGATATGTGCATTTCAAGACGTTTGAAGGCCAAAAAAAGGATAAGAAATAGCATTAAAACCATGTCAGCGGGCAGTAGATTGTTTGTCATAACCTGCTCTCACTTCTTATCCATCACTCTTTCTTTTTCTCTCAGTCTCCTCATCTTGCCTTCCCATGCCTTCCCATCCTAAAGCTGAACTTTTTTAATTTACTTAAGGCTACAAATTGTACTATATTAATTCTCAATATGTACACATTCATTATTAATCTTGTGGCTAACATGATGACAACGGCTTTGTTAATGTTTCTTGTCCCCTCACAATGATGGTAAACTAATTATTACATTACATGAGTCACATTGCATAGGCTTATTTTCAGTTCAAAATGGCGAAATTAGACAAAACTATATTCGTTTGCCTGATTATTTTTGTCATTCGTTTAGGGCTCGACGCTCGAGACTACGGCGTCAGGACGGCGTCAGAAAATGTGTTTAGGACGAACAGAAATATTCTCCAGGCGACGCTACAGGATGAAACTGAAAGACATTTTTGTATGTGTGTTCATTTATTATTAGCCTAACTTACTTAGAAAATGCCAAAATTAACCGACCAAGCGCTGACTACAACGGAGCGCGTCTTCTCATGATGTTACTATAGTTCTCTTACGAGAGGTTCTCTCGTATTGCGTAAGTTTAGCTTACGCTACAGGAAAGATTCATCTTCTCGAGATATTGAAGCCAAAAAATCCTTAATTTTGTATTCATTGTCAACGCAGTGCAGCAGCGAGCAGACCTAGAGCAGGCAGTCTTGCGTGCTCATTGGCTGCCCTGCGGGCATCTGCTGCAGCCTACCAGTGAGCCCCGCGTGATGTCACGCCCAATGAAGGGCGCCCGCGCCTTCATAGCGTCATAGCCCGCCAGAATGGGCGTGGCTTAGCATATAAAAGAAGGGGCTGTAGGCTGAATTCCCTGATTTTCGTCTCTTCAGCGAAGCTCTTCGCATCGCTGGATCTGAGAGAAGCCACCGCCGCCGTTGAACAGTGAACAGCCAGCTTAGGACAGCGCTGAGGAAGCCGGCCGTCTTCGCCACCATCAGCCATCTGTGCGAGCTACGCTATCCGGCGACGTATCCTTTTTACATTGTTGTTGTATTCTCTTACTCCTAAAAGAGCAGCGAGCGTCTTTTTCAAGATGCCTCGCACTTCCTGTGCCCGGGGGCTGCGAGTTCTGTGAAGCGCTTCCGCTGTCGACCCTGCGGGCTCGACTCGAAGCCTTCAACCCGGAAGCAGTCACTCCGTCCCTTGTGGGACCGAGCAAAAGAAGCGCCGTTCCCAGAGACAGCCGGAACCTGTGGCCACAGCGACGCGCTCGCCGGAGAACCTCCCTCGAGCCTCGCTCTCGCCTTCCCCGCCTCCCTTCACCGACGTGCAGCTGCCGCTCACGAGCCTCACTGCCGTCGCGTCTGAGGATGAGGTTGAGGGACACGCCACAAGGGACTGCTGTTCTAACTGCGGCTAGCTTCCTTTACGTTACAAGGAAGCTACCGCGCCCCCGCAGAAGCAGTCACTCCGCACTTTGTGGGACCGCGCAGTGATAAGCGCCGTTCCCAAAGGCAGCCGGAGCATGTAGCCACAGCGACGCGCTCGCCGGAAAGCCTCCCTCGAGCCTCGTTTTTTCACCTTCCCCGCCTCCCTTCACCGGCGCGCAGCTGCCGCTCACGAGCCTCACTGCCGTCGCGTCTGAGGATGAGCTTCCTTTACGTTACAAGGAAGCTACCGCGCCCTGCGCGCTCTTTGTTATCTGCTCGTGCTACTTAAGCTTAAGTTTTTTCGCCCGTGGCTCAGTGGCTAAACTCTAAGCTTTCGCGCCAGAGACCCGTGTTCGATCCTGGCTCTCGCAGCAGATAAAATTTATGCAGCTCTCCTCTCTGAGCTCGCGACCAGCTTTCTTACGTACAGAAAGTGAGCGCGCGACCCGAGCGCATGCGTCACCAGCGAAAGGAGGAAAGAGTGTGGTTTTTTTGTCCCCCTCTTTTTTTCTCAAACATTTTACAGCTCCTCCTAGTTCGAGCGGCTGGTAATGTCTATACTGCAGTAGTGAGCCTGTTATAACACGCACGCCTGCAAACAGTGCCGACACACACATGAAAACTGTGATGACGCTCTCTCTCTTATCCGCTCACGCCAACTAAAGTTTACGTTGTTTCCCCTGTGGCTCAGTGGCTAAACCCTAAGCTTTCGTGCCAGAGACCCGTGTTCGCTCCCGCAGCAGATAAAATTTATGCGGCTCTCCTCAGCGAGCCGCCGTATTCAGATCCGGCTCACGCCGATGGTGTTTTTAGTGTAGAAAGGTGCCCACATCTCAGTGTTCACCCCTACACACAAGCACAACACTTCCCGAGTTATTCACAGAGCCCACTCCCTTAAAGCGGGAAACCGCTCGAGTGTTGAACGTAGGAAATGTGTCCACGAGTTCGTGCCCACGCCTATTTTTCTGCCCGCTCTATCACTAAAGACTCATATTAACTATGAGAGAGAAAGACGCGCGTGTCCCGCTGCAGCCGGACCGCCGTCAAAGTTTATTTCCCTGTCAGTCCCCTTCAAACAGGCTACTGCAGTGGTCCATTTAGCAGCCAACGAGCCGGTTCATTTACCCTCTCGCCTGCACACATACGCCGTTTTTACGGCGACCCAGAGAAATCTCAAAAGAGTATAATGTCTGGTTATCTGGCTCACACCGTTAGTGTTTTAAGTGTAGTGAAAGTGCCCACGCCCCAGTGTTCACCCCTACACACAAGCACATCAAATCTCGTGTCACTCACAGAGCACACTCTCATAAAGTGCAGAAAAGCCGCTCGAGTGTTGAATATAAGAAATGTGTCCACAGGTCTGTGCCCACTATCTGCCGGCTCTGTTACACAGTCAATAAAACAGGTTATGAATGTAAGTTTCGTGCCCGCCGGAGAGCGCTCACGCTTACTAACACACACCTCCCCCCCCGGGCGCCGCCCGCGCGTTTAAATGTTATCACAAAACGCAGGGCATTGATAAGACGCTCCCCATCCGTTATGATCGGGGCGTCAAATACAGTTGTAAGTCTCGTGCCCGCGCACACGCGCTCACGCTTACAGAAAGCTTTTCCGCCCAAAGCGCTGAAAAAGTGAGAATAAAATGTTCCCCATCCCTTATTAGTCTAGTAGCCAGCCCATAGAGCCCCATTGTGAACCCGGAAATGTTGAGTACACCAAAGTTTTATTGCAGAAATGTGAAGTATGGGTCCCCAGCATACAGAAACTGCCGGATGCTAATTTGCATATGTTGAGCAATTTTCATAATTAGCATAATTAGCATTATTAGCTTAATCGTCCATTTTGACCAGATATTTTGCACTGTATGGCCAATTTCTACAATATGTGAGTGGTTTTAGAGGTTTTAGAGAATGCTGATTTCATTTCTGGCGCTATCAGACTCCAAAATGGTAATTCTATAACAAATTTGGATACATTTAGACAATTTTTTTATTAATTGCGGACAAAATTTTAGGTTATTTTCATGGTAAACACAATAATTTCACATTTCAGAATCACAAGAGCTCTTGCTCTTTGATGTGAATGTTGACAACCTAATTTTTGTTTACATTTCTTGAGGTCCGGTCATGTTTTTATGAAAATAAACTGTTGCTATATGTTGCTATAAACTATATGTTGTAAAGCAAGGGAGCATAGTCTAGTTTTAAAGTCAAAATTCACCTTTCAAATATTTTTTTCTTATATCGCCTTAATATTCATACAAAAGTCGGTCAAGTGATTTAATGTTGACATTTTAATGTTGACATTACTTATGTTTTCACATTAAGATAAAAGGTGGAAAGAGTTATAAGGAGAGTATTGTTCAATACATTGTGAATTTCTAGTCAGATCCATTTTGTGGCTAAATCTGGTGTTCTAAAATTAGTTACCATTATTTAAAAATTTTGGATTCTTCTTTTTTTAAAATTCAGACTTTGACATCAGGTTTGATAATGAAAGGATTAAAAACAGTCGATATTCAGTGTTATTGCTGCTTTCTCAAGTTGTTGTGGAGGAACATTCTCTAGGGTTAAGTACTTTCAAAACAAAGAGAGATTGGTTTGATCAGGTCAAAATGTCGGGAAAGAAGTGTCTGTTTGCACCATGCAATGGCAAAGATGGCGACTTTAAAATATCTGGGTCCAAAGGAATCGCTACTATGCTAATTAAGAGCGAGGAGCTCGGAGACACAGCCATACATGAGACTTTGTCAAACATTATTGCTACTGATGGTGCTTCATCAGCTTCTGTGTTATGTCACAAATCGTGCTACAGCTCATATACTTCTCGCTCTAGAAATGATTGCAAACGCAAGTCAGACTCATGTCAGAGTCAGCCCGGAAAGCGAATCATTCGCTCTCAACTCTCTGCCTTTGAGTATTCAAAACAGTGCTTGTTCTGTGGTCTTATTTGTGAAGAAAAAGACTCTAAAAATCCTAACAGGTGGAATCCAGTTAAAAAATGTCAGACTTTAGATAGGCCAGGCCTTCCATCCTTCAAAGATGTGATTTTGTCTAAATGTGATGAAAGACAGGATGATTGGGCAGAAGTTGTGAAGTTACGGGTGAATGGCATCATGGACCTACCTGCAGCTGATGCTCAGTATCACTCCAAGTGTTACAATGCTTTCAGGAAGGTACCTATTGACTCAAGTGCAACTGCTAGTAAACCAATTGACAGCTGCCTAGCTTCGGTCATAGACCACATGAGTGCAAACAAGACAGTGACTTGGACTGTCTCTGAATTACATGATGTTTTTGTAGCTAATTCTGGGAGTTTGTGCCGGAAGCAAATGCTAGCCAACCTGTGTGATTATTATGGTGATGCTGTTATTGTACTGAGAGTTGAAGGATGCCAGACGATTGTTGGCTTTAGGCAGTACATTGGTAAATCACTCAAATTAGTAGGACAAACTGGCCTCTCCAATGACGACGATGATGATGTCAACAAGGTTGTCAGAAAAGTGCGAGCAGAGGTCCAGAATATTCCATTGCCTCGTGATTACGACCTTGGCAGCTTTAGGCATGAAAGGGTCATTCAAGATACAAGTCCAACTCTCCTAAGGCTTGTATCCAGTCTTGTGTCCAGGGAAGAAACAGTGACCAAACCAGCACTCACACTTGCTCAATGCATCCAGCAGCACATCAGTAAAAGCTGGAATCAGACAACTTTGGGGCTAGCTGTAAAACTTCATCATAAGCATGGTAGTTCAGAACTGGTTCGGAACCTAAATGAGCATGGTCTTGTTGTAACATATGATGAGGTCCTCCGGTTCCGGAAGTCAGCTGCCAAATATGCCTCAGATGATGCAGATAAGTACCTGCGGGTATTAGGACTGGAGAGGTGCATTGGCCCTATTCACAGTTGGGGTGATAATTTTGATCTTGTGGTCTTCACACCCAATGGTTGCCGCACAACACATGCCATGGCCACTCAGTTTGTGCAAAATCCTGCAGGGATCCTGTTCCCTGGAGTGGCGACTCCAGACGGTGGGATTACATCGCTAAAAGTACCCCGTCTGACAAGGCTCCAAGCTGGGAAATTCTGTCCGGTAGCCAACAGTAGTCTTGTCATTGAACATTATACAGGCCCTAAGAAGCTGACTCCACCCGCTCTGAAAGAAGTGCCAAGAACAGCTACTGTCCAAGAGAGCATTCAAGAGAGGGTTTCTAGAGCACAGAGGAGGGATGCTGCTTGGCTCTGTCAGCTCCATTCTAATCCTCTTCCCCTGGACTGGTCGGCCTATAATGTTGTGCAAGATCGTCACAGTGATGAAGGTGTGTCTAGAATGAAGACTATACGTGTCTTTGGACCATTGCTCGACTCACCTCCTGCTCATCCTGATACAGTGCTCCGTACCATTACATACCTGGACACATCACTCAAGCAGCTTGGCATGAGCTACAGTCATATAACATTTGACATGCAGCTGTACAAGATTGCTTGCCAGATCAAATGGGGTGACCCACAGCGATGGGCATCAGTGTTGCTCAGCCCTGGAATGATGCACACCCTGATGTCATTCATTGGCTCAATTGGGGAGCTGATGAATTCAACAGGCCTTGAGGAGCTGGTAGGTGCATCATTTGGCGGCCTGGCATCTATCTTCAATGGAAAGGCCTGGCCTAAGGCCATGCGAGCCTTCCGTATGGTTATGTATGCTCTTCTTCATGAATTCTTAAAGGAGGGAGAAAAGAGTCATCAGCAGATACTGGAATTCCTGGAAAAGGCAAGACAGCACCCAACAGGCCGATTATGGGTGGATTGCTTTATCACTCCAACCTTAATAGCACATAGATTCTGGCGAGCAGAGAGGGAGGGTGACTGGCTGCTGCAACAACACTGCCTTGAAAAGATGCTACCCTATTTTTTTGCTGCTGGTCATCACCACTATGCTAGATGGATCACTTGGCATTTACGTGAAATGCAGCACCTTCCTTCCATTGCAAAAGATGACCTTCTTGCCGGAAGTCATGTGTGCCGCCATTCAGATGGTGCACCTGCAGTGAGTGCCGATATGTTTGGAGAGCAGACATACATCAGGCAAGGGAAGGGAGCAGGGGGCATGAAGGGTATTTCAACCAACCCTGAGCAGGTTGCAGTTTGGATCCAATCATTTGGCATATGTTCACATCTCTCTCAGTCATTGGATGACATGTACAGTGATACAGCAGCATCAGAGAAGACTGTATCCAACAGACACAAAGAGGAGGGTGAAGCACGACGGGAGTTGGATGCTGAGGATCGCTCTAAAATTGTGAGGATGCTGTGGGAAAACACAAATCCACTCATGACAGAGAGCACAGTGCTCTACCACATCATAAGTGGACAGGTGGCTGATGAAAAAGTGAATGTGCAAGATACACTGAAGATTGGCCAGGCTATGTGTGAAAAGTTTTCTTCATCAATTCCAGAGGCATTTCATGCACCCATCTCTAGTGACTATGAAGTTCCAGAAAAAGGGAATGAAGGTCAGTGGGAAGGTTGTTTGTGACCTTGAGTCATTATTTGCTCGACTGTTGGTGGTGGGAGGCCAGAGAAAAATGGAGCTCTCTTCTCTCTTCAAATATGAGCTTAGCCCAGTCCCCTTGTCTATCATTGATGACAATGGATGCCTCCGAAAGGGCAATAAGTCAGTGCTTGTCCAGCAGCTCGGAATTCCAGTCTGCAATCCCCAGCCACCAGATGTTGTCATTGTGGATGCATCCCAGCTCATTTATCACGTGGTTTGGCCATCGTCTGGGAAAGTGGCAGATCTTGCAGCCAGCATGGGACGTCGGCTTAATTGTTACGACACCCAAACATTTGTCATCTTTGACAGATATTTGCAGGTGTCTGCCAAGGACCATGAGAGACATAGAAGAGCAGGAGAGAGCTCCACAGAGTACAAGCTCTCATTGACTACACCTCTACCTAGTCGAGACAAAGTCTTGAAAAACAAGCACAACAAACAAAGGCTGAGCGAACTCCTGTGTACTTTCAATGTAGGAAGTAAGATCATGATGGTCAGTAAAGCTGACAGCATTGACACTCATGATGAGGCCGATATATCACTAATATCTTACATGTTGGATGCTGTCAGACATGGGGCTTCAACTGTTCACATTCTCAGTGATGACACAGATGTCTTTGTGCTCATGGTTTATTGGTGTTGGAAGGCTGGCATCACTACTAACCTACAGATGGAAAAATGGAATGGTACTGTTCTCAGCATAAATGCAACGGCAGAGAATCTGGGTGACCAATGTGGTTCCATTCTGGCCATGCATGCTCTTTCGGGATGTGATACCTCCTCATATCCTGTCGGAAAGGGGAAGGTGTCTGCACTCAAGGCCATGAGAGTCGTACCTGGTGAGCTTCTCCACTGTATTGGAGAGGCAGAAGCCACAGACTTACAGATCACAAAAGCAACGAGGGCTTTCTTTCTGGCTTTGTACAATCAGAGAAACTCTGTAACCTTGGATGCAGCCCGGTATGAAATTTACAGAAAGCGCAAAAGACCCCCAGCATTGAAGACACTACCTCCTACAGAGCGCAATATGCGCCTTCATGGAAGACGTGCCCACCTACAGGTGCTGCTATGGAAAGCAGCAGACCAGCCTGATCCACCGGCTGTGGATATCACCTTGTTTGGATGGGACAAGAAGATGGGCCTAAAGGAAGGAGAGGAACTGATTATGCCCACCCAGGATTCAAGTCCAGTTGCTCCTCCTGCTTTGTTAGATGTTGTCAGCTGTGGTTGCAAAGCTGGGTTGAAACCTTGCACATCAGCAAAGTGCAGCTGTGCAGCTGCAGGTCTGGCCTGTACCAGTTATTGTTCCTGCAAAGGCAATGATGGTATATGCTGCAACATATTAACACAACACCAAGAACACAAACAAAGGGATGAAGGGTCCGAAGAAGATGATGATAGAACAGACGAGGATAGTGAAGATGATGAGGCTGCCTTTTGTTAATTAATTGTGAGGCATAGCAGTTTGCCTGAAGGTGGTAGCCAGTGTGTGCTTTGTGTAGTGCGTAGGTAAGGCCCTCTTGGTTAGCCTTGCGTCTGGCGGGCTGACCCGGGTTGCCCAGACTCAGTTTTAACTCTTGCGTCTGGCGGAGTTTTAACTGGGTCCTTGTTGGATCTTGCGACTTGCGGACCAACCTAGGCAGCCCTTCTGCCATTCGGGCGTTGCCCTAGCGACTTGCGGTGCCTGTCTTGTATGGCATGTATATAGTGTATATTTGTACATAGTTCGTTGATCACACATGGTGATGGGATTATGTGATGTTATCTCATTGGGTGTCTTAAAAAGCTACCCGTAGTGCGGAGGTAAGGCCCTCTTGGTTAGCCTTGCGTCTGGCGGGCTGACCCGGGTTGCCCAGACTCAGTTTTAACTCTTGTGTCTGGCGGAGTTTTAACTGGGTCCTTGTTGGATCTTGCGACTTGCGGACCAACCTAGGCAGCCCTTCTGCCATTCGGGCGTTGCCCTAGCGACTTGCGGTGCCTGTCTTGTATGGCATGTATATAGTGTATATTTGTACATAGTTCGTTGATCACACATGGTGATGGGATTATGTGATGTTATCTCACTGGGTGTCTTAAAAAGCTACCCCATTAATATGTATCGTACAGTTGCATGATCCAAGTTATGTCAAATTCCCGCATTGCTTTTTCCTCCAGAAATGCATAACATTTAGCCTAACAAAGATTCATCGTTTATCAATCGTAAAAGCAATTTTGAATCCTCAAAAGTGTCAGGAGGGGATTCAGCCTCACTACACCCTGAATTCAATGCATAAACATTCACAAGAGCACTCATGATTCTGAAATGTAAGATTATTTTGTTTACCATAAAAATAACCTAAAATTATGCCTGAAAGTAATCAAAATTTGCCTAAATAAATCAAAATATGTAATAAAATTACCTCTTTGAAATCTGAAATTGCCAGAAATGAAATCAGCATCCTCTAAAACCTTGAAAACCACTCACATATTGTAGAAATTGGCCATACAGTGCAAAATATCTGGTCAAAATGGACGATTAAGCGGATAATGCTAATTATGCTAATTATGCAAATTGCTCAACATATGCAAATTAGCATCCGGCAGTTTCTGTATGCTGGGGACCCATACTTCACATTTCTGCAATAAAATTTTGGTGTACTCAACATTTCCAGGTTCACCTAGTTGGCTACTAGACTATATGATTGGGACACCTCACATAAATCAGACGGTCTCGGCTTTCAGCGAGCAGCCATTGCCCAGAACCGAGAGCGTGCACGTCGCGCTTTCGGCTCCGGCTCAGTTTCACAAGCCCGCAAATGGCGGCGATCTGAACCCGGAGGCCATTCGCCCCCTAGCGTCTCACATAGCTGCGTGGGAAACTATCCCAGGGATTTCAGAATGGGTTCTGAGCACAATAAAGCAGGGCTATACACTTCAATTAATTCGCCGTCCCCCGCGCTTTCAAGCCCGGACCGCGACGATAGTGAATGCGGAAGTAGCACACCTACTTCACGCAGAAATAGCAAAACTGCTATGCAAAGGGGCTATAGAAAAAGTACCGCCTTCTCTGAGCGAGTCAGGCTTTTACAGACGATATTTTCTCGTACCCAAGAAGGACGGAGCTTTCAGACCTATCCTAGATCTGAGACATTTGAACAAGCCGCTTGCAAAAAGACCGTTCAAAATGCTTACGACCAGAAAAATCCTCGCGCACGTTTGCCCGAGGGACTGGTTTATTTCTCTAGATCTGAAGGATGCCTATTTTCAGATTCAGATATTACCCCGTCACAGGCAATTTTTGAGATTCGCCTTCGACGGTCAGGTATATAAATACACCGTCCTGCCGTTCGGCCTGTCTCTAGCACCCCGTACATTTACGAAAAGCATGGACGCAGCGCTCGCCCCCCTGAGAACTCAGGGGCTGCGAATAATTAACTATCTGGACGATTGGCTGATATTGGCACAGTCAGAGACGGAACTGTTATCTCACAGAACAGTGCTTCTCAGTCACCTGGAAACCTTGGGTCTCACGGTCAACTGGACCAAGAGCTCATTAATGCCCAGTCAGTCAATTTCCTTTTTAGGAATAGAACTGAATTCTGTGGCCATGACGGCTCGTTTGTCGACACAGCACGCGCGCCGTGTTCGCCGCCTAGCCGCATCTTTCCAGAAGGGCAGCTTTCTCCCTTTGAAAACATTTCAAAGGATGCTGGGCTGTATGGCTTCAGCGGCAGCGGTGCTCCAGTCGGGCCTAGTGCGCATGCGCCCGCTCCAACGCTGGTTTAATGCTCGCGCGTCTCGCCGAGCCTGGGTTTCTGGCGGCCAGAAAATCAGAGTGACTCAGACCTGCTTAGCGGCTCTGCAGCCCTGGTTAGTAGCCGACTGGTACCAGCAGGGAGTGATGATGGGAACCATCTCTTATCGGAAAGTCATTTCGACAGACGCGTCCAACTCGGGTTGGGGCGCGCTGTTCGAAGGCAGACCGGCCTTTGGCCAGTGGTCAGACCAAGAGAAGTGTTTTCACATAAACTGTCAGGAAATGATAGCGGTCGTTCATACAGGACCAACATGTTCTCGTCCGCTCGGACAACATGTCTGTGGTTTCCTATGTAAACCGTCAGGGCGGTGTCAGATTCAGAAACCTCTGCAATCTGACGGAACGCATCCTTATTTGGTCCCAGATGCACCTGCGCTCGCTGAGGGCGGCGCATGTGCCTGGCCATTTGAACGACGGCCAAGACAAACTGTCCAGGGACAAGATTCCCCCAGGGGAATGGTCCCTGCACCCCTAAACAGTCCAGAAACTGTGGCGCCTATTCGGCAGAGCGGAAGTCGACCTATTTGCGTCAAAAGACAACGCTCATTGCCCGATGTTCTTTTCAAAGAACAATGACACGCTGGTCCAGGTCTGGCCCAGCCTCCCACTGTATGCTTTCCCTCCGGTCTCCCTGTTACCACAGGTGATCAAGAGAATCAGGGAAACGCGCCACTCGGTGCTCCTCATAGCGCCGCACTGGGAGAATCAGAATTGGTTCCCGGAACTAGCACGGCTGTCACATGCAGCTCCGTGGCCTATTCCGGTGAGGGCAGATCTCCTCTCTCAGGCTCGCGGCTCGATCTGGCATCCCCATCCAGAGCGCTGGTCTCTGCACGCATGGTTGATCAACGAGTACTCGTTGCCCTGCCAGAAAGAGTGATGAACACGATCACGCAAGTGGTGCACCGACAGAGATCTGGACCCGCGGACGTGCGAGGTTGCGCATCTGCTCACTTTCCTACAAGAGCTGATGGATAAAGGGAGGTCCCCATCCACGCTCAAAGTTTATGTGGCGGCGTTCGCAGAATCGACGCACGGCCAGTCACTGGGAAGACATGAGCTGGTCATCCGCTTCCTTAGGGGAGCTAGAAGGATGAATCCGCCGCGCCCCCCGTCGGTTCCTATGTGGGATCTTTCCTTGGTCCTCGAGGCCCTGAAAGCCTTCCCATTTTAGCCACTAGACTCCGTGGAGTTAAAATCCGCGCTGTCATCAGTCAAACGTGTGGGGGACCTGCACGCGCTGTCAATCAGTGTGACGTGTCTTGAGTTCGGGCCGAATGACTCTAAAGTCATCCTCAAACCTAGACATGGCTATGTTCCGAAAGTGATGGGCACTCCTTTCAGAGTGCAAGTCATTTCACTGTTGGCTCTGCCAGCGTCAGTCAGTGAGACAGACGTGAATCTCCTTTGCCCAGTCAGGGCGCTGAGGTTTTACACTACGCGCTCCGCCTCTTTCGGCGCACGGAGCAGCTGTTTGTTTAGTTTGGTGGGCGCACCAAAGGTCTCGCTGCCTCGAAACAGACTCTGTCCAGATGGATAGTGGACGCTATAGCGGCCGCTTACGCGTCAAAAGGTCTGCAATGCCCTCTGGGCATCAGGGCTCATTCCACTAGAGGCATGGCCTCATCGTGGGCATGGTCCAGGGGGATTTCTATCCACGACATATGTGTAGCAGCGGGCTGGAGCTCCCCGTCTACCTTTGTCAGGTTCTATAACCTAGAAGTTCCCGCCCTGCAGGCTAAACTTCTGTCAGTCTAAGCGAGTTGTGCGTTCTGCCCAGATATATCATGCTCAGACCACTCTCACGTGACTCAGCTCTCCTGGTTGAGCTGCACTAGTAGGGTATGTGCTATATGCTTATACAGACCAGCGCTCTGCTCTGTATTCCCTATCGGTGCTTATGTACAAGTGATGGCCCGCATGGCTGGCCACCTTATTTTTCCACTTATTTGGGTTCCCCGAGAAACCTCGGCGACTCATGGGTGGTTGCTTGGCGCGCACGGTGTTGACAAAAAGTTACCATAGCATAAGCTAAACTTACGCAATACGAGAGAACCTCTCGTAAAAGAAGAACGTACTCGGTTACTGACGTAACCTCGGTTCTCTCTAGAGAAGGAACAAGTATTGCGTAACCGGCCGTGCTCGCGCCACGAGCGACTTCACTTCAGTCGACGAAAACCAGGGAATTCAGCCTAGAGCCCCTTCTTTTATACGCTAAGCCACGCCCATTCTGGCGGGCTATGACGCTATGAAGGCGCGGGCGCCCTTCATTGGGCGTGACGTCACGCGGGGCTCACTGGTAGGCTGCAGCAGATACCCGCAGGGCAGCCAGTGAGCACGCAAGACTGCCTGCTCTAGGTCTGCTCGCTGCTGCACTGCGTTGACAATGAATACAAAATTAAGGATAATTTTTTGGATTCAATATCTCGAGAAGATGAATCTTTCCCGTAGCGTAAGCTAAACTTACGCAATACTCGTTCCCTCTCTAGAGAAAACCGAGGTTACGTTAGTAACCGAGTACGTTATTATCACTGGCCGGCTACTCACCCGGAGACTTGTTCCGCGGTACCGGGTGCATCTATCAAATGGCTTAATGACATCGCAAATATGTTGCTGGTTAAACAACGGTAACGTTATACAGATTGAGCACCAAGACGTCCCTGCATCTCATCCTTCGCTTTTTAGAGAAGTTAAGACAAAGTTGTTTACCATCGCGTCAATTGATGTTGATGTCGCGAGCGCGAGGGAGAGAGCAAGACAGCGGCGCTCGTGTTGTTTGAAACTGAAACGGTGAGAGCGCGCGCGCGGCCGGGGTTCTCTCTCTGCTCGCACAACCTACTCTGATTTGATTGGTCATCTCAAATATTCTGACATTGACGAGCAGTGACAGACCAATGAGGCTCAGATGAACACACACACACACAAACCCTGTCCTCTGTTTCTGACGTGCTCTCTGCTCGGCGGTGCTGCGGATTGAAGATGAACAACGCGCTGAATCTGATTACAACAAGACTGAAGCGAACACTAGTTCAGAGAGCCCGTCGGGCAGGCCGGTTATGCATTTTGGTAGCCCGACTGGAAAACACAATAGCCCCGGGACGTCGGGCTAGCGATTTTGCGAGCCATAACATTCATTTCTTTAGAAAATAAAATCGCTATGCCAGCACTTGTATTTGTCCCATGACTTAAAACACTTCTACAATTAGCTATATTACATGCTCATGAAATATTAAATTATTAAAAAGGAAAGTACACGTTTGACAGGTAAATTTTATTGAGTAAAAATAAAGCTAGCAGAATCACATATCATCAATTAATTTATGAAAGAACTGTTCATTAACAACCCTTAAATGAGCTACAGTGTGAACTAATCACAGTTACAGTAGCTAGCAATAATGTATTTATTGTGAGCAAAGGGATTTCATGATATATCCAACGTTATTGAAGGCATTCAATTAAAAAAAAAAAGGTTTAGGTAAGCTTGGTCTTGATTTGTAACAGTGAGGGTTTTAGTCATATGTCATACCTAGGTACCACACGGTCTGGTGTCCTGCTGGTGCTGGAGGTGCTGGTATAGGCGATCGTGATGGTGGCGACGCTGCAGTCACCATTTGGGACGTTGAGGCTTCACTGCACGGAGAAAGTGCTAACGAGTCAATCGTAGACAATGGATCTGAAACAAAAAGTTGCACAAACTACTGCAACACAAATCAAACTAGCAACAATAACAAATCCAGAACATTTAAATAATAATTTAATAGGCATAGATGTAAAAATCTAAATAAAGCTTTACAATAGATGCTCAATAAAGTGAAGCTTTCAAACTTAATATGTTGTTAACACAACGTACCATCCTCGATTGTGTTGTCCAACAGCACCGTGGCCGAGTCCAGGGCACCCTCCCTCCCATTGCCCGCAGGTCCACTTCCGTAGAGAGCGTCCATTTGGTCTAACCACTTCCACATTCTTCTGTTTGCACCACTCTGGCCGTTGTGCTCCTTTATGGTTCTGTAGTCACTTTAAGGTTTTTTTAAATTTGTCCCTACACTGTTTGTAGGTGGTAGCCGTGTGCGGCTAAGAGCTGAGCTACTTCTTGGAACACTTTATCATTCTGTGTAGCTCAACCCAGCTCTCACACGATCCGCTCCTCAACCACCGAGAGGAACGTCTGCACCTCGTCCACTGACCACGATTCAGCCTTTTCTTTTTTGAAGTTTTTATCTTCTTTTTTCAAGAAAGTACTTCAAAAACAGGTGCTACAGCGTTGGCTGTTGTCTACTGGCTGTTTAAATCTAGCGGGTTTAGTGTCTCGTGTCGCAAAAACAATGACGCTGAAAGTGACTATTCTGTCTGACCAATCAGTGATCTGCAATCTTTTCACATCACATTTTAGTATCGGTACGGTACGCTTGGAACCCCAACAGAGATGGTACCATTTAACCCTCTGGGGTCTAAGGGGTTTTTGAGGTCCTTGAGATGTTTTGACATGCCCTGACATTTGTGTTTTTTTCAGTTACTTATTGAATTATATTAATGGCAAAGTTGTCATTGCACTCTATTTAGCACAACCAGGGCGACCATAATATGTGAGCAACATGTATGTACATGTTTGAATTTTTGAAGGAATATTGTTTATGCATGGTTATTGAAAAAACTAAAACTTAAAGGAGAACCCCGGGCAATTTTTAAGTTAATCTTGATCGTTAGACCTTTGTGAGTACTGTCTATAGAAAAAAAAAACGAACCGGATTGGTGCTTGCGACGCGGAGCTGCGACCGCGAATGCCCAGAGCTCCCACTCAGCTAAAACGGCAGCTATGGGGGCATATACATAAAGAGCGTTTTTGTGCCTCTTAACAGACACAAAATACAATTAAAATGCTGTATGCGCTGAAGTCTCGCTCCTCCCACCTGGACACTATTTACCTTTCCCGGCTACAACTGAGTTTCCACGCGAGTCCAGGTGGGAGGAGCGAGACTTCAGCGCGAGACTACAGCTTGCCGTCTAAAACACTATTTAGGTGAATTTAAACTATGGCTAAGTTGCTAAACGCATCTTGTTCACAGGTAAGGCCCCTGTTCATGTTGGACAGACATTTTAATTGCATTTTGTGTCTGTTAAGAGGCACAAAAACGCTTTTTATGTATATGCCCCCATAGCTGCCATTTTAGCTGAGTGGGAGCTCTGGGCATTCGCTGTCGCAGCTCCGCGTCGCAAGCACCAATCCGTTTTTTTTTTTTTTTTCTATAGACAGTACTCACAAAGGTCTAACGATCAAGATTAACTTAAAAATTGCCCGGAGTTCTCCTTTAACCCTCTGGAGTCGAGAAACGCGCCGGCGCGTTTTGCGCGATTTTTTTCACATAGCAGCAAAATAGACTTAAAATACTCAGTCACCTTTGGTCATACACACTTAAGAAATATGAAAAAATAAACTATTAAATGTCTACTTTTTTATGGGTCCACTTACAATCGAAATAAAATATTGTGCTTTTGTAAAATAAAGAAAATAAACAGGGTGTGCCTTCTGCCTCTCCGTCTCCGTGAACTTTTTTTCTAGAGCACGTCTCTTAACATAAACAAAACTCCGCAAATACTAGTCACACAGGCATGATCAATATATCTTTATAATCATTTAAGTGTGTACTTTTAAATTATCTAATTCAAAACTAAAACAAATATTCTGTGTTTATGTAATCTATATAAAAAGAGAGAGATGCCAGGCGTTCTCATTTCAGCTAATTATCTTTTAATGTGACCACGCCCACAGAGAGCGCGTGCTATAGAAACGCAAATGATCTGAAACTTGCCAACGCCCACAGGAGCTCGATAAAACACCAAGTTCAGATTAATGTACCGGTAGTCTGTGTCGTTTTTCGAGGCTTTGAGGAATAATTCTGGATAATTTACCTCAGTGCTGGATTAATTTCACTTCGAGGAGCCATGGATCCAGGATCATAGTAAGTTTATTCTTTGTTCTAATCGCGAATACTGTTTTAAAATGAATCGCGTGTCTTTCTCTGTGTGATGAATGAACGGAATTCGCACTGTTGTTGTTACAGACGAAATATGAAAGACAACATTTAGTTGACTAGTTTGGGATAGATTATAAAGATTTTTACTCTAAAATAGACATCAAACAAGCTTTAGTTAACCAGTTTCTGCTCATATGTTAAATATATAACGTTAGAATGTTTTGTCAAAAATAAGCTCATAATCTAAGATGTTATTATAGTGTTTGTTCCAATGTAGACTATATCAAACTAATGAATCCTTAACTTTGAAATATGAATGATAAAATCCAGGCTATAGGCCTACTTAAAAAAAAAAAAAAAAAAGACAAGATAGATGTAAAAAAAAAATCTTAATATTATTGTTTTTTATTAGTGACACATTTGAGGAGATTCCAAAACTTTCTGAAAATACAGTATGAGAATTAACTGCATACTAGAAATGTTTACCTTGGAAATTATACAATTTGAATGTATAAAAAATTTGTGAAAAAATACCTTTTTTTCCTCTCTGAGAACTCTAACTTTCTAACTCTAACTAATTCTGTAGGATGGTCCATATAGCCTATTTGAACAGGATTTGTTTCCAGGTATGACTATGTACTAAAAATGTGCTTTTGACTTTCATTTATATTTGTATTTTATATATATATATATATATATATATATAATTTATTTATTTATTTTTGTCCTCGCATTCTTTCTTGTGTGACACACCTGAATGAATGGCTCATTAGTATGCAGGCTCATTACTATGCAGGGTCTTTGTCTTCTCAGGTGTGAATCACAGCAAGTCACGCCCCTGCGCATATTGCCTTTGGAAGCAAAAACTGTTTTAAAAAATTTAAATCAATGTATTGTTTTATGTGAATGATTAGGCAGGGTGATTTTCAGATAATTTTGAAGCAAAAACACTAGGCAACTACATCCATTAGTCAAAAGTCTTGTGGACACATATTAAGTATGTGTTTTGTGGCCTTTTTTCAGAAACTTTAATTTTTAGTTTTTTGAATAACCATGCATAAACATTATTCCCTCAAAAATACAAATATGTAAATAGATGTTGCTCGCATATTATGGTACCCCTATTTGTGCTAAATAGAGTGTAATTACACCTTTGCCATTAATATGTTTATAAGCAACTGAAAAAAGCACAAATGTCAGGGCATGTCAAAACATCTCACAGACCTCAAAAACCCCTTAGACTCCAGAGGGTTAAAGCTTCTGAAATAAGGCCATAAAACACTCACTAAACATGTGTCCACAATACTTTTGACTAATGGGCGTTGTTGCCTAGAATTTTTGCTTCAAAATGATCTGAAAATCACCCTGCCTAATCATTTACACAAAACAATACATTGATTTAAACTTTTTAAGACACTTTTTGTTTTGAAAGTCAATATGCGAGTGGGCGTGATTCTCACCTGAGTGGGCGTGATTCTCACCTAAGAGGACAAAGGCCTTGCATAATGAGCCTTGCATAATAATGAGCACATAGCCTTTCACACAGGTCACTGAGTACCAAAAAATGCGAGGACAAAAGAAGCTATATACATATATATATATATATTGTCCTCACACTTTCTTGTGGTACCCAGTGGAAAAATACAAATGTTTTTCAAGATGTTTCCAACTCTAACTTTGAACCAATTCTGAAGAATATTCTTCAGAATTGGTTCAAAGTTAGAGTTGGAAACATCTTGAAAAACATTTGTCTTTATCCACATATTTTGTATGCATGCAAATTGTATAATATCCAAGGTAAACATTTCTAGTAATTGTGCAGTTAATTCTCATACTGTATTTTTAGAAAGTTTTGGAATATGTATCCTCTCCCCAAATTTGTCACTAATAAAACACAACAAAATTTTTTTTTTTATTTTAACAATATTTCAAGTGTAATCTTTCTTTGTAAAAAAGTATACGTATTTCAAGGGTAACATATGAGCAGAAATTGGCAAACAAAAGCTTATTTAATGTGGCAGTAGTCTGTTTTTACAGTAAAAACTTTATAATCCATCCAAAACTAATCAATGAAATCTTGTCTAAATATTCATATTTAGTCTGTAACATATCGTGTTTATGCGAGTGTGAGATGCGCGCTGTACAGCTGTAAACAACAGCGCGCACGCGTCTGTGTCTTTCATTCATCATTGAGACACACACACAATTCATATTAAACAGTCTTTTTGCGGTTTACAGACACTATCAATATCGAGATTATAACAAAGCTCTTAAGAATAAATAACTTACTACATCAGCTTGATTAGTTGCTCCTCGGAATGAACTACCAGCCCTTCTGAGGTAAATTGTTCCTGGATTAGGACGATAGTATTATTCCTCACAGCGCAGAAAGACGAGGTAAAGTCCACGATTCTTGTTAAACTTGATGTGTTTTATCCAGCTGATATGTGGGCGTTAACAGTTTGCATGACTTGCCTCAGATTATTTGCGTTTGAATAGCGCGCGCTCTCTGTGGGCGTGGTCACATTAAAAGATTATTAGCTGAAATGAGAACGACTGACATCGCTCTCTTTTTATATAGATTACATAAACAGAGAATATTTGTTTTAGTTTTGAATTAGATCATTTAAAAGTACACACTTAAATGATTATAAAGATATATTGCTAATGCCTGTGTGACTTGTATTCGCTGAGTTTTGTTTACGCTTAGAGACGTGCTCCAGAAAAAAAGTTCTCGGAGACGGAGAGGCAGAAAGCACACCCTGTTTATTTTCTTTATTTGACAAAAGTACAATGTTTTATTTCGATTGGAAGTGGACCCATAAAAAAGTAGATATTTAACAGTTAATTTTTCATATTTCTTAAGTGTGTATGACAAAAAATGACGAAGTATTTTAAGTCTATTTTGCTGCTATGTGAAAAAGAAGGTTAAAGCGAGCCGTACGAGCCGTATGCACCATAATTGAGCCGTACCGAGCCGTACCGTACCGCACCATGCAGTGGAAAAGCACCATAAGTGAGCCGTACCGCACCGAGCCGTACCGTGAAGTGGAAAAGCACCATAAGTGAGCCGTACCGAGCCGTACCGTACCGCACCATGCAGTGGAAAAGCACCATAAGTGAGCCGTACCGCACCGTGAAGTGGAAAAGCACCATAAGTGAGCCGTACCGAGCCGTACCGTACCGCACCATGCAGTGGAAAAGCACTATAAGTGAGTCGTACCGAGCCGTACCGCACCGCACCATGCAGTGGAAAAGCACCATAAGTGAGCCGTACTGAGCCGTACCGTACCATGCAGTGGAAAAGCACCATAAGTGAGCCGCACCGAGCCGTACCGTACCGCACCATGCAGTGGAAAAGCACCATAAGTGAGCCGTACTGAGCCGCCGTACCGTACCGCACCATGTAGTGGAAAAGCACCATAAGTGAGCCGTACTGAGCTGTACCGTACCATGCAGTGGAAAAGCACCATAAGTGAGCCGTACCGTACTGCACCATGCAGTGGAAAAGCACCATAAGTGAGCCATACCGTACCATGCAGTGGAAAAGCACCATAAGTGAGCCGTACCGTACCGCACCATGCAGTGGAAAAGCACCATAAGTGAGCCGTACCGTACCATGCAGTGGAAAAGCACCATAAGTGAGCCGTACCGAGCCGTACCGTACCGCACCATGCAGTGGAAAAGCACCATAAGTGAGCCGTACCGCACCGAGCCGTACCGCACCGTGGAAAAGCACCATAAGTGAGCCGTACTGAGCCGTACCGTACCTCACCATGCAGTGGAAAAGCACCATAAGTGAGCCGCACCGTGCCGTACCGTACCGCACCATGCAGTGGAAAAGCACCATAAGTGAGCCGTACTGTGCCGTACCGTACCGCACCATGCAGTGGAAAAGCACCATAAGTGAGCCGTACTGAGCCGTACCGTACCATGCAGTGGAAAAGCACCATAAGTGAGCTGCACCGAGCCGTACCGTACTGCACCATGCAGTGGAAAAGCACCATAAGTGAGCCGTACTGTGCCGTGCCGTCCCGGCAAGATAGAAATTGGAAGTCTCGTGAGAAGCGAGACGAGAACGAGAACGAGCGAGAAACACAATCTGCTTTACGGCAATTTCGACATAAACACACACGCCCCCCTCAATACTAGCTAGAATTAATACAAGCGACGATGGATCATTCACATGTTCCAGCGAAACGACAAAAGAGACGGTTATCAGCAGAGGAGGTGAAAGAGAGGAAGAAACTTTTTGACCGTGCGAGGGACCGCACAAGAGTAACATGGTCGTGCGTTCACGAGCGTTTGTGAGTTGTGAGAGCTAAAAGAAAGATAAGAATGCATAACAGATGCTGACCTTGCGTTTCTGCTAATGCAATTGTAAGTACGTCTTTGTTTTCTTTATTCCTTATTCTTGTAAGTGTTTATAAATGTGTTCAATCCATGCCCGTCTGTGGTAGTTAGCTGACTGGCTAGCGAGCCAACGTGTTTGTATTGAGTACGGTAGATTGCTTTGTGTTGTATTGGGTTGCTGCTATCTATGTGGAAAACTTGACAGACAACTATTGTCATATATGCTCCGCACGATAAAGTTGGCCGGCTCCGATAATAACAAATGCACGTGAGCAGTGGTAGAAAGGGGGATGAGGGTGCCGCAAGTGAGATGTTTTTACTACAGTGTTGTGAAATATACGCCCCACAGCTGTAGGAGCTCGTGGAGAAAATACGCTACAACAAAAGTGAAGATCAGCGAAGAAATGACTAGAGTTCGCTAGAGTTGCTGAGTTCTGCTTTAAGTTCAGGCTAATGCATTCTCTTAGTTCACCTCACCTCCTGATCCAAGACGTTCTTTCTTTTGCAACTTCAAATTTATCACGTCTGTTCCCCACCTCTTGTGTTTTGGGGTAGAACTTCGAGACGTTACGTTAGTTCAGTCGACTCGTCAGTGTGTCTGATCTGGACAGTGTGACACAGCCCTATTTATGCATTTGAATGCACTGCAGGACCGGTCCGGAAAAAGAAATTATTAGTTCATCACAATAAAAACACACCACAGATGCACAGGTTTATTGCACATATATTTTGATAATTTTATGTTAATTCCTATAAAACAATACACATTCAGACACAATTGATAATACAAATCTAATGTTGTATGTGTAGCGAGATACCAGCGGTTACGTGACAAAAGAACGAAGGACTCAGACCCAAAAGACTCGAAAGATGAACTAATCATTTGTCTTTCCGGTACTGACAGCATAGTCTCTATGGGACTGACAGGAAGAACGAAAGACTGGGACCCGGCCGAACCCGAACTATTCATTTCTGTTTCATATACAGAACCTATTGAATGTTGTGTGCATGCGCAGTCAACACAAAATTAATGAATCACTCTCTGAGACAACTCGGTAGTCCCGAGTCATATTAAAGATTTGTTCTTGAATGAATCGTTCATGAACGACTCATCACTAGAACAGTGGTAGTCCAGAAACAGGCTTTGACATCAGTGTGAGAGTTTATGCCAACATGGGTTGTAAAGAATGTAATAAATACAAATAAGTACTTAACATTTCAATCAAAGTAAAATGTTGTATTTGCACTAGTGTAAACAAATGTTTTGTGAGATATTTATTTTTAAAATGTGCTATCTAAATATCTTTTTAGGGTCAGGGGTTGAACTAGGGATGGGACGATTACCGGTTTCACTATACACCACGATAAAATGTACTGACGGTTAGTAATATCGTTTAAATTTTAATTATCATTAAAACCGTGTTTGATTATCGCGATTTTAATAATAATCCTGTTCAGCCAGCAACAGAGTGTTTCCATTGTGCATATTTTCAATTCGCAATTTCTCTTTGCGCAATTTGAAGGGTAATGGAAACGCGTCTAGTCTGACGCAGGCGCAGCGCGCAATGTTGTTGTTGTTTATTCGAAAAGGACAGGCGGAAGGCAGTGAGCGTGCTCGGGAGATTTATCAGCCTTTTAAGAGGACCAAATCTGAGGTGTGGTATTTTGGCTTTTACAAAAGTCCTGAGGGAAACTTAATCGAGGATGGTCACCCTGTCAGCAGAACATGCTCAAAAAAGTCACTGCAATAGAAACACTTCAAGTCTGCCGATCATCTTGTGTGACCATCACCCACTGTTGTAACGTTATAGCGAACGCAAGGCAAGTTAACTTTGACCTCAATACCAAAACTATGTCTGGGAAATAATTGGGCACAAAATATTATTTTGAGTTGAAATATTTTATCTCACTCACTTGAAATAAACGTGAAGCTTCCGCAAGTTTGCAGCAAGTGGATTTGAGCCAAAGACCAATGAACATCAAACAAGACTATTAAGAGTGACAATTAAGGGATAATAATGTGATTTTCTTTTGTTTTTACCACATAATTACGGGGGCATATTGAATTGAGATTAATGTTTTAAATCTTACCCGTTTATAAATTAATTTTGTACAGCGTACAAAACAATCGTTCAGGCAAGATTATCACAACAATATTATCAAATTCTGTAAACAATAAATCAACTCTGATTTCATTTTCAATACAATCAAAAACAGAGACGCAAGACAGCAAGTTGTTTTTGAATGAAACAAGAGAGCGCGTCCATTGTGATTCATTGATGTGCGCTGTGTTATTATGCATTGCTATTGACAACGGTCATTATAAGGAAGGAAATGCCACAGAATAGAATCTTGCTTTAAAAAGTGCATAGAGCTGCTTGTTTTATGGGTTTTTTTTTTTTCAAATATAAAACTTGTTGAAATGTTTTCAGTGTGAGCATCAACTCTTTTTGAACACTTTCATCTCGTTTTAACAAAACCGTGATAATATTGATTATCACGATAATTTTCATACCGTCCCATCCCTAGGTTGAACATGTAGAAGTGGCCCGTATGATGTTTTCAGCTCGAGGTACAGGAAGAAGAAGCTTCATTGCAGGGAAGAGTGTCCACAACCAAAGATGGTAATGTTGTTATACCTATGTAAGGACTGGGCGAAGGTGAATCTGAATAACTAAATACCCCCATGCTAAAATCCCAAAGCCTTTAGCCCCAAAAGGCCTGGAACTTGGAAAAACACACACACACACACACACACTCTCTCCCACACACACACCAAGAACGGGGTGTTCTGTTACAAGACTGAGCTTTATTACCCCTTGGAATGTCCCAGAGAGTGTGATTCCTCCTTATTCTTGCTGAGAAGAATAAACGAACCCTGGTTTAAACCTATATATTCTATGTATATATATATATATATGTATATATAACCATGTGATACATGCATCCAATGTTCCATCTCATGATTTTTCCTTTATGTTGTTTGGTCTGTGTGGCCTTGTAAACTCTAATGGGTTAATGTTTGAGACATGACTTGCATACTATGAGAAACAGAAATCACTGTGTAGCATGTTTAGTCTCGATAAACTCCAATCCTCGTTCCCCATATGTTGATTTACATTACATCTCGCTAACTTTGTGACACAGGGGTGTTATAAGAAATCTTGAGGGTTCTCTCTCTTAAACACCCAATGAACTGACATATTCAAATGTCCTGCGAGATTCACCAGAACACTTCATGACTGTGGCTCGAGCTTCAAGCAGACCTTATCAAACTAACCCCCTCCTTTCTGCGGAGAAAGGAATGCCATGCGGTCAAAGAGTCCCCTCTGAAAACGCACATACACAAAGCTTTAATTCACTAATTTAAAGACTTTACTGAGATATATTTGATATGTTATGTTTGTCGATTTGTCCAGGCCCTATGAAGGGATCTGGGAGTGTATGGTAGTTCTAAACGAACTACAAGGGCATTTAATTATGCTTTTAATGTAACTCTGCAATATAACTCTCCTTATACGTCTTTCTTCCTATTTTCCGAACCTTTGTGATCTAACGAGGTCATCTATGTAATTGAACAAGCCGTAAAATGTATTTTACTATGTTTAATCATCTCTGGAATGATTCTGACCAAATTCTGACTGCTTGTAAAACCTGTGAATGCGGCCATAAATCGAACGCGGACAAGACAAAGCCGAGGTTGCCGCCAAAGTTTCGTTGAATGCCATTGGCCAGTTCGCACCTCAGAAGGTTCCTTTAAAGAAGAACTGAACCTCCCTCCGCAGTCAGATCTTACTGCGCTCTTCCGTGCTCGTCCTGGTTTCAGAATGTAACGTCTCGTCTCGAGGCGAGTCTTTCGCCTTTCTTTTATGTGTTCTAGTTAGTTTGTGTTTTTCAGTCTTAAGATAGGTCCCCGTGTTTTAATTCCACGAGTGAAAAGAACACCGCGGGACATATCTCTTCAGCAAAGCCGGCTACAAGGGACCTTTAAACCAACGCACGCTCTCTCTGAACCAGAAGCACGCGCACGTGACCACGTGACCACGTGACGCGCTTCTTCACCAGCCATACAAAGATGTAACTGCGTGATTTCCCCTTTGGGAACCTTTATTTTTCTTTTCTTTGTTAGTCAAAGTCTTGTTTTCCGTATTCGACTCTGTTCACTTCCACGAAGTGAAACGAACTTAGCCGAACTATTCTCTGTTGGTAATGTTACCCCCAAAGACTTCTCCGTTCAACACGCGCGCCAAGCAGCACCACGTGACGCTTCCTCCCACACAAAGGACTCCGCTCACGCACGCGGCCCGACAGGGCCGTGCAGGAATGACGCGATACAGAGTGACCAAGATTACAGCTTTGCAAGTATATCTTTTTTACAGAGCTTCTAAGAAGCCTTAAGATGTGTTTTCGTGTTGTTTCAGGAAAGTTGACTGTCTAGGTGAAAGTAACCCTATCTCTCTCTCTCTTACTAGCTCTCACGCGTGTAATTTATCCATATCTCTATATCACACACACTTCCTCGTTCATTGATGTCTTATTGTGTTTTGTATGTCTATTATGTTTGTAAATATATATGTATATATATATTCCATGGCAACTGTAGTAAATATATAAGTAGACATGCCTTTATTAAATCCATTATATTCATTTGATTGATTCATTTACTTTGCTCATTTTCAAGTCCCTTAAGTGCAAACAGGTCCTACTCGCTTTATCAATTAAAGATACTTTAAAGAGTATGTGTTTATAGGGCAGCAAACCCAATTCTTCTGGCCAGAGAATTGCGTTTCCTGAAATCCTATAAAGTAAGATGATATTGTGGATCCCCACAATATTATTCTGGCAATTGAGCTAATTAATTTTGCCTGTTTTGTAAGACGTGATCCGTGTAATTAACTATAATCAACTTGTAGTTAAAATGCAAGGATACACAGTTAAATATGCAGGTAAAAGGACATCCTCCCTTAGAGGGAGATTTATTAACATGTAAGACTGATCTAATCCAAACATGTATGAATAATTATTAATTATGAATGATTAATTATGATATGCAAATTCCCCACGGATTAGATCCGCCCAAAGTCTTTACAATGGTGGAGAAAATACGAGCACACTTTAAACTTGTTTTTGAGCAAATTAAGTTTTCAATCTATGTCTATATTGTGATTTAATATTGTACGTGCACCTCGGTTGAGCGAACGCTATGCGAACTCACCTTGACTGATTAAAGGCAAAAAGCCGTTTCAGTCCAGCGAAGCTAAGAAGTAAACTGCAGTTTCATAGTTTCAGAGTATTAAAGTTGTCCGACAAAAGATGAAGAAACCTCTTTTGAACAACGACAATTTTAATGTTAAACTCCCCTGGCGGAACGAGATTCTTCGGCCACGGTGAAGACAAGATTTAGTGAAACGATGCTCTTTCACTATTCTTAAACAGGCCTGATATTAATTATAATCGTTAGATTATCGATAACTCCTGGTTAAAACATTTGACGTAGCTACTCAATTGTAAAACCTAACGCATATTTGATCATAAGTGCTATTTGATAATATGTTATGGGAGTCGAAAAAAACAGACGAATAATCCCTGTTTTATTTACGCACAGCGCAGCGAAGCAATCCTGCCAAACGTGTTTGTTAGAATATAGCACAGAAACAATCCAAAATCTAAAAACATTTTAATCATAAAGTGCTATTTGATAAATGTTATTTGGATCCGAACGACAGACGTATAATTCCTGTTGTCCCTATGTGTGTGTGTAGAAAAAATCCTGCCACACCGTTTTGTGAAATATAGCACAGAAAAATCCAAAACATAAAAACATTTTTAATCATAAGTGCTATTTGATAGATGTTATTTGGATCCGAATGACAGACGTATAATTCCTGTTGTCCATATTAATGTGCGGAAATGAAGAAATCCTTCCGTGTACACGTGTCGAAATAGGAAAACCCGCCGAGGTTTAAAATTTATAAGTGAACACGTGTGAATCATAGTGCTAATTGTCGTATGTGGGAATCAAAAAACAGATGCCTAATTCCTGTTGTCCCTATGTGTGTGCGTAGAAAAAAAATCCTGCCACACCGTTTTGTGAAATATAGCACAAAAAAATCCAAAACATAAAAACATTTTAATCATAAAATGCTATTTGATCAATGTATTTGGATCCAACCGACAGACGTATAATTCCTGTTTTCTCCTACACAGCGCAGAAAAAAAAAATTCCTGCAAGACGTGTTTGTTAAAATATAGCACCAACAGAAACAATCCAAAACCTAAAAACATTCTAATCATAAAACGCTATTTGATAAATGTATTTGGATCCGAACGACAGACGTATAATTCCTGTGACCCTATGTGTGTGTGTAGAAGAAAAAAAAAATAATAAAATCCTGCCACGCCGTTTTGTGAAATATAGCACCGGAAAGAAATCCGTCGAGATTTAAATTCCGCACTATTTGTGATTTATGCAGCAATTGAGGCGTGTAATTCTTTGCATGTCCTCTGAGACGGTCACATTTGAAAGCAGGCGGGTTGCAATGCTACTGCCAAACGCTAGGGCGCGCCCTTGAGTTTTCCAGTATCAGACGGCCTCCACGTCCTGACTTTACCCTCCATGAGCGAAATAGCGCCACCTCGTGGACACCAGTAACAATGTCATCCTTTCCTAAATCTCTCTCTCGTCACAATTTCAGATTTTTCCAGTGAATTTCTGAAAGTGTGTTTCTAACTTTCAATGCATGTGCAAGGTCCAGTGTTACTAACATGATTTCACCTCTGACTGTGTACACTTATTTTGAATTTGGTTCAAACCACATTTGAATTTAAAATTCAAAAGTAAGTATTAGCAGTTTCTGATGACCACTTAGGAGGAGTGCGGCCCCCTTGTGGCCTTTCCCCCCCCCGCTAAGTCAGCTCATCTCTTACTGTCTACTCTCATTCTGTTTTGAAGTGGCTTTCTCCCAGTTGATTTTATTTTGGTTATTATCATTGATACACCACAGTGATCGTGATCATCATCAAAAATAATGCCAACCTTTAGTTTCCTACACTTATTCAAATTTGGTTTAAAGCAAACCAATTTCAAGGTTAATTTGAATTAAGTCTCTCATTTCCCGTCGGGAATTGTTTTGTGGTTTTATTTCTATATTTCCTCTTCAAATTATTATTATTATTATATATATATATAATTTTTTTTTTTTTTTCTTTTAATAATTTTGATTTGGTTTTATTACAACTGTATCCTTACTAATCTAGAGGTTACCTAACACCTATGCATTTGCTCAATTTGAATTGTGTTTAAATCAGTTTGAATACAATTCAAATCAAGCTCTCTGTCAGCCAGGCTGACCACTAGGAGGAAGTAACCCACATCCATAGTGGTCCAAAACCGCTATTACAGCTTGCTTCCTCCTGTGCTCTTCCTGCTGCACTTAATCTCTTCTCCGAATGGAGGCTGGGTTGTTCTGATAATTAACATTGTCATAATTCCCTTTTTGTTCGTACCATAATTTTAGTAAAGCCGTTGCCCTTGATGATTTTTCTACAAAAATAGACACTCAATTTGATTTAGATAGAGAGAGCTTTAATTCACGTTGAGGTTCACTTGTCCTTCATCCTGTTTTGTGTTTGTAGGTAGAAATTTCTCTCGTGCTGTGGTGATTTGACAGTCATCTCTGCTTGGCGTCTAGCACGCTGGCTCGTCTGACCTGCGTCACCAGCGCTGACTGAGCGCGAGTCTCTGACTTTTCCGTATCTCTCCGTTGGTGCGGCCCGCAAAACAACCTCACCAACTTGGCACTGCCGGTTGTGTTCAAAGTCAGGTTGCGTAAGAGGGCGCACATCGGTACAGATATACGGAGGGGCCCGGGACACTGCTGTCAAGTGTCTGGGGGACGACAGAAAGACCAACCACGGTGCTGACTCCAACCCGAATGACCTCATTTCACCCCAGGCAAACTAGGAAAAGGTATTAAACCCATCCACTTAGTATTGGCCACAGAATCTAGAGATTCCCCCGGTCATCGAAGTGTTTGGCTCCCTCCTCCTCTCCGAGCCATAAACCGCAGGCTTAGGCCTCCTCTTCCCCTGTAACATTCCCTATGTACTATTAACGCCATTTCATTACAAACCTTTCCATCTGTGATGGTTGCATGTTACTTCAAACTTTGCTATCTTGCCATTGCTCTTTTTCTGTTGTGCTCTGTTCCTTTCAGTTCACCTAGAGACAGAACCTATCTGAGACAACAAGGAACGGTGAATAATAATTAGACAACAAGCCGCTAGCATCAAAAGGTGACCCCCTTTAAGCTACCGCCCTGCTAAATTTTATTCAGGCCCATGCTGACCTAACCAAATTGTCCCACCGAATGATTTAACTGTCTGCATCAGTTAACCACAATTTGCATACGCGGCATAGCCGTATTATAGCTCGTTACACGTAGAACAAACTTGCTTGGTCTCTCTGTGCGTGTTGTGCTCCTCTCGCCCACAGTTGAAACCAGTATGTTCCGGTCCTACAGTCCCACAACCCACTGGGACAACCGGGAGACAGTGACTCAGAGCTCCAAAGCCAAGAGCAGCGCCGACGTGGACAAGCTGATGGCGCACAAACCAAGCCAAAGCTCCCACGACAAAGACCGGCCAGACACGTCCAAAACCTCGCTTGCCAGCTCATCGCACAAGCACGTCTCCGTGAAAGGAGCCGCCTCGCCCTGGAGCACGAAGTTGCAACGCTAAGGATGCAAGCCGAGGACGACAACGACCCCGAGCTACAGAAGGAAGTGGAAAGACTTCAAACTGCCCTGCCTGATCTTCATCGGCACACAGACCGAAGAGAGCATTCAGAGAAAACAACCAGAGTGGTACTCAACGAGAAACTCCGACAAAAGTGAAGCCCCTTTGCAAAGAGCAGAGGCTGAACTAAAAGAGACTCGAAAGCCATGGCCTGCGAAAAAAAAAAACCCCGCAAGAGGCCCGCGATACCATCCACAAGCTCGTTCAGCAGAGACTGAACTAAAGAAAGAGACACTAAAGCAAAGGCCTGTGTAAAACACTTACAAGCGGCCCGAGCTGAAATCCATGAACTCATTCAGCACAAAGACAATATCATATGCGAAATTGACGTTGTTCACAGATAGCTGAAACACTCTTATAGACTACAGAATGACCGGGAAAGGGAAACGCACACCACAAAGTTTCCCCTGACCAGCTGGTCCGCACCTTTCAGCCTACAACCCAGAGCTAAAAAGGGGGGCGAAAACCCGCTGTTCAAAACACCACCAGCCAGCCCACAAGAACCCCCGTCAGCAACGAGGGGGGGGGGGCCTTTCCAAAGAACCCCTGCCACAAACCACGGCATGGCTCCCATAGAACTTGACAAGCTGGCCAGAAACATCCCAACGTTCACTCCGTACCCTGCAGGAGGCCACGACGTGCACGCCTACTTGCAAGACATTGACTTTCACTTACAAACTGTTACCAACGCGACCGCGTGGGACAAATTGTACCTGCTAAGAATCACGTCCAGCCGTGATGTGCGCAGCTTCCTCGACCGTCAAACAGAAACTATCAAAACGGACTACCAGCAGCTGCAACAAGCTTTGATCCGTGAATTCTCTGATCCAGAATCAGACCAAGGGTTATTCACCGCCATGGACCCCAAGCAGGTCCGACTTGAAACCCCACAGACCTACTACAGCCGACTCCGACAAACCTACTGCGGAGCACTGAACCAGCCAAATATGGAAGAGGATGTCAAGTTCAGAACTTTGTTCCTTCAAAATCTGCATCCCACCAGATGCCTCCAGAGGGCGTCCCACAACACCATAGCCCTGTTTACAGAGAGTCGAGTCCGTTCCAGGCCACTGGTAAGCCCAAGTCTGAGCACGCATCAGACAAACACAGTGCCGCCACGTCTGAAACAGCCGAGCCCCTGAAGTCGCTGAAAAGCTTCTTCACAAGAGACTTTCCGAAAATTCAGGTACGAGCCTTACACCCTAGGCCTGAGCGTAAGACCCACAACAGGCACACAGAACACTGCTCGTCAGCCACCACAGCTGACAGCTGTACAGCCTGAGCGAGACAGCACAGGTTCCCACAACTGGGTCCAAAACCCAAAAAGACCAAAAGGGGGGTGGGCCCGGAAACTCTACCTACCCATCACTCTAGACAATGAGGTGAGCCTTGAAACCCTGGTAGACACCGGCTCAGACCTCACTTTAATGTCAGCCCAACTCTTTGAAAGACTCAGTGCTAAAGCTAAGAGCGAAGATCTTACACCCCGAAGAACTCCTAAAAAAACCCCACCTGAGCTTTAAACTACGGTTATCCTAAGGGCGTGCATTTAAGTGTTGCGATCCAACTAAAACACAACGTTCAATACGCATTTTGATCGCCGGCTTGTCTAAGTGCAGATAAAACAATAGCTGAAATTGACATCTTTACTTTAAGTAACATTGCCTTAGATTTCAAACTAAAATTAGCATGTTCAGCAGTAAAGCGTAAGTCTGTTTGACGAAGAAACCTCATCTCAGCAGCTTGTACACTGTACCGATATATACTCTGCTTTGCTTAAAAGAAATCCAAATTGTAGTATAACTAAACCTGTGTCTAACAAAGAAAGCTCAGGGCAAAGTTATATCTAGGTAGACTTGGGTGACGCTCCCCTTTCTACAAATGTAAAGGCCGTACAAATTATTGTGACATTGATGTAATTCACACCAATGATGTAACTCACATGGCATCCAGCTAGCTTGCGCTACGCTAAGCTAACCTAGCATCCTTTCAGCTTACGCTGAGCTAAACTAACATAGCATCCAGCTAGCTTACGCTACGCTAACCTAGCATCCATCCAGCTTAGGCTAAGCTACATAATAACTTCTACAGTTAGCAGCTAGCATAATTTACTTGAGCCCTTAATCACCACTTGTGTTCACACAATGCAAAGTATTCTAGAATACTTTCCGTAACACCAGTTAGGGCTTCTGATTATTCACTTCCCGTGGTTTTGATCACGTTTATTCCTTGTTACTTTTACTTAAAAAAAAAAAAAAAAGATTTTTTTTTTTTTTCCCTCTCTTCTTTAATTTTTGTTCATTTCTTTGACTTGGATAATGATAGCAGTCAGTTATTCGGTCATATATATGATTTAATTTAATTTCCTCTCTTGTTCAAACGTGGTTCCATTTCCCATAGGGCCCAGAAAGGAAACAGAGACACCTTTATTTGTAATTTCTTTATTTTCAACAAGTGTACTTATTTTTGTGACCCTGCAACACAAGTAATTTCGACAATTTACTAGGGCACAACTATAGTCCAGAGGATTGATAATAAGCATAATTTGAATAAGAAAGCTGTCCTTTTCCCCCCTATCATTCACTTCGTCAAGCCGTAGTGAACCGCTAACTAAGTCCAGAGAAATAATTCAGTCATAAGAACCATCTTAAGTCATTTATTTCATCTCGGCTAGGCCCTTTCCAGGGAATAATCTTGGAACCACATAACTCCTAGCCTCCTAACAATCACAGCTAAGATAAGGATACAAGACACACGTCACTAGCTAGCTAAACATGAACACCTAGCTTTATGCTACATACCTAGCAAACCAATTAAACCATGGTTCTGAACTTTTAGGGTCATGCATTAGGCTCTCACCACAAGTCTGACTAAATGTCACAGAGCCCCTGCTTCACCTGACCTTAACCTTCCAACTTAACAAAGGCTATGCCAAAACTATGGACACTATGAGAAACCACCTCTCATACCCCTCCAGCCACCCACGACTGGCGTCTGAACCAACTGACAACCGGTGCCCCAGACAACCTACGTCATCAAGCACATGCTGCGTGCACTGGACAACATTCAGCGTTCTGCACCTGCGCCATCACCGCGCCACAGCTTGTTCTGACACAGTGCAAAAGGGGGGTAATGCCACAATGTATGCCCTATGCCCATGACGCACCATGTGCTGCCACCGCAGCATCAGAGACACTTGCAAGACACCGAAGCAAGTGGCATACTGGCGTCCTCAAAGCGAAAAGACTGTCCTAGCCAACCAAGGACGACATTCGCTGAAATTTTTCCTCCCTTTCTCTTTTTCTCTCTCCCTTTCACTTTTACCAGGATGCTGCTGTGCTTCGCCATCCTGTGCCTCCAGCCAACCAGAGAGCAGCCGAAATCGGACATCTCACCAGGTCCGGCACCGGTCATCGTCCTAAAGGAACCACCAGGACTCCTCATCACCAATGGCCGGACCCACACTCAGAAAGTGTACGTGCCACCTGATCCTCGCAACGTCTACAGAGCACACTACCCCAGCGCAACAACACAATACAGCTGGGTAGGTGCCCGATGGACAGAGGACTCCCTCACTCACGCTGAGGCTGATGTTGAACACATGCTCAACCAACTTGAGAAAATGACTGTCACGCTAGCGGAGCCAGGTGGCCACAACCGCCGCTCCCAACGGTTTCTACGAGCTTTGCTCGGAGCCGCCACTGCCGTCGGAACTCTGTTTAACATTTGTATGCCCAGTGTGAATGCAGTAAACCTAGCCACCGTGAGGCGGCATGTAGCCGAAATTCAGGCTGAGATTCCACAGATAAAAGAGCAACTCACGACACAGAGTGCATCCCTGCAGACCATCGACAAGACACTAAAGGGAATTGTGGTAACTTTCAACACTCACAGCGTTCTGCCGACCCCAACAGTGAACTCCATGAAAAAGCTGTTACTGTCTCCCAGAATGACGTCGCTCAAACTCAGCTGGTAACAGCCCTGAGGACAAACCCGCTGCGGGAGGTGAACTCCTCCATCGACAGCCTCGCCAGGGGTAGAATCCCACCGCACCTGATACCCTTAAGCCTCGTGCAAACCGTGCTGGCATCCGCCAACACCAACAGACTCTCTACAAATACACCTTGCCTACTCTCTGGGTAGTGCCATCCCACTCTGCGTCGACTACAAGCAGAGAAGGGGGGGGGGGCTTTCTCCTGAACTTGCCCATCATAGAGTCAAGCCGAATCTACCGGCTCAAGAGCATTGTCAAGGTCAGATTTGAAAAGTAACACTCACATCAAGATCCACACGCCGGACAGGGTTGACTGCAACGACAGCTACACAAAGCCGTCCTAAGCTCCGAACCTGTGCGTGGGCACATTGACCAAAAAAATGCACTATCTCTGCCCTAACAAACCTTTCCTCAGAGACAACACTGACGGAATCTGCGGGCTGCAGATCAGCGACACCCGCTGCCCTGCCTAAGCCAAGCCGCGCACTCAAGGCATCAAGACCCAAGCAGAGAGTGTAAGTGACAGGCGGCTGCTAACACTCCTGTGCGCACAGCTGCACTCACTTACGACCAGAATGACACTGACACCTGTGTCACTGCGCTCCACTAGAGCCTGTGAATCCAAGCACCTAAAAGTGCCATCCTTCACCTTGACGACCTGGCATGGTACCATCTCCCATGCAAAGAGTACAAATTAAAACTGGAAATCCCATCCTTCTCCAGGAACCACACTTTCACCCTGACTCCAGAACGGGAGTTGTGGTTTGCGAAAGCGAATTGACATTTATCCTATCGACACAGCCCTCCAAGCTTTGTCTCAACTGCCCTACTTAACTGCCTCACCTGCTGTCCAATCCTGGACTGCGGCCGACCCTACGCTGGGCACCTCTATCAACCACACCTTGATGCTCGACAGTCATCCTGCGAAAGAGGCTCAACGAGGTGCGAACATCTACCGCCAAGCCCACGGGACCCTCAGGAAGAGGGTACCACCCTGGAGGCTGTCTCGAACTTAATCAAGCTGAGCCCTCAGCCTCAGCCTGAGAGCACCTGCTACCCGATCATCATGATTCACCTGTCATCCGTCAATTGTGATGATTGTTGTCCGATTTAAGTCCACACAGGGACTTCATCAGACAAAAAGGGGGATATTGTAAGGACTGGGCGAAGGTGAATCTGAATAACTAAATACCCCCATGCTAAAATCCCAAAGCCTTTAGCCCCAAAAGGCCTGGAACTTGGAAAAACACACACACACACACACACACACACACACACACACACTCTCTCCCACACACACACCAAGAACGGGGTGTTCTGTTACAAGACTGAGCTTTATTACCCCTTGGAATGTCCCAGAGAGTGTGATTCCTCCTTATTCTTGCTGAGAAGAATAAACGAACCCTGGTTTAAACCTATATATTCTATGTATATATATATATATGTATATATAACCATGTGATACATGCATCCAATGTTCCATCTCATGATTTTTCCTTTATGTTGTTTGGTCTGTGTGGCCTTGTAAACTCTAATGGGTTAATGTTTGAGACATGACTTGCATACTATGAGAAACAGAAATCACTGTGTAGCATGTTTAGTCTCGATAAACTCCAATCCTCGTTCCCCATTTGTTGATTTACATTACATCTCGCTAACTTTGTGACACAGGGGTGTTATAAGAAATCTTGAGGGTTCTCTCTCTTAAACACCCAATGAACTGACATATTCAAATGTCCTGCGAGATTCACCAGAACACTTCATGACTGTGGCTCGAGCTTCAAGCAGACCTTATCAAACTAACCCCCTCCTTTCTGCGGAGAAAGGAATGCCATGCGGTCAAAGAGTCCCCTCTGAAAACGCACATACACAAAGCTTTAATTCACTCATTTAAAGACTTTACTGAGATATATTTGATATGTTATGTTTGTCGATTTGTCCAGGCCCTATGAAGGGATCTGGGAGTGTATGGTAGTTCTAAACGAACTACAAGGGCATTTAATTATGCTTTTAATGTAACTCTGCAATATAACTCTCCTTATACGTCTTTCTTCCTATTTTCCGAACCTTTGTGATCTAACGAGGTCATCTATGTAATTGAACAAGCCGTAAAATGTATTTTACTATGTTTAATCATCTCTGGAATGATTCTGACCAAATTCTGACTGCTTGTAAAACCTGTGAATGCGGCCATAAATCGAACGCGGACAAGACAAAGCCGAGGTTGCCGCCAAAGTTTCGTTGAATGCCATTGGCCAGTTCGCACCTCAGAAGGTTCCTTTAAAGAAGAACTGAACCTCCCTCCGCAGTCAGATCTTACTGCGCTCTTCCGTGCTCGTCCTGGTTTCAGAATGTAACGTCTCGTCTCGAGGCGAGTCTTTCGCCTTTCTTTTATGTGTTCTAGTTAGTTTGTGTTTTTCAGTCTTAAGATAGGTCCCCGTGTTTTAATTCCACGAGTGAAAAGAACACCGCGGGACATATCTCTTCAGCAAAGCCGGCTACAAGGGACCTTTAAACCAACGCGCGCTCTCTCTGAACCAGAAGCACGCGCACGTGACCACGTGACCACGTGACGCGCTTCTTCACCAGCCATACAAAGATGTAACTGCGTGATTTCCCCTTTGGGAACCTTTATTTTTCTTTTCTTTGTTAGTCAAAGTCTTGTTTTCCGTATTCGACTCTGTTCACTTCCACGAAGTGAAACGAACTTAGCCGAACTATTCTCTGTTGGTAATGTTACCCCCAAAGACTTCTCCGTTCAACACGCGCGCCAAGCAGCACCACGTGACGCTTCCTCCCACACAAAGGACTCCGCTCACGCACGCGGCCCGACAGGGCCGTGCAGGAATGACGCGATACAGAGTGACCAAGATTACAGCTTTGCAAGTATATCTTTTTTACAGAGCTTCTAAGAAGCCTTAAGATGTGTTTTCGTGTTGTTTCAGGAAAGTTGACTGTCTAGGTGAAAGTAACCCTATCTCTCTCTCTCTTACTAGCTCTCACGCGTGTAATTTATCCATATCTCTATATCACACACACTTCCTCGTTCATTGATGTCTTATTGTGTTTTGTATGTCTATTATGTTTGTAAATATATATGTATATATATATTCCATGGCAACTGTAGTAAATATATAAGTAGACATGCCTTTATTAAATCCATTATATTCATTTGATTGATTCATTTACTTTGCTCATTTTCAAGTCCCTTAAGTGCAAACAGGTCCTACTCGCTTTATCAATTAAAGATACTTTAAAGAGTATGTGTTTATAGGGCAGCAAACCCAATTCTTCTGGCCAGAGAATTGCGTTTCCTGAAATCCTATAAAGTAAGATGATATTGTGGATCCCCACAATATTATTCTGGCAATTGAGCTAATTAATTTTGCCTGTTTTGTAAGACGTGATCCGTGTAATTAACTATAATCAACTTGTAGTTAAAATGCAAGGATACACAGTTAAATATGCAGGTAAAAGGACATCCTCCCTTAGAGGGAGATTTATTAACATGTAAGACTGATCTAATCCAAACATGTATGAATAATTATTAATTATGAATTATTAATTATGATATGCAAATTCCCCACGGATTAGATCCGCCCAAAGTCTTTACACCTATTTCAAATGTTAATTCAAAACACAATTGTCAATATTGTAACATAGAATTAATACATTAACAGAATAGAGAGGCTTTGGACTCTAAAGTTGTGGAACAAACAAGCAGTGGCACACAGCAAGGCCTTCTCGTCTGGCCTAAACACAGAAGAGTATTAAATTATTCCCAACAGTCCATTCTCTTAATTTCATAGCATTTCTCTTGGTTGCTGCTTCCAGTAGTGTATATTTATTTTAGAGCTTTTATCCAATCATATTTCAGCCGTCATGTGTTACCATGGCCAAAGAAATCTGCCTTGAGGCCTACAGAATTTATAGTGCGGGCGCCTGTAGCTTAAAATAAATGGCAATGAAACTGTTGCTTTAACCAATCAGAGAATCAGTCAGATTTTTGAATCAGCCAATCAGATTTTGATTTGACTGCACCGGGGCCATCTAGCAGGCGTACAATAACGTCGGCATTTACACGTCCTTTGATTGGATGGTCAGAGCGCTAGTCAGAGCTAGCAAACTGCATCTGTAGCGAACTGCGTAAACTAAAATATATTCCAGTAGATTTAATAGTTTAAATAGATTTAATAGCTGTAGCTACACATCGTCATGTATTGTGGTTACTGTCCCTGTGTCCACATCCAGGTTCCAGGAATAGAGGGCCCGCTAACAGAGGCATATGGGGAACTTAGGCTTCCAATGGACCCAATAGGGCCATCAGAGTGTTTTGGCCGTGATATGTATATTTCAGATTTACAGTATGTGCAACAATATTTCAATGTGTATATGTAAAGAATTCTCTATTTTCAGGTGAGGTTCTCTGTAGATCAGTCTTTGAACTGAAAAATTTGTTTTTTAATAACATTTTGGTACATTATAGATGTAACTTATGCCAACTCATGAGATGTGAATCACTTCAATGACATCATAACACTGACACGAATGTTGAATTCGGAAAGCAGCTGGATTAGGGAAATGTATTTTACAACGTATGAAATTCAACAATAGTGATTGTTTCTGAACTGTCGATTATCAGGTGGTGATGTGTTCTCTGTAGAACAATATTTGAATTCAATCTCATACATTATGAACGTTTGACTAAGAAGCAAATTCATCCCAATTCAACCACACCTTTACACCAACCCAAATCCAGTGTCACACGCTGCGATACATGCCTCCAGATCCATAGAAAACTCATTAAATGTACTGTAGTGACCAGGTAAACGTAGGATTTGAAAACATGTTGATGATCTTGGATGATTAGCACGGACCTCTTCAACCTTCACGAGGGTCGCTCCCATCCGACCCAGAACTTCACAAGTTGTTGAAGTGTACCAGCACTTGCTTAGAAGCAATAATATTAATACTACATATTAGTAAATACATGTTACATTTTGAAATAAGTCTTGATTCCACTCAGACAAAGAATAACTTTCATAGCACTTTCAATGAAACGACGGAGGTACTCTGCAATGCGACATTTAATGTGAAGTATGTAATTGTCACAGGTCGGGGGGTTGACTCAGTCTACACCCTCCCCTTTCCCAGTACCACTGAGGAGCAGACCAGAAACCAAGCAGACAACGAGGTAAAATTTAAGCAGACTTTATTTACTTAACCTGTTAAGCTGCAACCCCACTTTTGAAAAATCCCCAGAAATGGCATACCCAAACTGAAACAGATACAGTTCATAAACCATTTGTTCTAAAAGCACAAGTATGATCTCATTTGAAAGCTGACACCTGGCAGTTTATTGTAAATGTAGAATTAATTATTGTCATAATGAAAAAAAATTGTTATAAATAGCTTCAAAGTTTTGTCAAGTTATTAGAAATTTATTTTTATGTCATATTTTCATGAAAATAAAATTGAAGTTGGCATTGTATCAATCTAGAAATGCACTGCAGCTAAAGCCACATATCTGACCATGTTATATTTAAAATATGAAGATGACAAGTCTAAAACTCTTTATTTAGTTAAATGTTTTTCAAGATCATGTCATACAACTTTATTTTGATTAGACTCTAAAATGCAAACTGATGTTTATTGGCATGTTCTAAGCATCTATTCAGTCTATTGTCTCTGTTTATTTATGTGGTGTAAACGATCTCCATTCAGTGTCAGTCTCCCCTGCACACATTCACACCTCTCCGGCCTGGTTATGGCTCTAAATATGCTTTTCTTTTGTCTGCATTATAATTACTAACGACTGGCTATTCACACTCTTTCAATCCCTAATCTCTTTTAGGGAAAGTTCTCACCTTACATTTTAAACTATATAAAATGACCTTCTTGAAAAAAGAAACATTTCAGCAAGCAGTCCTATTTAAAAATATTCATAAAAATAACAGCTAGGTAGCAGGTGCACCAAGCTAGCTAGCATATTAGCTTAGCACACCACCAATACACGACCATTTATGAGATTAAAACCATGTTTGTGCTCTAAAACTTACTTTATAGCACAAGTCGAGTGTTTTAAATAACATGTTGTGCTCTGATTTGGCTTCAGATAAAAAATCAGATAGAAAATATATTATTGAATAGTATTCTGCACAATGAAAAAGTCTATATCGATTAGCATTACATTATCAATATAATCTATTATTATGAAAATACCTGACATGGCTCGAAGAACATTGGTAAATCAAATATCATTGCAATCATGTTTATTGTCTTCAAAACATCTTTATATGCATGTTACAGCGATCTCTGTTAGCTTTGTTGTGTTAGGGAGTTCCTGGAATGTCACATGATTATGGCACTTCTTCGTGTGTTCCATATATGGACTATTATACTGTGCACAGAGCGCCGGCGCCCTCAGGCTGCCAGTATGGATTGATAACACAGTACATCAGAGTCTCCAGCGCTCATAATGATTACATCGACGCATTTGGGTATATATTCAATAAATATGATTCCTGTCTTTATAAATCTGATCTAAACCTATGAGAATCTATCAATATTTCTCCAAATCTGCACATTTTTGAGCTAAAAGCCCTGATGGACGTTGTTTTGTCAAGCTCTGTCATGACGATCTCACTGGAGTTTTTTTCTGAATGAGAGCGGCTGACGCTCATAATTCATATTAAAGGTATCGACTCATTTTTTGATTACATAACTCCAGACACAAATTAAGACATAACTGTCACTATAAGTTTATCAGAATACAATAGTGGTCAAATACTGAACCTTGAGACTTATATCTTTTTAATGATGTATAGTTTGTCAAGGTAATAACATTAAATCTGATAGTAACTTTGAACTATTTAAAAAAAAAAACGCTTCAGTGCGCCGGCGCTCTGGCGAGGGTTAACAGGTTAAAACAATTTGTAAATCCTAATTTAAAACCTCTTCTTCCTCCTCGGTATCCAGTGGGCGGTGAGGGGATACCACCAGCCCAACAGCAGATAAGTACATCCAGGTACAGTTGGCTCTTCCCAGTATATCAGGTGCAGAGGGCTTATGGCTGTGAAGGGGACGTCGACTGGACAGCAGGTAAGTACTCTAGGTACAGTTGGCTCTTCTCAGTACACCAGGTGCAGGGGCTTGCGGCTGTAAGGGAGGCCGTCGACTGGACAGCAGTGAGTACTCCAAGTACGGTTGACTCTTCCCAGTATATCAGGGGCAGAAGGCTTATGGCTGTAAAGGGGGCGTTTGACTGGGCAGCAGGTAGGTACTCCAAATATAGTTGGCTCTTCTCAGTATACCAAGTGCAGGGAGCTTACGGCTGTGAAGGGGGCGTCGACTGGACAGCAGGTCGGTACTCCAGGTACAGTTATCTCTTCCCATTACATCAGATGCAGAAGGCTTACGGCTGTGAAGGGGGCGTCGACTAGACAGCAGGTCGGTACTCCAGGTACAGTTAGCTCTTCCCAGTATATCAGGTGCAGAAGGCTTACGGCTGTGAAGGGGGCGTCGACTGGATCGCAGGTCAGTACTCCAGGTACAGTTAGCTCTTCCCAGTACATCAGATGAAGAAGGCTTACGGCTGTAAAGGGGGCGTCGACTAGACAGCAGGTCGGTACTCCAGGTACAGTTAGCTCTTCCCAGTACATCAGATGAAGAAGGCTTACGGCTGTGAAGGGGGCGTCGACTTGACAGCAGGTCGGTACTCCAGGTACAGTTAGCTCTTCCCAGTATATCAGGTGCAGAAGGCTTACGGCTGTGAAGGGGGCGTCGACTGGACCGCAGGTCAGTACTCCAGGTACAGTTAGCTCTTCCCAGTACATCACATGTAGAAGGCTTACGGCTGTGAAGGGGGCGTCGACTTGACAGCAGGTCGGTACTCCAGGTACAGTTAGCTCTTCCCAGTATATCAGGTGCAGAAGGCTTACGGCTGTGAAAGGGGCGTCAACTGGACAGCAGGTCGGTACTCCAGGTACAGTTAGCTCTTCCCAGTATATCAGATGCAGAGGGCTTACGGCTATAAAGGGGCATCGACTGGCAGCAGTAAGTTCTCCAGGCGATCGTCCAACTCCTGAAGTCAGGTGGGCTTAGGATTCTCAGCCACTTAATTACTTCCTCGCCAAACTCCAGACTGTAACACAAGGCAAGACCGATGGGCACGTGACGGCACTCTGTACATTAGTCATGCAGCAACTTCACTTCAACCACACACGGGTGGGACACAGCATTAACACACGTCACTCTCACCCACTCCGTGAATTTAAGGCCACGGCCCACCTACGCCCCAAGTGTCTTGAGAACATGTAAACCGATGAGGCTCCGGGAGGGAAAATCCGCCGATGAGAAGCTGACTAGAGGAGGAAATTCACTGCCGCGCCCTGAACAGTGGAGACGGTAAGAAGAGAGAATTTGGCAACAATAATCATGCGTCACACAACTGTCTTCACATTCAGGCGTCTGGACTCCTTTTTCTATTCCACTTCTCCTTATATACAATATATTTGAGTGTAAGTCACATTCAATACAGCCGGTGGAAAGGTTGGTACTTATCTTCACCCAGGTGGATAGACTCTATGCTACTTTGTATATGACTTCGTCCTCTACCTCTCTATTCTTCGCTCTCCAATCCTTCGTGGCAATCCCCTTTTCAGGGAATGATCTCGCCAGCCGATTCGTCTCACATCAATCTCCAGCCCACCTCGACAGAAACAAAGACAGGACGCAGCGGCAACCCAACACGACAACACAGCGCTCTCTGTCTCTCAAAGCTCTGTTTTAATATGTTTCTCAAGGCTACGTGTCCCAATAATCAAGCGGCCGCTTAATCTGCCGCACCTGCTGTCACTTTGCCATCAGCGGCTGCTGTTGTCATGGGAGCGATGCACCCGAGGCTGGCTTGGTGTTCGGTTGAAATCGCTCCGGGTGGGACATTCCTCCGCTGACTTTTTAGTTCCGCCTCTACTTCGTCACCTTGTGACATAATCCTCATCTTCATCATCCTCCTCCTCAGCAGGCCATATGATATTATCCAGGATTTATTTATTTAAGATTGAACAGAAGAATAGCAAATTAAAGATTCAAACCAAAATATTTTAATGTAATCCTGTCCAATACTACATAAAATTCATGTAATAATACGTGAGCACAGCCTGCAGCGTCTGAGTGTCTGGGGAACATCATCTGGACGTTCTTGCAGCAGTGACCAAACATTTGTGTTTACACCATTTTTGGTTTGATACACCATTGTGTAGTTTGTGCTCCTCCATCAGCAGCTGCAGTTTCTCTCAGCTGTATCAGTGCAGTCACTGTGACGTCTGACTGACAGAGGTTTTTGGACGACTCTTTATCACTGTGTGAACACCCGTTTACTGTTTATTTCATGATAACTCTGACAGAAATAATCTCCTGTATCTTCAGTCTGGACTCCACTGATGGTCAGAGTAAAATCACTGCCAGATCCACTGCCACTGAATCTAGATGGAGTTCCAGTAAAACGGTATGTTGCTGCATATATGAGGAGTTTAGGAGCTTCTCCAGGTTTCTGTGAGTACCAGGCTAACTCATCATAAACACCACCATACAAATACACATTACTGCTGGTTTTACAGTTTATTCTGACTTTTTCTCCTGGTTGAACTGCTGGTATTGATGGACTCTGAGTTACAGTGATCTGTCCTCTACACTCTGGGAGAAAACACAAACAAAAATGAAAATTATATATATGATATACCGTAAATGATAAACATACATATTTCACATTTTAAGATAATTAATAATCATTATAAAAACTGTATTACACAAACCTTGAATAAACAGTGTGAGAGTCCAGATGAAGATGTTGATGTTGTTCATAGTTGTAGTTTAGTCTTGTGTGATGATGAAGCGTGTGTGTGTTCTGCTCTCAGTCATGAAGTGTTAAACTCACAGCACTATAAACACTCTCAGAGCACTGAAGCATGTGCTGACAATGCAAAGAAGTGGGCAGGATTTACAACAGCTTGTGCTGAGAACAAACTCATATACACTAGAGTTACACAATCATGACTTTGTTTAGTGTGTTTATTGTGACTCCTGAGACACTGAGGATGTGCAGATGAACGTCCATCTTTTCCCATATTTTTCCCACATTTTCCACATGCATGAAGTTCATCAGGACTCATAATCAGGTCATTATATATTAAACAATGTGCATCTGAAATGTTCAGAAAATTTCCGAATTATTGATTCATTTATTTGAAGCTGCAGGTTTTCTGTGAATCATGATGATTGATCTGCATATGAAGAACAGAAGCATCATTATGAGAAACTCCACAACATCATCCATGATCAAAGAGGTCAAAGGTCACCTCAGAGGTCACAGCTCATCAAATATATTTCTTTAAACAGTGTTATATCAGAAAGCATTTAGTCGAATCTGAATGAGTGAGTGTTGAGAAGAGCTGAGGATCTTCTAATATCAGTGTGTTGAAGTGTTGTTTCTCTCTCTCTGCTGGAGTGTGTGTTCACTCGAGTGGAATAGAGGTTTTTGTACGAGCGTTTCATTAGATTGTATCACTGTGGTGGACATTCGGTGGAGGAACTAAACTGGTGATCGGTAAGTCTGGCTATTTAATAACTAATAAATAAATAAATAAAATTTAGATTTCCGAGAGTGTTTTTACAGTTGAAACAAGAACACCATTTATTAATAATAATGATTAGTAGATATTGTGGTGAAACTTGAAGCATTTATGTATAATGCATTATAAAGATATTAATAATGTAGATTTTAATGCTTTGTATCTTTTCATAAATTATTGTATCCAAAGTTAAAAATGCATTTTCATATTTACAAATTCCTTGTCATAAAGGAAAATAGTTGTTGGTCATTTGTTTTAATGCATTATGTGATAATGTAACAATGAATAGATAATATCATAATGTGTTATAACCGTGGTTACTATCATTCATGAGATCATACATGCATTATAATGTGCAGTAATGCATTGTTATTATTAAGGCATTATTAATGCATTAAAATACTTTTATAATACATTAAAGTGTTACCAATAATGTTTTATAATTTTTTATAATCTAAAACAATTATTTTGTCATGTTTATATATTCAGAAGAACGGCATTATTCCTTTCAACAACTTTATGAAAAGTTTATAAGCTAAAGCTGCTGTAAAGCCAAAACAATCTCTGTTACTTTAATTTCCTATTATCACACAATCTATATTGTTAAAAGCGCTATATAAATGAAGCTGACTTGACTTCAACAACAATATTCTAAACGTATTTCCATAACTGTGTCTATGAGTTTAATCAGTTTATTACAGGTTTGTTTTTCCTTCAATTATTTCTACACTGAGTTCATATTTAGTTCATATTTTATTGTAGAAATCATACATGTAAAAAAGAGATTTGGAATGTAAATGTTGCTCTGAATCTGTTTTGCTCATGTTAAGCTTATAATTCCGTGCTTTATAATATAAGCACGATTTATACAAAATATATGTATGTTTAGAAATGTTGATTTCATTGTTTTTTATCAGTGATGACATTTTCATTTCATTTCATTTCATTTGGTCTGAGCTTCAGTCACACTTTCAAATTGAGTTACATTTTGAGTTTGGATTTAAAACTATTGAAATTATAACACTGTCTTAGTATGTTTAGTTTGATTCATGAGGTTTGATTTAAATGTTTGTATATTGTATATCAGCTGTAGTGAAGCTGAATGGCATGAAGGATCAGATGGTGAGATTTGTCCTGCATTCCTCATGTCTGCTGCTTCAGTCCTGATGAAATGCTGTGAATGTGCAGTGCAGTGTGTTGTGTGTGTGTTTGTGAATGTGTTGTGTTTGTCTCCTGCAGCTGGTCCCACAGTGAAGCCCTCAGTGTCTCTGCTGCCGCCCTCTTCTCTGCAGATCTCTGGAGACTCAGCCGCACTGCTCTGCCTGCTCAGCTCTTACTCTCCACAGGGGGCGCTGGTGAGCTGGACACTGGACGGGTCAGAGGTCACCGAGGGGGTTCTGACCAGCGCAGAGAGCCAGCAGGACGGCCGCTACAGCCGCAGTAGCGTCCTGACCCTCAGCAAAGCACGCTGGGAAGAGGGAGAGCTGTACGTCTGCAGAGTAACACATGATGGAGCTCCTCATGAGGTCTCGTTCCACAAGAGCTCTGAGTGCTGATGTTTCTCTCCTGAAGATGAGCCGTATCTGAGTGTCCTGTGTCAGGCAGGATTCACATGAGTCTAGTGCTGCAGCTGTAGTGATTTACAACTCCATACTGAGAGTGTGTGTGTGTGTGCGTGTGTGTGTGTGTGTGTGTGTGTGTGTGATCTTTCAATCTGCTGTGTTTGCTGCAACATTCAATAAAGCTTCTCAACAAGTTCACTTTGTGTCTGACAACATCCTTCAACTAACAGATGAAGATGCAGGATCTTTTCAGAAGGTTGATGTAGCAGTAAATGTCCAATAAAGCTCTTGGGGTTTGAACATGGTCTCTGGAGACAGAGCTGCTCTATTCTGAGAGGATCACAATCACTCCACCATGACAATGCAAATGGGCTTTTCAGTCTCACTCTCTGATTGGTCACATGATCTGAACTGAACAGTTTCACTTCTGCTGCACATTTACATTTAAAGAAGGTGGTTTTTAGAGTTTTTATAAAACTTTTAAAGTAGTATAAAAATCTAAAAAGTATCAAATATAAAATAAAATGATCACAAATCAAGAATAGCCGTTGTGACAGTAATATAAAAGTTTCTGTGTCTCAAATGTAAAGCATCTCATCCAGACAGCAGAAGTGACTGAATGCATGTTCAGTTTGATTGACAGGATCATATATTACACCTAAAACATGATGATCATATTTGAAACACTGACTCATTCTCTTCATAAACACAAGATTGATGTTGATTGTAATGATATAGTGTTATTAGTGTTTGGATCAGTTGCAGAGGTTTGACAGTGACGCTGGAAGAGCCAAGAGAGCATTACAATAGTCCAGTCTGGAGAGAACAAGAGTTGTGTAGCTCTGATAGGAAGGGCCAGATCCTCCTGATGTTGTATAAGGCAGATCTGCAGGACCGGGCACTTCTTGAAATGTGCTATGTGAAGTTTAACTGATCCTCAATCACAACTAGTACTTAGTATACTAATACTATAATGAGAGTTAGTGGACATTGTTGTATAGTCCTGAAATCAAGAGATCACATTCAGGTAACTCACATGTCTCTTTGCTAGCATTTTATGTACTAAAACAACTTTCTCTTCCTCTTATTTCCCGCGATTTATAATAGTCAGGTGGGTCGTTGTCAGGTGGGTCACACAGTAGGCCTATGTGACAGATTATTTTAGCATCATGTTTTTCCCATTGATAAATACAGTACAAATAGTTCTGTCTATTTGGATAAAGGGGAAGTGGAAATAAAAATCAATAATAGGCTGATAATATGATAAATATATCCTTAACATTTATCACTCTCGTCTTTTATTTGCATCAAAAGGCAGGTCGGCGTCTGTAACACATGTATAAATAATGTAGAAAATTGAATAGAAATAAAGTTTATATTTATGAATGTAAGCATGTGTTGCCTACTCAGTTCACATGAAAAGAAAGAGACAGAAAAGAGCTAGAATCAGTGAACGTACATTAATACTGACAAAATTAGCAGGGTTTGGGATGAATTAAAATCATGTCAGTTGTCGCTTGTCAGAGCATGGCATACCTTTAAAATGTTATTAGTTTTATTATAAAACTAATACAATTTTATTACATACTGAAGTGTTTGATGTTTCTCTGAGTTTTCTTTATGTTGGCTTGAGAAAGCCAGTGTATATTTAAGGGGAGACACCCCAGGTGAATAGGAAAAAAACCTAATAAATATTAGCATGAAACGTCCCCAGGTGATTACTGACATTAAGACAAATATCTTTTGAATTACAATTCTTTTGAATATATATGTTTAAATATGCGCTAATTTGCATATATTATAAGAGAAATCTGAACATTGGATAAAGCCAGATTCAAAATTCTTGTTGACATATTTTGTTGACATATTAGAGTCAAAGGTTTTTACAGAGGAGATTTTGGATATCTATTTTTATCACTCAATTAATCAGAAAAGAAAACGTCAACTGCCATAAAAAATTATATTTTTGCCCACGTTTTTAGGTATAAAATGTTGTATAAATCAGAATCTGAATGATATATGAACAAACCCCTCTGGAAAACCTTAAGAATATAGGTAGGAATACAACTGGAAAGTTTGGTGTATGTAAGAGCTGCTGAAGTGGAGATTTATGGCTCAGAGTATGAGAAAAAAAACATTTTGAGAAAACAGCCAAAAATTCATACTTTGTTAGTGGAAAGAACTTTTTACAGACTCAATATCTTATCAAATCATTAGCAACAACAATACAAACCACCTAAAACACATCAAAACTTATAATACAACATTTATGGCCTTCAACTGAACAGAACCCCAGTCAAACACACACACAAACGGTCCCATGTAGAACTGCCACCCAGGCCTAGATACCGTCTACAGATTAATTTTTCACGCCTGCTTGATATATAGGCCCCTCATCCAGTTCCTGATGATGCCTTTTCACTTCCTTATCTGTGCTCAGACTCTTGTTTTGCACTGGCAGTTGTAACAGCCTCAGCTTTCGAGATCCTGAGCATATCAGTTTCTTTCCTTGAATTGACCGTCACAACTGTGCTCTCTAGCCACAACTTCTCCATAACAGAAGCATGGCAGAGGCACCTTGAAGGTGGAGATGGCCATATTGCTGCTGCCTCAAGCTTACTTTTCCCCACTAAGACCGTTTTTGGACACCGCGCCCATATAACAGAATTGAGGCACTCGTTTGCTCCTCTGCTTTCCTATACCAACACCAGGAGGGATTGCATCTGGTGTGCAAGGGGCTGTCATCAGTGGACATAGAGAGGAGGAGACCTGCCCAGATTTCTGCCTTCATCTGATCTAGTGAATCCTGGTTATTAAGAATTGCCCCCCTGTAATAATTTTCAAAGTTTTGCATTTATTGGCAGTCAGTTTCCCCACACCCTTCCCTCCTAACTTACCCTGTGCACTCAACTTTCTTAGTGCCGTACCCATTCGCTTGTGGGCATGATTGACACACTCCAATTTCACAATGTCAAGCCCAGGGTATGGGTTCAGTGCAACCACCTCCTAAATGCTGCACTATCCCCATCTGAGAGCATCTCAGTGTACCGCACCTGGTGGCGATTCACAGTCCCTGCCCACATCCTCTTCACTGACTCCTGCTCCATTGCTTTACTTGGTTTTTTGCACAGTCTCTGGGCCCTATTTTAACGATCTGAAACGCAAGTGTCAAAGCACAAAGCGCAAGTAACTTTGTGGGCGGATCCCGGCGCTGTTGCTATTTTCCCGGCGGGAAAGAAAATGCATCTGTGTAGATTAGAGAATCATCTACAGTGTATGCGCGTTGTTCACACTCTGTATTATGACCAAGCATGCGCGCTTAAAATAGCATCTGAATGTACGCTCAACGCGCCACTGACTTTAGACTAGGTTTTTCTGGTCAGTGGCGCAATTGTTTTCTGGAACTGCAAAATAGCACCAGGGATTGTTTGCGCCGGAACACGCCTCCTTTTTTGCGCCGACCCGCCCAGGGAGCACAAGTTCATTCTCTAGTTTACCGGCGTGCGTCTGTGGAGGGAAAAGTCCGCTTTGTGCGGGTGCAAAATAGGAATGATACATGCGTCAGTGTACAAAGTCATTTGGTCATCAAAGCCGGGTGCAAGATAGGGCCCACTGTGTGTCTCTTTCCAGCTGTCAAACTCCTGCTCTGTTATCTTGTTCTGTTGCTTAGTTTTTTCCTTCAGAGCACAATCATGACAATATGAGGATAGGACCTCATAGTCTATCACCAGTCCCGTAAGGATTTCAATGCACACATCAATGCCATAATGAGAGGTAAAGCCTCTCTTTTGTCATGTGCAGTCAATAGACACACTTATATTAATGACAGCATCTGCATCCTCCCTCAACAACTCTGCCACATCTGGGTCAACATCTGCATAACCCTGCCTGATCTTCTCCCTGGTCTTGTGCAGTGACTCCAAGCCTCTCTTAATTTCGGCGACTGAAATTCAATTTACAGTGTATTACTAAGTGTTTATAACCATATTATAAAACACAAATAGATGGAGGCCATAATCTATAATGCCACAAATGTTGATGAAGCTAACTAACCAGGCTCCCATCAGCACTGGTTCAAAACAACACAACATAACAAAACAAATTATGAATCATTCACAAGATCAATATTTAGAACATTGGAAAAAGCAAAAACTAAATTGTTATTTGACAGAGTATCTGCACACTGTCAGAGATACGAAGAAGAGATGGATCCGGACTAAATACAGGCTCAGTGACCAACTGGGTAAAACAGAGATGCAGTTCCTCCTCAATTGGGAAACATTATCTTCACTAAGAGATTAACACCTTGGAAAAAGGGTAAAAAAATTTAAACCCCTCAAAGTTAACATCAGAAAAGAAGCTGTAAGTTCTCCTAGGAGAGCGGACAGCAGATCCACTGCAGCTCAATATGTGTCTGAGGGACTCACAACAACCACTTTAGGATCCCAAACATGACAGATTTATTTAGTGTTGTATAGTAATTATATTATACAAAAACTGTAACATGTTGTGTAATGTAATCGTTTTGTAATATAGTGTGTTGTATCGTGATCAGTAAAGTATAATATATGTATGTGACACTTGTGTATTTAATATATGATATGTAGGCTATAAATTTCTTTAAACCGCTTTTTATGAGAGAGAGAGAGAGAGAGAGAGAGAGGAGGATTAACACACTTTTATTTTAACAACAATTATAAACAAACATATTTGTTCACCACAATATGATGATGATGATAATCATTCATCACAAAAAATAAATAAATAATTAAAACACTAAAATGTCAACACCAATTCATCTTCATATACCTATTACTCTCCTTTGGTGTCTCTGATACGTTTTAACATGAAGGCCAGGAATCCTCAACACTTTGCTGATTTTTTGAGAGCTGCATATCCCAAGCCTAACTCGTGCGCTAACAGCAACATTCGCACATTCACATCAAACGCTACATCTTTCCTGGAGACGTCTTGAAGACGCGTAGATGTGTAGACACTTTGCCTGTACTTATCTTCTTTGCAGAGACTGCACTCTAGTAGTAAACTGCTACAGAACCCATGATTTTTTAAATCCGTGTTAACTTTAAACCCTGTCTCTGCACAGTTAGGGCATTAAACCAACGATCAGTTCATTCAAATGCGCTACATGAATTACTCGTGTTTTCCCAACATCAGTTTACACATCGACGCACTTTACACGGGTTAATGTTTTTTTTTTTGCATTAAGAAAATCTTATATTATATTTATCTTTAAGGTCTGTGGAAACTTTGAACTAAACATTGATATTGTGTAGTTTGTGCTCCTCCATCAGCAGCTGCAGTTTCTCTCAGCTGTATCAGTGCAGTCACTGTGACGTCTGACTGACAGAGGTTTTTGGACGACTCTTTATCACTGTGTGAACACACAGCTACTAGGGCAGTGTACACTCTGACAGTAATAATCTAATGTATCTTCAGTCTGGACTCCACTGATGGTCAGAGTAAAATCACTGCCAGATCCACTGCCACTGAATCTAGATGGAGTTCCAGTATTACGGGTTGATGTCAGATATATGAGGAGTTTAGGAGCTTCTCCAGGTTTCTGTGAGTACCAGTGTAAGTAATGACCATAAGAACTATGATAATACACATTACTGCTGGTTTTACAGTTTATTCTGACTTCTTCTCCTGGTTGAACTGCTGGTATTGATGGACTCTGAGTTACAGTGATCTGTCCTCTACACTCTGGAAGAAAACACAAACAACATTAAAATTATATATGATGATATACAGTATATGATACAAATATACATTTCACATTTTAAGAGAACTAATAATTGTGGTAAAAGCTGTATTACACAAACCTTGAATAAACAGTGCAATGGTCCAGATGAAGATGCTGATGTTGTTCATAGTTGTAGTTTAGTCTTGTGTGATGATGAAGAGTGTGTGTGTTCTGCTCTCAGTCATGAAGTGTTAAACTCACAGCACTATAAACACTCTCAGAGCACTGAAGCATGTGCTGACAATGCAAAGAAGTGGGCAGGATTTACAACAGCTTGTGCTGAGAACAAACTCATATACACTAGAGTTACACAATCATGACTTTATTTAGTGTGTTTATTGTGACTCCTGAGACACTGAGGATGTGCAGATGAACGTCCATCTCTGTGTCCATATTCAGTCATGTGACCATCATCACTGCTACACTTCCACTAGATGAACCGCCATCACTAAAGTAAGATCATGAATCATGAGTCTGTTCAGAAAGTATCAGGACTGATTGTGAATCTCTAATCAGAGTTCATGGTGTCACTCCATCTATCATGAAGCCTCATGTGTGTCTGAAATCATCAGATGGAGAAGAAACAGCTGTTAAAGATGGAGACATATTAGAGCTTGTTCACGTTTATGATCTTGTGTGGAGATTCATAACCAGTCCAGATACTTTTATAACACACCTTGAATATGAAAACATGCTTGACTGTGTAGAACATGCAAAATACCTTTTATATCTTCATTGTCACACTTTCTATTGACTTTGGCTCTAATATTCAATAAACTCATTATTTGAACAGATTTCCACTGAAGATTGAAGTGTGAAGCTGCAGGTTTTTCTGTGGATCATGATGATTGATCTGCATATGAAGAACAGAAGCATCATTATGAGAAACTCCACAACATCATCCATGATCAAAGAGGTCAAAGGTCACCTCAGAGGTCACAGCTCATCACATATATTTCTTTAAACAGTGTTATATCAGAAAGCATTTAGTCGAATCTGAATGAGTGAGTGTTGAGAAGAGCTGAGGATCTTCTAATATCAGTGTGTTGAAGTGTTGTTTCTCTCTCTCTGCTGGAGTGTGTGTTCGCGAGTGGAATAGAGGTTTTTGTACGAGCGTTTCATTAGATTGTATCACTGTGGTGGACATTCGGTGGAGGAACTAAACTGGTGATCGGTAAGTCTGTCGATTTAATCACCTAATGAAAAATACAATTTAGATTTCAGAAAGTGTTTTACAGTTGAAACAAGAACAACATTTATTAATAAAAATTAATATTAGATATTGTGGTAAAACTTTATTTGAATTTACTTGAACCTTTATCTATAATGAATTATAAAGTTATATATAATGCAGATTATGTCATATATTTTCATAAATAATTGTAAGCAAAGTTAAAATGTATTATATTTGCAAATTCCTTGTTACACCTGAAATTGGTTTGTCATGATTTTTAAAGTATTATCATTTCTCAAGGTGTAACAATGAATAGATAATATTATAATGTGTTATAACTGTGGTTACAATTATTGATGAGATCATACATGCAGTTTAATGTGTATAACAATGCATAATGAATTAAAATACTTTTATAATGCAATATATATGAAGGATAGTGTTACTGATATTGTTGTATAATTATTTAATCTAGACAACTATATTGTTATAAGAATGGCGTTATTTCTTTTTACAAAAAAGTTTTAATTCAGTGTTTTAATTCTGTTTAAAATTTAGGTTTTTTCTGTATATCCAAGTAAAAATTTACTTTATTTTGGGATATAAAATCTGTTAGTATTAAAACATGGTAATCGATTAAATACGCTAGATTTGTAATTAGTAATGGGCTTTAGTCTTTAAGTCCTACTCAAAACTAATGTGAGGTGGAGGCTGTAGTATAGTCTAATCTGAGAAGAAGAAGAATACTGACCCTCACTGGCAGCTATTTCGGAATGATTTTCATTTTTCACTTTCCAGAGAATCTAACAACCATAAAGAAAAGTAACAATACTAGTTAATACAAACAGTAACTATACATTTAGAATTTTCTATGATTAAAATGTTTTAATTCAGCCACATACCATTTGATGGATTAGTACTTGGAAATGCAACAGCAGTTTCCTTGATCAAGGGAACCAGAATAACATGTGTGACAGGCTTTCATCTTAACGTGCAACACATCAATAGGCTTTAGGTTGCTGTATAGGTAGCTGCTACTGGGAGAACATAATTTAAGCCTAAAGTACCTACCCTCATTGGCAGCTGTCTGAGAACTGTCACTTTCAAGTGAATCTAAGAATGACAGAGAAGAAAACCAGTTAACATTTGAGTAATGAATACAATGTAGACTTAACTGTTTGGCTGACTCAATTCTATTTTCCTACAAACCTTCCTCCTCATTGCTGACCCTCACAATCGCCTCAACAACAGCCCTATCATAGCTAACATTCATCAATTCACACAGCTCCTTTACAGAGACAGACATCCTGAAGGAAGGGAGAAAAACAGATCAGAAAAAATATAGCGCTATGCCCAGTCAACATTGCTTCACTTCGGAAATCCGTGCGTTAACATCTCCACAATAAAAACGTAGCAAGATAACTCTAGTGCTGGAAATTCTCAGCCTCTGGCAAGCTGTGACAGCACAGTATGAGTGAGGCATGTTCTAGTGACAGTCATGACAGTAGCATTACAGGCTATAATTTGATCAGTTTGACTTAAGAAAAAAAAAAAAAAAAAAAATCTTATCAATGAGACCGAGTTTATTTACATACTAGCAAGCAAGCTAATCTGTGAAGAGCTAGCTAGCCTGTGGACAATTACTTTGTCTAGACCATTTACCAGTATATAGCAGTTGTGAATATATAATAAACTTGAGAACAGTTGTCAAAAACAAACGTTTGCTGATATTTTACCTCACAGTGTTATTCGGCTATCCAATGCTGAGCTTCCAGAGACGCTTAAGATGAAACTTCATGAGACCGGCGAGATGCCTCCACAGGGCGGGAGATACGCGGCGTGATTGACAGCTTTGACACCAAATGGATATACGTGAAAATCAGATGACATGATTTCACAACTTTTCATTGGTCATTTAGATAATGTGAAGCATACTGTATACGGAAATGAACCTGGACATTTTATCCAACGAAAAATCTCAAAATCGGCAAAATGGACATACACGGTTTTCATCGGACAGCGACGATATGCTAAGCTACTTGCTAGGTTTCAGCCATACTCGCTCCTCAAGAGGTAGATGGGCACACACAGGGAATATCTGAGATTATTTAATATTTAATAACAAACTTTATTCAATCATGATATCAAAAGAATAAATATTACACCAATTTCAAATCCACACAAGTTAAAAAAATAACGGTTCCTCCACAACCGTAGAAAAAATAGAATTGTATCACCACTGTAATTTCAAAGTTTCTATATCGTTCATTGCTTTATAGTCCAGTCATTTTAAGCCAAAATGGGGTCAACCTTGAACAAATTGCAACAGAAGCAAACTCAACTGATTTTGTATCCTCAATATGTCCTGAGTAAGGAAAAAAAAGCCCAGAAGAATCCCATTAGGGGAAAGTTTAGAAAAAGACCCAAATATATCCCATTCATACGCCTATTCATTCTTTTTCTCACGTGAATAGGGTAAAATTTTTAACCTTTAGATATCACCATGAAAATTACTGAGTTGATTACTTACATCAAGACAAACAAAAAATCTATTACAAGTTTTTTGCAATTGTTTGTTAACATGGACAAATGGTGCATAATCTAATTACATATGTGCTAATTTGCATAATTACCCAAACATATCTAAACATTGGGTATAGCAGGTGAAAATGTCTTGTAGAATTGTGTAGACTTTTGTTGACATATAACCGTAAACTATTTAATATTAAGGTCTGAATGGAACCCATTTAGGCTACCCATGAGCATTAATACTTAGAGGCAGGAAGAAGTACTTTAGAAACCAGCCTTTATCAATTATTATTAGATGGGGGATGGGGTTTGGGGCTGGGTCAGTGGGACTGTTTCTGGGGGATAAATCTGAGGGAAGAACAGGAGACATGGGTAAGGACTCGGAGAATGCAGAAGACAAAAGGTAGGTGAAATAAAAAGTGTCTGGATCAAAAAATCTAATTACGTACACAATGCACTCAATGCCCAAACCCCATCTCTGCAATAATAATTAATAAAGGCTGGTTTCTAAGGTACTTCCTCCTGCATTAATGTTCATGGGAAGAAATAGGTTCCATTCAGACCTTAACATTTAGTATTTTACTGTTATATGTCAACAAGATTCAAAAAAACATTTTCACCTGCTATACCCAATGTTTAGATCTGTTTGGGTAATTATGCAAATTAGCTAATACGTAATTATATTATGCACCGTTTGTCCATGTTAACAAACAATTAAAAAAAACTTGTAAAACATTTTTTGTTTTTCTTGATGTAAGTAATCAACTCAGTAATTTTCATAGTTTCTATTCACGTGAGAAAAAGAATGAATAGGCGTATGAATGGGATATATTTGGGTCTTTTTCAAAACGTTCCCCTAATGGGATTCTTCTGGGCTTTTTTTCCCTTACTCAGGACATATTGAGGATACAAAATCAGTTGACTTTGCTTCTGTTGCAATTTGTTCAATCTTTTTTCATAAAATGACTGGACTATTATAGTACTTAAACTCCACAACAATTCTTGATTTGATAAAAGCTTTAAATAAGGCTGACCAATAAGGCTGATATTTTCTATTCTGTTCTTCCTTGCTTTATAAATTATGAGCTTTGCCTATCCAAACAGAAAATTAAGCAGCTGCCATTTAATCTTTTGCTTTTGATTGTATCCTGCCCCTAAAATAAAAACATCTGGTGTAAACCTTAACCCCAAATTTACCACATAACAAATCTAACGATTTCCATTACACGAGAGTAGATGTTAAAACTTCGTGCTGATTTGTACTCGGCTTTCGCCAAGATAAGCAAAACTAAGACGTAGCTTTACAGTACTATGCTTCTCCATCCATTTACGCTTCTTTCCATGTGGTGGTGTGACTCCCCTTCTGTCCGGCATTAACGGCTGCAGTGTGCTTGGCGCGTCAGCACACACGACGACTACAACTACAGGACCAGCACGACCACCGTCTGGATTGAGCCGAGTAGGGGACATCTCTAGGGTCTTCAAGTGGGCACCTTCCGTCCTCAGTGTTTCGTCGACTAGCCCACGACACCTCAAGAGGGCTCGACAGTGACTCTGGCGTCCCGGAGTCACCCCCCTCCGTCCCCCACTCAACTCAGCCCAGCTTACTGACCTCTACATCCCTCCTGCTGCCGAGACCTAACCACAATCTCACGATCTCTCCGCAACCCAACCATACGCGCCAACCCGTTTGACTAAAGCTGTCGAGCCCCACTGGTGCGTTATAAAGCAGTTACAGTGGCAACGGTTCCGTATGGCATACCACCTACCGCTAAACACAATATCTGCCCAACCACCCTTCATTCACACAATATCCACAGGAACATATACAAATAAACCAACAGACTCTTAAATTTTTCAAGAATTCTATGAAACCATAGTGTGACGGCCTGTACACAGCCAGCTAGAATCTTTCCGTCTCAACCACAGCCAGTTGCTGCTCCTTTCTGCTGCTTCAGATAAGTTCTTTACTGTCCGACGCAACTCTTGGCCGCCAAATCCGACGTCTCTGAGGAACCGGGTTGTAGAGTGTGCCACAAAACCTCGACAACCCACTTCCACTGGATAAACCTGGACTCTCCATCCTCGCTGTTCTGCTTCAGTGGCCAGATGAGCATACCGCAGTTTCTTCCTCTCATATGCCTCATCTACCGCATCCTCCCATGGCACTGTTAACTCTATCAGTTGAACAATGCGAGCTGATCCAGACCACAAAACAATATCTGGTTGTAGGTTAGTGGTGGCAATCTCAGGTGGAAAAATAAGCCGTTGATCAAGATCAGCCAGCTTCCAGTTGTCCTGGGCGAGAATTGGTGTTAACACCTTTTCTTGGTGGTTGCTCGCCTGGGTGGAGGAATATGGTCTTCTGCGTGTAATGCTTTGCTAGAACAGGCGGCAACTTATTGGTCATACTACGCTTGCCTTCCAATGCTAAAGCCAAACATCGCAGTACTTGGTCATGGCGCCAAGTAAACCGACCCTGGCTAAGAGCCACCTTACATCCTGTCAAAATGTGCCTTAATGTGGCAGGTGAAGAACACAAAGGACAAGAGGGATCCTCTCCTACCCAGAGGTTTAGGTTCTGCGGTGATGGGAGAACATCATATGTTGACCTAATAAGGAAACTGATCCTACTCTCTTCCATTGACCAAAGGTCTTTCCAGCCCATCTTGCGTTGTTCCACACTCTCCCATCTCATCCACTCTCCCTGCTTGGCCTGGGAAATGGCCTTTATACTCCTCATCCTTTCCTCCTGCTTTCGCACCTCGTTGACTACCAGCTTCCTCCTTTGAGCTATGCCTGCCTTGTGCCATTTAGGCGGAGCTAAACTGAGCCCAAAACCCCCTCTTCCATGCTGTACCTGTCCCACGATATCCCCAATTTGAAGGGCAGCCTTTGCCTCTGCTACAGATTTCTTTGCTGACCACTTTTTACCAGTTTTTACCACAGAGGCTGCCTCCCTTACACATTTGTCACGTGATCCTACTAAGGTCATTTCCAGTCTGACCTTGGCACACTTAAACAAATTAAAAAGCATTTGAAGTCTTTCACACTCCAAATAACAATGAAAAATAGTTTCTCTAGATCCACAAAACACACATTCATCATCAGTATTTGGATTAATGCCTGAAACAAACGCATTAACAGCCACAGTCCCATGTAATATTCGCCATTGTAAGTCACCAGATCGTTTGGTCAGTGGTGGTTTGTACAGCACTCTCCTTTCTTGTCCTCTTTCAACCCAAGTTTATCCCTCCACACCATATCAACCCTCCCATTTAGTGTTCCTTTATTAAATGTTTTTACAAAGCATTTATACCATTTGAACATTTATAGCATTTGAACCCTTCGACTTCATTAAGATCTAAATTTTGCAGTCCGTTGAGGTCCAACAAAGGTCCTGACATTTCTTTTAAGTGGTGTAATCCCAAGTTTTGGAAATGGGTCTCTTATATCCAGAGTCATTTTTCCATTCTTAAAATCTTTTATTAAATTAAATTCTTCATTGGTTAGTCTTGTTTTCCACATAACCACTATAGTTAGTGTGTGGCGCGTTGACCTCTGACCCAACAAAGTAGCTACTGCATTTATATCACTCATCTCAGGTCCAGCCACATTAACAATGTGCCTCAATGCCACAGTTTTAGAAGCACACAGTATCTGCGTAAGTCCCAGAACATTCTCACTTGCAATATCCATGCAAGCTCCTTTGATTAGATGTTCTTCAAGTAACCAGTACAAAGAATTGGTCTCCTCCAGTCTGCAAACATTTAAAAGTCCCCACACTTTGAAAAGTTCACAATAAAATCGAGGCACTCCAGCCAATCGTAATTGTTTAGCATCCATTAGAAACAGCGCAGCATCCAGTCCAAGCGCATCTACTGTGTTTAAAATCGTTTTTGCCATCTTCCTCCACACCAGATCAACACGACCAGTCAGAAATTTCTGAATAAACTGCAGACGAAAGGTAGCATGTCTGCTTGGTTAGTGCACCAAGCCTTGTCCTCCCTCTTCTTTCGGAAGAAAGAGCACACTTTGAGGAACCCAGTGTAAACAGTCCCAAAAAGAAAATCACTAGAATTAACTGTAATCGGGACAGCAGTCCAGCAGGTGGATCTATACAAGATAATCTATGCCACAATGTAGAGGCAACCAAGTTGTTGATTATTAAAACTCTTCCTCTAAATGCAATTGTGAGTGAATCCATTTCCATTTTGTTCTATTTTTTTAATCACCCCTTCCCATTTCTTTTGTTGGGTATTTAAATCTCCAAGATGTACTCCTAGATAATTTAAACCTTTGTTCCTCCAACTCATCCCACCTGGTAGTTTTGGTAGCCCTTCCTCCCATTTCCCAACAACCAGTGCTTCACTCTTCTCCCAATTAACTTTTGCAGCAGAAATTATTCCAAAATCATTAACAAAAGAAACCAGCTGATTAATGTCTCGTTGCCCATTTACCAACACAATTACATCATCGGCTTAAGCTGAAATGTTATGTCGTATATCATGATACAATGTTCATGATGTATGAATGCATATCATGATACAATGATACAAGGTTAGCGGTCAGTCTATGGATACGACTAGAGCGTGCAAGTTTTCTTATTTTTTCTTAATATCCAGTTGTTCAGTTTACTATTTGCCACAACTTAAGGCTATTTTCGATTCTCTGGTTATTTTAATTTTTACCTTCAAGCAAATCTGTATTTTAATTAGACGCGTTCCTTCTTGATCCTACTAAAAGTATTGCAGTTTAAATTTTAAAGCACTTAAGTGTAGCGCTCTCCAAACAGCTAGTTTCGATTTGTCCCATTTTCTGATTATTTGCTTTTGCTGTGCTAATTGCTGGGCCGGGACAGCAACTGTAAAACAGATATAAACTAGAGGAGACTTAGGACAAGGCCAGGACACCCTGTCTCTGCCCAACCAGCTGGATGTAAACCAATCTGGCTTCAAGAAAGGGCATTCAACCGAGTCTGCATTACTGTCGGTCACAGTAGCCCTGCGGATCGCAAAAGCTGCTTCCAAATCATCAGTTCTCATTCTCCTGGATCTGTCTGCTGCCTTCGACACTGTGAACCATCAGATCCTTCTGTCCACCCTCTCATCACAGGTACTCCTCTCCACTGGTTTGAGTCCTATCTCACAGGTAGGTCCTTCAGGGTCACATGGAGAGGCGAGGTATCCAAAGCACATCAACTGACCACAGGGGTTCCCCAGGGTTCTGTTCTTGGACCGCTCCTCTTCTCCATTTACACCACATCACTGGGACCCATCATACAGGCACGTGGTTTCTCTTATCATTGCTATGCTGATGACACCCATCTCTACCTCTCATTTCAACCAGATGATCCCATAGTAGCTGCACGTATCTCAAGCTGTCTGGCGGACATCTCGGCATGGATGAAGGACATGTCAGGATCACTATCCAGCTAGATTCTTCCTCAATCACCCCATCAAGGTCGGTCAGAAATCTTGGAGTAATCTTTGATGACCAGCTGACCTTCACAGACCACATTACAAAGACAGCTCAATTATGCAGGTTTGCTATGCACAACATCAGGAAGATCAGGCCTTTCCTAACTGAGCATGCAACACAACTTCTCGTCCAGGCCCTGGTCATTTCTAGGCTTGATTACTGCAATGCTCCTCTGGCTGGACATCCATCATGTGCAACTAAACCTCTACAAATGATCCAGAACGCTGCAGCTTGTCTCATCTTCAACGAGCCCAAAAGGGCCCACGTCACTCCTCTGTTCATCTCTCTGCACTGGCTAATACTCGCTGCTCGCATCAAGTTCAAGGCGTTGACGCTTGCTTACAGATCGACCACAGGCTCAGCTCCGTCCTACTTCCACTCGCTTCTACGAGTCTACGTCCCTACCAGAAGCCTACGATCGGTCAATGAGCGACGGCTCGTGGTCCCATCACAGAAAGCCTCAAAATCACTCTCCAGAACATTCTCATTCACGGTTCCCTGCTGGTGGAATGATCTCCCTCGAACCCTCATCCGGAATGCAGAATCCCTGACAGCATTCAAAACACAACTGAACACTCATCTCTTCCGTGAGCACTTAACCTTATAATTTCAATTCTTTCTTTTTCCTTTAATCCTCCCTTGTCTGGCTTATGCTACTCTGAGCAGTGCCTGAACTTTGTATTTTGAGCAATTCTTGCGTTGTTTTTGCCTCTTCATGGTGACTCGCTTGCTTTAGTCCTCAGTTGTAAGTCGCTTTGGATAAAAGCTAAATGACTAAATGTAAATATAAATGTATTAAGTTGCTGTAAAACGTTTCATTTTCATATAGCTAGTCATGCTTCATTAAGCACACATACAGTACTGTGCAAAAGTTTTAGATCGGTAAGATTTTTTATGTTTTTAAAAGAAGTCTCTTCTGCTCACCAAGGCTGCAATTATTTGATAAAAAAAAAAAAAAACAGTAATATTGTGAAATATTATTACAATTTAAAACAGCGGTTTTCTATGTGAATATATAGTGAAGTGTAATTTATTTCTGTGATCAAAGCTGAATTTATCATCATCATTACTCCAGTCTTCAGTGTCACATGATCCTTCAAAAATCATTCTAATATGATGATTTGATGCTCAAGAAACATTTATGATTATTATCAGTGTTGAAAACAGTTTTTTATATTTTTATTTCATGATGCTATGATGAATAGACACTAAAAAAGAACAGCATTTATCTGAAATCTAAAGCTTTTGTAACATTAAACTCTACCCTTCAAAAGTTTGGGGTCAGTAAGAATTTAAATTTTATTTTTGGGGGAAAGAAATATAATAAATCAATACTTTTATTCATCAAGGATGAGTTAAACTGATCAAAAGTTACAGTAAAGACATTTATAATGTTAGAAAATATTCTATTTTAAATAAACGCTGTTCTTTTGAACTTTCTCTTCATCAAAGAATTTTGAAAAAAAAATTGTACACAACTGTTTTCAACATTGAAAATAATAATGAATGTTTTTTGAGCATCAAATCATCATATTAGAATGATTTCTGAAGGATCATGTGACACTGAAGACTGGAGTAATGATGATGAAAATTCAGCTTTGATCACAGGAATAAATTACACTTTACTGTATATTCACATAGAAAACAGCTATTTTAAATTGTAATAATATTTCACAATATTACTGTTTTTTGTTTAGTTTTTTTTTATCAAATAATTGCAGCCTTGGTGAGCAGAAGAGACTTCTTTTAAAAACATAAAAAATCTTACCGATCTAAAACTTTTGCACAGTACTGTACTTCTCAAGATTTGTTAAACATCGTTTTCTTGAAAGTATTGCTTTAACTGTGTACAAACATCTGATAAACGTTTGTTTAAAAAAAGGGCGGATTCACTCGTAACCAAATGCAACATAGACGTTTCCTAAGTGTGTGTTTAATGTTTGACAGGGGACATTTTACAGACGTACAGTATGGCAGATGAAACTGTTAAAAATACATCTTCCAGATGAAAACACACCAGATAGCCGTGTGTGTGTTTTGTGTGTGCTATAATGTCATCCATTTGGCCTAAGCTTTTGTCAACACTGTACATTACACACATAATTGCTTATTTTACTAATTTACATAAAGATTTACACAACTGAAGTTAATTTTTAGATTGTATTTGTCTATGATTTATAGCCTTTTGATCACATAAATGACAGATTTAACAAAATCTTGTTTGGATGTAACAGGGACCGATGAACACACACAGCCTTAGATGCTGCAATCAAAGGTTTTGAGTAAGTATACTATAGAAAATAATTATTAAAAAAAACCCTATATTTCATAATGTCATTTTAACCAGTTATTACAGCAGTTTTTGATTCTTGATTTCTGATCACTTGTTGCAGAGCTTGTGTGGCGGAGCAGAGTCTGCAAGGCAAAGTAGCGGACAAGTGTACAAAAATAAAAATACTAATAAATAAATATATTTAAGCGTGACTAAAAATGACCAGCACGTGACGTCGTCACAACGTAATATTGTTTGCTGGGTATAATTAATGATTTTGTTACTACTAATGCAACAGTTAATGACTATGTAAATTGAGTAATTAAAATGAGTTACTACCATTTTTAAAGTCTTTAGAAACTTTGAACTAAACATTGATATTGTGTAGTTTGTGCTCCTCCATCAGCAGCTGCAGTTTCTCTCAGCTGTATCAGTGCAGTCACTGTGACGTCTGACTGACAGAGGTTTTTGGACGACTCTTTATCACTGTGGGAACACACCACCACTGTGTGCACTCTGACAGTAATAATCTCCTGTATCTTCAGTCTGGACTCCACTGATGGTCAGAGTAAAATCACTGCCAGATCCACTGCCACTGAATCTAGATGGAGTTCCAGTATAAAGGGTTGATGTCAGATATATGAGGAGTTTAGGAGCTTCTCCAGGTTTCTGTGAGTACCAGGCCATACGATGACCATAATTATCATTATACACATTACTGCTGGTTTTACAGTTTATTCTGACTTCTTCTCCTGGTTGAACTGCTGGTATTGATGGACTCTGAGTTACAGTATACTGTCCTCTACACTCTGGAAGAAAAATTTAAATTATATATGATGATATACAGTATATGATAATAAATATATTTCACATTTTAAGAGAACTAATAATTGTTGTAAAAACTGTATTACACAAACCTTGAATAAACAGTGCAATGGTCCAGATGAAGAAGTTGATGTTGTTCATAGTTGTAGTTTAGTCTTGTGTGATGATGAAGAGTGTGTGTGTTCTGCTCTCAGTCATGAAGTGTTAAACTCACAGCACTATAAACACTCTCAGAGCACTGAAGCATGTGCTGACAATGCAAAGAAGTGGGCAGGATTTACAACAGCTTGTGCTGAGAACAAACTCATATACACTAAAGTCACAATCATGACTTTATTTAGTGTGTTTATTGTGACTCCTGAGACACTGAGGATGTGCAGATGAACGTCCATCTCTGTGTCCATATTCAGTCATGTGACCATCATCACTGCTACACTTCCACTAGATGAACCGCCATCACTAAAGTGAGATCATGAATCATGAGTCTGTTCAGAAAGTATCAGGACTGATTGTGAATCTCTAATCAGAGTTCATGGTGTCACTCCATCTATCATGAAGCCTCATGTGTGTCTGAAATCATCAGATGGAGAAGAAACAGCTGTTAAAGATGGAGACATATTAGAGCTTGTTCACGTTTATGATCTTGTGTGGAGATTCATAACCAGTCCAGATACTTTTATAACACACCTTGAATATGAAAACATGCTTGACTGTGTAGAACATGCAAAACACCTTTTATATCTTCATTGTTGACACTTTCTATTGACTTTGGCCATAATATTCAATAAACTCATTATTTGAACAGATTTCCACTGAAGATTGAAGTGTGAAGCTGCAGGTTTTTCTGTGGATCATGATGATTGATCTGCATATGAAGAACAGAAGCATCATTATGAGAAACTCCACAACATCATCCATGATCAAAGAGGTCAAAGGTCACCTCAGAGGTCACAGCTCATCAAATATATTTCTTTAAACAGTGTTATATCAGAAAGCATTTAGTCGAATCTGAATGAGTGAGTGTTGAGAAGAGCTGAGGATCTTCTAATATCAGTGTGTTGAAGTGTTGTTTCTCTCTCTCTGCTGGAGTGTGTGTTCACTCGAGTGGAATAGAGGTTTTTGTACGAGCATTTCATTAGATTGTATCACTGTGGTGGACATTACTGGAACTAAACTGGTGATCGGTAAGTCTGTCGATTTAATCACCTAATAAAAAATAATAATTTGATTTCAGAAAGTGTTTTACAGTTGAAACAAGAACAACATTTATTAACAATAATGATTATTAGATATTGTGGCAAACTTTACATATAACTGTAGCCAAAGATAAAATAATAGTTGTAAATAATAATGTTGTAAATAATATTTACAAATTCCTTGTTATGTCTAAAATTGGTTGTTTGTCATGAGTTTTGGTGTATTATATTTTTTGAAGGTGTAACAATGAATATATAATATTATGTGTTATAACTGCAGTTATAATTAGTGTTCAGTAAGTCTGTCTATTTAATTCTTATAATATTCCTAAACATACAATTAAAAACAAGTTGAAACAAGAACAAAATGTATTAATGATAATTATTGTTACATATATTATTACATAATTATGGTGAAACTTTACTTTAAAGCCTTTAATGCATTATAAAGTGTTTCATAATGTACATGTTACAATGCCTTATATCTTATCATACATAACTGTAACCAAATCTAAAATGTTTGCTATTTCATCGCAAATTTATAAGGGTTGATCGATGAATAGATAATGTGTTATAACTGCGGTTACACTTATTGATTAGATCATACATGCATTTTAATGTATATAGCACTGCATAATTAAGGCATTAAAATACTTTTATAATGCAATATTAATGAAAGCTTTAAATAAAGTGTTACTGATATTGTTTTATAATGATTTAATCTAAAACTGGACCAGCATTATTCCTCTGCTGTGCTGTGTGTGTGTTTGTGAATGTGTTGTGTGTGTGTTTGTGAATGTGTTGTGTGTGTGTTTGTGAATGTGTTGTGTGTGTTTGTGAATGTGTTGTGTGTGTCTCCTGCAGCTGGTCCCACAGTGAAGCCCTCAGTGTCTCTGCTGCCGCCCTCTTCTCTGCAGATCTCTGGAGACTCAGCCGCACTGCTCTGCCTGCTCAGCTCTTACTCTCCACAGGGGGCGCTGGTGAGCTGGACACTGGACGGGTCAGAGGTCACCGAGGGGGTTCTGACCAGCGCAGAGAGCCAGCAGGACGGCCGCTACAGCCGCAGTAGCGTCCTGACCCTCAGCAAAGCACGCTGGGAAGAGGGAGAGCTGTACGTCTGCAGAGTAACACATGATGGAGCTCCTCATGAGGTCTCGTTCCACAAGAGCTCTGAGTGCTGATGTTTCTCTCCTGAAGATGAGCCGTATCTGAGTGTCCTGTGTCAGCCAGGATTCACATGAGTCTAGTGCTGCAGCTGTAGTGATTTACAACTCCATACTGAGAGTGTGTGTGTGTGTGTGTGTGTGTGTGCGCGCACGCGCGTGTGTGTGTGTGTGTGTGTGTGTGATCTTTCAATCTGCTGTGTTTGCTGCAACATTCAATAAAGCTTCTCAACAAGTTCCCTTTGTGTCTGACAACATCCTTCAACTAACAGATGAAGATGCAGGATCTTTTCAGAAGGTTGATGTAGCAGTAAATGTCCAATAAAGCTCTTGGGGTTTGAACATGGTCTCTGGAGACAGAGCTGCTCTATTCTGAGAGGATCACAATCACTCCAGCCTGACAATGCAAATGGGCTTTTCAGTCTCACTCTCTGATTGGTCACATGATCTGGACTGGAACAAAACAGTTTCACTTCTGCTTTAGTGAAGCACCAAAGAAAAACTGATCATTTCCTTTTTTTATTTTATGAGAAAATTAACTGATATATTAAAATGCCATCATAAATCATATAAAAACATGATCACAAATCAAGAATGTAAAAGTTTCTGTGTCTCAAATGTAAAGCATCTCGTCCAGACAGCAGAAGTGACTGAATCTGTTCAGTTTGATTGACAGGATCATATATTACACCTAAAACATGATGATCATATTGAAACACTGACTCATTCTCTTTATTCGTTTCAAGCCTAAGACCGGCCCACTTTTTCCATGGTGGTGGAAATTGGATAAATGAAGCAACAGTTCAGCTCTTACGATTGTGTAGTTTTATTAATACCACGGTTCAACAAATATTGTTAAGGCTAAATAATAATTCACTTAAACTGAGAAGTTAACAAAAAATATTCCACAAGGATAGGTTGATAAATGAACAAAAGCAGAAATAAATAAATAAATAAAGCATTTGAAATGTATCCCACTCTTCCACAAAGAGGCATATTGAACTAATGTTTACAGTTCAAGTCACAGTACAGTTTACAGTTATATTGTGAATAGCACCAACAGCATCTACAGCACCAGTAGCCGCCTAAGCAGTGCACTGGTTTCAGCCACTTTATCGATAACTGTGTCGTTGCTTATAGACATGTGGATTTCCTTCTCTGTGCACATTAACATGAAAGCCTCCAAGTTGTCCTGACTCAATGAGCTTCGTAGCCTATTCTTCACAAATTTTAAAGTTGAGATGCTTCTCTCACATGCAACCTGTGTGATGGACAAAGTCAACAGAAACTTATATGCTAACCCAATGACATGATAAGCATTTGTGAGGAGGTTATACTGAAAGAGTATTAAATTGACACAAATGGCACAGTTTTTGCAGGAGGAACAGGTCCTGCTTTCAAACTCCATCTCTGGTTCTTCCATATATGGCAGCCACTATCCTCCTGACCTTCCTGTGCACCTCACTACATGTCCTGACAGTATAACCTTCAAGAGAGGACTGTTTCAGTCTGTCCCACTGGTATGCCAGCCTAGACAGCTCAGTTTGTAATGTGCTAACAGTAGCTCTGTCATCAAACCTAAGCAGACATTTGCTGATTTCCTGGAGTGGGGAGTTAGGGAGCCCATTTATCTTTATTTCAGGAAAGTTTTTAGGGTCAAGACAAGCTAAATCTGAGGCAAGTTTTGCATTTGCTGAAAACCTCCTATCTATGACCTGCCACAGTGTCCAGAATAACATTATGGACATTCACCTCAAAGGCAGCATCAGATGAGGCTACTGGTTCATCATCTAAAAGCTCTCCTGGCATTCTTTTCTTTTTTCTGACACGCTTCTCTGGAAGTGCAGTCTGCACAACTAGTTCATAGTTGTCCATCTCTTCCAGCTTTTCATTGGCCCAACTCACAAACTTATCAGCTGCCACTTTCACTCCCTCAAAGTCCCTGACATATTTTCTGAGGTTATCCTTTGTTCCCTCAACCAGACGCTGAGCTGACAAAATATCCATTCCGTGTGTCTGTAGGTACTTGGAGAGTGGGGATGTATGCTGGAAAATACGAAGGAAAGTTTGAGCAATGAGGATAATCTCATATTTCAGAAGATTTTCAATGAATCCCTTTGCTTTGACCCTCACTGTTGACTTCATCCTTCCATCTTCCTCAACAGAGGCTAGGGTCAGCAGCAGGTCAACAAACAATGCATCCTGGGGATTACCAAAACACCCAAAGACCTTAGTGAGAGCCTGATCCTTAGCCCACCACCTGCTTTCCCCTATTGGGCTCAGTCTCCTGTGACGTTTGTCCTCACTTGTCTCATACGTTTATAAGACTCCCTGAGGAAAACTGCCACATCGTTAAGTAGTGAGAAGAGAGATGCACTCTCTATGACACTGCCTGTTGTGTCTGCCAGTACCAGATTTAAAATGTGTGCATAACACCAGACATGAATTTGTGTTGGAGACTGTTCAGACAGGAATGCAGAGAACCCTTTATACGGTCCTTGCATATTTGCTGCACCATCAGTGGAGTTGCCCACACACATGCCATGTCAATGCCAAGTTTATCTAATGTGTTCTTTAGTAGATGTGACAGATATTCACCTGTGGATTTTTCACAGTTCACCACAGCAACCAACCGCTCATGACCTACATCTGTGACATATCTGACAATGATGGCACACTGGTCCTTTGATGTGACATCTTGAGTTGTATCAATCTGAGCCGAAAACAGTCCCGCCTCTCTAACCTCATCTGAAATTGTGCCCTTTATGACCTTGCTGAGAGCATCCACAACTTTCCCAACAATGTCCTTTGATAGCAGAGTCACAAGAGATCCTCTACCTTTTGCACCAGTGTCATGATGCTTCTTGCTTTAACGACTCAAAAGTATTACCAACTCTAGAAAGTTGCCATGATTGACTGCAGTATCTTATAAGCAGCCTCTGCGTTATCCCCTCTGTAACTAAGTCCACATTTGCCAATGACTTTTATCACATCTATTATGCGTTCCATCACCTGATGCTTCTTCTTCACCTGATCATGATGTAAAGACATTTGTTTGTCTGCCAGAAGGCTTTTTATATCTGCCCTTTTAGCCAACCGAAAGTAAGCATCAGCATTATCTCTGTGGATCTTACTTTTCTCATGCTCTTCTATCCGCTGATGAACATGTTTTCATGTTTTCATACCTCCCTTTATGAAAGGACTATCACTTGCTGCAGGTGCAAATGCCAAACACACAGAACAATACAGTGACTGTGTTTTGTCACTGTATGTCAACCACTTGCGGTTGGTGCCATGCTTTCTGTGAAAAACGTTAGCTGGTAGGTGATGTTTTGTGGGCTGCTGAGGATGGTAATTGAACAATGTGTCTAGATCCTGTGCTTGAGTGTGAGTAAAATAATCAAAAGGATAGGCTTCCTCATCTACACTTGCATCTGCCTGTGCCTCTGGGATCTCTTGCAGCACTGTTTTCTCACTGGATACGGTCTCTATATCTGCTCTTTCAGCATCTGACTCACCTGAATTGCATAACAAAAAGGGCAGAAGGGTGATTTTATAAGGGAATATTATTGGGTGATAATATAGTATGAGAGATTTATAAGCTATTTTTTTGTAGGCCGGTCATTTTTGACCGGGAACACCACAAGTGTGACTATGTGCCATTTTGTACAAAATAAAAGTTTTTAAAAAAAAATTTCCTGGTGAAAAATTAAAGTAGACTAGTGTGCTCAACCATGCCAATTTTTTTCATATTTTATGTAATATTTACAAATTTATTGAAGATTGAATCCAATATTGGGTGATTATATAGCATAACAAGTGATTTATAAGCTATTTTTTGTAGGGCAGTCATTTTTGACCGGGAACACAAAAGGTGTTATAGGGTTTTGAACGCAACCTGAGGGATAAATAACTTTAATTCATATTTTTTTACTCTGGTATCCTCTCTACCTGTCCCTGTAGTCATCATGGCCTCCTCCTTTTCAGCGGGGGACTGGCTTATCTGCTGCTCAGAAGCTACAAAAAAATAATTAAGAGGTCATTTTACTGCAGATCAAGCTTAAGTTTTGTTACCAATATTAAATTGCATAATATTTGCAAAGTCAATTAATCGCCATGTATTGGGTGATATAAAAAGGCTAATATTTTAACTAAATTGAATATTTTGCTTGTGAATAGGTTGACAACGCTACAACTGGCTTTTTCAGCCCCTCCTGGCCTCTTCCTCCCATCCATCCTCCCTGACACGTACCGTTACATAGAGCCGGCCCAGAGAAAACGCTTTGGAAAAGACGGTTTATGGACCCAACCAACTCAATGGGAGGGGATTATGTCTAAATGTAATACTAGAACTCGTACAGGCCTGTATATGTTTTTAATAAACCTTTCCACTTTAACATTTATGATGTTTATTTGTGAAAGACTATAACAATTTATTAATGTTATTAAAACTGAGTCAGTGTTAAGATCTCTTAGTTCTTGAAATAAAAGATCGTGCTTGATTAGATTTGATCCACTTTTTATTAGTTTGTTATTTGTTTGATAATATGTATACATTTTTTATGCATGTTTTTAATCTATATTACAGTTTTTCTGAATTGCTAAAAACACATTTTAGCACGGCCAGCAGCCATATCCCCTTGTAGCCCAAGACTGGTTGCCCACTGAAGCTAAGCAGGGCTGAGCCTGGTTAGTACCTGGATGGGAGACCTCATGAGAACACCAGGTTGCTGCTGGAAGAGGTGTTAGTGAGGCCAGCAGGGGGTGCTCTCCCTGTGGTCTTTGTGGGTCCTAACGCCCCAGTATAGTGATGGGGACACTATACTGTCAAAGAGCACCATCCTTCGGATGAGACGTTAAACCGAGGTCCTGACTCTCTGTGGTCATTAAAAATCCCAGGATGTCTTTCGAAAGAGTAGGGGTGTAACCCCGGCATCCTGGCCAAATCTGCCCATTGGCCTCTGTCCATCATGGCCTCCTAATCATCCCCGTATACTGATTGGCTTCATCACCGTCTCCTCTCCTCCAGTAAGCTGGTGTGTGGTGGGCGTACTGGCGCAATATGGCTGCCGTCGCATCATCCAGGTGATGCTGCACATTGGTGGTGGTTGAGGAGATTCCCCCCCTTCCTTGTAAAGCGCTTTGAGGTCCCAGATAAAGCGATATATAAATGTAACGAATTATTATTATTATTATTACATTTCTTGGAACCATAACCCATTTTCTCAACACCTTAAACATAAAACCAAATCTTCAAACTACATTCAGAGAGAACATCTGACTCTTCTGTCAAAATTAAACAATTGACTCAAAACTATTTAATCTGTGCTCAAAATCAAACAATAATTCAGATCATACACACATGACTCAATAAACATTACAGATCTGTCGTTAGTCATGTAAAAAAATGGAGAACAGAACACAGCATCCAAAGTATTCAGTTACAGAAAAAAAGTATTCTAACAAAGTAAATAAATGTTGCTATAGATAAATCAAGAGTTGTGCAACTGCAAAATCAGAGTCAAAATCAAAACAAAAGCATCAATCTTGTTGTGTCCGGCCTGAGGACTTTTTCTACATCTCAGGCATTGACTTTTCTTTACAGTTTTTCACTATTGCTAAGACACATTTCCTGAAACCTTTCACCCATTTTATCACAACATTAAACACAAACACAAATTTTCAAACTAAACTCACAAAACCATTGACTCTTCTCAAAAAGTCAAACAATTGCTGTCCTCAAAATCAAACAATAATTTCAGATCATACACACATGAATCAATAAAATAAGTACTACAGATCATCCATTACACACAACATCAAAACATGGAGAAACAGCATCCAGAACGATACAGAAAAGAATAATATTGTATACAATAAACAATTTTTGCCATTACATAAAAAGTCTAGTAATTGCAACTGAGTAATGTGAACATATTGTATTCTGTATGCACTACAAGTAGGCTATAGCCTGGTAATACCAGACTCTGCTACTTCACTTTGCTTCGTAGACAGAGTCTGGAATGGCATAATTGAAAAGAGTTTTTTCTTTATCGCGGGGGGGGGCGCTTGTCTGAATTATAAAATCATTGGTTACCCGTAAGCCAATCACATAACGTTTGGGCCACTCCATTCAAAATGTTTAACAAACACTCTTCTTGTTCGGGCTTCAGTTTGCAAATGCCGGGAATATTCTCCACAACAGAGCAAATTGCATCCCGTGTCTCCATATCCGCGGTCGTTTTCGATTTCCCTAACCTAAAATACAATCTTAAACTCGGCACTTAGCGTCTACGTCACGGCTCTCAGCCCTCTCTCTGTTCGTTGATTGGCCGGCTGTTTTCAGGCCGGAGGAAAACTGAGAGATAGGTCGCTATCTCAGACTGACTACAGGAGCGAAATGAAATTAGCGGAAGTAGGAAGTCAGACGTAGTCAGGCTAAGTAGACTATAGTATTTTACTGAATATTGAATAGTAGGCCTATTGAATCTTTGTATATTCAGCACTTGTCACAAATCTCTTAGCATTTCTTAATCTTACCTTAGGGTAGCTTTTAATAGAATTTTTGCATATATTTTTCATTGTGCATTATTTTATATGGTGTATTTTGTTCCTTTAATTTTATATTGTGTATTATTTTATATGGTGTATTTTTGTTGTTTTATTTGTTTCTGTAAAGCGCTTTGAGATGTACAGTTAAATGCGCTGTAGAAAATAAAGTGTATTATTATTATTATTTGCATACTGTAAAAATACTGCAGTCCAACTGCAAAAGCCAAAAAGGTCAAATAAAACTGTTAATGAAAGACATATTACGGTACACTCAAATACTGTAAGTTGTGCAACTGCAACATGGAGGACAATGAGAGATTCTTCTGCTTCAGCATCATGTGTTCCTGCTGGCTCTGGCCTGAGGACTTCATCCACATCACAGACGATGTTGTCTCCTGCCGGACGGAGGGAAGAACCTTCTGGTCTGACACATCCAGCCTTGACATCACTGTCCCCTTGGTCTTCCTCGTCCACTTCCTCTTCCTCCTCTTACACGTACTCTTCCTCCTCTTACACGTACTCTTCCTCATCCTCCTCTTACACGTACTCTTCCTCCTCTTACACGTACTCTTCCTCATCCTCCTCTTACACGTACTCTTCCTCGTCCTCATCCTCTTACTCCTCTTACACGCACTCTTCCTCGTCCTCATCCTCTTCCTCCTCTTACACGTACTCTTCCTCGTCCTCATCCTCCTCTTACACGTACTCTTCCTCGTCCTCATCCTCATCCTCTTCCTCCTCTTCCACGTACTCTTCCTCGTCCTCATCCTCTTCCTCCTCTTACACGGACTTCCTCCTCTTCATCCTCTTACACGTACTCGTCCTCCTCTTCATCCTCTTCCTCCTTTTACACGTACTCGTCCTCCTCTTCCACGTAATCTTCCTCCTCTTCCTCCTCTTCCACGTACTCTTCCTCCTCTTACACGTATTCTTCCTCGTCCTCATCCTCTTCCTCTTCCACGTACTCTTCCTCGTCCTCATCCTCATCCTCTTACTCCTCTTACACGGACTCTTCCTCCTCTTCATCCTCTTACACATACTCGTCTTCCTCTTCAACCTCTTCCTCCTTTTACACGTACTCGTCCTCCTCTTACACGTAATCTTCCTCCTCTGCCTCCTCTTCCACGTACTCTTCCTCCTCTTCCACGTACTATTCCTCCTCTTACATGTACTCTTCCTCCTCTTACACGGACTCTTCCTCCTCTTCATCCTCTTCCTCCTCTTCCACGTACTCTTCCTCCTCTTACACGTACTCGTCCTCCTCTTACAAGTAATCTTCCTCCTCTTACACGTACTCTTCCTCCTCTTACACGTAATCTTCCTCCTCTTCCTCCTCTTACACGTACTCGTCCTCCTCTTACACGGACTCTTCCTCCTCTTCGTCCTCTTCCTCCTCTTACACGTACTCGTCCTCCTCTTACACGTAATCTTCTTCCTCGTCCTCCTCTTACACGTACTCGTCCTCCTCTTCCACGTACTATTCCTCCTCTTCCACGTACTATTCCTCCTCTTACACGTACTCTTCCTCCTCTTACACGTAATCTTCCTCCTCTTCCTCCTCTTACACATACTCGTCCTCCTCTTACACGGACTCTTCCTCCTCTTCGTCCTCTTCCTCCTCTTACACGTACTCGTCCTCCTCTTACACGTAATCTTCTTCCTCGTCCTCCTCTTACACGTACTCGTCCTCCTCTTACAAGTACTCGTCCTCCCCTTCATTTGTACTTTTATTATTTTATCATACATTTATTCACAGATTTATACATTTGTTCACAGATTTATACACTTATTCACAGATTTATACATTTATTCAGGGCGGTGTGGTGGCAAACAAAACTCTATCACTGAATAAGAGACAATCATTGCCAATAGTCTCTGATGAGGTTTATTCTCTTGCAAGAAAAGGCCAGCAGTCGTACAGTCACACAGAGAGAGAGACCGTGAATCCTTCATCCTTTATAGTCTGGACTCCCAGAATCTTTCTAGGCCAATGATGGTATTTCCAACTATACGTGGAACATTCTTAGACTTGTTCATCATATTGTGTCCTTAAGTGGAGGCGCTGCTGTCACGACCAACACTCTTTACCATTCCATTACTGATCATAGTAGAATAAGGTTTGTGTGTGCTCTTTTACTGGCATATGATGGACACACACATCTTACTGTAAGTACATATAAAAAAAAAATTAAGTGGAGAGAGTAAAAAAAAGATTTTGTGTGTTTATGTGTGTGTGTTGTACTGTGTAGTACATGAATAAATAAAATGTGCCAATGTATCCATTGGTTGTGTCTTTTGTGTTCATCTTGTGAGAAGGTTTGTGATGGCGGAACCACGAGCAACATAACTTACCAGTTTTGGAAATGTTGTTTTGAATGCACTGCACCAGTGTGTGAGACTATATTGTAGTGTGTGGGTTGGTTTATGTGATTTATGAGGACACAAATTTGTATAATGACATGTGTATTACACTGGTATTACAACTTATGGGTGGTTTATGAGGACATTTCAAAAGTCCTCATAAATCAAATGGCTTAAAAAACATAAAAAACAATGTTTTATTAAAAAATTTAAAATGCAGCATGTCTCCTGTGATGGGTAGGTTTAGGGACAGGGGCAGTGTAAGGGGATAGAATATATAGTTTGTACAGTATAAAAACCATTACGCCTATGGAGAGTCCTCATAATGCTGTTGCACCAACATGTGTGTGTGTGTGTGTGTGTGTGTGTGTGTGTGTGTCTGTGTGTGTGTGTGTCAGATGTCTGAGGGCAAGGTCTGGCGTTTCAGCAAGAGTGAATGGTTTTGAGTGTAGAGCTTCATTTTGACCTGAAAATATGATGTTTGGGGAACTGGGTGAGGCGTTGTGGATTTGTGTTCACAGTTTTGAGAATACGAGGCATAGTTTCAAGAAATGTGTTTAAGCAAACGAGAACAACTGTAAGAACATTAGTAAATAAGGAAGGGCACAACTCAATGTAGTTTTTATGATTGTTCATTAGTTACTTTAGTTATTTTTTTAACCTTAATTAGTAGATAATTAATAGTAGTTCTTCAGGAGATATTACATAATTCATTAGTTATTAATTAACTTACTGTTACTTAAGACAATCATACAATTAGTTAACACATCTTCATTAGTAGTTAACAGTAGTGAATAAGAAGTTAATGAAGAATTACCTACTAGTTCTTCAATAGTTCCTTATTAGTTATGCAGTAAGAAACAGTATTCTAAAGTTTCTACACATTTTAGTCCAGTTTAGTAAAGGATATTAGATTGTATGTTACATGTTTACTTACATCATAATAATTAATTCATATCATATTGAATAAAGTCTGTGGAAGGGTTGATATAGTGTAGTTTGTGCTCCTCCATCAGCAGCTGCAGTTTCTCTCAGCTGTATCAGTGCAGTCACTGTGACGTCTGACTGACAGAGGTTTTTGGACGACTCTTTATCACTGTGTGAACACATGTTTACTGTTGATATAGTGATAACTCTGACAGTAATAATCTCCTGTATCTTCAGTCTGGACTCCAATAATGGTCAGAGTAAAATCACTGCCATAGTCAGATCCACTGCCACTGAATCTAGATGGAGTTCCAGTATTAAGGGTTCTTATGTCATAAATGAGGAGTTTAGGAGCTTCTCCAGGTTTCTGCTGATACCAGGACACACAGTTACTACAGCCAGAAATCGGCTGACTGGTTTTACAGCTGATCGAAACAGTTTCTCCTTGTTTGACGGGTTTTATTGCTGGATTCTGAGTCACTGTCACTTGTCCACAGATCTCTGAAATTAGACAGTTTAGTCATTAATGGTTATTGGACTGTAAATGAGATGTGATAATTTATTTTGCAACATATTAATGCAAGATATTTACCCTGAATGCAGAGAGTCAGTGTCCAGATGAAGATGCTGATGTTGTTCATAGTTGTAGTTTAGTCTTGTGTGATGATGAAGAGTGTGTGTGTTCTGCTCTCAGTCATGAAGTGTTAAACTCACAGCACTATAAACACTCTCAGAGCACTGAAGCATGTGCTGACAATGCAAAGAAGTGGGCAGAATTTACAACAGCTTGTGCTGAGAACAAACTCATATACACTAGAGTTACACAATCATGACTTTATTTAGTGTGTTTATTGTGACTCCTGAGACACTGAGGATGTGCAGATGAACGTCCATCTCTGTGTCCATATTCAGTCATGTGACCATCATCACTGCTACACTTCCACTAGATGAAGCGCCATCACTAAAGTAAGATCACGAATCATGAGTCTGTTCAGAAAGTATCAGGACTGATTGTGAATCTCTAATCAGAGTTCATGGTGTCACTCCATCTATCATGAAGCCTCATGTGTGTCTGAAATCATCAGATGGAGAAGAAACAGCTGTTAAAGATGTAAGGAATAATTGACGACAGGCCGTTGAATTATTATAAAAATAATGCACACCCGAGGTGGTAATGCGGTCACGACGCGAAGCCGAGTGGCCGTTACACCTAACCTCGGTGTGCATTATTTTTATAATAATTCAACGGCCTGAAGTCAATTATTCCGCTTATACTACAGTTACCAGACCTCGAAACATTGTTCAAATGATGTATTTCAAGACGTTTGTAAAGTTTTTGTCATTAAAACGCTCTTGTATGTAGAACTAATTTCCTGCGCATCTAATCCCATGCCTCCGTTGCTAATTCCAAAACGTCATTTTAGAGTTAGTAACGGAGGTTTGAGCCACTGTGTCCCCAGCATTAGTCTGCTTCTCTGCTATCACTCAACGACTGGCTGAAACATTCTCTGACTGTTTCCATCGACTGTCTGCAGCAGATTTTAAACCCAGACTGCGATCACAGACTGAACGCGCTGAACACGCGTTTGGGCATGATCAATCATAATACATTACATTCATAACCGGCCTTACAGTATAAGTGTGTCCCCGGCTTTATGCAGTTATTAGAGAGAGAGAGAGAGAGAGAGAGAAGCATATGTGCGTCAATATTATTATTTATTTATTAATTCAATTCGTTTTAATTAGTTCGTTCATGTTTTTTTTCTTCTAATATTGACAGTAGACTAGCCTAATAAATGAAACAAAACGTCCTTTTAACAAGTATAGGCCTATCAATAATTATTTATTTGTTATAGCCTATTATCTGCAATAATTACGAAAACCCGTGCAGCAGGACTATCAATTTATTTATATAGGCTATATTCAGTTTAATTTTCTATTGATTATAGATAGGACTATACTTTATTTATTAAAATTAAACTGCATGTTTCCAATGATTGTGAATTTAGACATTGAAAATGGCAGATCAAGCACATGTGGCTACATGTTTTTCTTGTTATGAATTGTATGCTATTTTCCGTTATTACAGTTGACTACGCGAAGTGATATGGAACTGTAATGCGGTCAAGACCTGCTGGAACTACTTTAGCCGTGCGTTTCCCTGAAAATAATTGCACACCTTAGAACGTTCTCAACCAATCAGAATCAAGCATTCAACAGCTTGATAGTAGTATAAGGAGACATATTAGAGCTTGTTCACGTTTATGGTCTTGTGTGGAGATTCAAAACCAGTCCAGATACTTTTATATCACACCTTGAATATGAAAACATGCTTGACTGTGTAGAACATGCAAAACACCTTTTATATCTTCATTGTTGACACTTTCTGTTGACTTTGGCTCTAATATTCTATAAAGTCATTATTTGAACAGATTTCCACTGAAGATTGAAGTGTGAAGCTGCAGGTTTTTCTGTGGATCATGATGATTGATCTGCATATGAAGAACAGAAGCATCATTATGAGAAACTCCACAACATCATCCATGATCAAAGAGGTCAAAGGTCACCTCAGAGGTCACAGCTCATCAAATATATTTCTTTAAACAGTGTTATATCAGAAAGCATTTAGTCGAATCTGAATGAGTGAGTGTTGAGAAGAGCTGAGGATCTTCTAATATCAGTGTGTTGAAGTGTTGTTTCTCTCTCTCTGCTGGAGTGTGTGTTCACTCAAGTGGAATAGAGGTTTTTGTACGAGCGTTTCATTAGATTGTATCACTGTGGTACACGTTCGGTGGAGGAACTAAACTGGTGATCGGTAAGTCTTTTTAATTACCTATTTAAAAATTAAATACAATTTAGATTTCAGAAAGTGGTTTACAGTTTACAAGAACAAGATTTTTTAAATAATAATGATTATTAGATATTATGGTAAAACTTTACTTAAATGTATAATGCATTATAAAGGTATCAATAATGTAGATTATAATGCCTTGTATATTTTAAGAAATAACTGTAACCAAAGTTAAAATGCATTCCTTGTTTCATCTGAAATTGGTCGTGTTTTTAAGTGTATTATACATTTTTGAAGGTGTAACAATGAATAGATAATATTATAATGTTATAACTGTGGTTACAATTATTGCTGAGATCATACATGCATTATAATGTATAAAACAATGCATAATTAATGCATTAAAAATACTAAAGAAAGGTTTTACTAATATTGTTGTAGAATTACAGTGATGTGAATAAGTTTGGACATCCATGCTAAAGTTACCGAAAAAGAGGAATACAAAATCATCTTTTGGAAATTGATCTTAATGCCTTAATTAAAAAGATGTGATGATTTGTGATGATGTGGAGCTATTTTAATTCCAAAGGCCAAGGGAACTTTATCAGGATGCATATTATCCTGGATCCATGAAATAACTGGGCTTTAATAATAAAAATATGCCTTTCTCTATGGGAATTTAACATAGGGGTGTCCTGACTTATGCACCCTGTATTTTAAGGAAAAACATTTATTTATTTATGATACATTATTCATTCACAAAGAAAATTGGTGTCCTTAAAGGTTGGATTTTTCCTCATTTTTTTAATTAAGGCATTAAGATCAATTTCCAAAAGATTATTTTGTATTCCTCTTTTTAGGCAACTTTAGCATGGGTGTCAAAACGTATTCACATCACTGTATTTAATCTAAAACAATGATATTGTCATGTTGATAGATTCAGAAGGACGGCATTATTTCTTTTTTATATATTATCTAAACATATTTCCATACTGTGTCTCACTATGAGTTTAATCAGTTTATTATAGGTTTGTTTTGAGTTCATATATAGTTCATCTTTTATTGTAAAAATCATACATGTAAAAAAGAGATTTGACATCAGAATGTAAATGTTGCTCCTTTCTGTAGTTCAATCAATGATACTGAATCTCTTTAACTCATGTTGTGCTTATAATTCAGTGCCTTATAATACAAACAAGATTTATTTATCATTCAATTGTGTTTTAATTCTGTTTGAAATTGAGTTACATTTCGAGTTGAATATCTCAAAATATCTTTGTTATTTTTTTGTTATGTGTTAATAATGGCTGAAATTCAGTGTATTTGATTTAAATATATATAGTGATTGTGTAGTTTGTATATTGTATATATATCAGCTGTAGTGATGCTGGGATGAAGGATCAGATGGTGGAGATGTGTCCTGCATTCCTCATGTCTGCTGCTTCAGTCCTGATGAAATGCTGTGCATGTGCAATCAATCAAAACTAACTTTAGCTGGAAATAACATTATTCAAGAATCGCTATAAAGCCAAACAATCTATGTTACCTTAAATTATATGTTTATCTCTGTAAAGCTGCTTTGAAACAATCTACATTGTTAAAAGCGCAATATAAATGAAGATGACTTGACTTGCAGTGCAGTGTGTTGTGTGTGTGTTTGTGAATGTGTTGTGTGTGTCTCCTGCAGCTGGTCCCACAGTGAAGCCCTCAGTGTCTCTGCTGCCGCCCTCTTCTCTGCAGATCTCTGGAGACTCAGCCGCACTGCTCTGCCTGCTCAGCTCTTACTCTCCACAGGGGGCGCTGGTGAGCTGGACACTGGACGGGTCAGAGGTCACAGAGGGGGTTCTGACCAGCGCAGAGAGCCAGCAGGACGGCCGCTACAGTCGCAGTAGCGTCCTGACCCTCAGCAAAGCACGCTGGGAACAGGGAGAGCTGTACGTCTGCAGAGTAACACATGATGGAGCTCCTCATGAGGTCTCGTTCCACAAGAGCTCTGAGTGCTGATGTTTCTCTCCTGAAGATGAGCCGTATCTGAGTGTCCTGTGTCAGGCAGGATTCACATGAGTCTAGTGCTGCAGCTGTAGGGATTTACAACTCCATACTGAGAGTGTGTGTGTGTGTGTGTGTGTGTGTGTGTGTGTGTGTGAGATCATTCAATCTGCTGTGTTTGCTGCAACATTCAATAAAGCTTCTCAACAAGTTCACTTTGTGTCTGACAACATCCTTCAACTAACAGATGAAGATGCAGGATCTTTTCAGAAGGTTGATGTAGCAGTAAATGTCCAATAAAGCTCTTGGGGTTTGAACATGGTCTCTGGAGACAGAGCTGCTCTATTCTGAGAGGATCACAATCACTCCAGCCTGACAATGCAAATGGGCTTTTCAGTCTCACTCTCTGATTGGGCACATGATCTGGACTGGAACAGTTTCACTTCTGCTGCACATTTACATTTAAAAAAGGTGGTGAACATATTATAATTTATTTTAAAAATCATAAAAAACATTAATAAAAGCATGATCATAAATCAAGAATCAGCCATTGTGACAGCAATTGTGTAAGAATGTAAAAGTTTCTGTGGCTCAAATGTAAAGCATGTAAAGCATGTAAAGCAGAAGTGCCTGAATGCATGTTGATTGACAGGATCATATATTACTCCTAAAACATGATGATCATATTGAAACATCGACTCATTCTCTTCATAAACACACGATTGATGTTGATTGTAATGATATAGTGTTATTAGTGTTTGAAAATACAATCATAAATCCTTATTGAAACCTGAACTAAACACTGGCAGAGTCAAGAGGAAGATGATGCTGAATGTCATGTTTGTTGGTTGATGAAGAAGAGCTCTTGATCATGTCATGTTCAGTTCATAGAGCTATAAACACATGCAGAGTGAAGCATGCGCTGATCATATTAAACACCCTCTGAATGCAAAACCTGCTGTCGACTGTGAGCTCACGACGAGCCCGAAGAGAGATCAGGACGAGATACAGACTCACCTCAGACTCATCAGAGTCAAAGAGCTTTACTGACAGGGTTAAAGAACGGCTTTACATGGCCGAACCACAGTGACATTACATATACTGACACACACATTTACACACAATACACACAGTTAACCCCCTGGGGTCGGCGGTCTCGCCGGCAATACCAGCTCACTTTTTTTCTCATCAGTGCAAAAGAGACTCAAAATACTCGGTTGATTTTGATCTTACATGTAAGTGTTATACATCATTCCAAACTGCTAAATGTCTTCTTTTATTTGTGTACACTCATAATAAAAACAAAATGTTGTGTTTTTCGTAAAATAAAGAAAATAAACATGATGCGCGTTCTGCCGTCTCTCTCAATGTGAAGCTCATTCTGAAACGCGACAGAACATGATCTGTAACTCAGTAAATGTTTGTCACACAGACCTGAAACGTATGTCTTTACAACGCTTTGAGTCTCTATTTTTAAATGATGTAAAACATCAAAAACAAATATTCTCTGTTTAAGTAATTCGTATGAAAGCAAGGACATGTACAGTTTCTCCAGCCTGAGCTCATTAACGCTAATGTGACCGTGACCACGCCCACGCGCAACAGCTGCTCACATACTAATGAGCCACGTGGAGGAGCGCAAACTGTTACAATCTCAAAACAGATAATCCGCGACTTCAGTCTTCAGTCCTGCTCTGCTTTTCAGGAGTGTGGAATACTGTGCTGTTTATCTTGGATTTACCTCAGAAGAGTTAGAAGAACACGATTTGATTATGAGACCGGTATTCTTATATTTTTAAGGTAAGACTTGGCATTGTTAGTAGCATGTTAGCAGCATGTTATTGTTGCATAAACTTGTAGCTACTAGTTAAACTGGTGCCAGACTAAAATGTACATTATGAAATGTGATTGGAGTAAAACATGAACCCTAATGCTAAATGTATACACATAAAAACATTCTCGTGTCGAGAATGTTTTTATGTTCGATAATTAAACAGCACGATATAACAGAAGGCTCGTATGATTGTGAATATTATAATGTTTAGACTTGTGTTTATTGTGCTTGTGGATATCTGCTCACACGAAGATATGTATAATTATGTAAGAATATAACGTTTCATAGTTTGGTCCGGATCGATCGCATTCAGTGAATGTTTGCACGCGCTGAGTTTGAGTCACGCGCGCTGTGGGTTTGAAAAGCAAAACAAACCAATCATTAGGCTTTACTCCAGCAATCTCATTTCATAACGTCGTAACGAATGGAAACGTTTTATGTAACATGATAATCCATATAGTTTTCTCTAATGTAGTGTTACTGATATTTTTAGCGATGTATAGGCTGCCTGCTATAGGCTAATGTTATTATTTCATGCAGCCCTACACATGCCTACAAGGCACAACACACTTGGGAGTTCATATATATAGTGTATGTATTTAGTAAATTTCATAATTTTAACCAGACAAATCTAAAATAGTTTCTCCTGATATCAGCATGTTCACAGGTTTTTTTTTTCTAAAAAAATGTTTTTACAGGGACCAGCACTGATGAGTCCAGCTGACATTCACATGAGTCTCTCTGTACATGAACATGGTAAAGTAGTGAAAAATCGGTAACACTTTATTTGAAGGGTTGTGCATAAGACTGACATGACACTGTCATAAACATGACATAACACCTGTCATGACCATGAAGGAGTCTTTATGAATGTTTATGACTGTTGTCATTAAGTGTCATTCGGTAAATTATGACACTTTTAATGCAAAGTTGACATTGTTTAAAATGTCTTTGTTATGACAACTTGACATTACCCAAGACAAAAATGTCTTGATTATGACAACTTGACATTAACAAAGACAGAAATGTCTTTGTTATGACAACTTGACATTAACCAAGAAATCATAACCTGTCAACCTGTCACAACTTTGGCCGTCATGACACCATTATAACTGTGTCATGAATATTTTACTTGTCCTCAAGTAAAGTGGAACACATTGTACTAGTTATAAAGATGTCATTAAGGGTTATTACACTGTCAAATGCTTTAAGTATGATAATTAGACCTGTTATGACATATTTGTGACAGGTTGACGATTATTGGTTGATGTTAATATGGGTGTGTTAATGGGTGTGGGTATATAAGATTGATTTAATTGTGATCTTGTTGCACACTGAAGAAGGCACACGCCGAAACGCGTTTGTGCTAATAAAACTATTTATGCATAGTGCAGCCTCTTTCCTGTATATATTGGTCAAGGTTGAGCCACGTTATAGTAGATAATTTTAGCTAGCACGCCAGCTAACTTACCAGCTAGCAGGAAATGGGTTAAAAACAGTGGCGAAGTCGCTAAAGATGATATTGAACTCCTTTCAGTGTTTCTGGAGTGGCTCCTTACTCGTTGCTTGTTTTTGCCATCTTGTGCAAGAGTGAAAAGTAGTAGACGCACTGTTACATGAGTAAAGACATGTATTAACAGCAGTTTTTTCATCTCTATTTCTTTTTCTCATTCACGTAGGGCTGTGGTATCAGCTGTGCTGCTGTCCAGACAGCAGATCATCCTCAAGTCTGGAACGGAGTGGGAGATCATGCTGGATATGAATGACAATACATTTGCCCGTCATTTCCGGATCAGAAGAGCCAGGTTTGAGCAGCTCCGTCGACTGCTTCAGGAGGGGGGCCTGCACAGCGAATACAGCCATGGACTTCCCCCCTTGCCTGTTCCCAAAAAGGTCCTTGTGTTTCTCTGGTATATGGCCAACCAGAACAGCTTCAGAGAGATATTTGATACATATAATGCTTCCCAGTCAGCGACGCACAGAGCCATCCTTCAAGTGCTGACCATCATGTCAGGGATTGGCGCATACTTTGTGTCTTGGCCAAGGGGCTGTGAGAAGAGGATGTCTTCTGCTGTCTTTCAGCTCATCTCTGGCCTCGATGGAGTCATTGGGGCGATAGATGGTTGCCACATCAGGGTCCGGAGGTCACCCATCAGAGGAGGGGATTACATCAGCAGGAAGTCCTGTGATGTTCCAGTGATGCTGGAAGAGCCAAGAGAGCATTAAAATAGTCCAGTCTGGAGAGAACAAGAGTTGTGTAGCTCTGATAGGAAGGGCCAGATCCTCCTGATGTTGTATAAGGTAGATCTGCAGGACCGGGCAGTTCTAGAAGTGTGCTCTGTGAAGTTTAACTGATCGTCAATCACAACTAGTACTTAGTATACTTAGTAAATACTAGAGTATTTATGCCCCCATAATATATCAAAATGAATTCTAATTTACAAATTAAAATCTTGCTTCATGTCACTGTATGTATGAATTGCACCAGAATTAAACCAGACTTCATGGAAATTATTAAATACACCTGGTGAAAGTCCAGTCCCTGGACTGATGCATGTCTTTCTACAGTTTGCGTATCATATTATACTTGAGCAGTATTATGTGCTATACTAATACTCTAATGAGAGTTAGTGGACATTGTTGTATAGTCACGTAAATCAAGACATCACATTCAGGTAACTCACATGTCTCTTTGCTAATGTTATGCCGGTTAATTAATTAATTAATTCCTGCAGCGTTAATGAAAGATGTGGTAATGTCAGGAGGGAAGCAAAGCATTCTGCAGATGATGGTTATTGTTGTGTCTGTGGCATTATTTCTTCAACAGCTTCAAGTTTAACGAACTTTCATGTTCTATGGGGATGTATGGGGACAATGCATAACACTTTACAGAACGCTTTTCTGCAACTGTAAACTTTACAGTTGAGAATTGTTTGTTGTTTACAGTAAATTACTCTAAAACTCTACTACTCTAGAGTAATTACTCTAAATTACTATAAAACAGATATAATGTTAACCTGTTTACAGTAATTTACTTTAGAAATAGCAGCTGTAAATGTAAACTTGTTTTACGGTAAACTACTTTAACAAATAAACTTTAAACCTACGTACAGTCTATATCCGTAATAAATACAATACAACTGTATGAAATATTATAGTATTTTATTGTAAAATTCCAATTAACGCCACTCTGATAATCAATAGAGTATCAGGGCAAAAGCTTGAAAGAAATCTCAGCACATATCACAAGAATTTGTTTCACATCTGTCCGGATGCAGCCTAAATACACAGTTGCCTCCACTTAAGCAATCCGACAATCATCATATTTGTTACAAATCATCAGATGATGAGACCAGTTAGTCGACCCTGGCGAAGATAGTCAAACATTTGAAGCCCTCTACTAGTCCTCAAGATGTTATTCCGACCCATATTTTTAAACAGACTTTTAACGTCATTGGCCCTAGAATTTTGACCATAATAAATTGCTGTCTGGCTACGGGTTCCGTGCCAGCCTATTTAAAACACGCTATAGTGCAACCTTTAATTAAAAAAATCGAACTTGGATCCGACAGATTTATCTAATTTTAGACCAATTTCAAAATGACCGTTTCTCTCAAAGGTCTTAGAGAGGGTTGTTTTTAGTCAATTGCAATCTTTTTTAGAGAAGAATTCTGTGTTTGAAACCTTTCAATCTGGTTTCAGGGAAAAACACAGCACAGAATCTGCTCTTTTAAAGGTTCATAATGATATTCTATTAAGTGCTGATTCAGGATCCTCAACAATTTTGGTGTTATTAGATCTTAGTGCAGCATTTGATACAGTAGATCATAACATCTTGGTCTCTCGTTTGGAACACCATGTTGGAGAGCGAGGAATGGGCCTTCAGTGGTTTAAGTCCTATCTAACAAATCGTAGTTTTGCAGTCAAACTTGGCGAATGTTTGTCAACGTTAGCTCCACTTACTTGTGGTGTACCGCAGGGGTCCATTCTTGCTCCTCTTTTGTTTTTGTTATATATGCTCCCTTTGGGTTCTATTTTCATTAAACATGGTGTTTCTTTTCACTGTTATGCCGACGACACGCAGATTTATTTGCCATTCAACAAGAATGCTTTAGAGCTGCTTTTGGACTGTCTAAATGACGTGAAAAGCTGGATGGCTTTAAATTATCTGAAACTAAATGATAATAAGACAGAAATAATTTGATTTGGACTAAATGAAAAAACAGTTTCTTTAAGTTACAATCTTGGTCCCTTGGCTATGTACAATAAGCCACTTGTGAAGAACTTAGGCATACTATTTGATAGAGACCTCAAATTCGATAAGCAAATAAATAATGTAGTTAAATCTTGCTTTTTTAATCTTAGACTTCTATCCAAGGTAAAGAGCTTTCTTTCTTTTAATGACCTTGAGAAAGTGATTCATGCTTTTATTTTTTCACGACTCGATTATTGTAACACTCTCTACACAGGAATTAGCCAGACAGCGTTGGGGCGTTTGCAGACAGTCCAAAATGCGGCCGCTAGGCTACTGACAGGTACAAAAAAGCGTGAGCACATTACTCCAATCTTGTACTTTCTTCAATGGTTGCCGATCCGTTTCCGTATAGAATATAAACTTTTATTGTTTGTTTTTAAAGCCTTAAATGGTCTGGCACCCACTTACTTTGATTCTTTAGTGAAACGTTATACTTCAAATAGATCCCTACGGTCCTCTGATCAGTTTCTCTTAACGATCCCCAGATCCAGATTTAAACATAGGGGGGATCGTGCTTTCTCGATCGCTGCCCCGAAACTTTGGAATCTGTTACCCATTCACATTAGGTTGGCTCAGACTATTTCCAGTTTTAAATCATTATTAAAAACCCACCTATTAACTCAGGCTTTTAATTCCTCTGGGCGTTGTGCCTAAATCCTTGGTTGTTGTTCGCTGTTTTTTGTGTGATGTCTATGTATTTACTTTGTATTTGTTATCGCTGGAAAGCACATTGGTGCAACTGTAGTTGCAATAAATTGTGCTATATAAATACAATAAAGAAAGAAAGTTACCAGCCAAATACATAAAGCTGGTGAAAATTCACTGAACTATACCATTACTTACCAATTATCCTTAAGACTGGTGTCTGAATTACTGACCCAGACTTACTGAAGAGAGGTGTGACAGCAGGGGCATCACTAGGCCCTTTTTAGGGGGTCTTCAGCATTGGTCTGTCACTGTTCGTCAATGTCAGAATATTTGAGATGACCAATCAAATCAAAGTAGGCTTTACGTTCACAGACGCTGAGCATGAATTTTAGCAGAGCGACTCGACGCTTCAGTGTACGGTCAAGTGCGAGATAAGTGGCAAAACTTTACGTTATATATTTGACAGTTTTTTGAGGTCATCAATGTTAAACGAATGACAAAAAATAATCAGGAAAACTAATATAGTTTTGTCTAATTTCGCCATTTTTAACTGAAATTAGGCCTATGTAACGTGACTCATGTAATGTAATTAGTTTACTGTCATTGTGAGGGGACAAGAAACATTAACAAAGCCATTTTCATCATGTTAGGTACAGGATTAACAATGAATGTGTACATATTGAGAATATTGTAAGGACTGGGCGGAATGACGGATCATCTAAATAACTAAATGTATTTCTTCCTATAAACCCCGGGACTTGAACACACACACACATACACAAACTGGTACGAATTTCCCATTAAAGACATTTTAATGAGATATATTTCATATGTTGTTATGTGGGTCCGAGTGCCCAGGGCCTGTGAAGATATCTGTGAGTGTATTGTATTCCTACGATAAATAAACGAACGATAAATGCCTGTATTATGCATTTCAATGAATAATCCAGCAAACTCACTATCATAACAAAGTCTGTGAAACTTCCCCCCCCAAATCCAGCTAACATTGGATTTGTTCTGTGCCCTGTTACGAGTTTACGACCCAAAGGAATGTGCATGGACTTGAGTCCTGGAGAAGGAGAAATGAAAACTTTGTAATCCTGTATATATATTCTATGCATAACCATGTGATACATGCATCTAATGTTCATCTCATGATTTTTCTTTGTGTTTGGTTTGGGCGTCCTTGAAGACTCTAATGGGTTAATGTTTCTTTGACATACTATGTTTAACTTTGCTGTGTCATCCAATTTATAAGTCGTTCTTCATATGTTTAGAATCCTCTTGATCTGACCAAACCATATATATATGTATACAAACCGTCAGATATGTGTTACTATGTTTTATCATCTCTGGAGTACGTCACTGTCATAAAACATGCAAAGTCGATCTCGATGAGACAAAGGAAAACCTTTGCCGTGCACTTTTCTCCCAGCTGATTGGTGCATTCACGCAAGGAAAGGCGTGAACCGAAATGTCTTCAAAGAGACGCGCCGAGCTCCCCCTCCCTCTCTTACGCTCATACCTCTCACCTCCTCAACTTCGCAAAGATGTAACTCCGTGTGATTCCCCTTTATCTTTTTCTTTCTTTTGTTCGTTTAAAAGTTTTGTTTTCTTTAAGTTTCCAACCTAATTCATCTCACAGGAGAGGGGATGAATTTAGCCGAATTTGGTAATGTTACCTCAAAGACTTTAAACCTCCGTTCAAAGCGTGCGCGCCGAACGCCACGTGACGCGCACCCACGGAACAAAGAACATCCGCTCATGCACGCGGCCGGGACAGGCCGTTCCAGGAACACGCAACAATGCACGAGAGACCAAGAAACTTTGCAAGTATATTTCTGTATAGGCCTACAGCTTCTAGGAAGCATTAAGATGATGTTTTTCGTGTTGTTTCAGAGAGGTTACTGTCTGGGTGAACTGTGCCAATGCTCTCTCTCTCTCTCTCTCTCTCACTCTCACTCACTTTTACGCGTGTTTCCATTGTCTAGACTCCCCGCGTGTCTTTGTCATTAATGTTTGTAAATACATGTAATCTTTGCAATGCTTATAACCGGTATAACTTACCTAATTTCAATATTAAATATTTTATATTCATAAACCTGATTGATATCTTTTGCTCATAATTCCTGTCCCTGAAATGAATAGATCAAAGCTACGAGCTTTACAAATTAAAGATACCTTAAAGAGTATTTGTTTATAGGGCGGGAAGACTAATTCTTGTGGCCACAGAATTATTTTCCTAAACTCTATAAATTAATTGAGCTAATTAGTTTTACCTGTTTTGTGAAATGTGGTCCGTGTAATTGATTGCAACCAACTCGTGGTTAATTGCAAGGATTCACATGCATGCAGGTAACAGGACATATCATCCCTTACCGGGAGATTTATTAAAATGTAAAGTTGATCTGGTCCAAACCTGTATGAATAATTATTAATTATTGTATACAAATTCCCCAAAATTGACCGGTTCATACCTTACAATATAATACAAATTGTAGCCTTTAGTAATAAAAAAAAGCTCAGCTTTAGGAGGGAAAGAGAAAGGGCAAGATGAGGAGACTGAAAAAAAAGAAAGGATGGAGGAGATGAGGAGAGAGCAGGTATTGACAAATAGTCTACTGACATGGTTTTAAAGCTATTTCTTATACTTTTTTTGGGTCTTCAAATGTCTTGAAATGCACATATCAGAGAAATAAAAAATTTGAACCCCCTACCAACCTCAAATTTAGGACCTCTTTGATTATAAAGCCCTATATTAGGCATAAGATCAATAATGAATGTGTAGCCTTTAATGTGAATTAATTTAATAAACTTAGTTACCTAGCTTTCCTAGTAGTTTTCAGTAAATGAACACGTCTGAGAAAATGATTCATAGGCAAAATCAACCTATCAGTTGACCCTATGTTTACTTTCTTCACTCACAGACAAAAATGAAAAGCCTATATCAGTCAAAGCTCAGCTTTAGGAGGGGAAGAGACAGGAAAAGATAAAAACAAAGAGAAAAAGAGTGTGATGCTGATGAGGAGAGAAAAATAATCAGCTGCCCACTGACATGGTTTTAAAGCTGATGTTATCCAATTTTTTTTTGCCTTCAAAACATCTTAAAATGCACATAATAGTTCAGAGAAATCAAAATGTTCTTGGGGAAACCCCGAACCCCCCTAACTACCCTAACTCAAGTTCAGGACTAGAGTGATTATAAAACCCTGCCATTGCATGGTAATGAAACTAGTTAATAGTGAGCATTAGACCCTAAACTAAAGAGTTACCTTTTTTTAAATTTTTTTTTTAATCACACCCTCATTGGGGGCTTAGCCCCCCTAAAATGAAAATCCTAGAAACGCCCCTGTGTGACAGTCTCTTCAGACCGGCAACAATGTTCCCAAAACTGGAGCTTTGAGCAGGTGTTGTCGTGTTCATTGTGTTCTGACATGATCCTCTCTGCAAGCAGAAAAATACAAGTTTTTTTTTTTTGCATTGAAGAAAATTTTGATTTTTGTTTGTATATGCTGTTAGTAGACATTATTCACAGTGCCATCTTTGATTTTTAACTCGTTTTTATACTCGTCATGGCGTTGTGCTGAATAAGGTGTATTAATGTTTTAGAAAGAAAATCTAAATCGTCAGGTCACACTTACAAAAAAAACAACCGTAAATCTGAATCAGCCAACAACTGCAGGTGACGGTATGTCTAGCAATATTGCCAAACTGATATTCATCCAAGTGCAAGACAACTGTAGTAATATGATGTTAAAAGTTAAGAATCTGATCAGAAAGTACACAAGTAACAAGATTGTTAACATAAACATTAACCTGTTAAACAGTTCAGATTAAGCATATGGACCTCTGTTTTAAGACATTTGAGACATTTGAAAATGTCCATGTTTTACAAGGAAAGATTATGAAAAGATTGTGATTGCAATGAAAGACTCTTGCAATTAATGTGTGCTTAACATTAATGTGTGCTTTATAGTACAACTTACCGCTAATTATACTCTAATCCAAAAGGAGACTCGTAGGAAAAAGAGATTGATGAAGTCCATGCCACGTACAACCACTTGTAGACATAAGAAAGAGGAGATAAAAGCAAATACATTGTCCTAAATAAGACAAATTTGTTTAAAGTATGTCTTTCAATGTTCTAAATGTACAATTTGTGAATTACATGTAATAAATACATGGCTATATTCAGTGAAAAACAAACAAGCTTTGTCGATTCTGAAATAATTTGATCAAGCTATAGGCCTACATACAGGAATTTTAACCAATTAATAGCCTATCGTTTGCTGCATGCTTAAAAAATACACAAAACATATTCCACAACAAAGTCTGTAAATGTAATATTCAGAACATAAGAATTAAAAAAAATATATATATATAAACAAGCCAAAACGAAATAATTTAAAGCTAAAGTAAAAGTAAGGGGCATTATGCTCAACTCTCTCATTAGAATCAAAATGTTTCAACATTCGCAATGTATTTGGTAAACTATTCTTTATTATAGGCTTTGTAGCAACTTCACTCACGTTGCAATATCGACAGGAAAAAAATCTTCCTTTTCACATGCGCAAAAATGTGCTTGGAAACATCAGTTGAGCGGTGCTTATGCTGAATGGTAAGAATTATACTACTGACTATTTAAACAGAGCAGTGTGATTTTTATATTAGGTTGACTATTTTATTATCACATTTTATTTCGGCTATAATGAACAGTCTGCGAAGCCTGGAATGGTGTGTGTGTGTGTGTGTGTGTGTGTGTGTGTGTGTGTGTGTGTGTGTGTGTGTGTGTGTGTGGGTGAGGCGCGCGGCACTGGAAACAAAAGCATACTCCGTCACTTTGTTCATACAGGACATCATTCAAACTGCAAAGTGTTTATTTATATTTGTGTACACTCGCAATAAAACACAACATTGTGCTTTTGTCAAACTGTAAACTCTTGTCAAACTTAACCTACAACTGTCACCCAACCAAAATCACACACAGTTTAAAAGCAAACACATTTATAATTCAAATGAGAATGAAGTTAGTGTTAATTACAATTTTAAGGAAAACAAATATTGATCTGAAATGTGTGTGTTGCTGCCGATGGAGCGAACGTGTGTGTGTGTTGTGGATGAAGCGAATGAGTGTGTGTTTTGTGTAGGCCTATATTAATGAGAAGGGTGGGCCTGCTTATTCTGCATAATCTGGTCCCAAACCGGTTCGCAGGACGAGAGGGCAACACGCATGTCAGAAGAAGCATTCAGTTGGGATTTTTCACCCATCGCTTGTCTTTTAATTCATCGAACTTCTCCTGGGGAAAGTAGCGAGAAAATGTCCCCATCAGTGCATTAAGATGTGACTGAATGAGACGCGTCAGGCCAGCGACCGATTCCTTGGGCACGTCGTTTTCTTCAATGCGTTTCATCATTGTCGGGAACATATAGTTGCTTGAGGTTTTGAGTCGCAGCTGCCAGAGTTCAAGTGATTTCTGGAAGGCCTGAATTTGTTCACAATGTCTGAAAATGTTGTCATCCCATCCTTGTAGTTTTAGATTCAGTTAGTTTAGAACAGAAAATATGTCAGCAAGATAAGACAGGGTTAAAAGCCATTTCTCATCACTGAATGAGCTTGCGAGAGGTGACATTTTATCAGTAAGAAAAGCTTGTATTTCTACTTCAAGCTCAGGTGGGATTCCTTTTGATGCCAAAGCTTCACGATGAATAAAACAATGATACCAAACAATATTCTGTCCTGCTGCATCCTTAATCCTTCTGACAACTCCGCTATTTCTGCCGGTGAGGTTGGCCGCACCGTTGCTGGTGATGCCTTTGCAATTGGCTCAATCAAGACCGCATTTTGTTATGAAAGCATTTAATTGTTCAAAAATATGTGCTCCTGAAGTGCTAGAAGGCAATGTTCGGCAGCACAGAAGATCTTCAAGAAATTCCCCTTGCCAAATGTACCGAACATAAACCAGTAATGTAGCGTTTGATGCAGCGTCAGTGCTCTCGTCCAGCTGAACAGCAAAGTCCCTCGCTGACTTCAGTCTCGCTATGAGCTGTTCTTCTACATTCTGGGCAATATCCACAATCCGACGTGACACCGTATGGTCACTAAGAGGAATTAGTTTTAGCTTTTCAGATGCCTTTTCATCAAGAACTGTATTAACTATGTCCAGTGCAGCAGGCAATATTAATCTCTCTGCAATTGTATGTGGCACTTTTTCTTTGGCAACACGATATGAGACTTTATAAGATGCCAAGTGCAATTTGTGATTGTGTGTCACACTTCTGCTGAGTAACTGAGCTGATGACTGAATTTCTTGAGACTTCCTCTGAAAAAAAAAAAATTCTGTGAGCTTTGTTACAGCCTGCAAAACTAGTTTGTCCTTGTCTGCAGAACCCCCTCTCATGAAGTCCAGAACCCGTTTTCCTGTTTTCTCGACATTACTGAGGAATCTCTTTTAGCGATACACTAGTAAGGTCATGAAAGTGAACTATCATGCCAATCTCCTTAAACAAAAAAGGCCAGTCTTCCATGAGTGATTGCAGATCTGTTCCACTGTTCATTGCTTTACGCTGGGAGAAGTAGGTGTCCTTCATAAGAGTTTTTACCTCCTCTGGACTGAAGGTTGCCTGTTCACTCAGCACCTTCAATTTGTCTTTTTTCTCCTGTTGGCTTTCCGGTGTCTCACTTATTGGCATTAACTTCATGTCCCACTGTATGCAGCCATATGTGTCCTGAACAGCTGCCCTTCGTTCAGCTGGGATTTCATGTGTGTCAAACTCATCTGACACCCGTTTGTGCTTCAATATCCGTGGTAGTGAAGACCGCTTTACATTTTCAACTCGAGCTTGTAACCGCTTGACCAGTGAGTGATATCCTGGTCCTATCACATCACCTTCTATGACATCCTACAGTGACTGCGGATACTTTGCAACCATTTTCTTGGCAATTTCTGTCGAAGCTTGTTTATTGGGAGAAGCACAGGCAAGCATCATCTCAGAAATGACAATCCGAATCATTTCTCTACGTAAGCGTGGCTTTGGCCTTTTCCCTCTGTCCCAACACTGCATCAAGGCTTCAGGAAGCTTCTCCCATGGAAGCTGTCAGCCAATCTGCAGCAGTAATTAAGTGTCTGGGTGATGGAGAGAACGAGATTGAGGAGCGTGCTGAGGATGCTGGAGAAGTTAATGTTGACTGCATGGAATTCTGTGGTCTGTGCTGTAAAATTAATTGAAATTCAAATGTACTGAATGACATTTATCTTCAATGGATAGTTCACCCAAAAATGAAAATTTGGTGTTCATTTACTCACTTTTTATCATCAGTAGAACAGCAAAGATGTTTATCTGAAAGCGTGGCCCTCTGGGAGTCATATAATGGCAGTCATTACAAACACACATGATGTCACGACACGCACACAGAAAATGAGAGATCCAAACACAATATTTATTAGGGGTTATCCGTACTCACAAACAGTCCAGGCCAGGGTCAAAGTCCAAAGAGGCAACACAAGACACACAAGACACACAAGACACACAAGACACACAAGACACACAAGACACACAAGACACACAAGACACACAAGACACACAAGACACACACTCCAAAGCACAACAGAAGTGTGGGGGACAATATACAAGGACTCCGTGACAAACACTGAACAGACAGGGTATATATACACAAGTGCTAACAGGGTGACGAGAAACAGCTGAGAGACAATGAACAATCAGTGACAGACAGGATCATGGGAAATGTAGTGAGAATGGATAGACACCGTGAAAACTGAGGACCTCTAGTGTTAACCCAGGGAACAACCAGACACTGTGACACATGAGGTCAGTGATGACTTTAAGACAAAGAGCTCCAGGCGTGTGCAGTTATAAATGAACCGTTTATCACATTATTACACAATTTTCCTCTGTAGTGCTGAAATGTATCATGTAATAGAGTTTTTGCACTTTTTGTCGATTTGTAGTTTAATTCTTGTGTGATTCTTTTTTCCCCAGAAATGTTAGTTATATTTATTTCACCATTTATTTACCTTATGTATATGTTAACATTCATCACTATTCATGTTATATTATAATACATTGTAATTAACTTAAAAGATGAGCATTTTCAGTCATTTTTGTCTAAAATCTCTCCTGGGTCGGCCCTGCAGTCGAGAGAGATAAACCCATGAATGACAAACTAATATTAGTCAATGAACAATAAACTGGGTTAATGTATCTCTACAGCACGACTTCACTATCCAGCTAGATTCATCCTCAATCACCCCATCAAGGTCGGTCAGAAATCTTGGAGTAATCTTTGATGACCAGCTGACCTTCACAGACCACATTACAAAGACAGCTCAATTATGCAGGTTTGTAATGCACAACATCAGGAAGATCAGGCCTTTCCTAACTGAGCATGCAACACAACTTCTCGTACAGGCCCTGGTCATTTCTAGGCTTGATTACTGTAATGCTCCTCTGGCTGGACATCCATCATGTGCAACTAAACCTCTACAAATGATCCAGAACGCTGCAGCTTGTCTCATCTTCAACGAGCCCAAAAGGGCCCACGTCACTCCTCTGTTCATCTCTCTGCACTGGCTAATACTCTCTGCTCGCATCAAGTTCAAGGTGTTGACGCTTGCTTACAGATCGACCACAGGCTCAGCTCCGTCCTACTTCCACTCGCTTCTACGAGTCTACGTCCCTACCAGAAGCCTACGATCGGTCAATGAGCGACGGCTCGTGGTCCCATCACAGAGAGCCTCAAAATCACTCTCCAGAACATTCTCATTCACGGTTCCCTGCTGGTGGAATGATCTCCCTCGAACCCTCATCCGGAATGCAGAATCCCTGACAGCATTCAAAACACAACTGAACACTCATCTCTTCCGTGAGCACTTAACCTTATAATAACAATTCTTTCTTTTTCCTTTAATCCTCCCTTGTCTGGCTTATGCTACTCTGAGCAGTGCCTGAACTTTGTATTTTGAGCAATTCTTGCGTTGTTTTTGCCTCTTCATGGTGACTCGCTTGCTTTAGTCCTCAGTTGTAAGTCGCTTTGGATAAAAGCTAAATGACTAGATGTAAATATAAATGTATTAAGTTGCTGTAAAACGTTTCATTTTCATATAGCTAGTCATGCTTCATTAAGCACACATACTTCTCAAGATTTGTTAAACATCGTTTTCTTGAAAGTATTGCTTTAACTGTGTACAAACATCTGATAAACGTTTGTTTAAAAAAAGTGCGGATTCACTCGTAACCAAATGCAACATAGACGTGTCCTAAGTGTGTGTTTAATATTTGACAGGGGACATTTTACAGACGTACAGTATGGCAGATGAAACTGTTAAAAATACATCTTCCAGATGAAAACACACCAGATAGCCGTGTGTGTGTTGTGTGTGTGCTATAATGTCATCCATTTGGCCTAAGCTTTTGTCAACACTTTACATTACACACATAATTGCTTATTTTACTAATTTACATAAAGATTTACGTATCTGAAGTTAATTTTTAGATTGTATTTGTCTATGATTTATAGCCTTTTGATCACATAAATGACAGATCTAACAAAATCTTGTTTGGATGTAACAGGGACCGATGAACACACACAGCCTTAGATGCTGCAATCAAAGGTTTTGAGTAAGTATACTATAGAAAATAATTATTAAAAAAAAAAACATATATTTGTTGTCATAATGTCATTTTAACCAGTTATTACAGCAGTTTTTGATTCTTGATTTCTGATCACTTGTTGTAGAGCTTGTGTGGCGGAGCAGAGTCTGCAAGGCAAAGTAGCGGACACGTGTACAAAAATAAAAATACTAATAAATAAATATAATTAATGATTTTGTTACTACTAATGCAACAGTTAATGACTATGTAAATTGAGTAATTAAAATGAGTTACTACCGATAAATGTAGATTTTTAAAGTCTTTAGAAACTTTGAACTAAACACTGATATTGTGTAGTTTGTGCTCCTCCATCAGCAGCTGCAGTTTCTCTCAGCTGTATCAGTGCAGTCACTGTGACGTCTGACTGACAGAGGTTTTTGGACGACTCTTTATCACTGTGTGAACACACCACCACTGTGATAACTCTGACAGTAATAATCTCCTGTATCTTCAGTCTGGACTCCACTGATGGTCAGAGTAAAATCACTGCCAGATCCACTGCCACTGAATCTAGATGGAGTTCCAGTATTACGGGTTGATGCATAATATATGAGGAGTTTAGGAGCTTCTCCAGGTTTCTGTGAGTACCAGTGTAAGTAATCATTATTATACACATCACTGCTGGTTTTACAGTTTATTCTGACTTCTTCTCCTGGTTGAACTGCTGGTATTGATGGACTCTGAGTTACAGTGATCTGTCCTCTACACTCTGGAAGAAACACAAACACAAACAAAAATGAAAATTATATGATGATATACAGTATACGATAAATATATATATTTAACATTTTAAGAGAACTAATAATCATTGTAAAAACTGTATTACACAAACCTTGAATAAACAGTGCAATGGTCCAGATGAAGATGCTGATGTTGTTCATAGTTGTAGTTTAGTCTTGTGTGATGATGAAGAGTGTGTGTGTTCTGCTCTCAGTCATGAAGTGTTAAACTCACAGCACTATAAACACTCTCAGAGCACTGAAGCATGTGCTGACAATGCAAAGAAGTGGGCAGGATTTACAACAGCTTGTGCTGAGAACAAACTCATATACACTAGAGTTACACAATCATGACTTTATTTAGTGTGTTTATTGTGACTCCTGAGACACTGAGGATGTGCAGATGAACGTCCAGAGCCGGCGTCAGACTGCGCTCAGCAGGGGGGCATTTATTTTCAATGGGTGGGCACTAGGTATGGGGACTTTTTTTCGGATATCCGATATCCTATATTTATTATTGCTACTCCCTTTTCTGTTAGCTATTACCATGAAGTGATGCAAGCCATACAATAAACACATAAACCATTACACATCTAAATAAATGTTAAATAGGCCTATACAAAAAAATTGCAAGACTGACTCTGACCACAGCTTTATTATAAACAAAGCTAACCAACATGCACACAGCAGTCTCTCACTGACATGATAGCATTTTAACTGCTATCTCACTGGCGGAAGAGAGAAAAAAAGCTACACATCTTTATTCTGCTTTGCTCTAACATAAGCGTTTACAGTAGCCTACTAGGCCTATTAAAAAAGCATCATGTAACGTTAGTTACCTTTATCAAAACAAATCAAAAACAGGTGCTTAACGTTAGCTTGGGAAGCTGCGATGTTAGCGGCCACGGAGTCACAAATGTTAGCCGGGCTCTCGTTGTCTTGCAGCAGAATCGTTAATCGACGTGGAAGGAGAAACTGTGGTTTGAACCATTTTCTAATGTCCATTTTTGGAGAGTTTTCATCTGTTTGCTTTGTTTTTAATGCAGCCAGGAATCTCGCGCCAACTGAAAAGTCATTTCATTCATTTATTAACGTGCAAGTGATTAGGGGGGCGGCAGGGGGGTTTCCTCACAGCGCCACACTGTTGTTTTATGTTGGCTTTATTATATTTTCAGCTAATGAGCAGTTTGTAGATTTACTACAAAATCTATTTATATATTTTTATTATTTCTTACTGAAATGTGAATTAAATTAAACTGATATTATTTTGTAAATTATATAATTCAATTTGGGGGGGCATAAAAGACATTTGGAGGGGCATTGCCCCCTAATGCCCCCCCATACCGCCGGCCCTGTGAACGTCCATCTCTGTGTCCATATTCAGTCATGTGACCATCATCACTGCTACACTTCCACTAGATGAACCGCCATCACTAGCCTGGGAAAACCCAGACAACTTCCGGCAAATTTAGATTTGCTCTTCAAGTTAGTCTGGCAAAGAGCTCATTCAAGCCCATTTCCAATCCGCCGAAATCGCGGCACCAATCAGAAACGAGAGTTTCTTCTGCGTTCTTCTCAGAGTGGTCTCTTGTTTGTTCCCAAGACATGGCTTCGTACTTTCCACTTTGGAATTCTCTCCCGGCTGACAGTAGGGAAGCAAACTCATTAGTGACTTTTACATATCTTCCTAAAATATTATATTTTAGGATTGCTTTTACTTGATTACTCATTTTATTTGTTTATTTTTGTATTTAAAGTGTGTTGTTTTCTCAGTTTTTCTGATTGCTTGTAAAGCGCTTTGAGAAAGTAACTTTTAAAGGCTCTATATAAAATAAATGAATTATTATTATTATTATTATATGGTGATGAGTGATGAGTTTAACAATATAAACAACAAGGAAAGATAGTAAATAAGAGATTGACCATGTTTGTATTGACCAACATTTCCCTTTGTATTCAACAGATGAATATATGAATTTACCTTGAATTTATGAGTTTATGAGAATTTCAGAGGTGTCAAAAGTATTCACATTCATTACTCAAGTAGAAGTATAGATACTAGGGTTTAAAAAGACTTCTGTAGAATTTGAAGTATCAACTCAAGCTTTTTACTCAAGTAAAAGTGTAAAAGTAATGGTTTCATTACTTTTACATAAGGAACATACATTACATAAAAGTAAAAGTAATGTAAGGAAAAAAATGCCATTAAGGACAAAAGCTTAGACCGCGCCACAGGGGCCTATAGTGCACTACCACCTCCTTAAACATTTTTCAAAAAGCCATAATGACTATAATGTTATATTAAAATGTTAATGTTGAAAATTTTGGGATGCACTAGCCGTTTCAGCCGCATATTTGCCCATAGAAAATGAATTTCAGTTTAATTTCAATTTCAATTTTAGTACAATGCAAATACATTAAAGAACCAGATATAGCCTATCTGTACTACTGAGCATTAACCGGCATTAACGTGTTTCATGAAGCGGAAGATAGTCTGTTTATAAGCTGTTCCCCCCCCCCCCAAAAAAAAATCCGAAGGACGGTGCTCTTTGACAGTATAGTGTCCCCATCACTATACTGGGGCATTAGGACCCACACAGACCACAGGCTGAGCACCCCCTGCTGGCCTCATAACACCTCTTCCAGCAGTTACCTGGTTTTTGTCATGAGGTCTCCTATCCAGGTACTAACCAGGCTCAGCCCTGCTTAGCTTCAGTGGGCAACCAGTCTTGGGCTACAGGGTGATATGGCTGCTGGCTATTCTCTCTCTCTCTCTCTCACACACACACACACACACACACACACACACACACACACACACACACACACACACACACACACACCTACTTAACCACAATGTGAGGACGTATGACTGGGAACCCTACCTTTAGGGACACCCCTTTCTGAAGGGTCTAGAGACAAAAGAAAGACATGACTGCACTTCTGGAGAAGCTGTCATCACACTTATCACTTGATTTTATCAATAAAAGCCTTCCTTAAAGACCTAACATTTTGCCTTCACTTTAGGGACAGTATTTTTTATGTCCATTTTGGGGACATTAAACACAAACTCTGATCAAGTCATACTTTGAGGACCATGGTGATACACAAACTCTGATCAAGTCATACTTTGAGGACCATGGTAATACACAAACTCTGGTAAGGGTATAATATCAGGACTTTGTTGAGATGTTATACATTTAGTGAGTAAACAGTTTTTTGTTGTTTTTTTCATTTCGTCAAGATCACAGAAAATGGGTAGGCAACATTTTTGTCTGATTTGTAGCTTGAGATCAAGTGTCCTTCGCTGCTCAGTTGGGGAATGACAATTAATATTCAGAAATATTATTGATTTGACTGTATTTGACTGATTGACTATCAGAGAGAACAAAAGATGGAACAGAATTGAGCTAAATAATGACACTATTGTCTTCAATTTCAACTGTAAAACAGCTCTACAGAAGTCATTTCATAATTGTTGAAATTTGACAAGTTACGTGTCTGAAGTAGAGGTCTGCACAGGCTTTAAACTTAAGCCCGAACCCCCGTACCCGAAATCATTTAACCCAACCTGAACATTACGGTTATATTTTAAGCCCGAGCCCGACCCAAACCCAAGGTCCGTTTCTCACAGTAAATTTTTTTTTTTTTTTTGCAATATGCTGTATTTCATGATTGCTTGCCTTGATAATTAAAAAAATAGGCTACATGTACAAACACCGTTTCACCACGGCACAGCGGCCCCTCATCAGTCAGCACACAAGAAAAAAAAGAGAAAAAGCACGGACTTACTAATTACGAAACTTTGATGTGGTTGAACAGGTGAAACAGTCACAAATTCCCCTGGAACTCAAACATTAAACTTCAAAACAAAGTTTGCGCAGTTGCACAACTATTTACATAAATATAGCCTATCCTTCTCAGTCCAAGTTATGAAGGAAGAGAACAGCATCGAGAGCTGATGTTTCAGCGCGTCCTCTGACTGGGTGTTGTGACTGAAATTGCGCGCACGGGAGCACATGCGCAAAAAAGTTTTGTAAAATGACATATGATAAAATAAAAATGATTCATATATCATTTTACATAACTGTTTTGCGCATGTGCTCCCGCATGCGCTATTTCGATCACAACGCAATCAGAGGAGTACGGCTGAAACTGCGCACATCTACTTTCTCTCTCGCGTGCTCGTATAATTACGATCACAACACAGCAAACAGCCGAGCACACGGCACGCAAACTATATTATTTATATACACTCACCGGCCACTTTATTAGGTACACCTGTCCAACTGCTCGTTAACACTTAATTTCTAAGCAGCCAATCACATGGCGGCAACTCAATGCATTTAGGCATGTAGACATGGTCAAGACAATCTCCTGCAGTTCAAACCGAGCATCAGTATGGGGAAGAAAGGTGATTTGAGTGACTTTGAACGTGGCATGATTGTTGGTGCCAGAAGGGCTGGTCTGAGTATTTCAGAAACTGCTAATCTACTGGGATTTTCACGCACAACCATCTCTAGGGTTTACAGAGAATGGTCCGAAAAAGAAAAAACATCCAGTGAGCGGCAGTTCTATGGGCGGAAATGCCTTGTTGATGCCAGAGGTCAGAGGAGAATGGCCAGACTGGTTCGAGCTGATAGAAGGGCAACAGTGACTCAAATAACCACCCGTTACAACCAAGGTGGGCAGAAGAGCATCTCTGAACGCACAGTACATAGAACTTTGAGGCAGATGGGCTACAGCAGCAGAAGACCACACCGGGTGCCACTCCTTTCAGCTAAGAACAGGAAACTGAGGCTACAATTTGCACAAGCTCATCGAAATTGGACAATAGAAGATTGGAAAAACGTTGCCTGGTCTGATGAGTCTCGATTTCTGCTGCGACATTCGGATGGTAGGGTCAGAATTTGGCGTCTACAACATGAAAGCATGGATCCATCCTGCCTTGTATCAACGGTTCAGGCTGGTGGTGGTGGTGTCATGGTGTGGGGAATATTTTCTTGGCACTCTTTGGGCCCCTTGGTACCAATTGAGCATCGTTGCAACGCCACAGCCTACCTGAGTATTGTTGCTGACCATGTCCATCCCTTTATGACCACAATGTACCCAACTTCTGATGGCTACTTTCAGCAGGATAATGCGCCATGTCATAAAGCTGGAATCATCTCAGACTGGTTTCTTGAACATGACAATGAGTTCGCTGTACTCAAATGGCCTCCACAGTCACCAGATCTCAATCCAATAGAGCATCTTTGGGATGTGGTGGAACGGGAGATTCGCATCATGGATGTGCAGCCGACAAATCTGCGGCAACTGTGTGATGCCATCATGTCAATATGGACCAAACTCCCTGAGGAATGCTTCCAGCACCTTGTTGAATCTATGCCACGAAGAATTGAGGCAGTTCTGAAGGCAAAAGGGGGTCCAACCCGTTACTAGCATGGGGTACCTAATAAAGTGGCCGGTGAGTGTATATATATATATATATATATATATATATTTATATAGCCTAAATAGTTTTTCTAAGACCACGGCCTGCATCCCTCTAGTTAATTTAGCATCGACTGCAAAATAATCATTATCACAAAAACATCTTGAGTTTTCCTCACCAGAGTCATCTTTGGCTACTCACTGGGGCTTTAACACATTAGTCATGTTCTTCTGTAAAGTGTAGTAATTGTCCAAAAAACAAAACAAAAAAAACACACACTCCGATTAAATGACTCTTTGGGGACTTGAGTGACACACACACACACACACTCCGATTAAATGACTCTTTGGGGACTTGAGTGACACACACACACACACACTCCGATTAAATGACTCTTTGGGGACTTGAGACACACACACACACTCCGATTAAATGACTCTTTGGGGACTTGAGACACACACTCTGATTAAATGACTCTTTGAGGACTCTAGTAACACACACACACTCCGATTAAATGACTCTTTGGGGACTTGAGACACACACACACACACTCCGATTAAATGACTCTTTGGAGACTTGAGACACACACTCTGATTAAATGACTCTTTGAGGACTCTAGTAACACACACACACACTCCGATTAAATGACTCTTTTGGGACTCTAGTAACACACACACTCCGATTAAATGACTCTTTGGGGACTTGAGACACACACACTCCAATTAAATTACTCTTTGGAGACTTGAGACACACACTCTGATTAAATGACTCTTTGAGGACTCTAGTAACACACACACACTCCGATTAAATGACTCTTTTGGGACTCTAGTAACACACACACTCCGATTAAATGACTCTTTGGGGACTTGAGAGACACACACACTCTGATTAAATGACTCTTTGAGGACTCTAGTGACACACACACTCTGATTAAATTACTCTTTGGGGACTCTAGTAACACACACACACTCCGATTAAATGATTCTTTGGGGACTTGAGACACACACACACACTCCGATTAAATGACTCTTTGGGGACTTGAGACACACACACACTCCGATTAAATGACTCTTTGGGGACATGAGACACACACACACTCCGATTAAATGACTCTTTGGGGACTCTAGTGACACACACTCCAATTAAATGACTCTTTGGGGACTTGAGAGACACACACACTCTGATTAAATGACTCTTTGGGGACTTGAGACACACACACACTCCGATTAAATGACTCTTTGGGGACTTGAGACACACACTCTGATTAAATGACTCTTTGGGGACTTGAGACACACACTCCGATTAAATGACTCTTTGGGGACTTGAGACACACACTCTGATTAAATGACTCTTTGGGGACTTGAGACACACTTGAGACTAGGGTTGGGTACCGAAACTCAGTTCCAATAGGGAACCGGTTCCGACGTAAACGGTAGTAACCAGACCGAATAAGAACGACAATTTCGGTGCCTGTAAAACATCTCGCGGTACGAATGATCCAATACATATAAATAAAACATCTCCAGTTAACCAGCAGAGCATTCATTTCATTTGTTTGTTAAATAAGAGACGATCTGAAATGTGTTTAAATCAAGTGATCAAAGTGCTCTTTGCCTCTGCGATCAGTGGCGCAGATGGCTTGCGCACAGCTGTCTTCACTCAGACGCGCGCTTCAATCGAGACTCTCTATTCGTTCTGGTGAAATCACAAAATATAATGCACAAAAACGTGTCCCTGCTTGATATACAACCACTGATGAGCATAATCGGTTTTGATGAGAACAAAAAAAAGAAAAAAAACTGTAAGAATGCGGATTAGAACTCAGATCCTCTGACACGCTTGACGAAAGTTCAAGTTCAGCAGCTGCCAGTGTCTCTATAGCACACAGTGTGTTTATCGTGCAATTTATATGCGAAAATTAGATTTTACGTGCATATGATAGGCTACGAGGTTTTCGCGTGCATTTGATGCGCACTTCATTGCGTGTAATACACACGCATCCCACACCACTAATTCTACCCAAAGCCAAACGTATTATAAGCCTACACACGCACCCCACACCACTACTAAACATACTAACCAACCCATGCGTATCCTATGCATGTAAAAACAAATTTTCGCGTAAAAATTACACGATAAACACACTGCTTGCTATAGAGACGATCTAGAAGGGTTGCGACATCACAGACGATGATAAAAGCAGCCGTTCCTCTTCGGGTAAGTCTAGTAGGCCTATTTTAATGCCAACTGCAAACCTTGCATATCAAGTAGGCTAGCAAACACCGTTGCCATTCAACAGCAAGTGTGACAACGTGTGCAAAATGTTTTAACAAAGTTCCAACACTTCTTTATACGAGGCTATAGGCTACTGTGTGTGTTAAATATTTCTGCTCAGTGTGAGATATTTCTCTGCTTAAAGTAGTAATAATATGTGAAGACAAAATGTTGATCTTAACTTAAGTATTTTACATCAGTAGCCTATTAAACGGCAGAAAACATTTAATCAGAAATCAGAAAATCTTTAAATAGCCTATTTAAGTTAATATTGTGTCCAGTTTGGCCCTGTAAATAAAAGGGTATTATTTTTTGTAAGTGTGTGCGGTTTCATTTTCTTAAGTACCGGTTCAAGAACCGTTTAAGCACCGGAATCGTTAAAAAAAATACAGAGTAGGTACTGGTATCGAATAAAACCCAACCGATACCCAACTCTACTTGAGACACACACACACTCCGATTAAATGACTCTTTGGGGACTCGAGTGACACACACACTCCGATTAAATGACTCTTTGGGGACTCGAGTGACACACACACTCCGATTAAATGACTCTTTGGGGACTCGAGTGACACACACACTCCGATTAAATGACTCTTTGGGGACTCGAGTGACACACACACTCCGATTAAATGACTCTTTGGGGACTCGAGTGACACACACACTCCGATTAAATGACTCTTTGGGGACTCGAGTGACACACACACTCCGATTAAATGACTCTTTGGGGACTCGAGTGACACACACACTCCGATTAAATGACTCTTTGGGGACTCGAGTGACACACACACTCCGATTAAATGACTCTTTGGGGACTCGAGTGACACACACACTCCGATTAAATGACTCTTTGGGGACTCGAGTGACACACTGTTAGGAAACTGCTCCGAGACTTGGAGGTGAAGATCCATACGCAGTATTTATTAGAAGAAGTCAAACAGGCAGGGATCAAATAACAGCAAACAGGGCAATGGAGACAAGGCAGAGACAAACCAGATACAGGCAGAGGGTCGAGGCAGGCAGCGAGAATCAGAGTCCAGTGAAACAGTCCAGGGTCAGGGCAGGCAGAAAAGGGTCAGCAACGATAAACAATCCACAGGTCAAAATACAGGAAGCAAACACAGGAGGATAACGCTCAGAATTGCAACTAACAGTAAAACAAGACTTCGCGGTGAGAGAATGAGTGAACATGGTAGAAATAGACAGACTAACAGGATGACACAGGTGAATGGAATCAGTGAATGAGGTACAGGTGAATGTGATCAGTGATGATGAGTCCAGGCAGTGAGTATGGGAAATGTAGTGTGTGAGGAAGTGATCATAGTCCTTTGTGGAGCACCCTCTGGTGGCTCTCGAGGGCACTCCAGCTGGTGATCGTTACATAGCCCCCCTCCAATGAGCGGCTTCCAGACGCTCCAAAACTGTCCAGGTGGGTGGTGGTATGGAGGCGGATCCGGGGGCGGGATGGAGGGCCAGGTCCGTGGAGCAGAAGAGGACCTGGAGACTGCGACAGGACGGAAGGCCAGGGCGGAGCAGACAGTCCGTCGGGCGGCCAGGGCGGAGCAGACAGTCCGTCGGGCGGCCAGGGCGGAGCAGACAGTCCGTCGGGCGGCCAGGGCGGAGCAGACAGTCCGTCGGGCGGCCAGGGCGGAGCAGACAGTCCGTCGGGCGGCCAGGGCGGAGCAGACAGTCCGTCGGGCGGCCAGGGCGGAGCAGACAGTCCGTCGGGCGGCCAGGGCGGAGCAGACCCTTCGGGCGGCCACGGCGGTGAAGACCCTTCGGGGGGCCACGGCGGTGAAGACCCCTCGGGCGGCCACGGCGGAGGAACAGGCACCGGCTCAGGAACAGACACCGGCTCAGGAACTGGAACAGGAACAGACTCTGGCTCTGGCTCTGGCTCAGGAACAGGAACAGACTTTGTGACGACGGCCATCTTGTCCGTAGACACTGGCTCGGAGGCGGCCATCTTGTCCCTAGACACTGGCTCGGAGGCGGCCATCTTGTCCATAGACACTGGCTCGGAGGCGGCCATCTTGTCCGTAGACACTGGCTCGGAGGCGGCCATCTTGTCCGTAGACACTGGCTCGGAGGCGGTCATCTTGTCCGTAGACACTGGCTCGGAGGCGGCCATCTTGTCCATAGACACTGGCTCGGAGGCGGCCATCTTGTCCATAGACACTGGCTCGGAGGCGGCCATCTTGTCCGTAGACACTGGCTCGGAGGCGGCCATCTTGTCCGTAGACACTGGCTCGGAGGCGGCCATCTTGTCCGTAGACACTGGCTCGGAGGCGGCCATCTTGTCCGTAGACACTGGCTCAGAAAGAGGAAGAGGATCAAGCTCAGGATTAGGCTTAGCAGAAGTGACGTGAAGCGTCTCTGATTCGGCAGAAGTGACGTGAAGCGTCTCTGGCTCGGCAGAAGTGACGTGAAGCGTCTCTGGCTCGGCAGAAGTGACGTGAAGCGTCTCTGGCTCGGCAGAAGTGACGTGAAGCGTCTCTGGCTCGGCAGAAGTGACGTGAAGCGTCTCTGGCTCGGCAGAAGTGACGTGAAGCGTCTCTGGATCGGCAGAAGTGACGTGAAGCGTCTCTGGATCGGCAGAAGTGACGTGAAGAGTCTCTGGCTCGGCAGAAGTGACGTGAAGCGTCTCTGGCTCGGCAGAAGTGACGTGAAGCGTCTCTGGCTCGGCAGAAGTGACGTGAAGCGTCTCTGGCTCGGCAGAGACGACGTGGGCAGTCTCTGGCTCGGCAGACGTGACGTGGGCAGTCTCTGGCTCGGCAGACGTGACGTGGGCAGTCTCTGGCTGTGCAGACGTGACGTGGGCAGTCTCTGGCTGTGCAGACGTGACGTGGGCAGTCTCTGGCTGTGCAGACGTGACGTGGACAGTCTCTGGCTGTGCAGACGTGACGTGGACAGTCTCTGGCTGTGCAGACGTGACGTGGACAGTCTCTGGCTGTGCAGACGTGACGTGGACAGTCTCTGGCTGTGCAGACGTGACGTGGACAGTCTCTGGCTGTGCAGGGCTGCAGGGAAGCTCAGGCTCGGCAGGGCTGCAGGGAAGCTCAGGCTCGGCAGGGCTGCAGGGAAGCTCAGGCTCGGCAGGGCTGCAGGGAAGCTCAGGCTCGGCAGGGCTGCAGGGAAGCTCAGGCTCGGCAGGGCTGCAGGGAAGCTCAGGCTCGGCAGGGCTGCAGGGAAGCTCAGGCTCGGCAGGGCTGCAGGGAAGCTCAGGCTCGGCAGGGCTGCAGGGAAGCTCAGGCTCGGCAGGGCTGCCGTGAAGCTCTGGCTGGACGTGGCTGACGTGAAGCTCTGGCTGGACGTGGCTGACGTGAAGCTCTGGCTGGACGTGGCTGACGTGAAGCTCTGGCTGGACGTGGCTGACGTGAGGCTCTGGCTGGACGTGGCTGACGTGAGGCTCTGGCTGGACGTGGCTGACGTGAGGCTCTGGCTGGACGTGCTCTGGCTGGACGGTCTCTGAGGAGACCTTTCTCCTCCTCCTCCTCCTCTGGACCACCGGACTCGGGACCAGTGGTGAAGGCCTGGCGTACTTTGGAAGGAAGCTCTCCAGACATTGGGCGAGTGCCTCTCTCCAGTTCAGACCCGAGAGATCGGGGAGCTCCCTCGGGTCGACCTCCTTAGCCCCCAGCCGGTAGCACAGCTTGACTGCCTCATCACCGAGAGAGCAGGAGGCAGCGAGAGGAGCAAACCCCCAGGTATACTGGAACAGATCGCGGCTGTCCAGGGCCAAGGCCGCGATCTGACCGGCGAACTCCCGGTCCATGCTGGGAAGATCTGTGCTGCTGGATTGAAGTGGTATCGCTGCTGGATCTTGGTGTGGCGAAGTCTTCTGTTAGGAAACTGCTCCGAGACTTGGAGGTGAAGATCCATACGCAGTATTTATTAGAAGAAGTCAAACAGGCAGGGATCAAATAACAGCAAACAGGGCAATGGAGACAAGGCAGAGACAAACCAGATACAGGCAGAGGGTCGAGGCAGGCAGCGAGAATCAGAGTCCAGTGAAACAGTCCAGGGTCAGGGCAGGCAGAAAAGGGTCAGCAACGATAAACAATCCACAGGTCAAAATACAGGAAGCAAACACAGGAGGATAACGCTCAGAATTGCAACTAACAGTAAAACAAGACTTCGCGGTGAGAGAATGAGTGAACATGGTAGAAATAGACAGACTAACAGGATGACACAGGTGAATGGAATCAGTGAATGAGGTACAGGTGAATGTGATCAGTGATGATGAGTCCAGGCAGTGAGTATGGGAAATGTAGTGTGTGAGGAAGTGATCATAGTCCTTTGTGGAGCACCCTCTGGTGGCTCTCGAGGGCACTCCAGCTGGTGATCGTTACACACACACACTCCGATTAAATGACTCTTTGGGGACTCGAGTGACATACACACTCCGATTAAATTACTCTTTAATATTAACAGTCTTGAACACATTGTGTTGAAAGTACACATTGCAGTTAATGACAGAAATTCAAAAAGATAAAAAATAAAAAAAGAACAATGAAAAATAAATTAACTTGGAGGTGGGAATGATTCTCAGTGCCCAACTATCCTCTGTACTTCCTCCATCCACCCTTCTTCAAAATCTCTCTACCTCCTCCTTTACATTCATTCATCCTTTCCATCCTCTTTATCTTCACTCCTCCCTATTTTCATCCTCTTTACCTTCACTCCTCCTCCTTTACCTTCACTCCTCCCTCTTTACCTTCACTCCTCCCTCTTTACCTTCACTCCTCCCCATTTTCATCCTCTTTACCTTCACTCCTCCCTCTTTACCTTCACTCCTCTCTCTTTACCTTCACTCCTCCCTCTTTACCTTCACTCCTCCCTCTTTACCTTCACTCCTCCCCATTTTCATCCTCTTTACCTTCACTCCTCCCTCTTTACCTTCACTCCTCCCCATTTTCATCCTCTTTACCTTCACTCCTCCCTCTTTACCTTCACTCCTCTCTCTTTACCTTCACTCCTCCCCATTTTCATCCTCTTTACCTTCACTCCTCCCTCTTTACCTTCACTCCTCCCTCTTTACCTTCACTCCTCCCCATTTTCATCCTCTTTACCTTCACTCCTCCCTCTTTACCTTCACTCCTCTCTCTTTACCTTCACTCCTCCCCATTTTCATCCTCTTTACCTTCACTCCTCCCTCTTTACCTTCACTCCTCTCTCTTTACCTTCATTCCTCCCTCTTTACCTTCACTCCTCTCTCTTTACCTTCATTCCTCCCTCTTTACCTTCACTCCTCCCCATTTTCATCCTCTTTACCTTCACTCCTCTCTCTTTACCTTCATTCCTCCCTCTTTACCTTCACTCCTCCCCATTTTCATCCTCTTTACCTTCACTCCTCCCTCTTTACCTTCACTCCTCTCTCTTTACCTTCACTCCTCCCCATTTTCATCCTCTTTACCTTCACTCCTCCCTCTTTACCTTCACTCCTCTCTCTTTACCTTCATTCCTCCCTCTTTACCTTCACTCCTCTCTCTTTACCTTCATTCCTCCCTCTTTACCTTCACTCCTCCCCATTTTCATCCTCTTTACCTTCACTCCTCTCTCTTTACCTTCATTCCTCCCTCTTTACCTTCACTCCTCCCCATTTTCATCCTCTTTACCTTCACTCCTCCCTCTTTACCTTCACTCCTCCCCATTTTCATCCTCTTTACCTTCACTCCTCTCTCTTTACCTTCATTCCTCCCTCTTTACCTTCACTCCTCCCCATTTTCATCCTCTTTACCTTCACTCCTCCCTCTTTACCTTCACTCCTCCCTCTTTACCTTCACTCCTCCCTCTTTACCTTCACTCCTCTCTCTTTACCTTCATTCCTCCCTCTTTACCTTCACTCCTCCCCATTTTCATCCTCTTTACCTTCACTCCTCCCTCTTTACCTTCACTCCTCCCTTTTTACCTTCATTCCTCCCTCTTTACCTTCACTCCTCCCCATTTTCATCCTCTTTACCTTCACTCCTCCCTCTTTACCTTCACTCCTCTCTCTTTACCTTCATTCCTCCCTCTTTACCTTCACTCCTCCCCATTTTCATCCTCTTTACCTTCACTCCTCCCTCTTTACCTTCACTCCTCCCTTTTTACCTTCACTCCTCCCTCTTTACATTCACTCCTCCCTCTTTACCTTCACTCCTCCCTCTTTTCCATTCTCTTTACCTTCACTCCTCCCTCTTTTCCAACCTCTTTACCTTCACTCCTCACTCTTTCATCCTTTACATTAGCTGTGTTGGACATGGGCTGTGGCTGGATGTAACCGATCGGTGAGAGTTGCCGTGTAGAGGCGGGAGGAGCTGAAAACTGAGGCGTGAGTCTGACACTTTCTGCTTCCTGTAGTGACGCTTGTGCTGTGTTTGTATACTTTACCACAGCTGAAGTGGAATAAATGCATTATTTGCCAAATACACAGATATTTCAGAGACATTTTGATTCAATACATGTACTGCTTAATACAGTGTCTGTTTGTACAATAATAAAGTTCAACATAAGCCTAAATACCAATGAAGTGGGGTCTACATTTTATCAGTTTTATTTTGATAAACATGACAATATAACATTGCGACTACTTGAAAAGAGCTTTCTCTTTACATCCCCTTTGCATTCTCTCCTCCCTCTTTACATTCTCTCTTCCTTTGCATTCTCTCCTCCCTCTTTACATCCCCTTTGCATTCTCTCCTCCCTCTTTACATCCCCTTTACATTCTCTCCTCCCTCTTTACATCCCCTTTGCATTCTCTCCTCCCTCTTTACATCCCCTTTACATTCTCTCCTCCCTCTTTACATCCCCTTTGCATTCTCTCCTCCCTCTTTACATCCCCTTTGCATTCTCTCCTCCCTCTTTACATTCTCTCTTCCTTTACATTCTCTCCTCCCTCTTTACATCCCCTTTGCATTCTCTCCTCCCTCTTTACATCCCCTTTACATTCTCTCCTCCCTCTTTACATCCCCTTTACATTCTCTCCTCCCTCTTTACATCCCCTTTACATTCTCTCCTCCCTCTTTACATCCCCTTTGCATTCTCTCATCCCTCTTTACATTCTCTCCTCCCTCTTTACATTCTCTCCTCCCTCTTTACATCCCCTTTGCATTCTCTCCTCCCTCTTTACATCCCCTTTGCATTCTCTCTTCCCTCTTTACATTCTCTCCTCCCTCTTTACATCCCCTTTACATTCTCTCCTCCCTCTTTACATTCTCTCCTCCCTCTTTACATCCCCTTTGCATTCTCTCCTCCCTCTTTACATCCCCTTTGCATTCTCTCTTCCCTCTTTACATTCTCTCCTCCCTCTTTACATCCCCTTTGCATTCTCTCCTCCCTCTTTACATCCCCTTTGCATTCTCTCTTCCCTCTTTACATTCTCTCCTCCCTCTTTACATGCCCTTTGCATTCTCTCCTCCCTCTTTACATCCCCTTTGCATTCTCTCCTTCTTTACATCCCCTTTACATTCTCTCCTCCCTCTTTACATTCTCTCCTCCCTCTTTACATCCCCTTTGCATTCTCTCCTCCCTCTTTACATCCCCTTTGCATTCTCTCCTTCTTTACATCCCCTTTACATTCTCTCCTCCCTCTTTACATCCCCTTTGCATTCTCTCCTCCCTCTTTACATCCCCTTTACATTCTCTCCTCCCTCTTTACATCCCCTTTGCATTCTCTCCTCCCTCTTTACATCCCCTTTGCATTCTCTCCTTCTTTACATCCCCTTTACATTCTCTCCTCCCTCTTTACATTCTCTCCTCCCTCTTTACATCCCCTTTGCATTCTCTCCTCCCTCTTTACATCCCCTTTGCATTCTCTCCTTCTTTACATCCCCTTTACATTCTCTCCTCCCTCTTTACATTCTCTCCTCCCTCTTTACATCCCCTTTACATTCTCTCCTCCCTCTTTACATCCCCTTTACATTCTCTCCTCCCTCTTTACATTCTCTCCTCCCTCTTTACATCCCCTTTGCATTCTCTCCTCCCTCTTTACATCCCCTTTGCATTCTCTCTTCCCTCTTTACATTCTCTCCTCCCTCTTTACATCCCCTTTGCATTCTCTCCTCCCTCTTTACATCCCCTTTGCATTCTCTCCTTCTTTACATCCCCTTTACATTCTCTCCTCCCTCTTTACATCCCCTTTACATTCTCTCCTCCCTATTTACATCCCCTTTACATTCTCTCCTCCCTCTTTACATCCCCTTTGCATTCTCTCCTTCTTTACATCCCCTTTACATTCTCTCCTCCCTCTTTACATCCCCTTTGCATTCTCTCCTTCTTTACATCCCCTTTACATTCTCTCCTCCCTCTTTACATCCCCTTTGCATTCTCTCCTTCTTTACATCCCCTTTGCATTCTCTCCTCCCTCTTTACATCCCCTTTGCATTCTCTCCTCCCTCTTTACATCCCCTTTGCATTCTCTCCTTCTTTACATCCCCTTTACATTCTCTCCTCCCTCTTTACATCCCCTTTACATTCTCTCCTCCCTCTTTACATCCCCTTTACATTCTCTCCTCCCTCTTTACATCCCCTTTGCATTCTCTCCTTCTTTACATCCCCTTTACATTCTCTCCTCCCTCTTTACATCCCCTTTGCATTCTCTCCTTCTTTACATCCCCTTTACATTCTCTCCTCCCTCTTTACATCCCCTTTGCATTCTCTCCTTCTTTACATCCCCTTTGCATTCTCTCCTCCCTCTTTACATCCCCTTTACATTCTCTCCTCCCTCTTTACATCCCCTTTACATTCTCTCCTCCCTCTTTACATTCTCTCCTCCCTCTTTACATCCCCTTTGTATTCTCTCCTCCCTCTTTACATCCCCTTTGCATTCTCTCTTCCCTCTTTACATTCTCTCCTCCCTCTTTACATCCCCTTTGCATTCTCTCCTCCCTCTTTACATCCCCTTTGCATTCTCTCCTTCTTTACATCCCCTTTACATTCTCTCCTCCCTCTTTACATTCTCTCCTCCCTCTTTACATCCCCTTTACATTCTCTCCTCCCTCTTTACATCCCCTTTACATACTCTCCTCCCTCTTTACATCCCCTTTGCATTCTCTCCTCCCTCTTTACATCCCCTTTGCATTCTCTCCTCCCTCTTTACATCCCCTTTGCATTCTCTCATCCCTCTTTACATTCTCTCCTCCCTCTTTACATTCTCTCCTCCCTCTTTACATCCCCTTTACATTCTCTCCTCCCTCTTTACATCCCCTTTGCATTCTCTCCTCCCTCTTTACATCCCCTTTGCATTCTCTCCTTCTTTACATCCCCTTTACATTCTCTCCTCCCTCTTTACATCCCCTTTGCATTCTCTCCTCCCTCTTTACATCCCCTTTACATTCTCTCCTCCCTCTTTACATCCCCTTTGCATTCTCTCCTCCCTCTTTACATCCCCTTTGCATTCTCTCCTTCTTTACATCCCCTTTACATTCTCTCCTCCCTCTTTACATTCTCTCCTCCCTCTTTACATCCCCTTTGCATTCTCTCCTCCCTCTTTACATCCCCTTTGCATTCTCTCCTTCTTTACATCCCCTTTACATTCTCTCCTCCCTCTTTACATTCTCTCCTCCCTCTTTACATCCCCTTTACATTCTCTCCTCCCTCTTTACATCCCCTTTACATTCTCTCCTCCCTCTTTACATTCTCTCCTCCCTCTTTACATCCCCTTTGCATTCTCTCCTCCCTCTTTACATCCCCTTTGCATTCTCTCTTCCCTCTTTACATTCTCTCCTCCCTCTTTACATCCCCTTTGCATTCTCTCCTCCCTCTTTACATCCCCTTTGCATTCTCTCCTTCTTTACATCCCCTTTACATTCTCTCCTCCCTCTTTACATCCCCTTTACATTCTCTCCTCCCTCTTTACATCCCCTTTACATTCTCTCCTCCCTCTTTACATCCCCTTTGCATTCTCTCCTTCTTTACATCCCCTTTACATTCTCTCCTCCCTCTTTACATCCCCTTTGCATTCTCTCCTTCTTTACATCCCCTTTACATTCTCTCCTCCCTCTTTACATCCCCTTTGCATTCTCTCCTTCTTTACATCCCCTTTGCATTCTCTCCTCCCTCTTTACATCCCCTTTGCATTCTCTCCTCCCTCTTTACATCCCCTTTGCATTCTCTCCTTCTTTACATCCCCTTTACATTCTCTCCTCCCTCTTTACATCCCCTTTGCATTCTCTCCTCCCTCTTTACATCCCCTTTACATTCTCTCCTCCCTCTTTACATCCCCTTTGCATTCTCTCCTCCCTCTTTACATCCCCTTTGCATTCTCTCCTTCTTTACATCCCCTTTACATTCTCTCCTCCCTCTTTACATTCTCTCCTCCCTCTTTACATCCCCTTTGCATTCTCTCCTCCCTCTTTACATCCCCTTTGCATTCTCTCCTTCTTTACATCCCCTTTACATTCTCTCCTCCCTCTTTACATTCTCTCCTCCCTCTTTACATCCCCTTTACATTCTCTCCTCCCTCTTTACATCCCCTTTACATTCTCTCCTCCCTCTTTACATTCTCTCCTCCCTCTTTACATCCCCTTTGCATTCTCTCCTCCCTCTTTACATCCCCTTTGCATTCTCTCTTCCCTCTTTACATTCTCTCCTCCCTCTTTACATCCCCTTTGCATTCTCTCCTCCCTCTTTACATCCCCTTTGCATTCTCTCCTTCTTTACATCCCCTTTACATTCTCTCCTCCCTCTTTACATCCCCTTTACATTCTCTCCTCCCTCTTTACATCCCCTTTACATTCTCTCCTCCCTCTTTACATCCCCTTTGCATTCTCTCCTTCTTTACATCCCCTTTACATTCTCTCCTCCCTCTTTACATCCCCTTTGCATTCTCTCCTTCTTTACATCCCCTTTACATTCTCTCCTCCCTCTTTACATCCCCTTTGCATTCTCTCCTTCTTTACATCCCCTTTGCATTCTCTCCTCCCTCTTTACATCCCCTTTGCATTCTCTCCTCCCTCTTTACATCCCCTTTGCATTCTCTCCTTCTTTACATCCCCTTTACATTCTCTCCTCCCTCTTTACATCCCCTTTACATTCTCTCCTCCCTCTTTACATCCCCTTTACATTCTCTCCTCCCTCTTTACATCCCCTTTGCATTCTCTCCTTCTTTACATCCCCTTTACATTCTCTCCTCCCTCTTTACATCCCCTTTGCATTCTCTCCTTCTTTACATCCCCTTTACATTCTCTCCTCCCTCTTTACATCCCCTTTGCATTCTCTCCTTCTTTACATCCCCTTTGCATTCTCTCCTCCCTCTTTACATCCCCTTTACATTCTCTCCTCCCTCTTTACATCCCCTTTACATTCTCTCCTCCCTCTTTACATTCTCTCCTCCCTCTTTACATCCCCTTTGTATTCTCTCCTCCCTCTTTACATCCCCTTTGCATTCTCTCTTCCCTCTTTACATTCTCTCCTCCCTCTTTACATCCCCTTTGCATTCTCTCCTCCCTCTTTACATCCCCTTTGCATTCTCTCCTTCTTTACATCCCCTTTACATTCTCTCCTCCCTCTTTACATTCTCTCCTCCCTCTTTACATCCCCTTTACATTCTCTCCTCCCTCTTTACATCCCCTTTACATACTCTCCTCCCTCTTTACATCCCCTTTGCATTCTCTCCTCCCTCTTTACATCCCCTTTGCATTCTCTCCTCCCTCTTTACATCCCCTTTGCATTCTCTCCTTCTTTACATCCCCTTTACATTCTCTCCTCCCTCTTTACATTCTCTTCTCCCTCTTTACATCCCCTTTGCATTCTCTCCTCCCTCTTTACATCCCCTTTGCATTCTCTCCTTCTTTACATCCCCTTTACATTCTCTCCTCCCTCTTTACATTCTCTCCTCCCTCTTTACATCCCCTTTACATTCTCTCCTCCCTCTTTACATCCCCTTTACATTCTCTCCTCCCTCTTTACATTCTCTCCTCCCTCTTTACATCCCCTTTGCATTCTCTCCTCCCTCTTTACATCCCCTTTGCATTCTCTCTTCCCTCTTTACATTCTCTCCTCCCTCTTTACATCCCCTTTGCATTCTCTCCTCCCTCTTTACATCCCCTTTGCATTCTCTCCTTCTTTACATCCCCTTTACATTCTCTCCTCCCTCTTTACATCCCCTTTACATTCTCTCCTCCCTCTTTACATCCCCTTTACATTCTCTCCTCCCTCTTTACATCCCCTTTGCATTCTCTCCTTCTTTACATCCCCTTTACATTCTCTCCTCCCTCTTTACATCCCCTTTGCATTCTCTCCTTCTTTACATCCCCTTTACATTCTCTCCTCCCTCTTTACATCCCCTTTGCATTCTCTCCTTCTTTACATCCCCTTTGCATTCTCTCCTCCCTCTTTACATCCCCTTTGCATTCTCTCCTCCCTCTTTACATCCCCTTTGCATTCTCTCCTTCTTTACATCCCCTTTACATTCTCTCCTCCCTCTTTACATCCCCTTTACATTCTCTCCTCCCTCTTTACATCCCCTTTACATTCTCTCCTCCCTCTTTACATCCCCTTTGCATTCTCTCCTTCTTTACATCCCCTTTACATTCTCTCCTCCCTCTTTACATCCCCTTTGCATTCTCTCCTTCTTTACATCCCCTTTACATTCTCTCCTCCCTCTTTACATCCCCTTTGCATTCTCTCCTTCTTTACATCCCCTTTGCATTCTCTCCTCCCTCTTTACATCCCCTTTACATTCTCTCCTCCCTCTTTACATCCCCTTTACATTCTCTCCTCCCTCTTTACATTCTCTCCTCCCTCTTTACATCCCCTTTGTATTCTCTCCTCCCTCTTTACATCCCCTTTGCATTCTCTCTTCCCTCTTTACATTCTCTCCTCCCTCTTTACATCCCCTTTGCATTCTCTCCTCCCTCTTTACATCCCCTTTGCATTCTCTCCTTCTTTACATCCCCTTTACATTCTCTCCTCCCTCTTTGCATTCTCTCCTCCCTCTTTACATCCCCTTTGCATTCTCTCCTCCCTCTTTACATCCCCTTTGCATTCTCTCCTTCTTTACATCCCCTTTACATTCTCTCCTCCCTCTTTACATTCTCTTCTCCCTCTTTACATCCCCTTTGCATTCTCTCCTCCCTCTTTACATCCCCTTTGCATTCTCTCCTTCTTTACATCCCCTTTACATTCTCTCCTCCCTCTTTACATCCCCTTTGCATTCTCTCCTTCTTTACATCCCCTTTACATTCTCTCCCTCTTTACATCCCCTTTACATTCTCTCCTCCCTCTTTACATCCCCTTTGCATTCTCTCCTTCTTTACATCCCCTTTACATTCTCTCCTCCCTCTTTACATCCCCTTTACATTCTCTCCTTCTTTACATCCCCTTTACATTCTCTCCTCCCTCTTTACATCCCCTTTACATTCTCTCCTTCTTTACATCCCCTTTACATTCTCTCCTCCCTCTTTACATTCTCTCCTCCCTCTTTACATCCCCTTTGCATTCTCTCCTCCCTCTTTACATCCCCTTTGCATTCTCTCCTTCTTTACATCCCCTTTACATTCTCTCCTCCCTCTTTACATTCTCTCCTCCCTCTTTACATCCCCTTTGCATTCTCTCCTCCCTCTTTACATCCCCTTTGCATTCTCTCCTTCTTTACATCCCCTTTACATTCTCTCCTCCCTCTTTACATCCCCTTTGCATTCTCTCCTCCCTCTTTACATCCCCTTTGCATTCTCTCCTTCTTTACATCCCCTTTACATTCTCTCCTCCCTCTTTACATTCTCTCCTCCCTCTTTACATCCCCTTTGCATTCTCTCCTCCCTCTTTACATCCCCTTTGCATTCTCTCCTTCTTTACATCCCCTTTACATTCTCTCCTCCCTCTTTACATTCTCTCCTCCCTCTTTACATCCCCTTTACATTCTCTCCTCCCTCTTTACATCCCCTTTACATTCTCTCCTCCCTCTTTACATTCTCTCCTCCCTCTTTACATCCCCTTTGCATTCTCTCCTCCCTCTTTACATCCCCTTTGCATTCTCTCTTCCCTCTTTACATTCTCTCCTCCCTCTTTACATCCCCTTTGCATTCTCTCCTCCCTCTTTACATCCCCTTTGCATTCTCTCCTTCTTTACATCCCCTTTACATTCTCTCCTCCCTCTTTACATCCCCTTTACATTCTCTCCTCCCTATTTACATCCCCTTTACATTCTCTCCTCCCTCTTTACATCCCCTTTGCATTCTCTCCTTCTTTACATCCCCTTTACATTCTCTCCTCCCTCTTTACATCCCCTTTGCATTCTCTCCTTCTTTACATCCCCTTTACATTCTCTCCTCCCTCTTTACATCCCCTTTGCATTCTCTCCTTCTTTACATCCCCTTTGCATTCTCTCCTCCCTCTTTACATCCCCTTTGCATTCTCTCCTCCCTCTTTACATCCCCTTTGCATTCTCTCCTTCTTTACATCCCCTTTACATTCTCTCCTCCCTCTTTACATCCCCTTTACATTCTCTCCTCCCTCTTTACATCCCCTTTACATTCTCTCCTCCCTCTTTACATCCCCTTTGCATTCTCTCCTTCTTTACATCCCCTTTACATTCTCTCCTCCCTCTTTACATCCCCTTTGCATTCTCTCCTTCTTTACATCCCCTTTACATTCTCTCCTCCCTCTTTACATCCCCTTTGCATTCTCTCCTTCTTTACATCCCCTTTGCATTCTCTCCTCCCTCTTTACATCCCCTTTACATTCTCTCCTCCCTCTTTACATCCCCTTTACATTCTCTCCTCCCTCTTTACATTCTCTCCTCCCTCTTTACATCCCCTTTGTATTCTCTCCTCCCTCTTTACATCCCCTTTGCATTCTCTCTTCCCTCTTTACATTCTCTCCTCCCTCTTTACATCCCCTTTGCATTCTCTCCTCCCTCTTTACATCCCCTTTGCATTCTCTCCTTCTTTACATCCCCTTTACATTCTCTCCTCCCTCTTTACATTCTCTCCTCCCTCTTTACATCCCCTTTACATTCTCTCCTCCCTCTTTGCATCCCCTTTACATACTCTCCTCCCTCTTTACATCCCCTTTGCATTCTCTCCTCCCTCTTTACATCCCCTTTGCATTCTCTCCTCCCTCTTTACATCCCCTTTGCATTCTCTCATCCCTCTTTACATTCTCTCCTCCCTCTTTACATTCTCTCCTCCCTCTTTACATCCCCTTTGCATTCTCTCCTCCCTCTTTACATCCCCTTTGCATTCTCTCTTCCCTCTTTACATTCTCTCCTCCCTCTTTACATCCCCTTTACATTCTCTCCTCCCTCTTTACATTCTCTCCTCCCTCTTTACATCCCCTTTGCATTCTCTCCTCCCTCTTTACATCCCCTTTGCATTCTCTCTTCCCTCTTTACATTCTCTCCTCCCTCTTTACATCCCCTTTGCATTCTCTCCTCCCTCTTTACATCCCCTTTGCATTCTCTCTTCCCTCTTTACATTCTCTCCTCCCTCTTTACATCCCCTTTGCATTCTCTCCTCCCTCTTTACATCCCCTTTGCATTCTCTCCTTCTTTACATCCCCTTTACATTCTCTCCTCCCTCTTTACATTCTCTCCTCCCTCTTTACATCCCCTTTGCATTCTCTCCTCCCTCTTTACATCCCCTTTGCATTCTCTCCTTCTTTACATCCCCTTTACATTCTCTCCTCCCTCTTTACATCCCCTTTGCATTCTCTCCTCCCTCTTTACATCCCCTTTACATTCTCTCCTCCCTCTTTACATCCCCTTTGCATTCTCTCCTCCCTCTTTACATCCCCTTTGCATTCTCTCCTTCTTTACATCCCCTTTACATTCTCTCCTCCCTCTTTACATTCTCTCCTCCCTCTTTACATCCCCTTTGCATTCTCTCCTCCCTCTTTACATCCCCTTTGCATTCTCTCCTTCTTTACATCCCCTTTACATTCTCTCCTCCCTCTTTACATTCTCTCCTCCCTCTTTACATCCCCTTTACATTCTCTCCTCCCTCTTTACATCCCCTTTACATTCTCTCCTCCCTCTTTACATTCTCTCCTCCCTCTTTACATCCCCTTTGCATTCTCTCCTCCCTCTTTACATCCCCTTTGCATTCTCTCTTCCCTCTTTACATTCTCTCCTCCCTCTTTACATCCCCTTTGCATTCTCTCCTCCCTCTTTACATCCCCTTTGCATTCTCTCCTTCTTTACATCCCCTTTACATTCTCTCCTCCCTCTTTACATCCCCTTTACATTCTCTCCTCCCTCTTTACATCCCCTTTACATTCTCTCCTCCCTCTTTACATCCCCTTTGCATTCTCTCCTTCTTAACATCCCCTTTACATTCTCTCCTCCCTCTTTAAATCCCCTTTGCATTCTCTCCTTCTTTACATCCCCTTTACATTATCTCCTCCCTCTTTACATCCCCTTTGCATTCTCTCCTTCTTTATTACATCCCCTTTGCATTCTCTCCTCCCTCTTTACATCCCCTTTGCATTCTCTCCTTCTTTACATCCCCTTTACATTCTCTCCTCCCTCTTTACATCCCCTTTACATTCTCTCCTCCCTCTTTACATCCCCTTTACATTCTCTCCTCCCTCTTTACATCCCCTTTGCATTCTCTCCTTCTTTACATCCCCTTTACATTCTCTCCTCCCTCTTTACATCCCCTTTGCATTCTCTCCTTCTTTACATCCCCTTTACATTCTCTCCTCCCTCTTTACATCCCCTTTGCATTCTCTCCTTCTTTACATCCCCTTTGCATTCTCTCCTCCCTCTTTACATCCCCTTTACATTCTCTCCTCCCTCTTTACATCCCCTTTACATTCTCTCCTCCCTCTTTACATTCTCTCCTCCCTCTTTACATCCCCTTTGTATTCTCTCCTCCCTCTTTACATCCCCTTTGCATTCTCTCTTCCCTCTTTACATTCTCTCCTCCCTCTTTACATCCCCTTTGCATTCTCTCCTCCCTCTTTACATCCCCTTTGCATTCTCTCCTTCTTTACATCCCCTTTACATTCTCTCCTCCCTCTTTACATTCTCTCCTCCCTCTTTACATCCCCTTTACATTCTCTCCTCCCTCTTTACATCCCCTTTACATACTCTCCTCCCTCTTTACATCCCCTTTGCATTCTCTCCTCCCTCTTTACATCCCCTTTGCATTCTCTCCTCCCTCTTTACATCCCCTTTGCATTCTCTCCTTCTTTACATCCCCTTTACATTCTCTCCTCCCTCTTTACATTCTCTTCTCCCTCTTTACATCCCCTTTGCATTCTCTCCTCCCTCTTTACATCCCCTTTGCATTCTCTCCTTCTTTACATCCCCTTTACATTCTCTCCTCCCTCTTTACATTCTCTCCTCCCTCTTTACATCCCCTTTACATCTCCTCCCTCTTTACATCCCCTTTACATTCTCTCCTCCCTCTTTACATCCCCTTTACATTCTCTCCTCCCTCTTTACATTCTCTCCTCCCTCTTTACATCCCCTTTGCATTCTCTCCTCCCTCTTTACATCCCCTTTGCATTCTCTCTTCCCTCTTTACATTCTCTCCTCCCTCTTTACATCCCCTTTGCATTCTCTCCTCCCTCTTTACATCCCCTTTGCATTCTCTCCTTCTTTACATCCCCTTTACATTCTCTCCTCCCTCTTTACATCCCCTTTACATTCTCTCCTCCCTCTTTACATCCCCTTTACATTCTCTCCTCCCTCTTTACATCCCCTTTGCATTCTCTCCTTCTTTACATCCCCTTTACATTCTCTCCTCCCTCTTTACATCCCCTTTGCATTCTCTCCTTCTTTACATCCCCTTTACATTCTCTCCTCCCTCTTTACATCCCCTTTGCATTCTCTCCTTCTTTACATCCCCTTTGCATTCTCTCCTCCCTCTTTACATCCCCTTTGCATTCTCTCCTCCCTCTTTACATCCCCTTTGCATTCTCTCCTTCTTTACATCCCCTTTACATTCTCTCCTCCCTCTTTACATCCCCTTTACATTCTCTCCTTCTTTACATCCCCTTTACATTCTCTCCTCCCTCTTTACATCCCCTTTGCATTCTCTCCTTCTTTACATCCCCTTTGCATTCTCTCCTCCCTCTTTACATCCCCTTTACATTCTCTCCTCCCTCTTTACATCCCCTTTACATTCTCTCCTCCCTCTTTACATTCTCTCCTCCCTCTTTACATCCCCTTTGTATTCTCTCCTCCCTCTTTACATCCCCTTTGCATTCTCTCTTCCCTCTTTACATTCTCTCCTCCCTCTTTACATCCCCTTTGCATTCTCTCCTCCCTCTTTACATCCCCTTTGCATTCTCTCCTTCTTTACATCCCCTTTACATTCTCTCCTCCCTCTTTACATTCTCTCCTCCCTCTTTACATCCCCTTTACATTCTCTCCTCCCTCTTTACATCCCCTTTACATACTCTCCTCCCTCTTTACATCCCCTTTGCATTCTCTCCTCCCTCTTTACATCCCCTTTGCATTCTCTCCTCCCTCTTTACATCCCCTTTGCATTCTCTCCTTCTTTACATCCCCTTTACATTCTCTCCTCCCTCTTTACATTCTCTTCTCCCTCTTTACATCCCCTTTGCATTCTCTCCTCCCTCTTTACATCCCCTTTGCATTCTCTCCTTCTTTACATCCCCTTTACATTCTCTCCTCCCTCTTTACATTCTCTCCTCCCTCTTTACATCCCCTTTACATTCTCTCCTCCCTCTTTACATCCCCTTTACATTCTCTCCTCCCTCTTTACATTCTCTCCTCCCTCTTTACATCCCCTTTGCATTCTCTCCTCCCTCTTTACATCCCCTTTGCATTCTCTCCTCCCTCTTTACATCCCCTTTGCATTCTCTCGTCCCTCTTTACATTCTCTCCTCCCTCTTTACATCCCCTTTGCATTCTCTCCTCCCTCTTTACATCCCCTTTGCATTCTCTCCTTCTTTACATCCCCTTTACATTCTCTCCTCCCTCTTTACATCCCCTTTACATTCTCTCCTCCCTCTTTACATCCCCTTTACATTCTCTCCTCCCTCTTTACATCCCCTTTGCATTCTCTCCTTCTTTACATCCCCTTTACATTCTCTCCTCCCTCTTTACATCCCCTTTGCATTCTCTCCTTCTTTACATCCCCTTTACATTCTCTCCTCCCTCTTTACATCCCCTTTGCATTCTCTCCTTCTTTACATCCCCTTTGCATTCTCTCCTCCCTCTTTACATCCCCTTTGCATTCTCTCCTCCCTCTTTACATCCCCTTTGCATTCTCTCCTTCTTTACATCCCCTTTACATTCTCTCCTCCCTCTTTACATCCCCTTTACATTCTCTCCTCCCTCTTTACATCCCCTTTACATTCTCTCCTCCCTCTTTACATCCCCTTTGCATTCTCTCCTTCTTTACATCCCCTTTACATTCTCTCCTCCCTCTTTACATCCCCTTTGCATTCTCTCCTTCTTTACATCCCCTTTACATTCTCTCCTCCCTCTTTACATCCCCTTTGCATTCTCTCCTTCTTTACATCCCCTTTGCATTCTCTCCTCCCTCTTTACATCCCCTTTACATTCTCTCCTCCCTCTTTACATCCCCTTTACATTCTCTCCTCCCTCTTTACATTCTCTCCTCCCTCTTTACATCCCCTTTGTATTCTCTCCTCCCTCTTTACATCCCCTTTGCATTCTCTCTTCCCTCTTTACATTCTCTCCTCCCTCTTTACATCCCCTTTGCATTCTCTCCTCCCTCTTTACATCCCCTTTACATTCTCTCCTCCCTCTTTACATCCCCTTTACATTCTCTCCTTCTTTACATCCCCTTTACATTCTCTCCTCCCTCTTTACATCCCCTTTGCATTCTCTCCTTCTTTACATCCCCTTTGCATTCTCTCCTCCCTCTTTACATCCCCTTTACATTCTCTCCTCCCTCTTTACATCCCCTTTACATTCTCTCCTCCCTCTTTACATTCTCTCCTCCCTCTTTACATCCCCTTTGTATTCTCTCCTCCCTCTTTACATCCCCTTTGCATTCTCTCTTCCCTCTTTACATTCTCTCCTCCCTCTTTACATCCCCTTTGCATTCTCTCCTCCCTCTTTACATCCCCTTTGCATTCTCTCCTTCTTTACATCCCCTTTACATTCTCTCCTCCCTCTTTACATTCTCTCCTCCCTCTTTACATCCCCTTTACATTCTCTCCTCCCTCTTTACATCCCCTTTACATACTCTCCTCCCTCTTTACATCCCCTTTGCATTCTCTCCTCCCTCTTTACATCCCCTTTGCATTCTCTCCTCCCTCTTTACATCCCCTTTGCATTCTCTCCTTCTTTACATCCCCTTTACATTCTCTCCTCCCTCTTTACATTCTCTTCTCCCTCTTTACATCCCCTTTGCATTCTCTCCTCCCTCTTTACATCCCCTTTGCATTCTCTCCTTCTTTACATCCCCTTTACATTCTCTCCTCCCTCTTTACATTCTCTCCTCCCTCTTTACATCCCCTTTACATTCTCTCCTCCCTCTTTACATCCCCTTTACATTCTCTCCTCCCTCTTTACATTCTCTCCTCCCTCTTTACATCCCCTTTGCATTCTCTCCTCCCTCTTTACATCCCCTTTGCATTCTCTCCTCCCTCTTTACATCCCCTTTGCATTCTCTCTTCCCTCTTTACATTCTCTCCTCCCTCTTTACATCCCTTTGCATTCTCTCCTCCCTCTTTACATCCCCTTTGCATTCTCTCCTTCTTTACATCCCCTTTACATTCTCTCCTCCTCTTTACATCCCCTTTACATTCTCTCCTCCCTCTTTACATCCCCTTTACATTCTCTCCTCCCTCTTTACATCCCCTTTGCATTCTCTCCTTCTTTACATCCCCTTTACATTCTCTCCTCCCTCTTTACATCCCCTTTGCATTCTCTCCTTCTTTACATCCCCTTTACATTCTCTCCTCCCTCTTTACATCCCCTTTGCATTCTCTCCTTCTTTACATCCCCTTTGCATTCTCTCCTCCCTCTTTACATCCCCTTTGCATTCTCTCCTCCCTCTTTACATCCCCTTTGCATTCTCTCCTTCTTTACATCCCCTTTACATTCTCTCCTCCCTCTTTACATCCCCTTTACATTCTCTCCTCCCTCTTTACATCCCCTTTACATTCTCTCCTCCCTCTTTACATCCCCTTTGCATTCTCTCCTCTTTACATCCCCTTTACATTCTCTCCTCCCTCTTTACATCCCCTTTACATTCTCTCCTCCCTCTTTACATTCTCTCCTCCCTCTTTACATCCCCTTGTATTCTCTCCTCCCTCTTTACATCCCCTTTGCATTCTCTCTTCCCTCTTTACATTCTCTCCTCCCTCTTTACATCCCCTTTGCATTCTCTCCTCCCTCTTTACATCCCCTTTACATTCTCTCCTCCCTCTTTACATCCCCTTTACATACTCTCCTCCCTCTTTACATCCCCTTTGCATTCTCTCCTCCCTCTTTACATCCCCTTTGCATTCTCTCCTCCCTCTTTACATCCCCTTTGCATTCTCTCCTTCTTTACATCCCCTTTACATTCTCTCCTCCCTCTTTACATTCTCTTCTCCCTCTTTACATCCCCTTTGCATTCTCTCCTCCCTCTTTACATCCCCTTTGCATTCTCTCCTTCTTTACATCCCCTTTACATTCTCTCCTCCCTCTTTACATCCCCTTTGCATTCTCTCCTTCTTTACATCCCCTTTACATTCTCTCCCTCTTTACATCCCCTTTACATTCTCTCCTCCCTCTTTACATCCCCTTTGCATTCTCTCCTTCTTTACATCCCCTTTACATTCTCTCCTCCCTCTTTACATCCCCTTTACATTCTCTCCTTCTTTACATCCCCTTTACATTCTCTCCTCCCTCTTTACATCCCCTTTACATTCTCTCCTTCTTTACATCCCCTTTACATTCTCTCCTCCCTCTTTACATTCTCTCCTCCCTCTTTACATCCCCTTTGCATTCTCTCCTCCCTCTTTACATCCCCTTTGCATTCTCTCCTTCTTTACATCCCCTTTACATTCTCTCCTCCCTCTTTACATTCTCTCCTCCCTCTTTACATCCCCTTTGCATTCTCTCCTCCCTCTTTACATCCCCTTTGCATTCTCTCCTTCTTTACATCCCCTTTACATTCTCTCCTCCCTCTTTACATTCTCTCCTCCCTCTTTACATCCCCTTTGCATTCTCTCCTCCCTCTTTACATCCCCTTTGCATTCTCTCCTCCCTCTTTACATCCCCTTTGCATTCTCTCCTTCTTTACATCCCCTTTACATTCTCTCCTCCCTCTTTACATCCCCTTTACATTCTCTCCTCCCTCTTTACATCCCCTTTACATTCTCTCCTCCCTCTTTACATCCCCTTTGCATTCTCTCCTTCTTTACATCCCCTTTGCATTCTCTCCTCCCTCTTTACATCCCCTTTGCATTCTCTCCTCCCTCTTTACATCCCCTTTGCATTCTCTCCTTCTTTACATCCCCTTTACATTCTCTCCTCCCTCTTTACATCCCCTTTACATTCTCTCCTCCCTCTTTACATCCCCTTTGCATTCTCTCCTTCTTTACATCCCCTTTACATTCTCTCCTCCCTCTTTACATCCCCTTTGCATTCTCTCCTTCTTTACATCCCCTTTGCATTCTCTCCTCCCTCTTTACATCCCCTTTACATTCTCTCCTCCCTCTTTACATCCCCTTTACATTCTCTCCTCCCTCTTTACATTCTCTCCTCCCTCTTTACATCCCCTTTGTATTCTCTCCTCCCTCTTTACATCCCCTTTGCATTCTCTCTTCCCTCTTTACATTCTCTCCTCCCTCTTTACATCCCCTTTGCATTCTCTCCTCCCTCTTTACATCCCCTTTGCATTCTCTCCTTCTTTACATCCCCTTTACATTCTCTCCTCCCTCTTTACATTCTCTCCTCCCTCTTTACATCCCCTTTACATTCTCTCCTCCCTCTTTACATCCCCTTTACATACTCTCCTCCCTCTTTACATCCCCTTTGCATTCTCTCCTCCCTCTTTACATCCCCTTTGCATTCTCTCCTCCCTCTTTACATCCCCTTTGCATTCTCTCCTTCTTTACATCCCCTTTACATTCTCTCCTCCCTCTTTACATTCTCTTCTCCCTCTTTACATCCCCTTTGCATTCTCTCCTCCCTCTTTACATCCCCTTTGCATTCTCTCCTTCTTTACATCCCCTTTACATTCTCTCCTCCCTCTTTACATTCTCTCCTCCCTCTTTACATCCCCTTTACATTCTCTCCTCCCTCTTTACATCCCCTTTACATTCTCTCCTCCCTCTTTACATTCTCTCCTCCCTCTTTACATCCCCTTTGCATTCTCTCCTCCCTCTTTACATCCCCTTTGCATTCTCTCCTTCCTCTTTACATCCCCTTTGCATTCTCTCCTTCTTTACATCCCCTTTACATTCTCTCCTCCCTCTTTACATTCTCTTCTCCCTCTTTACATCCCCTTTGCATTCTCTCCTCCCTCTTTACATCCCCTTTGCATTCTCTCCTTCTTTACATCCCCTTTACATTCTCTCCTCCCTCTTTACATTCTCTCCTCCCTCTTTACATCCCCTTTACATTCTCTCCTCATTCTTTACATCCCCTTTACATTCTCTCCTCCCTCTTTACATTCTCTCCTCCCTCTTTACATCCCCTTTGCATTCTCTCCTCCCTCTTTACATCCCCTTTGCATTCTCTCTTCCCTCTTTACATTCTCTCCTCCCTCTTTACATCCCCTTTGCATTCTCTCCTCCCTCTTTACATCCCCTTTGCATTCTCTCCTTCTTTACATCCCCTTTACATTCTCTCCTCCCTCTTTACATCCCCTTTACATTCTCTCCTCCCTCTTTACATCCCCTTTACATTCTCTCCTCCCTCTTTACATCCCCTTTGCATTCTCTCCTTCTTTACATCCCCTTTACATTCTCTCCTCCCTCTTTACATCCCCTTTGCATTCTCTCCTTCTTTACATCCCCTTTACATTCTCTCCTCCCTCTTTACATCCCCTTTGCATTCTCTCCTTCTTTACATCCCCTTTGCATTCTCTCCTCCCTCTTTACATCCCCTTTGCATTCTCTCCTCCCTCTTTACATCCCCTTTGCATTCTCTCCTTCTTTACATCCCCTTTACATTCTCTCCTCCCTCTTTACATCCCCTTTACATTCTCTCCTCCCTCTTTACATCCCCTTTACATTCTCTCCTCCCTCTTTACATCCCCTTTGCATTCTCTCCTTCTTTACATCCCCTTTACATTCTCTCCTCCCTCTTTACATCCCCTTTGCATTCTCTCCTTCTTTACATCCCCTTTACATTCTCTCCTCCCTCTTTACATCCCCTTTGCATTCTCTCCTTCTTTACATCCCCTTTGCATTCTCTCCTCCCTCTTTACATCCCCTTTACATTCTCTCCTCCCTCTTTACATCCCCTTTACATTCTCTCCTCCCTCTTTACATTCTCTCCTCCCTCTTTACATCCCCTTTGTATTCTCTCCTCCCTCTTTACATCCCCTTTGCATTCTCTCTTCCCTCTTTACATTCTCTCCTCCCTCTTTACATCCCCTTTGCATTCTCTCCTCCCTCTTTACATCCCCTTTGCATTCTCTCCTTCTTTACATCCCCTTTACATTCTCTCCTCCCTCTTTACATTCTCTCCTCCCTCTTTACATCCCCTTTACATTCTCTCCTCCCTCTTTACATCCCCTTTACATACTCTCCTCCCTCTTTACATCCCCTTTGCATTCTCTCCTCCCTCTTTACATCCCCTTTGCATTCTCTCCTCCCTCTTTACATCCCCTTTGCATTCTCTCCTTCTTTACATCCCCTTTACATTCTCTCCTCCCTCTTTACATTCTCTTCTCCCTCTTTACATCCCCTTTGCATTCTCTCCTCCCTCTTTACATCCCCTTTGCATTCTCTCCTTCTTTACATCCCCTTTACATTCTCTCCTCCCTCTTTACATCCCCTTTGCATTCTCTCCTTCTTTACATCCCCTTTACATTCTCTCCCTCTTTACATCCCCTTTACATTCTCTCCTCCCTCTTTACATCCCCTTTGCATTCTCTCCTTCTTTACATCCCCTTTACATTCTCTCCTCCCTCTTTACATCCCCTTTACATTCTCTCCTTCTTTACATCCCCTTTACATTCTCTCCTCCCTCTTTACATCCCCTTTACATTCTCTCCTTCTTTACATCCCCTTTACATTCTCTCCTCCCTCTTTACATTCTCTCCTCCCTCTTTACATCCCCTTTGCATTCTCTCCTCCCTCTTTACATCCCCTTTGCATTCTCTCCTTCTTTACATCCCCTTTACATTCTCTCCTCCCTCTTTACATTCTCTCCTCCCTCTTTACATCCCCTTTGCATTCTCTCCTCCCTCTTTACATCCCCTTTGCATTCTCTCCTTCTTTACATCCCCTTTACATTCTCTCCTCCCTCTTTACATCCCCTTTGCATTCTCTCCTCCCTCTTTACATCCCCTTTACATTCTCTCCTCCCTCTTTACATCCCCTTTGCATTCTCTCCTCCCTCTTTACATCCCCTTTGCATTCTCTCCTTCTTTACATCCCCTTTACATTCTCTCCTCCCTCTTTACATTCTCTCCTCCCTCTTTACATCCCCTTTGCATTCTCTCCTCCCTCTTTACATCCCCTTTGCATTCTCTCCTTCTTTACATCCCCTTTACATTCTCTCCTCCCTCTTTACATTCTCTCCTCCCTCTTTACATCCCCTTTACATTCTCTCCTCCCTCTTTACATCCCCTTTACATTCTCTCCTCCCTCTTTACATTCTCTCCTCCCTCTTTACATCCCCTTTGCATTCTCTCCTCCCTCTTTACATCCCCTTTGCATTCTCTCTTCCCTCTTTACATTCTCTCCTCCCTCTTTACATCCCCTTTGCATTCTCTCCTCCCTCTTTACATCCCCTTTGCATTCTCTCCTTCTTTACATCCCCTTTACATTCTCTCCTCCCTCTTTACATCCCCTTTACATTCTCTCCTCCCTATTTACATCCCCTTTACATTCTCTCCTCCCTCTTTACATCCCCTTTGCATTCTCTCCTTCTTTACATCCCCTTTACATTCTCTCCTCCCTCTTTACATCCCCTTTGCATTCTCTCCTTCTTTACATCCCCTTTACATTCTCTCCTCCCTCTTTACATCCCCTTTGCATTCTCTCCTTCTTTACATCCCCTTTGCATTTTCTCCTCCCTCTTTACATCCCCTTTGCATTCTCTCCTCCCTCTTTACATCCCCTTTGCATTCTCTCCTTCTTTACATCCCCTTTACATTCTCTCCTCCCTCTTTACATCCCCTTTACATTCTCTCCTCCCTCTTTACATCCCCTTTACATTCTCTCCTCCCTCTTTACATCCCCTTTGCATTCTCTCCTTCTTTACATCCCCTTTACATTCTCTCCTCCCTCTTTACATCCCCTTTGCATTCTCTCCTTCTTTACATCCCCTTTACATTCTCTCCTCCCTCTTTACATCCCCTTTGCATTCTCTCCTTCTTTACATCCCCTTTGCATTCTCTCCTCCCTCTTTACATCCCCTTTACATTCTCTCCTCCCTCTTTACATCCCCTTTACATTCTCTCCTCCCTCTTTACATTCTCTCCTCCCTCTTTACATCCCCTTTGTATTCTCTCCTCCCTCTTTACATCCCCTTTGCATTCTCTCTTCCCTCTTTACATTCTCTCCTCCCTCTTTACATCCCCTTTGCATTCTCTCCTCCCTCTTTACATCCCCTTTGCATTCTCTCCTTCTTTACATCCCCTTTACATTCTCTCCTCCCTCTTTACATTCTCTCCTCCCTCTTTACATCCCCTTTACATTCTCTCCTCCCTCTTTACATCCCCTTTACATACTCTCCTCCCTCTTTACATCCCCTTTGCATTCTCTCCTCCCTCTTTACATCCCCTTTGCATTCTCTCCTCCCTCTTTACATCCCCTTTGCATTCTCTCATCCCTCTTTACATTCTCTCCTCCCTCTTTACATTCTCTCCTCCCTCTTTACATCCCCTTTGCATTCTCTCCTCCCTCTTTACATCCCCTTTGCATTCTCTCTTCCCTCTTTACATTCTCTCCTCCCTCTTTACATCCCCTTTACATTCTCTCCTCCCTCTTTACATTCTCTCCTCCCTCTTTACATCCCCTTTGCATTCTCTCCTCCCTCTTTACATCCCCTTTGCATTCTCTCTTCCCTCTTTACATTCTCTCCTCCCTCTTTACATCCCCTTTGCATTCTCTCCTCCCTCTTTACATCCCCTTTGCATTCTCTCTTCCCTCTTTACATTCTCTCCTCCCTCTTTACATCCCCTTTGCATTCTCTCCTCCCTCTTTACATCCCCTTTGCATTCTCTCCTTCTTTACATCCCCTTTACATTCTCTCCTCCCTCTTTACATTCTCTCCTCCCTCTTTACATCCCCTTTGCATTCTCTCCTCCCTCTTTACATCCCCTTTGCATTCTCTCCTTCTTTACATCCCCTTTACATTCTCTCCTCCCTCTTTACATCCCCTTTGCATTCTCTCCTCCCTCTTTACATCCCCTTTACATTCTCTCCTCCCTCTTTACATCCCCTTTGCATTCTCTCCTCCCTCTTTACATCCCCTTTGCATTCTCTCCTTCTTTACATCCCCTTTACATTCTCTCCTCCCTCTTTACATTCTCTCCTCCCTCTTTACATCCCCTTTGCATTCTCTCCTCCCTCTTTACATCCCCTTTGCATTCTCTCCTTCTTTACATCCCCTTTACATTCTCTCCTCCCTCTTTACATTCTCTCCTCCCTCTTTACATCCCCTTTACATTCTCTCCTCCCTCTTTACATCCCCTTTACATTCTCTCCTCCCTCTTTACATTCTCTCCTCCCTCTTTACATCCCCTTTGCATTCTCTCCTCCCTCTTTACATCCCCTTTGCATTCTCTCTTCCCTCTTTACATTCTCTCCTCCCTCTTTACATCCCCTTTGCATTCTCTCCTCCCTCTTTACATCCCCTTTGCATTCTCTCCTTCTTTACATCCCCTTTACATTCTCTCCTCCCTCTTTACATCCCCTTTACATTCTCTCCTCCCTCTTTACATCCCCTTTACATTCTCTCCTCCCTCTTTACATCCCCTTTGCATTCTCTCCTTCTTTACATCCCCTTTACATTCTCTCCTCCCTCTTTACATCCCCTTTGCATTCTCTCCTTCTTTACATCCCCTTTACATTCTCTCCTCCCTCTTTACATCCCCTTTGCATTCTCTCCTTCTTTACATCCCCTTTGCATTCTCTCCTCCCTCTTTACATCCCCTTTGCATTCTCTCCTCCCTCTTTACATCCCCTTTGCATTCTCTCCTTCTTTACATCCCCTTTACATTCTCTCCTCCCTCTTTACATCCCCTTTACATTCTCTCCTCCCTCTTTACATCCCCTTTACATTCTCTCCTCCCTCTTTACATCCCCTTTGCATTCTCTCCTTCTTTACATCCCCTTTACATTCTCTCCTCCCTCTTTACATCCCCTTTGCATTCTCTCCTTCTTTACATCCCCTTTACATTCTCTCCTCCCTCTTTACATCCCCTTTGCATTCTCTCCTTCTTTACATCCCCTTTGCATTCTCTCCTCCCTCTTTACATCCCCTTTACATTCTCTCCTCCCTCTTTACATCCCCTTTACATTCTCTCCTCCCTCTTTACATTCTCTCCTCCCTCTTTACATCCCCTTTGTATTCTCTCCTCCCTCTTTACATCCCCTTTGCATTCTCTCTTCCCTCTTTACATTCTCTCCTCCCTCTTTACATCCCCTTTGCATTCTCTCCTCCCTCTTTACATCCCCTTTGCATTCTCTCCTTCTTTACATCCCCTTTACATTCTCTCCTCCCTCTTTACATTCTCTCCTCCCTCTTTACATCCCCTTTACATTCTCTCCTCCCTCTTTACATCCCCTTTACATACTCTCCTCCCTCTTTACATCCCCTTTGCATTCTCTCCTCCCTCTTTACATCCCCTTTGCATTCTCTCCTCCCTCTTTACATCCCCTTTGCATTCTCTCCTTCTTTACATCCCCTTTACATTCTCTCCTCCCTCTTTACATTCTCTTCTCCCTCTTTACATCCCCTTTGCATTCTCTCCTCCCTCTTTACATCCCCTTTGCATTCTCTCCTTCTTTACATCCCCTTTACATTCTCTCCTCCCTCTTTACATTCTCTCCTCCCTCTTTACATCCCCTTTACATTCTCTCCTCCCTCTTTACATCCCCTTTACATTCTCTCCTCCCTCTTTACATTCTCTCCTCCCTCTTTACATCCCCTTTGCATTCTCTCCTCCCTCTTTACATCCCCTTTGCATTCTCTCTTCCCTCTTTACATTCTCTCCTCCCTCTTTACATCCCCTTTGCATTCTCTCCTCCCTCTTTACATCCCCTTTGCATTCTCTCCTTCTTTACATCCCCTTTACATTCTCTCCTCCCTCTTTACATCCCCTTTGCATTCTCTCCTTCTTTACATCCCCTTTGCATTCTCTCCTCCCTCTTTACATCCCCTTTGCATTCTCTCCTCCCTCTTTACATCCCCTTTGCATTCTCTCCTTCTTTACATCCCCTTTACATTCTCTCCTCCCTCTTTACATCCCCTTTACATTCTCTCCTCCCTCTTTACATCCCCTTTACATTCTCTCCTCCCTCTTTACATCCCCTTTGCATTCTCTCCTTCTTTACATCCCCTTTACATTCTCTCCTCCCTCTTTACATCCCCTTTGCATTCTCTCCTTCTTTACATCCCCTTTACATTCTCTCCTCCCTCTTTACATCCCCTTTGCATTCTCTCCTTCTTTACATCCCCTTTGCATTCTCTCCTCCCTCTTTACATCCCCTTTACATTCTCTCCTCCCTCTTTACATCCCCTTTACATTCTCTCCTCCCTCTTTACATTCTCTCCTCCCTCTTTACATCCCCTTTGTATTCTCTCCTCCCTCTTTACATCCCCTTTGCATTCTCTCTTCCCTCTTTACATTCTCTCCTCCCTCTTTACATCCCCTTTGCATTCTCTCCTCCCTCTTTACATCCCCTTTGCATTCTCTCCTTCTTTACATCCCCTTTACATTCTCTCCTCCCTCTTTACATTCTCTCCTCCCTCTTTACATCCCCTTTACATTCTCTCCTCCCTCTTTACATCCCCTTTACATACTCTCCTCCCTCTTTACATCCCCTTTGCATTCTCTCCTCCCTCTTTACATCCCCTTTGCATTCTCTCCTCCCTCTTTACATCCCCTTTGCATTCTCTCCTTCTTTACATCCCCTTTACATTCTCTCCTCCCTCTTTACATTCTCTTCTCCCTCTTTACATCCCCTTTGCATTCTCTCCTCCCTCTTTACATCCCCTTTGCATTCTCTCCTTCTTTACATCCCCTTTACATTCTCTCCTCCCTCTTTACATCCCCTTTGCATTCTCTCCTTCTTTACATCCCCTTTACATTCTCTCCCTCTTTACATCCCCTTTACATTCTCTCCTCCCTCTTTACATCCCCTTTGCATTCTCTCCTTCTTTACATCCCCTTTACATTCTCTCCTCCCTCTTTACATCCCCTTTACATTCTCTCCTTCTTTACATCCCCTTTACATTCTCTCCTCCCTCTTTACATTCTCTCCTTCTTTACATCCCCTTTACATTCTCTCCTCCCTCTTTACATTCTCTCCTCCCTCTTTACATCCCCTTTACTTTACAGATGTAAAGAGGGATGAGAATATAAAGAGAATGTAAAGAGGGAGGAGAGAATGTAAAGGGATGTAAAGAGGGAGGAGAGAATGTAAAGATGATGTAAAGAGGGAGGAGAGCTTTATGCTTGTTGAACTTGTTGGACAGCGCTGCGCAGACCGATCAGCGGCTGACTTGAGTAGTTAGAACTTAGAACTTGACGGTTAGAACTTGTGTCCGGCATCAGACAGCGACGCCCCGTGACTGTGACGTATGGTATCAGAGTACGGCGAGAGCGATTCGAGAGCAGGACTCAGCCAGAGCAGTTTCTCCAGAGCGACTCACAAGCTCTGATGATGACACAACTGATCCACGATTGGCCGAATCCACCGCATGACAACGATCACGTGTTTATTCTCACACCTTCAGTTCCACTATCCAAATCTGTTATAAAAAACAGTGAAAGCTCTTTTCATGTAGTCGCAATGTTATATTGTCATGTTTATCAAAATAAAACTGATAAAATGTAGACCCCACTTCATTGGTATTTAGGCTTATGTTGAACTTTATTATTGTACAAACAGACGCTGTATTAAGCAGTACATGTATTGAATCAAAATGTCTCTGAAATATCTGTGTATTTGGCAAATAATGCATTTATTCCACTTCAGCTGTGGTAAAGTATACAAACACTGCCTGAGCGTCTCTTAATTTTAATTTCTACACCTTTATCCTCATTTCTTTTAATTTAGCTCAATTTCTTACAAAAAGAGCATAATGTGCAGCGTGTTTGTGGCTCCCTACAAACCACCCTTTCTTTTAAGAGTCGTGATCCTGTTCCGCAAATTATTTTTCACACCAGTCCATGTTCGCTGCTTCAAAGCTTCTGGCTCTGCGTCACTACAGGAAGCAGAAAGTGTCAGACTCACGTCTCAGTTTTCAGCTCCTCACGCCTGCACACGGCAACTCTCACCAATCAGCTACATCCAGCCACAGCCCATGTCCAACACAGCTATTCACTCTTCACTTTATCATCTTTACATTCTCTCCTCCCTCTATAACAGAAATATCAAAAAGTTAAACATGACATTCCATCCAACTTCATTGCAACTGAACAAAGAAAACTGAATAATGAAAATTGACCATCTTACTATCCTCTACTTCTTCATTAGCTTTCTTATACTCTAACTTTTCACTTTATATTCTGTTTCATTCCATCCTCAGAATATTTCTACAGCTTTATCCTCGTTTCTTTTAATTTAGCTCAATTTCTTACAAAAAGAGCATAATGTGCAGCGTGTTTGTGGCTCCCTACAAACCACCCTTTCTTTTAAGAGTCGTGATCCTGTTCCGCACATAATTTTTCACACCAGTCCATGTTCGCTGCTTCAAAGCTTCTCGCTCTGCGTGAATGCATCTTTCACAGTCTTGCTTACCAGGAACTTTGCATGTCTTGATGAACTTCATCATGTGTCTCTCTACTGCTTTTACCTCACTGTCCTCCCATTTCTTTTTTGGAGCGTTTGAAGAACCTATGAAATAGTTAAAAAGTAAATTCTCATTACACATTCTCATTACAACTAAATCTGTGAGTAAAGACCAAATCAAGATTGTGTCCTAATGTGCTGATTATTTGAATTTGGCTGGATATTGCTGCATGGAGCCAATTCATGTTTATTTGATTATTGTTGTTTGTGCAGTTTAGAGATTTTTCTTACCTTGATCCACCTGTGAAACAGATTGATCAGATTGATCAGATTGAACAGGTTGATCAGTCTCTGCAGGTGCTGTTGTCTGAGATATGTCACTGTAGTCCTCCTCATCACTTGACATGGAATCACCTTGGGCCTCAAGTTGCTCTAAATAATTAAATTACAAAAAAATTAACACTATATTGCTTATACTTAGTATCTGTGACATGATTATATAGAGTGTTTTGCAAATAAGTACAGCACAGATACACAGACTAAATATACTCATACCATTTGGGTCGATTTCAATGTCATCAAGTTTCTTTCCTTTGTAGTCAGACAGTGTTCCTTTCTCCATGGCCATTAGGACTTTACTCATTTTTGCCAGCTGCAGTGTTCCCTCTGGTAACCGGTAATACTGTCTGTGGATTCTGATATCGTGACCGAGGAAATCAGCCAGTTGGTCTGCTTCATTCTCATCAAGGTTAAGAATTTTAGACATGGTTGCTATGTGTTTCCTGAGCCTAGTTGATGACAGTGCTTTAGGGTTCTTTATGCCACATTCGCAAGCAGCTTTATTGATGCACTCTCCACCTCTGTAGGCTGACATTGCTCCACATCTGGCAAACATAAAGGGATTCTCTGCTGGAACACCACAAAGCTCATGCGTTTCAATGAGCAGCTCCATGGCAGAAACCATTGAAGGCTCGAGGAGCACAGGAACCTTTCTGCCTCGTTTACCCCGGATCTCAACTCTTGTGAAGTGCAGACACAGCTTCCTCTCAAACTCAGACAGACAGATGGCAATGTCTTCGTGTAGCTCAGAAGAATCCCTACTTTTAAAAGCTGACAAAAGCATCCGGGATACCTCACCTTCTCTCCTTCGGTTGAACAGGATGACCTGGGACAGTGTGACCTTGGCTAGAGCAGAGTAGCTGTCAGCAGAAGGGCAAGTTCTGAGCTTACTTAGGAGCCCATTGTGTTTTTTTTTCAAGATGTGTGTGCAGGACTTTGACATCCTGAGTGAAAGGAATGATCTGTGGTGTGTTCCACTTGGCTTCTTTCAATGTAGTTATAGCACCAGCAGAAATGAACTCATTCCACCTTGCCTGGTGTATTTTCCTGAAGTCTCGGGCACACTCAGCACGATCATGATCTCCATACATCATGGCATTGCTCTCAACAATGCTACAGACCTTGTTTAAAGAATGCCCAAGTTTGAGAGCTAAAGAAGGAATGCGGTAGGAGTTTTTCTCTTCATTGTAGCCACATACAACTTTAACAGCTGCTATGACATGTTTGAAGTTTGCTGGTATGAAGAAGTCTACCATTGTTCTCAGTGGGGTAATCTTCCTTGCTTCAAGAAGAAGTCTGCCTACTTCTCTCATCTTCTGTCTGATGTAGTCATGTTTGGTCACATCAGACCCCATCCTATTAAACATGTGCTCCCCCAGCTGCATGATGCATCTGTCAGTATGAACTACACGCGAAACTTCATCATAGTTCATAAAGGACAGTATTTTCTTGAAACCTTTGCTCACTTCTAAGCCAACTGGTGTGTTTAAAGCACACAGAGATCGAACTCTTTTCCTGCCCTGGGCATCATCCTCTTTAGGTTTCAGGGGACAGTTTTTTATATGTTTCCAAAGGCTACGCTTGTTGTAAAGCCCTTGGCAGTAAATGCAGTGAATAAATTCTTTAGCTCTTTGTCTATTTTTTGGACGGTAGCAGGCAATCATCTCCCCATGTCCTTGTCTCACCACATCTGTGTTGTGGGCAAAGTTGCCCCTTTTTCTAAGGAGGTTTAACTGGACTCGTCTTTCTTTGGAATGTTTTGGAAATGCTATTGCCTTTACAACCCCCACTTCGTTGCGATGGACAAATTCAAGGTGTCTTGCCATTTTTGAATATGGCTTAGAGCAATAAAGGCAATACTGCTTCTTGTTGTATGCCTTGCGTTCCTGCTTTGGTGATGGCATTGACTGAATAAAAGTCTTTTCACCAGACAAGGTGTTTGTCTCTTTAGATTGGCATTTCATCTTTTTTGGTGATGATGCTGTCATAAATTGATCAGATGAACTACCTGCCTCATTGGGAGATGTTGGATGTATCAAAGCACTTTTGACCATGTCATGTCCAGAAGAACTACCATCCGATTCATCTGAGCTGATTTTTGGTATGTAGTCAACATCGCTGAAGTCTGTGTCATCGCTGTAGTCTGTGTCACAGACGGAACTTCCTGAATACTGAATGAGAGAATTTAACACTTACTCAAGGCAGTGGTTGCTGTAACATTACGTTTCATCATATTGCGGATACTATTATGCAAGCCAAGTCATAATTATGCAACAAAAAAAATTTGCATATAAAGTATCACATGGCAAGTCACATACCTGTCTTTTTCTTGATGGCCTTAAAGAGGATATCTGGAAGAGGATGAATACAAATAAATGTAAATAATATATAATTTAATATAATCTATTGTTAGTTCTACCAGTGCAATACACCCTGGCCATCCCAATAATTCAGCAAATTAATCTACCCACCTCCCTTAATGAGAGTGTCTCAGACACATGTGATGAGTGAACCACCGGTGTTGACACAGCACAAGGTGAAGATAAGGGTGGAGCAGGCGAGGATGATGATGATGAAGGCTGCGCATAAGGCGATGAAGGCTGCACAGGCGAGGATGATGAGGGCTGCCCAGGCGAGGATGATGAGGGCTGCATAGGCGAGGATGATGAGGGCTGCACAGGCGAGGATGATGAGGAGGATGATGAGGGCTGCACAGGCGAGGATGATGAGGGCTGCACAGGCGAGGATGATGAGGGCTGCAGAGGCGAGGATGATGAGGGCTGCACAGGCGAGGATGATGAGGGCTGCACAGGCGAGGATGATGAGGGCTGCACAGGCGAGGATGATGAGGGCTGCACAGGCGAGGATGATGAGGGCTGCACAGGCGAGGATGATGAGGGCTGCCCAGGCGAGGATGATGAGGGCTGCATAGGTGAGGATGATGAGGGCTGCACAGGCGAGGATGATGAGGGCTGCACAGGCGAGGATGATGAGGGCTGCCCAGGCGAGGATGATGAGGGCTGCATAGGTGAGGATGATGAGGGCTGCACAGGCGAGGATGATGAGGGCTGCACAGGCGAGGATGATGAGGGCTGCCCAGGCGAGGATGATGAGGGCTGCATAGGCGAGGATGATGAGGGCTGCACAGGCGAGGATGATGAGGGCTGCACAGGCGAGGATGATGAGGGCTGCACAGGCGAGGATGATGAGGGCTGCACAGGCGAGGATGATGAGGAGGATGATGAGGGCTGCACCGGCGAGGATGATGAGGAGGATGATGAGGGCTGCACAGGCGAGGATGATGAGGGCTGCACAGGCGAGGATGAAGGTGACGTGGGTGGCGCAGGAGCTGTTGACGCTGATGAGGACAGGGCAGGAGGGCATGAGGTTGATGAGGCCATTATAGAGGTGGACACAGCACAGGGTGCCGATGAAGAGGGTGCACCAGATGTGGATGCGACTGAGTATGACTGTAAAAGTCTTGATTGAAACCGCTTCTGCAGATATATAAAGAGGTATTTAGCTTAAACAAGAATAAAAATGACATTAAAAAAATATTGAAAACTGTGGCACCCATATAAAACAAGAACAAACACACTGTCGGGGTGAACAAAAAATAAATAAACGTGTTTTGCACACTTCAAAGCAAAGATCATTAATAAAATTAAAAAAACTCAACAAAATTGTGACAATAGTCAAATTAATAGTTCATTGGTTCAGACATTATAACTCTGAACCAATAACTACTTAAAGGATTAAAATTTCCTGATAATTTACTCGCCATCATCACACCATCTAAGATGTTCATGTCTTTCTTTCTTCAGTGGAAAAGAAATGAAGGTTTTTGAGGAAAACACTCCAGGATGTTTCTCCATATAGTGACTTCAATGGGGTCCAACGGGTCAAAGGTCAGATGTGAGTTTCAGTGCAGCTTCAAAGTCTTGACACGATCCAGCCGAGGAATAAGAGTCTCATCTAGACAAACCAGTGACATTTTATAACAAAATAAACATTTATATACTTTTAAACCACAAATGCTGGTCTTGCACGAGCTGTTATGCGACACACATTACTTGATTACGTTGAAAGGTCACGCGGAAGGTAGGCAGAAGTACCGACCTAGTGTTTATAAAGCGAACAGGCAAAGACTAAGTCTAACATCATTCAAAAAACGATGTCTGACGATTTTGAAGTAGGAGGAGAAAACGAGAGTTTTTGTGGTGCATCGAGCTAGTGCAAGACAAGCATTTGTAATTAAAAGTATATAAATGTTTATTTTGTTATAAAATGGCCGCTGGTTTGTCTAGATAAGATTCTTATTCCTCGGCTGGATCATGTCGAGACTTTGAAGCTGCATTGAAACTCACATTTTTGGACCTTTAAACTGTTGGACCCCATTGAAGTGCATTATATGGAGAAACATCTCATTTTCCTGTAATGTTTTCCTCAAAAACCTTAATTTATTTTCCACTGAAGAAAGAAAGACCACTCTTTTAACTAGCAGAGGTTGGTAGTAAAAATTTCGCTAAATTTACTCCATACCATCTAATTCATTTCTTGTTTTTGTTTATTAATTGTGGGTAAATTTTACATAAGTGTGGGTACATAAGTACATTTGTAATGGGAGAAAATGTATTTTGTATCATTTGAAGCGTTTACACACTAGTGATGGGTCGGTAAATTTTACATAAGTGTGGGTACATAAGTACATTTGTAATGGCAGAAAATGTATTTTGTATCATTTGAAGCGTTTACACACTAGTGATGGGTCGTCATGAACGATTTGTTCATTTTGAACAAATCTTTAATATGACTCGGGACTACTGAGTTGTCTCAGAGAGTGATTCGTTAATTTTGTGTTGACCGCGCATGCGCAACATCCTATTGGTTCTGTACTGGAAACAGAAATTATTAGTTTCGTTATTTTCCTTCATTCTTCCCATCAGTCCCATAGAGGCTATGCTGTCAGTACCGGAAAGATAAATGATTAGTTCACCTCTCAAGTCCTCGAAGACTCAAAAGATGAACTAATCAATTCTGCATCCGTTACTGACTGCATAGCTCAGCCTATGGGGCTGCCACGTGATGAACGAATGACTTGAACCCGAAGTCGATAGACTCAAAACGTGTACTAATCAATTCTGTATCCGGTACTACAGACTGCAAAGTTCAGTTTATGAGGATGTCACAGGATGAACGAACAGCTTAGATCGGGAGGTGAGGTAACTAACAGACTGCATAGCCTGAAGACCCAAATAAATTAATGAATCGTTTCTGTTTCTCATAATTTGGCCTTTTCCTTGCATCACACTTTTTTTTCTTATTCTAAATGCGATCAACATTTGATGTGTTTGGGGAATTTGGCTAACATTTTAAATACATTCTGCTGAAATGAACGAAATGACTTGAAAAAAGATTTGTTAATTTTGATGAACGAGATTCAAAGATCCACGTGCCACTACTAAGGGGCTGTTTACACCTGGCCACTTCATGCGTTTTCTCAGATTGGATAGCTATCTGATTTATCAAAACGATTCCATTTACACTTGGTCACATAAATGTGTTTTTGCAAAACGGATATAAATCCGATCTTCAATTCCCGCGCTATATGAAGGTTTAATGGAGTGCACGTCACCGAAAGCAACAGATATTAACTCCATTTTATTGATCATCAGCTAAAATGTCCAAATCAAAGACCGCAATAAGAGACAGCAGCAACAGCACTAGTAAGATCGTTTCGTTTCTTTACTTTTAATGAAGATGATTGTGTGTTTAGTGTCTGCGACTTACTTTCACTTTGATTAGCGATAGTTTGCTCATTGGCTTGATGAATAGATGCTCAGCTGCGGTGATGTGTGTTGCAGTAGCGTAGTCATATCTAGCTATAACATGACGTATAGCCTATAACACACTCTCACGCGTTAATTTTTTAGCATGTTTGGGAGAAGTAAAATTTACATATGTGGTTTCAACAACCAGATGCATTTACACTTGTCCAGTTTCGTCTGGAATGCGACCCAGACCACCTCATGAAGTGTGGTGATTCAAATCCGTCTCGAATGCGTTTCGGAGGGCATTTACACCTGGTAGTTTTACGATCGGATAGCTATCCGATCTGAGAAAACGCATGAAGTGGCCAGGTGTAAACAGCCCCTATTACACACGTGCGCTGGATGAAGTGGATATGCACCTATAATCGACTGGTTGCCTGTGTTGTTCATTATTTTGGGGGCGGAGCAATGAAGGGAGGTGTGTGTTTGTTTGGGTGTCGATTTCAAATATCAACAGTTTCTCAGAAATCACTGACTGTACTTTTAACTAGCTGGCAGTAAACATCAGTAGATCGCTGCTGCATGTATGAGATGGTTACTGTTTTATTCCTTGATGTTCTTGATTTGCCTGACTTCTTATGTTGACCATTGCTGTTTACCTTGTCCAATTCAGGAGAGGGAACAGAAGCTGCACAATGGGGCTAAGAAAGCAGGGAATATCAAAATCAGAAATATTTGTGAAGGACAGAAAAACTTGTTCATGTTCATTCCTCTAGCTGTCCTACACTTAAACTATAATTTTTTTCACACACATCTCTAAGCTGAAATAGTCAATAATATAATGATACAGATGTTTTAAAGTGGACTTACCGATTTCTGCGGCCCCAAACTGCTGGCTGGCTTTTTATTAGTGGATTCTGCTGATGCTTGATTTAAAGGCTTCAGAAATATGAGACCACAATCACATGGTAACTAATCAGAATGACAGTAAAAGATTATCATGAATTACTGATCAATCTCTTTAGCATTTTCTTGATAGTACCTTGACTCGCCATGGCCAATCTGAGTCTCCATAATTGTAAGTGATTTCTTCTCCTGGTAGAATGTCTCGTACAGCAAAGAGACACAGGTGAGGTTTTCTGCTCACTTCAACGGTTCTCATTTTGCAAGTAGGATTTCTGGTCTCATCGTTTACAAGTCTTCCCAAAGAGGACCCATCTTCTTTAGATGCATCCATGCTATAAATACATAAAATTATCACTCAATACTTGTAATCTTAGTATATATGATAGAAATGTACAGTTATTTTCTATAAGTGGTTCTGAACCCCAGTCCTGGGATCCCACCGCTCTGCATATGCTGTATGTCTCGTGTTTTAATCCAGCTGATTCAGATGAGGAGTTCATCATCAGAACACGGCTCTATAAACTCAACTGTGTCAGGTTAGGGAGACATACAGAATCTGCAGAGAAGAGGGTCTGAGAAACACTGATCTATATGATAGTGTACTGCAACATCCTCTCAGCTAGGGGTCGACCGATTATCGGCATGGTTATTATCGGCATGATATTAAGCTTTTTTATAGTTATCGGCATCGGCCATTTTCAAAACCGATTTGCCGATAAAATGATTTAATTTTGAAATGCGCGATCTGGCTTTAATCCAGCCAAATCTATCAGAGCGCGTCGCTCTGTGTTCTAGACTAATGCCCGCCCATCGCCCATCTGATTTGTTGGGAGTCACGAGTTCGGCCAATCAACAGAAGGCTGAAGGCACTGAAAATGTTGCGTGCGCTCTCTCACTGAAAGCACTCGCTGACAGGAGCTGCTTCTGTGATCATCAGTTGTGTGAGCTTCAGTTGTCTCTCAAAGGTAAGGCAGCAGTAGACATTCCTGAAGTTACATTAAATCACTACACTGAAGTTGCAAAAACATCTTAATATAATCTATTTATGATGAAAAACACGCCCGTTCTCACTAGTTATACTGCGAATTCCCGGTCAATGTCCGTCATTGCAGTGATAGGCTTTAACGGAACCTCACGTTGGTGTAACTGAGTGTAGCCTTACTAAAACCTATTTTAGCTTCTCCCCATTCTGCCAACTTAACGTTATCCTGTGAATAGATTATCAACACGAATGAATTCACTCACGTCTGCTGCGGTTGTTGTGTTCACATAGCTTCCCTGAACAGCGTCCGTACGTGGCTCTCAGTCAAAAATTGCGCATATTTGGAGAAATTTTGCTTTATTCTCACATGATTGCAAAATATTTCGTCATACAGATATTACAGAATACCATTCCTATTGATTTCTCACTGAACTATGCGATCTGAAGAGCGTTTAGCGCGAGCTCTGTCTCCCTGTTCCTGATTCGCGTCAGTGATCTGCCCGCGCTCTCTCATTCGATGAATAGCTGTACAATCCACTTCCTAGTTTTTATCTCCGTGATAAACAGTCAAACAAACGTTTCAACATCAAAAATAAAGAGAATAACTATACAATCACAGTGTGATTTTCATGTGATATGCGATATTCATATGGAATGAATAAAGAATATTCACATTAAGCAGGTGTAGCGATTGAAAACATCATTAGTCACTGTATGACTACAATCATTATTTGTGTTATATATGAATATTTCAGATGCAAACGCCTCTAAGCGCCATCTGAAACTTTCTTCTAGAATGATAATTTTTATCAAGCTTGTATATTTAAGTTCAGCAATTTCACTTAAATGGCAATGAAAGTTACCTATTAATTGTCATTTAACTGAAATTACTGAACTTAAATATACAAGCTTGATAAAAATTATCATTCTAGAAGAAAATTTCAGATGGCATTTAGAGGCTTTTGCATCTGAAATCTTCATATATATATATATATATATATATTAGGGGTGTAACGATACGCATATTCGTATTGAACCGTTCGGTACAAGGCATTTTCAAACCGAACGGTTCGTTGGACCATTTTTCCTGCTGACCAAAATTTCGTTATTTTAAATGTAGGCGCGCGCCTTGCGTTGCGCGTGGCAAGCGCACTCGAGATGCTGGTGCGACCACAACATTGCCCAACATCAAATGGCAAATGTAATGAAAGCGGAACTAAATCGAGCTACTCGTTATTATGTGGTTGACGGACTTCAGTCCGGACTATCAGTTTGGACCAATGCAGCGCGAGCCGATCTCTGTTACTACACAGCGCTGAGACATCCAGTAAAGAAAGCATTTGAATTCGCTATTGAACTTGAAGTAATAACATCGCTGCGAGATCTAGTGAGAAACATTCACATTTCTCCGTTATTAACAGATCAAACCGCCCTGACGTGGAAATCAGGAAGAAACATGGTGCCATGAATAAACTATTCAGTGTCCACAGATCAGCAACATCACCATGGATTTACTGTAGTAACACTAACTGTAAGTTACCATGGAGGTTTGGCAGGAATAGTAGGCTATAATGCTTTCAAGTAACATTACGTCGGTTTTATTTTGACATTATGAATACAATTGCTGTCCTCAAATGTTAATCTGAACTAAAATAAACCTTTGTTTATAACTACTACAATATAACATTTCATTTTGTCCAAGGAGCTGTTTTGTTTTATATGCTCCTAAGAAAAGTCAAGTATAGCTCCATCATTGCTCAAAGTAAAAAAATATATATCATACTTTATGATGTTAGTTTTAATAAAAATATAATAAAAAAAAAAAATCAAGGAAATTTCTCTGGCATTTCTTTCTTTTTGCTGCATTGAAAACGTACCGAACCGAACCGTGGCACAAGTGTATCGTATCGAACCGAACCGTGAATTTTGTGAACCGTTACACCCCTAATATATATATATATATATATATATATATATATATATATATATATATATATGTATATGTATTATGTATGTATGCATATGTATATATAGCCTATATACACTCACCGGCCACTTTATTAGGTACACCTGTCCAACTGCTCCTTAACACTTAATTTCTAAGCAGCCAATCACATGGCGGCAACTCAGTGCATTTAGGCATGTAGACATGGTCAAGACAATCTCCTGCAGTTCAAACCGAGCATCAGTATGGGGAAGAAAGGTGATTTGAGTGACTTTGAACGTGGCATGATTGTTGGTGCCAGAAGGGCTGGTCTGAGTATTTCAGAAACTGCTAATCTACTGGGATTTTCACGCACAACCATCTCTAGGGTTTACAGAGAATGGTCCGAAAAAGAAAAAACATCCAGTGAGCGGCAGTTCTGTGGGCGGAAATGCCTTGTTGATGCCAGAGGTCAGAGGAGAATGGCCAGACTGGTTCGAGCTGATAGAAGGGCAACAGTGACTCAAATAACCACCCGTTACAACCAAGGTGGGCAGAAGAGCATCTCTGAACGCACAGTACGTCGAACTTTGAGGCAGATGGGCTACAGCAGCAGAAGACCACACCGGGTGCCACTCCTTTCAGCTAAGAACAGGAAACTGAGGCTACAATTTGCACAAGCTCATCGAAATTGGACAATAGAAGATTGGAAAAACGTTGCCTGGTCTGATGAGTCTCGATTTCTGCTGCGACATTCGGATGGTAGGGTCAGAATTTGGCGTCTACAACATGAAAGCATGGATCCATCCTGCCTTGTATCAACGGTTCAGGCTGGTGGTGGTGGTGTCATGGTGTGGGGAATATTTTCTTGGCACTCTTTGGGCCCCTTGGTACCAATTGAGCATCGTTGCAACGCCACAGCCTACCTGAGTATTGTTGCTGACCATGTCCATCCCTTTATGACCACAATGTACCCAACTTCTGATGGCTACTTTCAGCAGGATAATGCGCCATGTCATAAAGCTGGAATCATCTCAGACTGGTTTCTTGAACATGACAATGAGTTCGCTGTACTCAAATGGCCTCCACAGTCACCAGATCTCAATCCAATAGAGCATCTTTGGGATGTGGTGGAACGGGAGATTCGCATCATGGATGTGCAGCCGACAAATCTGCGGCAACTGTGTGATGCCATCATGTCAATATGGACCAAACTCCCTGAGGAATGCTTCCAGCACCTTGTTGAATGTATGCCACGAAGCACTTTTTATGTTGTTGTTATTATTATCAATATTAATGTTCTCATTATTAACAGTTCTCAGAATTAAATATATGGTTAAAAGAATTTAAAGAGTCTTTGTCAGAGGCCTTTTTATTCTTAATTTTGACATAAATTTTCATTTTTACACTAGACACATATCGGTTATCGGTCTACTTGACCTGTAATAATCGGTATCGGTCCTGAAAAACGCATATCGGTCGACCCCTACTCTCAGCTCTCAGATAAAGGCATCTCGGTTCGAATGAAATATGAGCGTAACATGGACCAGAGACATGTAGACGAACCAAAAACAGGAAGATGTGACCCTAAAAAGGACAAACTGGTCAAGCATAACAGGTTTGACGATAGAAATGCCAATCTGAACACTAAGCAGACTCGAACCAAATGAACCAAGCAAACAGAACTACAGGCATGAACACACCCTGAGTATTTTACAGTTCCAGATATTTTAGCATCCCTACTACATCAATCCAACAGTTCTTTACTCACCACCAATTTCTGCCATGCCACTGAAAATCAAACAGGAACGTGTTCTCAGCTTCAGTGTAGTGTTCAGTTCGGGCAAGACTCTCCTCTGAATGCAGAAGTTCACCTCTGTACTCAAGAACAAAATCCCCTCTGAAGAAAGCTCCAGTGCTGAAAACTCCACGCCCTAAAGAGGAGAAATACATTAGCAACAGTTTCTTTAATGTCAACTATTATTTTGATTATTACTAAAAGTTCTCAACCATATGATGTACATTATATGGCGTAAACGGGAAATTACTGTAGGAAAATAGTCAATAGCCAGGCTAATCTCAAAGTATGCTTTGCTTTTTATACTTTACATTATACTTTTAAGGGGTCATGACATGAGAAACCAAATTTGCCTTGATCATTTGGTATATAAGAAATCTATGTACTATTAAAACTTCCTGCAAGTTTCATAACTTAAGATGTCCTCCCCATTATAAACAAAGCATTTATTTAATCAAGCTCTAAATACAGCTCGTTGTAGATCCATGGTACGAAGTGACGTACCACCAGTCGTTTGCATATGACCGACTCCAGCGCAAGACAACTACGCCTCATTTCGCATCATCGCATGCGTTGTCGTGCAGCGAGTGGGTCTGTTTACAAGATGACTGCGATGCCACGCAGATGTGCTGTTCCTGGCTGTGGACTAACAATGTTTGAATATGCTGCCGAACGATCCAGACGTCAGGGAAAGAAGTTGGATGCAGTTTATTTGCCCCGCCAAAGCCTTATTTGATCGGTGAGAGATGTAGATGAGTGTGACAGGGCGCATGTTACTGAAAGAACGAGCAGAGAAAGAGAGAGAGAGAGAGAGAGAGAGAGAGAGAGAGAGAGAGAGAGCCCCGGCCGCGCGTGCGCCTTCAAACTCTCTTGCTCTCTCTCTCTCCCTCTCTCTCTCTCCCTCCCTCCCTCGCGCATATGAATCAAAATCAATTGAGAATTGACACGATGGTAAGAGATGTGGGCGTTAACACTGAACTCTTAAAGGGGAAACACCCCAAAACAGACTGTTTGAATCAGAGGTTGAGCAACAGGGTGGGAAAAGGTCATAAATCACTACATTTTTTTGTACAAAAAACTATAGTAATACTATAATTGCACCTAAGGGAACATAATAAAACAAAACAAAAAACCATGTCATGACCCCTTTAAGTCTTAAAATTATACAGTTAAAATTCCATACATTTTCTTACACAAACAATATTATCATGGCTATATATTGTTTAGAACAGAGTGCTGCAGTGATGACGTATTTTTGTAGGCCAACCCAGTAGTTCACATCCCCTGGTTCCCTCCACAAAAACCCTATATTATTTTGCAGAAAATAAACTAAAGTTAGTCTATAAACTACACAGTTGCAAAACTTCAACTTCCTTACGATGAAGCTTCATCATTTAGAATGTGTCCGTGTTGCATTATTTTAAAAGACAATTCTGTTTATTATTTGCATCTCTTTCGGATAGTTTTTCTTTGTGGTATAAGGATGTTTTATTTGGCTTCTATCATTTAGATAAAAGTATAGTGTTTTTTTTGTTTTTGTTGTTGATAAACGTGCCTCCAGGAACTCTAAAGTTTTAAGATCCATCTCTTAATATGTGTAATAATTTTTTTGCATTCTTATGATTTATGTTTTACTGATTATGTGCCGTGTACATCCCTTAATCTACATATGACGCTTTTCCACTGCATGGTACGACTCGATACGGTTCAGTTCGGCTCAACGCGGCACGGTTCAGCTCGCTTCGCTTTTCCACTGCGTGGTACGGCTCGATACGGTTCGGTGCGGCGCGGTTCAGCTTGCTTCGCTTTTCCACTGCGTGGTACGGCTCGATACGGTTCGGTGCGGCGCGGTTCAGCTTGCTTCGCTTTTCCACTGCGTGGTACGGCTCGATACGGTTCGGTGCGGCACGGTTCAGCTCGCTTCGCTTTTCCACTGCGTGGTACGGCTCGATACGGTTCGGTGCGGCACGGTTCAGCTTGCTTCGCTTTTCCACTGCGTGGTACGGCTCGATACGGTTCGGTGCGGCGCGGTTCAGCTTGCTTCGCTTTTCCACTGCGTGGTACGGCTCGATACGGTTCGGTGCGGCGCGGTTCAGCTTGCTTCGCTTTTCCACTGCGTGGTACGGCTCGATACGGTTCGGTGCGGCGCGGTTCAGCTTGCTTCGCTTTTCCACTGCGTGGTACGGCTCGATACGGTTCGGTGCGGCACGGTTCAGCTCGCTTCGCTTTTCCACTGCGTGGTACGGCTCGATACGGTTCGGTGCGGCGCGGTTCAGCTTGCTTCGCTTTTCCAACTGCGTGGCACGACTCGATACGGTTCGGTTCGGCTTGGCTCGGCGCGGTTCAGCTCGCTTCGCTTTTCCACTGTACGGCTCGATACGGTTCGGTGCGGCGCGGTTCAGCTCGCTTCGCTTTTCCACTGCGTGGCACGACTCGATACGGTTCGGCTTGGCTCGGCACGGTTCAGCTCGCTTCGCTTTTCCACTGCGTGGCACGACTATATACGGTTCAGTTCGGTTCGGTTCGACTCGGCACGGTTCAGCTTGCTTTGCTTTTCCAGATGAGAACACTTTTTAAGATGTTCTTGGGCCAAAAAACGCTCGCTCTGTCTGGATGTGCTTAAATCCACAATAAGGACACTTTCCTGTCACACATCACACATGCTCACTTCAAGTAGCCGGGAAAGGTCAATAGTGTCCAGGTGGGAGGAGCGAGACTTCAGCGCGAGACTACAGCTTGCAGTCTAAAACACTATTTAGGTGAATTTAAACCATGGCTAAGTTGCTAAACGCATCTTGTTTACATGTAAGGCCCCTGTTCATGTTGGACAGACATTTTAATTGCATTTTGTGTCTGTTAAGAGGCACAAAAACGCTCTTTATGTTATGCCCCCAGAGCTGCCGTTTTAGCTGAGTGGGAGCTCTGGGCATTCGCGGTCGCAGCTCCGCGTCGCAAGCACCAATCCGGTTCGTTTTTTTTTCTATAGACAGTACTCACAAAGGTCTAACGATCAAGATTAACTTAAAAATTGCCCGGAGTTCTCCTTTAATGGGTTTACATGCCGGGCAAATCTGGAATAAGGGGCAAAAATCTAGCTGTGACGATTTTTATGCTTTATGCTTAAAAAAGTTTATGCTTATGCTGTTTATGATGACCTTAGTCTGCGTTTACATGACCACACGCACTGTCGGCTTATTGTGCATAATTGGGTTAAGAATGTGCAAGTAAAAATTGACTTTGGGTTGATGGAACCAGAAGTGCAAAAATGCAACTGTTTTTGTTTTCGGGCTAATGCCTGCAGAACTCTATTCAGAAATCTTGACTGCACAATCAAAATAAATTATATGAAGTACTGTTTAACTTGTAAAACATGGATATTAGTTGGCCTAACAACCATATGACTCACCTCACATTAAATTATCAGTTCTGTAGATTAACGTTATTACTAAACTGCTTATTCATAAATACTTGCCTTTATATTTGCTGATGAACTGCTCTTGAAGCTCAGGCTTGTCGGTTTCACAGGTGTGATGCTCAGCATCCTGAAGAGGTTTCTTACGTCTTTTATTTCCCAGCATGGCGACTTTCTTTCTTGAAATGACTGGAAAAAATAAATAAAAATAAATATAATGTGAATGAAATAAACAAGCATATTTAAAAAATCTTGTTGATCTTACTGGAATTGTTCACCCAGAAACATACGTAATTAACAGACAATTATGTTAATTGTTCCAATTGAATCTCATGTTGTTCCAAACCTGTGTTGTGTTTTTTCTGTTCAACACTAAAGTATATATTTATATTATTATATCACAGAGCTCTATTCAATGACAGCACGTGTGACCAGTCTACAACAGGAATTTAGATTAAAAAAGGCAATGTCAATGATGCCCAAAAACATTGGTTCTTGTGTGTCTTGTGACCACAATTGACATCAATCTACTGTATGTTCATATTTGATTAGCTACAGCATACAGGATATTTTCAGTCAATAACCAGCTAGATTTATATGGACTATTTTTAATGTGCTTTTTGTCTGCTTTGGACATTGAAACACACACAATAAAAATACTATAAAGTATTTTTATAATAGATATCTATAAAGATATCTATGTACCATCATTGGGCAAAAAAAGCTCTGTGAAGATAAATAAAAAATAAAATAAAAAAACATTCCACTGAAAAAAACAATTTTATTACATAAAATTAAAAATATATAAAATAATAATGATATAAAAAATAGAATTCATATTTTAAATCACAGTTGCTATTTGACAACACTTTTGAGAAAAACAATGATATAGTAGGCTATCACTGACTCGTTTTTTTTATTAATTTGTAGAATCTAAAGTACTATTATATAAAAAATAACAAAATTATATTTACTGGTCAATGTAGGCAATAGACATTGACTTGTAGGCAATAGACATTTTTCCTTATTGCAACAAATCATCAAATGAGAAGCAAATCAAATACAATCGAGAATTAAATAAAACCCTAAGCAAAAAATAATTAAACCACTAAAATAAACATACATCTTACTAACTTTCATATTTCACAATGTATTTAGTTATCATGCATTTTCATGACAAGACTTGATCTCACCTTTCCTGCGTGGTGGAGGGCTGTCGTCTGTTTCACGTCCCATTGTCACGTGTCTGCATTTCCCGGGAAAATGTTACGTATTTGGATTTCTCGTTGCAATTGTGACTATTTATTTGAACGAATATAAAACTCTCTGATGACAAGAATCTTTTTTTTAATCACAGTAGTGTTTCTTCACACACACACACAAAAAAAAACTGTGGTGGAGTAAGTCTTTCGTGGACAGAGGCAGAGCACATGATCACTTTAAACCAGGGGTGCCCAAACTAGGGCCCGCGGGCCAAAGTTGGCCCGTGGTAACCTTTGATTTGGCCCACCATACCGTCCGGGGAGAGGGGAGAGAGAGGAGGGGGGTGATACCTTCGACACAGATCGTCATTTCTTATTTGACATAACATTTTTGTTTGTTTTATTGTTGAACTACAACAGAGTAAACTGAAATTAAATGTTTAAATTAAATGTAGCTGCTAAATGAATTAGATTTTTTCCTGTAAATGCGCAATTCATGGTGCAGCACCGCGTGCTTTGCGACTAGGGTTGCCACCAGTGGTTAAATTGGCTTTTATAGGGAGGAGGAGCCCTTATTTACGGTGAATGGTCATCATTTAAAATGATGCCGTAAAATAACTTCATGTGTTTTTACACCAAAGGAGCTTTTTTTTCTAGTATTAATGTGTAAGGTTGAGTTGAGTAGTTATTCAAACAAAGAGAAATACAATTCACTTACTTTATTATTATTATTTACATTTAATGTTAACAGGTAGGCAACGGATTTCACCCTCGGAAAATGTATGAAATTGAACATGTTTGAAAATATTGGTTAGCAAATATGTACAACATCTTTTTAAACAATAAAATGATATGCATTTAAGAGAATCAGGGACAGTTCCTTTGGCAGTTTATGTTGATGGCAGTTTATGAAAATTTAGATTTTCCTGATCTCGACATGAATTTTAAGGTGCTTTGAAGGCCAAAAAAATGGACAACAGTAGCTTTAAAAGCATGTCAGTAGGCAGTAGAATAGATTTTTATTAGATAACAGATTCTTAAACATGAGAATCAGTTTAAATGTCGCAATGAATGATCCACACTATAAAATGTAAATGCAGAATGTTTATGCTTATTATTGACAATGCACAATCATATTCGAAACGCACTCAAAAAAATGATATGTTGGCTTTACTTAACTTTTCTTTGTAAACAGGTTCCACCGGTTCCACATAACTATGTTTCGTTAAACAAACATAATATGTTCATGTAACTTCAACAACATGGAATTTGGTAATTTTAAGCGACCCAATTAAACTCTGAGCTAATGAGTTAATTAAGTGATTTATTGAGTGATGATTGCGCATTATTGAAGACACCTGATGTTAACAAGCAGAATCACTGAAGGAGAAAACCGGAAATGTTTAAGTCACCATTATGGAGATAAGTGTGTGTTTTAGTTGGGCTCTTGACCATTAACTCATTAACTTTAGAGTTTGTTTGGCTGCTGTACGTGAGTTATAACAGCCAAATGAACAATGAACAAAGGTGATCTGATGGTGTTGGTTGTGTTTTAACATAATCATTGTTTCACAATCATTTGACCTGAGTCACTGAACCTATATTAAACCCAATTTCTGAGTTAAGTTTACCTTACGGATTATAGCAGCACTGTCATTGTAGAGCGTACTATTTTGAGCCTTTTTAATGAAATTCATATGATCAAATCAATACATAAAAAAGAAACTTCTTAAGAAATATTTTCAGTAGGCACACACAGACATCAAGAATCAGCCTGTGAATCTCAACAATGGTGACAATTATAAAGCATGTTGCAGTGCATTCTGGGTGCCACCAATCAAAACTCATTCATGGCTCCCATCATGCATTGCTACATGAATAAATAATGAGCTTATGATCTGTTTGTCACCATTGCTGAGATTCACAGGCTGATTCTTGATGTCTGTGTGTGCCTACACAAAATATTTTTTAAGAAGTTTCTTTTTTATTTATTGATTTGATCACTTAAATTTCATTGAAAAGGCTAAAAATAGTATGCTCTACAATGACAGTGCTGCTATATTCCGTGAGGTAAACTTTGGAGAAACTTTAAAGAAATTGGGTTTAATATAAGTTCAGTGATTCAGGGCAAATGATTGTGAAATAATGATTATGTTAAAACACAACCAACACCATCAGATCACCTTTGTTCATTGTTCATACAGCTGCTATAACTCACGTACAGCAGCCAAACAAACTCTAAAGTTAATGAGTTAATGGTCAAGAGCCCAACTAAAACACACACTTATCTCCATAATGGTGACTTAAACATTCCGGTTTTCTCCTTCAGTGATTCTGCTTGTTAACATCAGGTGTCTTCAATAATGCGCAATCATCACTCAATAAATCACTTAATTAACTCATTAGCTCAGAGTTTAATTGGGTCGCTTAAAATGACCAAATTCCATGTTGTTGAAGTTACATGAACATATTATGTTTGTTTAACGAAACATAGTTATGTGGAACCGGTGGAACCTGTTTACAAAGAAAAGTTAAGTAAAGCCAACATATCATTTTTTTGAGTGCGGGAATGGCCTTGAATAAGAAATGATTCGATTATTTTGCAAAGATGTTTATATATTTGTTGATTTCAAACAAACGCCAATGCAATCATTCTGTGTCCAGAGGCATATGAGCAATAGTATGAGCATCAAAGATCAGTTTCAGCTACTTTTTCTTTCCTAAATGAATCAATATTTTGGACTAATCTGTTCATTTAATCAATGGTTCAATTGCTCACTCATAAAGACAGTCACTTGTCGCCGACTTCTGGCTTAATGATGCAAGTTGCGCAAACACAGACAAGCGCAGTGATATAAACAGGGAAAAGTCGAACACATTCAAGGTAACGTTACAAATATATTTATAGAATAATAATGGAAATATATTGAATAGGGTGTTTGTGTTAGGTCTTTGATCAAACTGATTATTTCTGTCGGGTCATTTAAAAATTTAAAAAATATTAGCTACCTGCATTTTATCTCGCACTGTATGATCGTTATAACTTAAGTGAAGCGTCTCATTGGGATTCGTTCTCGGCTCGCGCTCCTGTGAACATAAATCCCGCTTGCTTTGATTGGCCTCAAACATTTTGACAGTGACGAGCGGGTGTTTGAGTGCTGAAGCAGCTCAGATGAGAAGGTCCGTTATCGTTGCGATGGGCAAATCACTGCAGCACCAAATTAGAGTTAATATTAGCCAATTATTTCACAACTTTCAATAGGCCTATATACACTCAACAAAATATATATATCTGATGCTGTGTGTTGTGGACCCGAGGAGGCGGAGCTGCGCTCCGGTACGCTCCGGCCCAATTTAACCTCTGGTTGCCACCCGTCCCTTAAAATACGGAATCGTCCCGTATTTACAAGTAAAATGATGCGTCCCGTATCAAATCAATAAGGGACGCGATTTGTCCCGTATTTTACATAAGGCCCACACATAGTTGAATAAAAACTTCAAACCTGCTTTAAACCAATGCACGACAAGTCAAAAGAGAGCGCGCTGCTTGTGAATGTCCTGAATGTGACTCACAGAAAGACGCGCGCCAGTAGCGCATGCACAGACCGCGCGAAAGAATACAGTTCTCTTTCGCGCTTGAACGAACAATAACACACACAATTATGCCAAAATGTCATTTGTCAAGTATTTTCATAACATAAGAGCAGTCTTATGATGGACATAAAGAGTTGTGAGAGAATGAGGCGAGTGTGAGATCCGCGTCTCTGTCAGCAGCGCTCTTAAAGGGCCAGCTATCAATAAAGCTTTCTGTCAGTAATAACTTTAATAAGGATTAGTCTATATATAATTTATGCAGCGTAGACTGTTTAATAACTTTATTCAATTTCTGTATATGTCCTACCTGTAAGACAGGAAGGTCACAGGTAAATATGACATTTATTATGGGTTTATGTGAGGATTGTTTGAAGTTCACTTAAATTAAAAGCTGTTATATTTTTTGAAGCCTAATAAATGTTTAAAAAAAATTGATAGCTATTTATCATTATAGGTGTTATCAATTATTTAGTTGTTATTGCTAGTTTGAGTTGAGAAATACACATTTCAGAATCATCACTAATCTGTGAGTGCATTTGCTTTAGAACCAAACAAGTTGACTCATGAAACCATTTGTTTATTATATCGCAATCACATATCTCAATCGCAATATTGACCTTAATAATCGCAATATGACATTTTCCCCAAATCGTGCAGCCCTAGGTCAGACCATAAGTTATTGTGATTGGGGGCCGTGAATGGGTGTCCCTTATTTTGCCACACTGAAGGTGGCAACCCTTTTTGCGACACTTGACGTGACGTCAATTAACATCAACAAATTAAACGCAATAATGGAGAAATCAAGAGCATAATCATAAACCCATAGCAACTTTAATGCAATACAGTTTGATTTATGATGCAAAATTTACTTTTGGCCCACGGCCCTCAATCAAGTTTGATTTTTGGCCCTTCATAGGAAAAAGTTTGGGCACCCCTGCTTTAAACTAACTCACCCGACTCGAACTAGGAACCAGTGCGCATGTCCGTACAAGCACAGGTTTAAAAGAGCAAAAAATGCCTAAATGAGCCACCTCGATCTCTTGAACAGACATCTTATTTTCTACTAATAGTATTTATTAATCAAAATAGTAAATTGATGTCAGCAAATACACAGCAGGGCTGATATTCAAGCTGGTATATACGTCTCCAGTTTTGCACGAGTCTGTGTTGTTGTCAATTTATTTGAGTTGTGGGAGGGTGTGGATTATTTCGAGGCTCTTAGTCTAAATTAAACTTTAACAGCATTATCTTCTTTTTATTTCTTTCATAAATTAATGGTATTTACAGTACAGGGCGGAGAAGCTGATAGACCTTGTAAAAGTGCTAAAAACGTGCTTTAACAGCTTTAACATAGCCACAGCACAACAGATTGTCATATTTTGAGCAGCACTTCTGCTTCTCTACCTGTGTCTGTCAGTCTGTTAGTTCAGCAGCAGCTCTGTCACTGCAGTCAGTCTCAGTGCTGTGGGGGAAGGGCGCGGGCGCGATCAGTCTCAGTGCTGTGGGGGAAGGGCGCGGGCGCGATCAGTCTCAGTGCTGTGGGGGAAGGGCGCGGGCGCGATCAGTCTCAGTGCTGTGGGGGAAGGGCGCGGGCGCGATCAGTCTCAGTGCTGTGGGGGAAGGGCGCGGGCGCGATCAGTCTCAGTGCTGTGGGGGAAGGGCGCGCGCGCGATCAGTCTCAGTGCTGTGGGGGAAGGGCGCGCGTGCGATCAGTCTCAGTGCTGTGGGGGAAGGGCGCGCGTGCGATCAGTCTCAGTGCTGTGGGGGAAGGGCGCGCGTGCGATCAGTCTCAGTGCTGTGGGGGAAGGGCGCGGGCGCGATCAGTCTCAGTGCTGTGGGGGAAGGGCGCGCGCGCGATCAGTCTCAGTGCTGTGGGGGAAGGGCGCGGGCGCGATCAGTCTCAGTGCTGTGGGGGAAGGGCGCGCGCGCGATCAGTCTCAGTGCTGTGGGGGAAGGGCGCGGGCGCGATCAGTCTCAGTGCTGTGGGGGAAGGGCGCGGGCGCGATCAGTCTCAGTGCTGTGGGGGAAGGGCGCGCGTGCGATCAGTCTCAGTGCTGTGGGGGAAGGGCGCGGGCGCGATCAGTCTCAGTGCTGTGGGGGAAGGGCGCGGGCGCGATCAGTCTCAGTGCTGTGGGGGAAGGGCGCGCGTGCGATCTGTCTCAGTGCTGTGGGGGAAGGGCGCGGGCGCGATCAGTCTCAGTGCTGTGGGGGAAGGGCGCGGGCGCGATCAGTCTCAGTGCTGTGGGGGAAGGGCGCGCGTGCGATCAGTCTCAGTGCTGTGGGGGAAGGGCGCGGGCGCGATCAGTCTCAGTGCTGTGGGGGAAGGGCGCGGGCGCGATCTGGCTCAGTGCTGTGGGGGAAGGGCGCGGGCGCGATCAGTCTCAGTGCTGTGGGGGAAGGGCGCGCGTGCGATCAGTCTCAGTGCTGTGGGGGAAGGGCGCGCGCGCGATCAGTCTCAGTGCTGTGGGGGAAGGGCGCGCGTGCGATCAGTCTCAGTGCTGTGGGGGAAGGGCGCGGGCGCGATCAGTCTCAGTGCTGTGGGGGAAGGGCGCGGGCGCGATCTGGCTCAGTGCTGTGGGGGAAGGGCGCGGGCGCGATCAGTCTCAGTGCTGTGGGGGAAGGGCGCGCGTGCGATCAGTCTCAGTGCTGTGGGGGAAGGGCGCGCGCGCGATCTGGCTCAGTGCTGTGGGGGAAGGGCGCGCGTGCGATCAGTCTCAGTGCTGTGGGGGAAGGGCGCGGGCGCGATCAGTCTCAGTGCTGTGGGGGAAGGGCGCGCGCGCGATCAGTCTCAGTGCTGTGGGGGAAGGGCGCGGGCGCGATCAGTCTCAGTGCTGTGGGGGAAGGGCGCGGGCGCGATCAGTCTCAGTGCTGTGGGGGAAGGGCGCGGGCGCGATCAGTCTCAGTGCTGTGGGGGAAGGGCGCGCGTGCGATCAGTCTCAGTGCTGTGGGGGAAGGGCGCGCGCGCGATCAGTCTCAGTGCTGTGGGGGAAGGGCGCGGGCGCGATCAGTCTCAGTGCTGTGGGGGAAGGGCGCGGGCGCGATCAGTCTCAGTGCTGTGAGAGAGAGAGAGAGAGAGAATGTTTGCTGTAACTGCTCTCCTCTATAAACAGTTCTTATCAGTCGCTTTAGTACATTTCTTGAATCATCCTTAAGATTTGCAAACAAGGAAAGTGCATTTCGTACAAACAGTGGAACACAATAGATTATCAAGTAAAAGCCTGTAACTTGTTCAGCTCTCTGTCACTGCAGTCAGTCTCAGTGCTGTGGGGGAAGGGCGGCCGATGAGTAGATCTCAGTCAGAATGACAGTCAGAGGCAGAGCTAGGGTTAGGGTTAGGGTTAGGGTTAGGGTTAGTGCAGATCCAATGGCTTTTAAAATCAAAGTAAGAATAAAATAATTCTGTAAACAAACATTTAAACATGTCAACTTGATTCATGATTCTTTTTAACACTTATATTTCTTTTGTATGAACCCTAACCCTTTAGTAACTGCTCTGTCTCTCTCCCTCTCTATCTATCTATCTCTCTATCTATTTATCTATCTATATATATATATATATATATATATATATAGAGAGAGAGAGAGAGAGAGAGAGATAGAGAGAATGTTTGCTGTAACTGCTCTCTATAAACAGTTCTTATCAGTCGCTTTAGTACATTTCTTGAATCATCCTTAAGATTTGCAAACAAGGAAAGTGCATTTTGTACAAACAGCGGAGCACAATAGATTATCAAGTAAAAGCCTGTAACTTGCTCAAAATCCTTAATACAATATATATCAATGAACACATCAGTGCTTGTGAGTTGTGTCACAAACAAGAATGTCAAAATGGTTAGTCATGTTGTCAATATAACTAGTAATTTCAGAAGTAAACAATGGCTACGATTTTGATGACAATGATTGAAAAAGACTGCACATATACCCACAAAGACACATGTACCCGCCATTACTCTAGATGAGACTGGACTCACAGATACACTGTTGGTCTGTTAAAGAATTACAGTACAATGTCATTGCGATAAAGAAAAAGACTATTCACACACAAAGCTGTACAACACATGTATGTACATATTGTGTGTGTTACTATGTCTTTATCACGTATATTTACTGTAGTGTAAAACGCAAGTAGACTCTGCTGTAATACAGCATTACAGTAAGTCTACAGCTTATATTGAACAGTACAGTATAGTGAACACTGTCTGATTAAACAAACACTTGAATGATTGAGGACACACACATTGTTCTCCCAACATTCGGCTCACCTTTCAACCCCGCCTGGGCCATAAGGTCACGACTGAACATGATCTACAATAGTGGCCCTTATTTCTTCAGAAACCTACAATCTTGGGCTGTTCTATCTCTTCCTCTGTTTTACCTCTGTATCCTTCCTCCTCCTCTTCTTCTTCTCGGCTGTTCACCCTGTTGTTCTTCCATTCTCAGAGTGTGTATGTGTTGTGCTCTGTCTATGCCTTCCAGAGGAAGCATCATGAGATGCACTCTGAGCGGTTATAGAGAACTGGTGATCGATGATTGATCTAATGCTTTACATTCCCCTTCATTAGTGAAATTCAGAATTCACATCTGCAATTCAACAATTCAGGACAAAAAAAGTTAACAGAATTGTATAGAAAATATGTTTGACAGTTTATGACAACTAGTTCAACCATTCTGCATTTAATGCCTATATGTTTTGAGGGGTAATACTATTCAACAGAGAACCAGTAATACATTTTGATCAACATGACATAAGCACTTGATAGTGTAAGAAACAGCGGACACTTGTACATCAATTTGTTCAAAAGAATGATAAACTGCTTTCATGATGTGCACAAGTGACTAGATGATGTGGAGGTTGAACAAGAATTTTAGTTGTGATCTGAGAAATGCACCTGTCATGGGTTGTGGTGGGGGTTGAAGAAGAGTCTGAGGCAAAAAGGCTCCAATGCAAACATTTACTAATAATATACTCAACACAGGTGCAAACAAACAGGCAGATGAAACTCACAACGTGAACTAATAACCAACAAAGACAAACTGAACAGAGAGAACTAAATACAGATACCAATGAACAACTAGAAAAAGTTCGTCGAGACAAACTTTAAGTTGGCTTGTGAAAGTTTGGACCAATAAGTTTGAAGAAGTTTAAAGAAGTTTAAAGTTTAATTAGTTTATAGTTTAGTAAGAAAGAAAGAAAGATAGATTAGTTAGAAAGAAAGAAAAAAAGATTAGTAAGAAAGAAAGAAAGATAGATTAGTTAGAAAGAAAGAAAGAAAGAAAGATAGATTAGTTAGAAAGAAAGATAGATTAGTAAGAAAGAAAGAAAGAAATATAGATAAGTTAGAAAGAAAGAAAGAAAAAAAGATTAGTTAGAAAGAAAGAAAGAAAGATAGATTAGTTAGAAAAAAGAAAGAAAAAAAGATTAGTAAGAAAGAAAGAAAGAAAGATAGATTAGTTAGAAAGAAAGAAAGAAAGAGATTAGTTAGAAAGAAAGATAGATTAGTAAGAAAGAAAGAAAGAAAGAAAGATAGATTAGTTAGAAAGAAAGATAGATTAGTAAGAAAGAAAGAAAGAAATATAGATAAGTTAGAAAGAAAGAAAGAAAAAAAGATTAGTTAGAAAGAAAGAAAGAAAGATAGATTAGTTAGAAAAAAGAAAGAAAAAAAGATTAGTAAGAAAGAAAGAAAGATAGATTAGTTAGAAAGAAAGAAAGAAAGAGATTAGTTAGAAAGAAAGATAGATTAGTAAGAAAGAAAGAAAGAAAGAAATATAGATAAGTTAGAAAGAAAGAAAGATAGATTAGTTAGAAAGAAAGAAAGAAAAAAAGATTAGTAAGAAAGAAAGAAAGAAAGATAAATTAGTAAGAAAGAAAGATTGATTAGTAAGAAAGATAGAAAGATAGATAGATTAGTTAGAAAGAAAGAAAAAAAGATTAGTGAGAAAGAAAGAAAGAAAGAAAGATAGATTAGTTAGAAAGAAAGAAAGAAAGATTAGTTAGAAAGAAAAAAGGAAAGAAAGATAGATTAGTAAGAAAGAAAGAAAGAAAGATAAATTAGTAAGAAAGAAAGAAAGATTGATTAGTAAGAAAGATAGAAAGATAGATAGATTAGTTAGAAAGAAAGAAAGAAAAAGAGATTAGTGAGAAAGAAAGATAGATTAGTTAGAAAGAAAGAAAGAAAGAAAGAAAGTTAATTAAAAAGAAAGAAAGAAAGATAGATTAGGTAGAAAGAAAGATAGAAAGATAGATAGATTAGTTAGAAAGAAAAAGAAAGATAGTTTTTATTTAGAAAGAAAGAAAGATAGATTAGTTAGAAAGAAAGAAAGAAAGAAAGAAAGAAAGAAAGTTAATTAAAAAGAAAGAAAGAAAGATAGATTAGGTAGAAAGAAAGATAGAAAGATAGATAGATTAGTTAGAAAGAAAGAAAGAAAATTAATTAAAGAGAAAGAAAGAAAGATTAGTTAGAAAGATAGATTAGTTAGAAAGAAAGAAAAAAAGATTAGTAAGAAAGAAAGATAGATTAGTTAGAAAGAAAGAAAGAAAGAAAGAAAGAGAAAGAAAGAAATATAGATAAGTTAGAAAGAAAGAAAGATAGATTAGTTAGAAAGAAAGAAAGATGGATTAGTTAGAAAGAAAGAAAAAAGATTAGTTAGAAAGAAAGAAAGAAAGATAGATTAGTTAGAAAGAAAGAAAGAAAGAAAGAGATTAGTTAGAAAGAAAAAGAAAGATAGATTAGTTAGAAAGAAAGAAAGATAGATCAGTTAGAAAGAAAGAAAGAAAGAAAGAAAGAAAGAAAGTTAATTAAAAAGAAAGAAAGAAAGATTAGTTAGAAAGATAGATTAGTTAGAAAGAAAGAAAGAAAAAAAGATTAGTAAGAAAGAAAGAAAGAAAGAAAGATAGATTAGTTAGAAAGAAAGAAAAAAAGATTAGTTAGAAAGAAAGAAACATAGATTAGTTAGAAAAAAGAAAGAAAAAAAGATTAGTAAGAAAGAAAGATAGATTAGTTAGAAAGAAAAAAGGAAAGAAAGATAGATTAGTAAGAAAGAAAGAAAGAAAAAAAGATTAGTGAGAAAGAAAGATAGATTAGTTAGAAAGAAAGAAAGAAAGATTAGTTAGTAAGAAAAAGAAAGATAGATTAGTTAGAAAGAAAGAAAGATAAATTAGTTAGAAAGAAAGAAAGAAAGAAAGAAAGTTAAATAAAAAGAAAGAAAGAAAGATAGATTAGGTAGAAAGAAAGATAGAAAGATAGATAGATTAGTTAGAAAGAAAGAAAGAAAGTTAATTAAAAAGAAAGAAAGAAAGATTAGTTAGAAAGATAGATTAGTTAGAAAGAAAGAAAGAAAAAAAGATTAGTAAGAAAGAAAGATAGATTAGTTAGAAAGAAAGAAAGAAAGAAAGAAAGAAAGAAAGAAAGAAAGAGAAAGAAAGAAAGAAATATAGATAAGTTAGAAAGAAAGAAAGATAGATTAGTTAGAAAGAAAGAAAGATGGATTAGTTAGAAAGAAAGAAAAAAGATTAGTTAGAAAGAAAGAAAGATAGATTAGTTAGAAAGAAAAAAGGAAAGAAAGATAGATTAGTAAGAAAGAAAGGAAGAAAGATAGATTAGTGAGATAGATAGATTAGTTAGAAAGAAAGAAAGAAAAAAGATTAGTGAGAAAGAAAGATAGATTAGTTAGAGAGAAAGAAAGATGGATTAGTTAGAAAGAAAAAAAAAAGATTAGTAAGAAAGAAAGATAGATTAGTTAGAAAGAAAAAAGGAAAGAAAGATAGATTAGTAAGAAAGAAAGGAAGAAAGATAGATTAGTGAGATAGATAGATTAGTTAGAAAGAAAGAAAGAAAAAAGATTAGTGAGAAAGAAAGATAGATTAGTTAGAAAGAAAGAGATTAGTTAGAAAGAAAAAGAAAGATAGATTAGTTAGAAAGAAAGAAAGATAGATTAGTTAGAAAGAAAGAAAGAAAGAAAGAAAGTTAATTAAAAAGAAAAAAAGAAATATAGATTAGGTAGAAAGAAAGATAGATAGATTAGTTAGAAAGAAAGAAAGAAAGTTAATTAAAAAGAAAGAAAGAAAGATTAGTTAGAAGGATAGATTAGTTAGAAAGAAAGAAAGAAAGAAAAAAAGATTAGTAAGAAAGAAAGATAGATTAGTTAGTTAGAAAGAAAGAAAGAAAGAAAGAAATATAGATAAGTTAGAAAGAAAGAAAGATAGATTAGTTAGAAAGAAAGAAAAAAAGATTAGTTAGAAAGAAAGAATGAAAGATAGATAGATTAGTTAGAAAAAAAGAAAAAAAGATTAGTAAGAAAGAAAGAAAGATAGATTAGTTAGAAAGAAAAAAGGAAAGAAAGATATATTAGTAAGAAAGAAAGAAAGAAAGAAAGTTAATTAAAAAGAAAGATAGATTAGGTAGAAAGAAAGATAGAAAGATAGATAGATTAGTTAGAAAGAAAGAAAGAAAGTTAATTAAAAAGAAAGAAAGAAAGATTAGTTAGAAAGATAGATTAGTTAGAAAGAAAGAAAGAAAAAAAGATTAGTAAGAAAGAAAGATAGATTAGTTAGAAAGAAAGAAAGAAAGAAAGAAAGAAAGAAAGAAAGAGAAAGAAAGAAAGAAATATAGATAAGTTAGAAAGAAAGAAAGATAGATTAGTTAGAAAGAAAGAAAGATGGATTAGTTAGAAAGAAAGAAAAAAGATTAGTTAGAAAGAAAGAAAGAAAGATAGTTTAGTTAGAAAGAAAAAAGGAAAGAAAGATAGATTAGTAAGAAAGAAAGGAAGAAAGATAGATTAGTGAGATAGATAGATTAGTTAGAAAGAAAGAAAGAAAAAAGATTAGTGAGAAAGAAAGATAGATTAGTTAGAGAGAAAGAAAGATGGATTAGTTAGAAAGAAAGAAAAAAAGATTAGTAAGAAAGAAAGAAAGATAGATTAGTTAGAAAGAAAAAAGGAAAGAAAGATAGATTAGTAAGAAAGAAAGGAAGAAAGATAGATTAGTGAGATAGATTAGTTAGAAAGAAAGAAAGAAAAAAGATTAGTGAGAAAGAAAGATAGATTAGTTAGAAAGAAAGAGATTAGTTAGAAAGAAAAAGAAAGATAGATTAGTTAGAAAGAAAGAAAGATAGATTAGTTAGAAAGAAAGAAAGAAAGAAAGTTAATTAAAAAGAAAAAAAGAAATATAGATTAGGTAGAAAGAAAGATAGATAGATTAGTTAGAAAGAAAGAAAGAAAGAAAGTTAATTAAAAAGAAAGAAAGAAAGATTAGTTAGAAGGATAGATTAGTTAGAAAGAAAGAAAGAAAAAAAGATTAGTAAGAAAGAAAGATAGATTAGTTAGTTAGAAAGAAAGAAAGAAAGAAAGAAAGAAAGAAAGAAATATAGATAAGTTAGAAAGAAAGAAAGATAGATTAGTTAGAAAGAAAGAAAAAAAAGATTAGTTAGAAAGAAAGAATGAAAGATAGATAGATTAGTTAGAAAAAAAGAAAGAAAAAAAGATTAGTAAGAAAGAAAGAAAGATAGATAGATTAGTTAGAAAGAAAAAAGGACAGAAAGATATATTAGTAAGAAAGAAAGAAAGAAAGATAGATTAGTGAGAAAGATAGATTAGTTAGAAAGAAAGAAAGAAAGATAGATTAGTTAGAAAGAAAAAGAAAGATAGATTAGTTAGAAAGAAAGATAGATTAGTTAGAAAGAAAGAAAGAAAGAAAGTTAATTAAAAAGAAAGAAAGAAAGAAAGATAGATAGATTAGTTAGAAAGAAAGAAAGAAAAAAAGATTAGTAAGAAAGAAAGAAAGATTAGTTAGAAAGAAAGAAAGATAGATTAGTTACAAAGAAAAAGAAAGATAGATTAGTTAGAAAGAAAGAAAGAAAGAAAGTTAATTAAAAAGAAAGAAAGAAAGAAAGATTAGTTAGAAAGATAGATTAGTTAGAAAGAAAGAAAGAAAAAAATATTAGTAAGAAAGAAAGATAGATTAGTTAGAAAGAAAGAAAGATAGATTAGTAAGAAAGAAAGAAAGATTAGTTAGAAAGAAAGAAAGATAGATTAGTTAGAAAGAAAAAGAAAGATAGATCAGTTAGAAAGAAAGAAAGATAGATTAGTTAGAAAGAAAGAAAGAAAGAAAGTTAATTAAAAAGAAAGAAAGAAAGTAAGATAGATTAGTTAGAAAGAAAGAAAGATAGATTAGAAAGAAAGAAAGATAGATTAGTTAGAAAGAAAGATAGATTAGTTAGAAAGAAAGATAAATTAGTTAGAAAGAAAGATAGATTAGTTAAAAAACAAAGAAAGAGATTTGTTAGAAAGAAAGATAGATTAGTTAGAAAGATAGATTAGTTAGAAAGAAAGATAGATTAGTTAGAAAGAAAGATAACTTAGTTAGAAATAAAGAAAGATAGATTATTTAAAAAACAAAGAAAGATGGATTTGATAGAAAGAAAGATAGATTAGCTAGAAAGATAGATTAGTTAGAAAAAAAGAAAGATAGATTAGTTAGAAAGAAAGAAAGATAAATTAGTTAGAAAGTAAGATAGATTAGTTAGAAAGAAAGATAGATTAGTTAGAAAGAAAGAAAGATAGATTAGTTAGAAAGATAGATTAGTTAGAAAGAAAGAAAGAAAGATAGATTAGTTAGAAAGAAAAAGAAAGATAGATTAGTTAGAAAGAAAGATAGATTAGTTAGAAAGAAAGAAAGAAAGAAAGTTAATTAAAAAGAAAGAAAGAAAGAAAGATAGATAGATTAGTTAGAAAGAAAGAAAGAAAAAAAGATTAGTAAGAAAGAAAGAAAGATTAGTTAGAAAGAAAGAAAGATAGATTAGTTACAAAGAAAAAGAAAGATAGATTAGTTAGAAAGAAAGAAAGAAAGAAAGTTAATTAAAAAGAAAGAAAGAAAGAAAGATTAGTTAGAAAGATAGATTAGTTAGAAAGAAAGAAAGAAAAAAATATTAGTAAGAAAGAAAGATAGATTAGTTAGAAAGAAAGAAAGATAGATTAGTAAGAAAGAAAGAAAGATTAGTTAGAAAGAAAGAAAGATAGATTAGTTAGAAAGAAAAAGAAAGATAGATCAGTTAGAAAGAAAGAAAGATAGATTAGTTAGAAAGAAAGAAAGAAAGAAAGTTAATTAAAAAGAAAGAAAGAAAGTAAGATAGATTAGTTAGAAAGAAAGAAAGATAGATTAGAAAGAAAGAAAGATAGATTAGTTAGAAAGAAAGATAGATTAGTTAGAAAGAAAGATAAATTAGTTAGAAAGAAAGATAGATTAGTTAAAAAACAAAGAAAGAGATTTGTTAGAAAGAAAGATAGATTAGTTAGAAAGATAGATTAGTTAGAAAGAAAGATAGATTAGTTAGAAAGAAAGATAACTTAGTTAGAAATAAAGAAAGATAGATTATTTAAAAAACAAAGAAAGATGGATTTGATAGAAAGAAAGATAGATTAGCTAGAAAGATAGATTAGTTAGAAAAAAAGAAAGATAGATTAGTTAGAAAGAAAGAAAGATAAATTAGTTAGAAAGTAAGATAGATTAGTTAGAAAGATAGATTAGTTAGAAAGAAAGAAAGATAGATTAGTTAGAAAGATAGATAAGTTAGAAAGAAAGAAAGAAAGATTAGTTAGAAAGAAAGAAAGATAGATTGGTTAGAAAGAAAGAAAGATTAGTTAGAAAGAAAGATAGATAGATTAGTTAGAAAGAAAAAAGATAGATTAGTTAGAAAGAAAGAAAGTAAGAAAGAAAGAAAGAAAGATTGGTTAGAAAGAAAGATAGATTAGTTAGAAAGAAAGAAACATAGATTAGTTAGAAAGAAAGAAAGAAAGATAGATTAGTTAGAAAGAAAGAAAGATTAGTTAGTTAGAAAGAAAGAAAGATAGATTAGTTAGAAAGAAAGATAGATTAGTTAGAAAGATAGATAGATAGATAGATTAGTTAGAAAGAAAGAAAGATAGATTAGTTAGAAAGAAAGATAGATAGATTAGTTAGAAAGAAAGATAGATTAGTTAGAAAGAAAGATAGATTAGTTAGAAAGATAGATAGATAGATAGATTAGTTAGAAAGAAAGAAAGATAGATTAGTTAGAAAGAAAGATAGATTAGTTAGAAAGAAAGATAGATTAGTTAGAAAGAAAGAAAGATAGATTAGTTAGAAAGAATGAAAAAAGAAAGAAAGAAAGAAAGATTGGTTAGAAAGAAAGATAGATTAGTTAGTAAGAAAGATATAAAGAAAGATGGATTAGTTAGAAAGAAAGAAACATAGATTAGTTAGAAAGAAAGAAAGAAAGATAGATTAGTTAGAAAGACTAGTTAGTTAGAAAGAAAGAGATAGATTAGTTAGAAAGAAAGATAGATAGATAGATAGATTAGTTAGAAAGAAAGAAAGATAGATTAGTTAGAAAGAAAGAAAGATATATTAGTTAGAAAGAAAGATAGATAGATTAGTTAGAAAAAAAAGATAGATTAGTTAGAAAGAAAGAAAGACAGATTAGTTAGAAAGAAAGATAGATAGATTAGTTAGAAAGAAAGAAAGATTAGTTAGAAAGAAAGAAAGAATGATAGATTGGTTAGAAAGAAAGAAAGATAGATTAGTAAGAAAGAAAGAAAGGAATAAAGAACGATAGATTAGTTAGAAATAAAGATAAAGTAGTTAGAAAGAAAGATAGATAGATTAGTTAGAAAGAAAGATAGATAGATAGATTAGTTAGAAAGAAAGATAGATTATTTAGAAAGAAAGAAAGATAGATTATTTAGAAAGAAAGAAAGATAGATTAGTTAGAAAGAAAGAAAGATTAGTTAGAAAGAAAGAAAGATTAGTTAGAAAGAAAGATAGATAGATTAGTTAGAAAAAAAGAAAGAAAGAAAGAAAGAAAGAAAAATTGGTTAGAAAGATAGATTAGTTTGAAAGATAGAGATTAGTTAGAAAGAAAGAAAATATTAGTTAGAATGAAAGAAAGATAGATAGATTAGTTAGAAAGAAAGAAAGATAGATTAGTTAGAAAGAAAGAAAGATTAGTTAGAAAGAAAAAAGATAGATTAGTTAGAAAGAAAGAATAAAAGAAAGTAAGAAAGAAAGAATGAAAGATTGGTTAGAAAGAAAGAGATTAGTTAGAAAGATAGATAGATTAGTTAGAAAGAAAGAAAAGTTAGAATGAAAGAAAGATAGAGTAGTTAGAAAGAAAGAAAGATAGATAGATTAGTTAGAAAGAAAGATAGATTAGTTAGAAAGAAAGTAAGGTAGATTAGTTAGAAAGAAAGATAGATTAGTTAGAAAGAAGAAAGATAGATTAGTTAGAAAGAAAGAAAGATTAGTTAGAAAGAAAGAAAGATAGATCAGTTAGCAAGAAAGAAATATTAGTTAGAAAGAAAGAAAGATTAGTTTGAAAGAAAGAAAGATTAGTTTGAAAGAAAGATCGATTAGTAAGAAAGAAAGAAATAAAGAAAGATTAGGTAGAAAGAAAGAAAGATTAGTTAGAAAGAAAGAAAGATAAGTTAGAAAGATAGATAGATAGATATATAGATAGATAGATAGATAGATAGATAGATAGATAGATAGATAGATAGATAAAGTTCATTAGTACATATAGAATGGTAGTTTAATTGAATCTAGGGCTTCAGGGAGTTTAGATTTGAGTTTTTGTGTTGTTCACTACTGGGCCACCGTAGTCTTGGCTCAATTTGAACTGTTGCAATGAAAGTCAATGGGATTTTTATGATTTTTAATATTAATTTTTAAGAAATCTGAAAGTCAAATCAGTTTGAAAAGATATAGCACACCGAGTCAGAACAGTCTGAAGGTCTGACCCGAGTTTGGAGTTTGTAGAGTTAAAGCTCTAGGACGAGTTAGAGTCAGAATTTTTTGGGTAAGAAAAATAAGAAGAAGAAGAAGAAGAACTAGAAAAAGTTCGTCGAGACAAACTTTAAGTTGGCTTGTGAAAGTTTGGACCAATAAGTTTGAAGAAGTTTAAAGAAGTTTAAAGTTTAATTAGTTTATAGTTTAGTAAGAAAGAAAGAAAGATAGATTAGTTAAAAAGAAAGAAAAAAAGATTAGTAAGAAAGAAAGAAAGATAGATTAGTTAGAAAGAAAGAAAGAAAGAAAGAAAGATAGATAGATTAGTTAGAAAGAAAGATAGATTAGTAAGAAATAAAGAAAGAAAGAAATATAGATAAGTTAGAAAGAAAGAAAGATATATTAGGTAGAAAAAAAGAAAGAAAAAAAGATTAGTAAGAAAGAAAGAAAGATAGATTAGTTAGAAAGAAAAAAGGAAAGAAAGATAGATTAGTAAGAAAGAAAGAAAGATAGATAGCTTAGTTAGAAAGAAAGAAAAAAAGATTAGTGAGAAAGAAAGATAGATTAGTTAGAAAGAAAGAAAGAAAGAGATTAGTTAGAAAGAAAAAGAAAGATAGATTAGTTAGAAAGAAAGAAAGATAGAGATTAGTTAGAAAGAAAAAGAAAGATAGATTAGTTAGAAAGAAAGAAAGATAGATTAGTTAGAAAGAAAGAAAGAAAGTTAATTAAAAAGAAAGAAAGAAAGATAGATTAGGTAGAAAGAAAGATAGAAAGATAGATAGATTAGTTAGAAAGAAAGAAAGAAAGATAGATAGATTAGTTAGAAAGAAAGAAAAAAAGATTAGTTAGAAAGAAAGAAAGAAAGATAGATTAGTTAGAAAAAAAGAAAGAAAAAAGATTAGTAAGAAAGAAAGAAAGATAGATTAGTTAGAAAGAAAAAAGGAAAGAAAGATAGATTAGTAAGAAAGAAAGAAAGAAAGATAAATTAGTAAGAAAGAAAGAAAGATTGATTAGTAAGAAAGATAGAAAGATAGATAGATTAGTTAGAAAGAAAGAAAGAAAAAAAGATTAGTGAGAAAGATAGATTAGTTATAAAGAAAGAAAGAAAGAGATTAGTTAGAAAGAAAAAGAAAGATAGATTAGTTAGAAAGAAAGAAAGATAGATTAGTTAGAAAGAAAGAAAGAAAGATAGATTAGGTAGAAAGAAAGATAGAAAGATAGATAGATTAGTTAGAAAGAAAGAAAGAAAGTTAATTAAAAAGAAAGAAAGAAAGATTAGTTAGAAAGATAGATTAGTTAGAAAGAAAGAAAGAAAAAAAGATTAGTAAGAAAGAAAGATAGATTAGTTAGAAAGAAAGAAAGAAAGAAAGAAAGAAAGAAAGAAAGAAAGAAAGAAAGAAAGAAAGAAAGAAATATAGATAAGTTAGAAAGAAAGAAAGATAGATTAGTTAGAAAGAAAGAAAAAAAGATTAGTTAGAAAGAAAGAAAAAAAGATAGATTAGTTAGAAAAAAAGAAAGAAAAAAAGATTAGTAAGAAAGAAAGAAAGATAGATTAGTTAGAAAGAAAAAAGGAAAGAAAGAAAGATTAGTAAGAAAGAAAGAAAGAAAGATAGATTAGTGAGAAAGATAGATTAGTTAGAAAGAAAGAAAGAAAAAAAGATTAGTGAGAAAGAAAGATAGATTAGTTAGAAAGAAAGAAAGAAAGAGATTAGTTAGAAAGAAAAAGAAAGATAGATTAGTTAGAAAGAAAAAAGGAAAGAAAGATAGATTAGTAAGAAAGAAAGAAAGATAAATTAGTAAGAAAGAAAGAAAGATTGATTAGTAAGAAAGATAGAAAGATAGATAGATTAGTTAGAAAGAAAGAAAGAAAAAAAGATTAGTGAGAAAGAAAGATAGATTAGTTAGAAAGAAAGAAAGAAAGAAAGAAAGAAAGAAAGAAAGAAAGTTAATTAAAAAGAAAGAAAGAAAGATAGATTAGGTAGAAAGAAAGATAGAAAGATAGATAGATTAGTTAGAAAGAAAGAAAGAAAGTTAATTAAAAAGAAAGAAAGAAAGATTAGTTAGAAAGATAGATTAGTTAGAAAGAAAGAAAGAAAAAAAGATTAGTAAGAAAGAAAGATAGATTAGTTAGAAAGAAAGAAAGAATGAAAGAAAGAATGAAAGAAAGAAAGAAAGTAAGAAAGAAAGAAAGAAATATAGATAAGTTAGAAAGAAAGAAAGATAGATTAGTTAGAAAGAAAGAAAAAAAGATTAGTTAGAAAGAAAGAAAGATAGATTAGTTAGAAAGAAAGAAAGAAAGATAGATTAGTTAGAAAAAAAGAAAGAAAAAAAGATTAGTAAGAAAGAAAGAAAGATAGATTAGTTAGAAAGAAAAAAGGAAAGAAAGATAGATTAGTAAGAAAGAAAGAAAGAAAGATAGATTAGTGAGAAAGATAGATTAGTTAGAAAGAAAGAAAGAAAAAAAGATTAGTGAGAAAGAAAGATAGATTAGTTAGAAAGAAAGAAAGAAAGAGATTAGTTAGAAAGAAAAAGAAAGAGATTAGTTAGAAAGAAAGAAAGATAGATAGTTTAGTTAGAAAGAAAGAAAAATAGATTTGTTAGAATAAAAGATAGATTAGTTAAAAAGAAAGAAAGATAGATAGATTAGTTAGAAAGAAAAAAGATAGATTAGTTAGAAAGAAAGAAAGAGATTTGTTAGAATGAAGGAAAGATAGATTAGTTAGAAAGAAAGATAGATAGATTAGTTAGAAAGAAAGATAGATTAGTCAAAACGAAAAGATGGATTAGTTAGAAAGAAAGAAAAATAGATTTGTTAGAATAAAAGATAGATTAGTTAAAAAGAAAGAAAGATAGATAGATTAGTTAGAAAGAAAGTTAGATTAGTTAGAAAGAAAGAAAGATAGATTAGAAAGAAAGATAGATAGATAGATTAGTTAGAAAGAAAGATAAATAGATTAGTTAGAAAGAAAGAAAGAAAGATAGATTAGTTAGTTAGAAAGAAAGTTAGATTAGTTAGAAAGAAAGATAGATTAGTTAGAATGAAAGAAAGATAGAGTAGTTAGAAAGAAAGAAAGATAGATTAGTTAGAAAGAAAGATAGATAAGTTAGAAAGAAAGATAGATAGATTAGTTAGAAAGAAAGATAGATTAGTTAGAAAGAAAGATAGATTAGTTAGAATGAAAGAAAGATAGAGTAGTTAGAAAGAAAGAAAGATAGATTAGTTAGAAAGAAAGATAGATTAGTTAGAATGAAAGAAAGATAGAGTAGTTAGAAAAAAGAAAGATAGATTAGTTAGCAAGAAAGATAGATTAGTTAGAATGAAAGAAAGATAGAGTAGTTAGAAAGAAAGAAAGATTAGTTAGAAAGAAAGATAGATTAGTTAGAAAGAAAGATAGATAGATTAGTTAGAAAGAAAGATAGATTAGTTAGAATGAAAGAAAGATAGAGTAGTTAGAAAGAAAGAAAGATTAGTTAGAAAGAAAGATAGATTAGTTAGAAAGAAAGATAGATAGATTAGTTAGAAAGAAAGATAGATTAGTTAGAATGAAAGAAAGATAGAGTAGTTAGAAAGAAAGAAAGATAGATTAGTTAGAAAGAAAGTTCGATTAGTTAGAAAGAAAGAAAGATAGATAGATAGATAGATTAGTTAGAAAGAAAGATAAATAGATTTGTTAGAAAGAAAGAAAGAAAGATAGATTAGTTAGTTAGAAAGAAAGTTAGATTAGTTAGAAAGAAAGATAGATTAGTTAGAATGAAAGAAAGATAGAGTAGTTAGAAAGAAAGAAAGATAGATTAGTTAGAAAGAAAGATAGATAAGTTAGAAAGAAAGATATATAGATTAGTTAGAAAGAAAGATAGATTAGTTAGAAAGAAAGTTAGATTAGTTAGAAAGAAAGATAGATTAGTTAGAATGAAAGAAAGATAGAGTAGTTAGAAAGAAAGAAAGATAGATTAGTTAGAAAGAAAGATAGATAAGTTAGAAAGAAAGATATATAGATTAGTTAGAAAGAAAGATAGATTAGTTAGAAAGAAAGTTAGATTAGTTAGAAAGAAAGATAGATTAGTTAGAATGAAAGAAAGATAGAGTAGTTAGAAAGAAAGAAAGATAGATTAGTTAGAAAGAAAGATAGATAAGTTAGAAAGAAAGATATATAGATTAGTTAGAAAGAAAGATAGATTAGTTAGAAAGAAAGATAGATTAGTTAGAATGAAAGAAAGATAGAGTAGTTAGTAAGAAAGAAAGATTAGTTAGAAAGAAAGAAAGATTAGTTAGAAAGAAAGATAGATTAGTTAGAAAGAAAGATAGATAGATTAGTTAGAAAGAAAGATAGATTAGTTAGAATGAAAGAAAGATAGAGTAGTTAGAAAGAAAGAAAGATAGATTAGTTAGAAAGAAAGTTCGATTAGTTAGAAAGAAAGAAAGATAGATAGATAGATAGATTAGTTAGAAAGAAAGATAAATAGATTTGTTAGAAAGAAAGAAAGAAAGATAGATTAGTTAGTTAGAAAGAAAGTTAGATTAGTTAGAAAGAAAGATAGATTAGTTAGAATGAAAGAAAGATAGAGTAGTTAGAAAGAAAGAAAGATAGATTAGTTAGAAAGAAAGATAGATAAGTTAGAAAGAAAGATATATAGATTAGTTAGAAAGAAAGATAGATTAGTTAGAAAGAAAGTTAGATTAGTTAGAAAGAAAGATAGATTAGTTAGAATGAAAGAAAGATAGAGTAGTTAGAAAGAAAGAAAGATAGATTAGTTAGAAAGAAAGATAGATAAGTTAGAAAGAAAGATATATAGATTAGTTAGAAAGAAAGATAGATTAGTTAGAAAGAAAGTTAGATTAGTTAGAAAGAAAGATAGATTAGTTAGAATGAAAGAAAGATAGAGTAGTTAGAAAGAAAGAAAGATAGATTAGTTAGAAAGAAAGATAGATAAGTTAGAAAGAAAGATATATAGATTAGTTTGAAAGAAAGATAGATTAGTTAGAAAGAAAGATAGATTAGTTAGAATGAAAGAAAGAGAGTAGTTAGTAAGAAAGAAAGATTAGTTAGAAAGAAAGATAGATTAGTTAGAAAGAAAGATAGATTAGTTAGAAAGAAAGATAGATTAGTTAGAATGAAAGAAAGAGAGTAGTTAGAAAGAAAGAAAGATAGATTAGTTAGAAAGAAAGATAGATTAGTTAGAATGAAAGAAAGATAGAGTAGTTAGAAAGAAAAAAGATAGATCAGTTAGAAAGATAGATTAGTTAGAAAGAAAAAAGATAGATTAGTTAGAATGAAAGAAAAAATAGATTAGTTAGAAAGAAAGAAAAATAGATTTGTTAGAATAAAAGATAGATTAGTTAAAAAGAAAGAAAGATAGATAGATTAGTTAGAAAGAAAGTTAGATTAGTTAGAAAGAAAGAAAGATAGATTAGAAAGAAAGATAGATAGATAGATTAGTTAGAAAGAAAGATAAATAGATTAGTTAGAAAGAAAGAAAGAAAGATAGATTAGTTAGTTAGAAAGAAAGTTAGATTAGTTAGAAAGAAAGATAGATTAGTTAGAATGAAAGAAAGATAGAGTAGTTAGAAAGAAAGAAAGATAGATTAGTTAGAAAGAAAGATAGATAAGTTAGAAAGAAAGATAGATAGATTAGTTAGAAAGAAAGATAGATTAGTTAGAAAGAAAGATAGATTAGTTAGAATGAAAGAAAGATAGAGTAGTTAGAAAGAAAGAAAGATAGATTAGTTAGAAAGAAAGATAGATTAGTTAGAATGAAAGAAAGATAGAGTAGTTAGAAAAAAGAAAGATAGATTAGTTAGCAAGAAAGATAGATTAGTTAGAATGAAAGAAAGATAGAGTAGTTAGAAAGAAAGAAAGATTAGTTAGAAAGAAAGATAGATTAGTTAGAAAGAAAGATAGATAGATTAGTTAGAAAGAAAGATAGATTAGTTAGAATGAAAGAAAGATAGAGTAGTTAGAAAGAAAGAAAGATAGATTAGTTAGAAAGAAAGATAGATTAGTTAGAATGAAAGAAAGATAGAGTAGTTAGAAAAAAGAAAGATAGATTAGTTAGCAAGAAAGATAGATTAGTTAGAATGAAAGAAAGATAGAGTAGTTAGAAAGAAAGAAAGATTAGTTAGAAAGAAAGATAGATTAGTTAGAAAGAAAGATAGATAGATTAGTTAGAAAGAAAGATAGATTAGTTAGAATGAAAGAAAGATAGAGTAGTTAGAAAGAAAGAAAGATTAGTTAGAAAGAAAGATAGATTAGTTAGAAAGAAAGATAGATAGATTAGTTAGAAAGAAAGATAGATTAGTTAGAATGAAAGAAAGATAGAGTAGTTAGAAAGAAAGAAAGATAGATTAGTTAGAAAGAAAGTTCGATTAGTTAGAAAAAAAGAAAGATAGATAGATAGATAGATAGATTAGTTAGAAAGAAAGATAAATAGATTTGTTAGAAAGAAAGAAAGATAGATTAGTTAGTTAGAAAGAAAGTTAGATTAGTTAGAAAGAAAGATAGATTAGTTAGAATGAAAGAAAGATAGAGTAGTTAGAAAGAAAGAAAGATAGATTAGTTAGAAAGAAAGATAGATAAGTTAGAAAGAAAGATATATAGATTAGTTAGAAAGAAAGATAGATTAGTTAGAAAGAAAGTTAGATTAGTTAGAAAGAAAGATAGATTAGTTAGAATGAAAGAAAGATAGAGTAGTTAGAAAGAAAGAAAGATAGATTAGTTAGAAAGAAAGATAGATAAGTTAGAAAGAAAGATATATAGATTAGTTAGAAAGAAAGATAGATTAGTTAGAAAGAAAGATAGATTAGTTAGAAAGAAAGATAGATTAGTTAGAATGAAAGAAAGATAGAGTAGTTAGTAAGAAAGAAAGATTAGTTAGAAAGAAAGATAGATTAGTTAGAAAGAAAGATAGATTAGTTAGAAAGAAAGATAGATTAGTTAGAAAGAAAGATAGATTAGTTAGAATGAAAGAAAGAGAGTAGTTAGAAAGAAAGAAAGATAGATTAGTTAGAAAGAAAGATAGATTAGTTAGAATGAAAGAAAGATAGAGTAGTTAGAAAGAAAAAAGATAGATCAGTTAGAAAGAAAGATAGATTAGTTAGAAAGAAAAAGATAGATTAGTTAGAATGAAAGAAAAAATAGATTAGTTAGAAAGAAAGAAAAATAGATTTGTTAGAATAAAAGATAGATTAGTTAAAAAGAAAGAAAGATAGATAGATTAGTTAGAAAGAAAGTTAGATTAGTTCGAAAGAAAGAAAGATAGATTAGAAAGAAAGATAGATAGATAGATTAGTTAGAAAGAAAGATAAATAGATTAGTTAGAAAGAAAGAAAGAAAGATAGATTAGTTAGTTAGAAAGAAAGTTAGATTAGTTAGAAAGAAAGATAGATTAGTTAGAATGAAAGAAAGATAGAGTAGTTAGAAAGAAAGAAAGATAGATTAGTTAGAAAGAAAGATAGATAAGTTAGAAAGAAAGATAGATAGATTAGTTAGAAAGAAAGATAGATTAGTTAGAAAGAAAGAAAGATAGATTAGTTAGAATGAAAGAAAGATAGAGTAGTTAGAAAGAAAGAAAGATTAGTTAGAAAGAAAGATAGATTAGTTAGAAAGAAAGATAGATAGATTAGTTAGAAAGAAAGATAGATTAGTTAGAATGAAAGAAAGATAGAGTAGTTAGAAAGAAAGAAAGATAGATTAGTTAGAAAGAAAGTTCGATTAGTTAGAAAGAAAGAAAGATAGATAGATAGATAGATAGATTAGTTAGAAAGAAAGATAAATAGATTTGTTAGAAAGAAAGAAAGAAAGATTAGTTAGAATGAAAGAAAGATAGAGTAGTTAGAAAGAAAAAAGATAGATCAGTTAGAAAGAAAGATAGATTAGTTAGAAAGAAAAAAGATAGATTAGTTAGAATGAAAGAAAAAATAGATTAGTTAGAAAGAAAGAGATGTATAGATAGAAAGAGAGATAGATAGTTGAAAGAGATAGATAGATAGATAGATAGATAGATAGATAGATAGATAGATAAGTTTATTAGTACATATAGAATGGTAGTTTAATTGAGTCTAGGGCTTCAGGGAGTTTAGATTTGAGTTTATTTGGTGTCCACTGCTGGGCCACCGTAGTCTTGGCTCAATTTGAACTGTTGCAATGAAAGTCAATGGGATTTTTATGATTTTTCATATTAATTTTTAAGAAATCTGAAAGTCAAATCAGTTTGAAAAGATATAGCACGCCGAGTCAGAACAGTCTGAAGGTCTGACCCGAGTTTGGAGTTTGTAGAGTTAAAGCTCTAGGACGAGTTAGAGTCAGAATTTTTTGGGTAAGAAAAATAAGAAGAAGAAGAAGAAGAAGAATAACTAGAAAAAGTTCGTCGAGACAAACTTTAAGTTGGCTTGTGAAAGTTTGGACCAATAAGTTTGAAGAAGTTTAAAGAAGTTTAAAGTTTAATTAGTTTATAGTTTAGTAAGAAAGAAAGAAAGATAGATTAGTTAAAAAGAAAGAAAAAAAGATTAGTAAGAAAGAAAGAAAGATAGATTAGTTAGAAAGAAAGAAAGAAAGAAAGAAAGAAAGATAGATAGATTAGTTAGAAAGAAAGATAGATTAGTAAGAAATAAAGAAAGAAAGAAATATAGATAAGTTAGAAAGAAAGAAAGATATATTAGTTAGAAAAAAAGAAAGAAAAAAAGATTAGTAAGAAAGAAAGAAAGATAGATTAGTTAGAAAGAAAAAAGGAAAGAAAGATAGATTAGTAAGAAAGAAAGAAAGAAAGATAAATTAGTAAGAAAGAAAAAAGATTGATTAGTAAGAAAGATAGAAAGATAGATAGCTTAGTTAGAAAGAAAGAAAAAAAGATTAGTGAGAAAGAAAGATAGATTAGTTAGAAAGAAAGAAAGATAGATTAGTTAGAAAGAAAGAAAGAAAGTTAATTAAAAAGAAAGAAAGAAAGATAGATTAGGTAGAAAGAAAGATAGAAAGATAGATAGATTAGTTAGAAAGAAAGAAAGAAAGATAGATAGATTAGTTAGAAAGAAAGAAAAAAAGATTAGTTAGAAAGAAAGAAAGAAAGATAGATTAGTTAGAAAAAAAGAAAGAAAAAAGATTAGTAAGAAAGAAAGAAAGATAGATTAGTTAGAAAGAAAAAAGGAAAGAAAGATAGATTAGTAAGAAAGAAAGAAAGAAAGATAAATTAGTAAGAAAGAAAGAAAGATTGATTAGTAAGAAAGATAGAAAGATAGATAGATTAGTTAGAAAGAAAGAAAGAAAAAAAGATTAGTGAGAAAGATAGATTAGTTATAAAGAAAGAAAGAAAGAGATTAGTTAGAAAGAAAAAGAAAGATAGATTAGTTAGAAAGAAAGAAAGATAGATTAGTTAGAAAGAAAGAAAGAAAGAAAGAAAGTTAATTAAAAAGAAAGAAAGAAAGATAGATTAGGTAGAAAGAAAGATAGAAAGATAGATAGATTAGTTAGAAAGAAAGAAAGAAAGTTAATTAAAAAGAAAGAAAGAAAGATTAGTTAGAAAGATAGATTAGTTAGAAAGAAAGAAAGAAACAAAGATTAGTAAGAAAGAAAGATAGATTAGTTAGAAAGAAAGAAAGAATGAAAGAAAGAAAGAAAGAAAGTAAGAAAGAAAGAAATATAGATAAGTTAGAAAGAAAGAAAGATAGATTAGTTAGAAAGAAAGAAAAAAAGATTAGTTAGAAAGAAAGAAAGAAAGATAGATTAGTTAGAAAAAAAGAAAGAAAAAAAGATTAGTAAGAAAGAAAGAAAGATAGATTAGTTAGAAAGAAAAAAGGAAAGAAAGAAAGATTAGTAAGAAAGAAAGAAAGAAAGATAGATTAGTGAGAAAGATAGATTAGTTAGAAAGAAAGAAAGAAAAAAAGATTAGTGAGAAAGAAAGATAGATTAGTTAGAAAGAAAGAAAGAAAGAGATTAGTTAGAAAGAAAAAGAAAGATAGATTAGTTAGAAAGAAAAAAGGAAAGAAAGATAGATTAGTAAGAAAGAAAGAAAGATAAATTAGTAAGAAAGAAAGAAAGATTGATTAGTAAGAAAGATAGAAAGATAGATAGATTAGTTAGAAAGAAAGAAAGAAAAAAAGATTAGTGAGAAAGAAAGATAGATTAGTTATAAAGAAAGAAAGAAAGAGATTAGTTAGAAAGAAAAAGAAAGATAGATTAGTTAGAAAGAAAGAAAGATAGATTAGTTAGAAAGAAAGAAAGAAAGATAGATTAGGTAGAAAGAAAGATAGAAAGATAGATAGATTAGTTAGAAAGAAAGAAAGAAAGTTAATTAAAAAGAAAGAAAGAAAGATTAGTTAGAAAGATAGATTAGTTAGAAAGAAAGAAAGAAAAAAAGATTAGTAAGAAAGAAAGATAGATTAGTTAGAAAGAAAGAAAGAATGAAAGAAAGAATGAAAGAAAGAAAGAAAGTAAGAAAGAAAGAAAGAAATATAGATAAGTTAGAAAGAAAGAAAGATAGATTAGTTAGAAAGAAAGAAAAAAAGATTAGTTAGAAAGAAAGAAAGAAAGATAGATTAGTTAGAAAAAAAGAAAGAAAAAAAGATTAGTAAGAAAGAAAGAAAGATAGATTAGTTAGAAAGAAAAAAGGAAAGAAAGATAGATTAGTAAGAAAGAAAGAAAGAAAGATAGATTAGTGAGAAAGATAGATTAGTTAGAAAGAAAGAAAGAAAAAAAGATTAGTGAGAAAGAAAGATAGATTAGTTAGAAAGAAAGAAAGAAAGAGATTAGTTAGAAAGAAAAAGAAAGATAGATTAGTTAGAAAGAAAGAAAGATAGATAGTTTAGTTAGAAAGAAAGAAAAATAGATTTGTTAGAATAAAAGATAGATTAGTTAAAAAGAAAGAAAGATAGATAGATTAGTTAGAAAGAAAAAAGATAGATTAGTTAGAAAGAAAGAAAGAGATTTGTTAGAATGAAGGAAAGATAGATTAGTTAGAAAGAAAGAAAGATAGATAGATTAGTTAGAAAGAAAGATAGATTAGTCAAAACGAAAAGATGGATTAGTTAGAAAGAAAGAAAAATAGATTTGTTAGAATAAAAGATAGATTAGTTAAAAAGAAAGAAAGATAGATAGATTAGTTAGAAAGAAAGTTAGATTAGTTAGAAAGAAAGAAAGATAGATTAGAAAGAAAGATAGATAGATAGATTAGTTAGAAAGAAAGATAAATAGATTAGTTAGAAAGAAAGAAAGAAAGATAGATTAGTTAGTTAGAAAGAAAGTTAGATTAGTTAGAAAGAAAGATAGATTAGTTAGAATGAAAGAAAGATAGAGTAGTTAGAAAGAAAGAAAGATAGATTAGTTAGAAAGAAAGATAGATAAGTTAGAAAGAAAGATAGATAGATTAGTTAGAAAGAAAGATAGATCAGTTAGAAAGAAAGATAGATTAGTTAGAATGAAAGAAAGATAGAGTAGTTAGAAAGAAAGATAGATTAGTTAGAAAGAAAGATAGATTAGTTAGAATGAAAGAAAGATAGAGTAGTTAGAAAAAAGAAAGATAGATTAGTTAGCAAGAAAGATAGATTAGTTAGAATGAAAGAAAGATAGAGTAGTTAGAAAGAAAGAAAGATTAGTTAGAAAGAAAGATAGATTAGTTAGAAAGAAAGATAGATAGATTAGTTAGAAAGAAAGATAGATTAGTTAGAATGAAAGAAAGATAGAGTAGTTAGAAAGAAAGAAAGATAGATTAGTTAGAAAGAAAGTTCGATTAGTTAGAAAGAAAGAAAGATAGATTAGAAAGAAAGATAGATAGATAGATTAGTTAGAAAGAAAGATAAATAGATTTGTTAGAAAGAAAGAAAGAAAGATAGATTAGTTAGTTAGAAAGAAAGTTAGATTAGTTAGAAAGAAAGATAGATTAGTTAGAATGAAAGAAAGATAGAGTAGTTAGAAAGAAAGAAAGATAGATTAGTTAGAAAGAAAGATAGATAAGTTAGAAAGAAAGATATATAGATTAGTTAGAAAGAAAGATAGATTAGTTAGAAAGAAAGATAGATTAGTTAGAATGAAAGAAAGATAGAGTAGTTAGAAAGAAAGAAAGATTAGTTAGAAAGAAAGATAGATTAGTTAGAAAGAAAGATAGATTAGTTAGAAAGAAAGATAGATTAGTTAGAAAGAAAGATAGATTAGTTAGAATGAAAGAAAGATAGAGTAGTTAGAAAGAAAGAAAGATAGATTAGTTAGAAAGAAAGATAGATTAGTTAGAATGAAAGAAAGATAGAGTAGTTAGAAAGAAAAAAGATAGATCAGTTAGAAAGAAAGATAGATTAGTTAGAAAGAAAAAAGATAGATTAGTTAGAATGAAAGAAAAAATAGATTAGTTAGAAAGAAAGAAAGAAAGAGATGTATAGATAGAAAGAGAGATAGATAGTTGAAAGAGATAGATAGATAGATAGATAGATAGATAGATAGATAGATAGATAGATAGATAGATAAAGTTTATTAGTACATATAGAATGGTAGTTTAATTGAGTCTAGGGCTTCAGGGAGTTTAGATTTGAGTTTATTTGGTGTCCACTGCTGGGCCACCGTAGTCTTGGCTCAATTTGAACTGTTGCAATGAAAGTCAATGGGATTTTTATGATTTTTCATATTAATTTTTAAGAAATCTGAAAGTCAAATCAGTTTGAAAAGATATAGCACGCCGAGTCAGAACAGTCTGAAGGTCTGACCCGAGTTTGGAGTTTGTAGAGTTAAAGCTCTAGGACGAGTTAGAGTCAGAATTTTTTGGGTAAGAAAAATAAGAAGAAGAAGAAGAAGAAGAATAATAATAAGTTTAAATAGGATTTCAGTAAGTTGGCTTTTCCAAGCCAACTTAACTAGAAAAAGTTCGTCGAGACAAACTTTAAGTTGGCTTGTGAAAGTTTGGACCAATAAGTTTGAAGAAGTTTAAAGAAGTTTAAAGTTTAATTAGTTTATAGTTTAGTAAGAAAGAAAGAAAGATAGATTAGTTAAAAAGAAAGAAAAAAAGATTAGTAAGAAAGAAAGAAAGATAGATTAGTTAGAAAGAAAGAAAGAAAGAAAGAAAGATAGATAGATTAGTTAGAAAGAAAGATAGATTAGTAAGAAATAAAGAAAGAAAGAAATATAGATAAGTTAGAAAGAAAGAAAGATATATTAGGTAGAAAAAAAGAAAGAAAAAAAGATTAGTAAGAAAGAAAGAAAGATAGATTAGTTAGAAAGAAAAAAGGAAAGAAAGATAGATTAGTAAGAAAGAAAGAAAGATAGATAGCTTAGTTAGAAAGAAAGAAAAAAAGATTAGTGAGAAAGAAAGATAGATTAGTTAGAAAGAAAGAAAGAAAGAGATTAGTTAGAAAGAAAAAGAAAGATAGATTAGTTAGAAAGAAAGAAAGATAGAGATTAGTTAGAAAGAAAAAGAAAGATAGATTAGTTAGAAAGAAAGAAAGATAGATTAGTTAGAAAGAAAGAAAGAAAGTTAATTAAAAAGAAAGAAAGAAAGATAGATTAGGTAGAAAGAAAGATAGAAAGATAGATAGATTAGTTAGAAAGAAAGAAAGAAAGATAGATAGATTAGTTAGAAAGAAAGAAAAAAAGATTAGTTAGAAAGAAAGAAAGAAAGATAGATTAGTTAGAAAAAAAGAAAGAAAAAAGATTAGTAAGAAAGAAAGAAAGATAGATTAGTTAGAAAGAAAAAAGGAAAGAAAGATAGATTAGTAAGAAAGAAAGAAAGAAAGATAAATTAGTAAGAAAGAAAGAAAGATTGATTAGTAAGAAAGATAGAAAGATAGATAGATTAGTTAGAAAGAAAGAAAGAAAAAAAGATTAGTGAGAAAGATAGATTAGTTATAAAGAAAGAAAGAAAGAGATTAGTTAGAAAGAAAAAGAAAGATAGATTAGTTAGAAAGAAAGAAAGATAGATTAGTTAGAAAGAAAGAAAGAAAGATAGATTAGGTAGAAAGAAAGATAGAAAGATAGATAGATTAGTTAGAAAGAAAGAAAGAAAGTTAATTAAAAAGAAAGAAAGAAAGATTAGTTAGAAAGATAGATTAGTTAGAAAGAAAGAAAGAAAAAAAGATTAGTAAGAAAGAAAGATAGATTAGTTAGAAAGAAAGAAAGAAAGAAAGAAAGAAAGAAAGAAAGAAAGAAAGAAAGAAAGAAAGAAATATAGATAAGTTAGAAAGAAAGAAAGATAGATTAGTTAGAAAGAAAGAAAAAAAGATTAGTTAGAAAGAAAGAAAAAAAGATAGATTAGTTAGAAAAAAAGAAAGAAAAAAAGATTAGTAAGAAAGAAAGAAAGATAGATTAGTTAGAAAGAAAAAAGGAAAGAAAGAAAGATTAGTAAGAAAGAAAGAAAGAAAGATAGATTAGTGAGAAAGATAGATTAGTTAGAAAGAAAGAAAGAAAAAAAGATTAGTGAGAAAGAAAGATAGATTAGTTAGAAAGAAAGAAAGAAAGAGATTAGTTAGAAAGAAAAAGAAAGATAGATTAGTTAGAAAGAAAAAAGGAAAGAAAGATAGATTAGTAAGAAAGAAAGAAAGATAAATTAGTAAGAAAGAAAGAAAGATTGATTAGTAAGAAAGATAGAAAGATAGATAGATTAGTTAGAAAGAAAGAAAGAAAAAAAGATTAGTGAGAAAGAAAGATAGATTAGTTAGAAAGAAAGAAAGAAAGAAAGAAAGAAAGAAAGAAAGAAAGAAAGAAAGTTAATTAAAAAGAAAGAAAGAAAGATAGATTAGGTAGAAAGAAAGATAGAAAGATAGATAGATTAGTTAGAAAGAAAGAAAGAAAGTTAATTAAAAAGAAAGAAAGAAAGATTAGTTAGAAAGATAGATTAGTTAGAAAGAAAGAAAGAAAAAAAGATTAGTAAGAAAGAAAGATAGATTAGTTAGAAAGAAAGAAAGAATGAAAGAAAGAATGAAAGAAAGAAAGAAAGTAAGAAAGAAAGAAAGAAATATAGATAAGTTAGAAAGAAAGAAAGATAGATTAGTTAGAAAGAAAGAAAAAAAGATTAGTTAGAAAGAAAGAAAGATAGATTAGTTAGAAAGAAAGAAAGAAAGATAGATTAGTTAGAAAAAAAGAAAGAAAAAAAGATTAGTAAGAAAGAAAGAAAGATAGATTAGTTAGAAAGAAAAAAGGAAAGAAAGATAGATTAGTAAGAAAGAAAGAAAGAAAGATAGATTAGTGAGAAAGATAGATTAGTTAGAAAGAAAGAAAGAAAAAAAGATTAGTGAGAAAGAAAGATAGATTAGTTAGAAAGAAAGAAAGAAAGAGATTAGTTAGAAAGAAAAAGAAAGAGATTAGTTAGAAAGAAAGAAAGATAGATAGTTTAGTTAGAAAGAAAGAAAAATAGATTTGTTAGAATAAAAGATAGATTAGTTAAAAAGAAAGAAAGATAGATAGATTAGTTAGAAAGAAAAAAGATAGATTAGTTAGAAAGAAAGAAAGAGATTTGTTAGAATGAAGGAAAGATAGATTAGTTAGAAAGAAAGATAGATAGATTAGTTAGAAAGAAAGATAGATTAGTCAAAACGAAAAGATGGATTAGTTAGAAAGAAAGAAAAATAGATTTGTTAGAATAAAAGATAGATTAGTTAAAAAGAAAGAAAGATAGATAGATTAGTTAGAAAGAAAGTTAGATTAGTTAGAAAGAAAGAAAGATAGATTAGAAAGAAAGATAGATAGATAGATTAGTTAGAAAGAAAGATAAATAGATTAGTTAGAAAGAAAGAAAGAAAGATAGATTAGTTAGTTAGAAAGAAAGTTAGATTAGTTAGAAAGAAAGATAGATTAGTTAGAATGAAAGAAAGATAGAGTAGTTAGAAAGAAAGAAAGATAGATTAGTTAGAAAGAAAGATAGATAAGTTAGAAAGAAAGATAGATAGATTAGTTAGAAAGAAAGATAGATTAGTTAGAAAGAAAGATAGATTAGTTAGAATGAAAGAAAGATAGAGTAGTTAGAAAGAAAGAAAGATAGATTAGTTAGAAAGAAAGATAGATTAGTTAGAATGAAAGAAAGATAGAGTAGTTAGAAAAAAGAAAGATAGATTAGTTAGCAAGAAAGATAGATTAGTTAGAATGAAAGAAAGATAGAGTAGTTAGAAAGAAAGAAAGATTAGTTAGAAAGAAAGATAGATTAGTTAGAAAGAAAGATAGATAGATTAGTTAGAAAGAAAGATAGATTAGTTAGAATGAAAGAAAGATAGAGTAGTTAGAAAGAAAGAAAGATTAGTTAGAAAGAAAGATAGATTAGTTAGAAAGAAAGATAGATAGATTAGTTAGAAAGAAAGATAGATTAGTTAGAATGAAAGAAAGATAGAGTAGTTAGAAAGAAAGAAAGATAGATTAGTTAGAAAGAAAGTTCGATTAGTTAGAAAGAAAGAAAGATAGATAGATAGATAGATTAGTTAGAAAGAAAGATAAATAGATTTGTTAGAAAGAAAGAAAGAAAGATAGATTAGTTAGTTAGAAAGAAAGTTAGATTAGTTAGAAAGAAAGATAGATTAGTTAGAATGAAAGAAAGATAGAGTAGTTAGAAAGAAAGAAAGATAGATTAGTTAGAAAGAAAGATAGATAAGTTAGAAAGAAAGATATATAGATTAGTTAGAAAGAAAGATAGATTAGTTAGAAAGAAAGTTAGATTAGTTAGAAAGAAAGATAGATTAGTTAGAATGAAAGAAAGATAGAGTAGTTAGAAAGAAAGAAAGATAGATTAGTTAGAAAGAAAGATAGATAAGTTAGAAAGAAAGATATATAGATTAGTTAGAAAGAAAGATAGATTAGTTAGAAAGAAAGTTAGATTAGTTAGAAAGAAAGATAGATTAGTTAGAATGAAAGAAAGATAGAGTAGTTAGAAAGAAAGAAAGATAGATTAGTTAGAAAGAAAGATAGATAAGTTAGAAAGAAAGATATATAGATTAGTTAGAAAGAAAGATAGATTAGTTAGAAAGAAAGATAGATTAGTTAGAATGAAAGAAAGATAGAGTAGTTAGTAAGAAAGAAAGATTAGTTAGAAAGAAAGAAAGATTAGTTAGAAAGAAAGATAGATTAGTTAGAAAGAAAGATAGATAGATTAGTTAGAAAGAAAGATAGATTAGTTAGAATGAAAGAAAGATAGAGTAGTTAGAAAGAAAGAAAGATAGATTAGTTAGAAAGAAAGTTCGATTAGTTAGAAAGAAAGAAAGATAGATAGATAGATAGATTAGTTAGAAAGAAAGATAAATAGATTTGTTAGAAAGAAAGAAAGAAAGATAGATTAGTTAGTTAGAAAGAAAGTTAGATTAGTTAGAAAGAAAGATAGATTAGTTAGAATGAAAGAAAGATAGAGTAGTTAGAAAGAAAGAAAGATAGATTAGTTAGAAAGAAAGATAGATAAGTTAGAAAGAAAGATATATAGATTAGTTAGAAAGAAAGATAGATTAGTTAGAAAGAAAGTTAGATTAGTTAGAAAGAAAGATAGATTAGTTAGAATGAAAGAAAGATAGAGTAGTTAGAAAGAAAGAAAGATAGATTAGTTAGAAAGAAAGATAGATAAGTTAGAAAGAAAGATATATAGATTAGTTAGAAAGAAAGATAGATTAGTTAGAAAGAAAGTTAGATTAGTTAGAAAGAAAGATAGATTAGTTAGAATGAAAGAAAGATAGAGTAGTTAGAAAGAAAGAAAGATAGATTAGTTAGAAAGAAAGATAGATAAGTTAGAAAGAAAGATATATAGATTAGTTTGAAAGAAAGATAGATTAGTTAGAAAGAAAGATAGATTAGTTAGAATGAAAGAAAGAGAGTAGTTAGTAAGAAAGAAAGATTAGTTAGAAAGAAAGATAGATTAGTTAGAAAGAAAGATAGATTAGTTAGAAAGAAAGATAGATTAGTTAGAATGAAAGAAAGAGAGTAGTTAGAAAGAAAGAAAGATAGATTAGTTAGAAAGAAAGATAGATTAGTTAGAATGAAAGAAAGATAGAGTAGTTAGAAAGAAAAAAGATAGATCAGTTAGAAAGATAGATTAGTTAGAAAGAAAAAAGATAGATTAGTTAGAATGAAAGAAAAAATAGATTAGTTAGAAAGAAAGAAAAATAGATTTGTTAGAATAAAAGATAGATTAGTTAAAAAGAAAGAAAGATAGATAGATTAGTTAGAAAGAAAGTTAGATTAGTTAGAAAGAAAGAAAGATAGATTAGAAAGAAAGATAGATAGATAGATTAGTTAGAAAGAAAGATAAATAGATTAGTTAGAAAGAAAGAAAGAAAGATAGATTAGTTAGTTAGAAAGAAAGTTAGATTAGTTAGAAAGAAAGATAGATTAGTTAGAATGAAAGAAAGATAGAGTAGTTAGAAAGAAAGAAAGATAGATTAGTTAGAAAGAAAGATAGATAAGTTAGAAAGAAAGATAGATAGATTAGTTAGAAAGAAAGATAGATTAGTTAGAAAGAAAGATAGATTAGTTAGAATGAAAGAAAGATAGAGTAGTTAGAAAGAAAGAAAGATAGATTAGTTAGAAAGAAAGATAGATTAGTTAGAATGAAAGAAAGATAGAGTAGTTAGAAAAAAGAAAGATAGATTAGTTAGCAAGAAAGATAGATTAGTTAGAATGAAAGAAAGATAGAGTAGTTAGAAAGAAAGAAAGATTAGTTAGAAAGAAAGATAGATTAGTTAGAAAGAAAGATAGATAGATTAGTTAGAAAGAAAGATAGATTAGTTAGAATGAAAGAAAGATAGAGTAGTTAGAAAGAAAGAAAGATAGATTAGTTAGAAAGAAAGATAGATTAGTTAGAATGAAAGAAAGATAGAGTAGTTAGAAAAAAGAAAGATAGATTAGTTAGCAAGAAAGATAGATTAGTTAGAATGAAAGAAAGATAGAGTAGTTAGAAAGAAAGAAAGATTAGTTAGAAAGAAAGATAGATTAGTTAGAAAGAAAGATAGATAGATTAGTTAGAAAGAAAGATAGATTAGTTAGAATGAAAGAAAGATAGAGTAGTTAGAAAGAAAGAAAGATTAGTTAGAAAGAAAGATAGATTAGTTAGAAAGAAAGATAGATAGATTAGTTAGAAAGAAAGATAGATTAGTTAGAATGAAAGAAAGATAGAGTAGTTAGAAAGAAAGAAAGATAGATTAGTTAGAAAGAAAGTTCGATTAGTTAGAAAAAAAGAAAGATAGATAGATAGATAGATAGATTAGTTAGAAAGAAAGATAAATAGATTTGTTAGAAAGAAAGAAAGATAGATTAGTTAGTTAGAAAGAAAGTTAGATTAGTTAGAAAGAAAGATAGATTAGTTAGAATGAAAGAAAGATAGAGTAGTTAGAAAGAAAGAAAGATAGATTAGTTAGAAAGAAAGATAGATAAGTTAGAAAGAAAGATATATAGATTAGTTAGAAAGAAAGATAGATTAGTTAGAAAGAAAGTTAGATTAGTTAGAAAGAAAGATAGATTAGTTAGAATGAAAGAAAGATAGAGTAGTTAGAAAGAAAGAAAGATAGATTAGTTAGAAAGAAAGATAGATAAGTTAGAAAGAAAGATATATAGATTAGTTAGAAAGAAAGATAGATTAGTTAGAAAGAAAGATAGATTAGTTAGAAAGAAAGATAGATTAGTTAGAATGAAAGAAAGATAGAGTAGTTAGTAAGAAAGAAAGATTAGTTAGAAAGAAAGATAGATTAGTTAGAAAGAAAGATAGATTAGTTAGAAAGAAAGATAGATTAGTTAGAAAGAAAGATAGATTAGTTAGAATGAAAGAAAGAGAGTAGTTAGAAAGAAAGAAAGATAGATTAGTTAGAAAGAAAGATAGATTAGTTAGAATGAAAGAAAGATAGAGTAGTTAGAAAGAAAAAAGATAGATCAGTTAGAAAGAAAGATAGATTAGTTAGAAAGAAAAAGATAGATTAGTTAGAATGAAAGAAAAAATAGATTAGTTAGAAAGAAAGAAAAATAGATTTGTTAGAATAAAAGATAGATTAGTTAAAAAGAAAGAAAGATAGATAGATTAGTTAGAAAGAAAGTTAGATTAGTTCGAAAGAAAGAAAGATAGATTAGAAAGAAAGATAGATAGATAGATTAGTTAGAAAGAAAGATAAATAGATTAGTTAGAAAGAAAGAAAGAAAGATAGATTAGTTAGTTAGAAAGAAAGTTAGATTAGTTAGAAAGAAAGATAGATTAGTTAGAATGAAAGAAAGATAGAGTAGTTAGAAAGAAAGAAAGATAGATTAGTTAGAAAGAAAGATAGATAAGTTAGAAAGAAAGATAGATAGATTAGTTAGAAAGAAAGATAGATTAGTTAGAAAGAAAGAAAGATAGATTAGTTAGAATGAAAGAAAGATAGAGTAGTTAGAAAGAAAGAAAGATTAGTTAGAAAGAAAGATAGATTAGTTAGAAAGAAAGATAGATAGATTAGTTAGAAAGAAAGATAGATTAGTTAGAATGAAAGAAAGATAGAGTAGTTAGAAAGAAAGAAAGATAGATTAGTTAGAAAGAAAGTTCGATTAGTTAGAAAGAAAGAAAGATAGATAGATAGATAGATAGATTAGTTAGAAAGAAAGATAAATAGATTTGTTAGAAAGAAAGAAAGAAAGATTAGTTAGAATGAAAGAAAGATAGAGTAGTTAGAAAGAAAAAAGATAGATCAGTTAGAAAGAAAGATAGATTAGTTAGAAAGAAAAAAGATAGATTAGTTAGAATGAAAGAAAAAATAGATTAGTTAGAAAGAAAGAGATGTATAGATAGAAAGAGAGATAGATAGTTGAAAGAGATAGATAGATAGATAGATAGATAGATAGATAGATAGATAGATAAGTTTATTAGTACATATAGAATGGTAGTTTAATTGAGTCTAGGGCTTCAGGGAGTTTAGATTTGAGTTTATTTGGTGTCCACTGCTGGGCCACCGTAGTCTTGGCTCAATTTGAACTGTTGCAATGAAAGTCAATGGGATTTTTATGATTTTTCATATTAATTTTTAAGAAATCTGAAAGTCAAATCAGTTTGAAAAGATATAGCACGCCGAGTCAGAACAGTCTGAAGGTCTGACCCGAGTTTGGAGTTTGTAGAGTTAAAGCTCTAGGACGAGTTAGAGTCAGAATTTTTTGGGTAAGAAAAATAAGAAGAAGAAGAAGAAGAAGAATAACTAGAAAAAGTTCGTCGAGACAAACTTTAAGTTGGCTTGTGAAAGTTTGGACCAATAAGTTTGAAGAAGTTTAAAGAAGTTTAAAGTTTAATTAGTTTATAGTTTAGTAAGAAAGAAAGAAAGATAGATTAGTTAGAAAGAAAGAAAAAAAGATTAGTAAGAAAGAAAGAAAGATAGATTAGTTAGAAAGAAAGAAAGAAAGAAAGAAAGATAGATTAGTTAGAAAGAAAGATAGATTAGTAAGAAAGAAAGAAAGAAAGAAATATAGATAAGTTAGAAAGAAAGAAAGAAAAAAAGATTAGTTAGAAAGAAAGAAAGAAAGATAGATTAGTTAGAAAAAAGAAAGAAAAAAAGATTAGTAAGAAAGAAAGAAAGATAGATTAGTTAGAAAGAAAGAAAGAAAGAGATTAGTTAGAAAGATAGATTAGTAAGAAAGAAAGAAAGAAAGAAATATAGATAAGTTAGAAAGAAAGAAAGATAGATTAGTTAGAAAGAAAGAAAAAAAGATTAGTAAGAAAGAAAGAAAGAAAGATAAATTAGTAAGAAAGAAAGAAAGATTGATTAGTAAGAAAGATAGAAAGATAGATAGATTAGTTAGAAAGAAAGAAAAAAAGATTAGTGAGAAAGAAAGAAAGAAAGAAAGAAAGATAGATTAGTTAGAAAGAAAGAAAGAAAGAAAGATTAGTTAGAAAGAAAAAAGGAAAGAAAGATAGATTAGTAAGAAAGAAAGAAAGAAAGATAAATTAGTAAGAAAGAAAGAAAGATTGATTAGTAAGAAAGATAGAAAGATAGATAGATTAGTTAGAAAGAAAGAAAGAAAAAGAGATTAGTGAGAAAGAAAGATAGATTAGTTAGAAAGAAAGAAAGAAAGAAAGAAAGAAAGAAAGAAAGAAAGTTAATTAAAAAGAAAGAAAGAAAGAAAGATAGATTAGGTAGAAAGAAAGATAGAAAGATAGATAGATTAGTTAGAAAGAAAAAGAAAGATAGTTTTTATTTAGAAAGAAAGAAAGATAGATTAGTTAGAAAGAAAGAAAGAAAGAAAGAAAGAAAGAAAGAAAGTTCATTAAAAAGAAAGAAAGAAAGATAGATTAGGTAGAAAGAAAGATAGAAAGATAGATAGATTAGTTAGAAAGAAAGAAAGAAAGTTAATTAAAGAGAAAGAAAGAAAGATTAGTTAGAAAGATAGATTAGTTAGAAAGAAAGAAAGAAAAAAAGATTAGTAAGAAAGAAAGATAGATTAGTTAGAAAGAAAGAAAGATGGATTAGTTAGAAAGAAAGAAAAAAGATTAGTTAGAAAGAAAGAAAGAAAGAAAGATAGATTAGTTAGAAAGAAAGAAAGAAAGAAAGAAAGAGATTAGTTAGAAAGAAAAAGAAAGATAGATTAGTTAGAAAGAAAGAAAGATAGATTAGTTAGAAAGAAAGAAAGAAAGAAAGAAAGTTAATTAAAAAGAAAGAAAGAAAGATTAGTTAGAAAGATAGATTAGTTAGAAAGAAAGAAAGAAAAAAAGATTAGTAAGAAAGAAAGATAGATTAGTTAGAAAGAAAGAAAGTTAATTAAAAAGAAAGAAAGAAAGATTAGTTAGAAAGATAGATTAGTTAGAAAGAAAGAAAGAAAAAAAGATTAGTAAGAAAGAAAGATAGATTAGTTAGAAAGAAAGAAAGAAAGAAAGAAAGAAAGAGAAAGAAAGAAAGAAATATAGATAAGTTAGAAAGAAAGAAAGATAGATTAGTTAGAAAGAAAGAAAGATGGATTAGTTAGAAAGAAAGAAAAAAGATTAGTTAGAAAGAAAGAAAGATAGATTAGTTAGAAAGAAAAAAGGAAAGAAAGATAGATTAGTAAGAAAGAAAGGAAGAAAGATAGATTAGTGAGATAGATAGATTAGTTAGAATGAAAGAAAGAAAAAAGATTAGTGAGAAAGAAAGATAGATTAGTTAGAGAGAAAGAAAGATGGATTAGTTAGAAAGAAAGAAAAAAAGATTAGTAAGAAAGAAAGAAAGATAGATTAGTTAGAAAGAAAAAAGGAAAGAAAGATAGATTAGTAAGAAAGAAAGGAAGAAAGATAGATTAGTGAGATAGATAGATTAGTTAGAAAGAAAGAAAGAAAAAAGATTAGTGAGAAAGAAAGATAGATTAGTTAGAAAGAAAGAGATTAGTTAGAAAGAAAAAGAAAGATAGATTAGTTAGAAAGAAAGAAAGATAGATTAGTTAGAAAGAAAGAAAGATAGATTAGTTAGAAAGAAAGAAAGAAAGAAAGTTAATTAAAAAGAAAAAAAGAAATATAGATTAGGTAGAAAGAAAGATAGATAGATTAGTTAGAAAGAAAGAAAGAAAAAAAGTTAATTAAAAAGAAAGAAAGAAAGATTAGTTAGAAGGATAGATTAGTTAGAAAGAAAGAAAGAAAGAAAGAAAAAAAGATTAGTAAGAAAGAAAGATAGATTAGTTAGTTAGAAAGAAAGAAAGAAAGAAAGAAAGAAAGAAATATAGATAAGTTAGAAAGAAAGAAAGATAGATTAGTTAGAAAGAAAGAAAAAAAAGATTAGTTAGAAAGAAAGAATGAAAGATAGATAGATTAGTTAGAAAAAAAGAAAGAAAAAAAGATTAGTAAGAAAGAAAGAAAGATAGATTAGTTAGAAAGAAAAAAGGAAAGAAATATATTAGTAAGAAAGAAAGAAAGAAAGATAGATTAGTGAGAAAGATAGATTAGTTAGAAAGAAAGAAAGAAAGATAGATTAGTTAGAAAGAAAAAGAAAGATAGATTAGTTAGAAAGAAAGATAGATTAGTTAGAAAGAAAGAAATAAATAAAGTTAATTAAAAAGAAAGAAAGAAAGATAGATAGATTAGTTAGAAAGAAAGAAAGAAAAAAAGATTAGTAAGAAAGAAAGAAAGATTAGTTAGAAAGAAAGAAAGATAGATTAGTTACAAAGAAAAAGAAAGATAGATTAGTTAGAAAGAAAGAAAGATAGATTGGTTAGAAAGAAAGAAAGAAAGAAAGTTAATTAAAAAGAAAGAAAGAAAGAAAGAAAGATTAGTTAGAAAGATAGATTAGTTAGAAAGAAAGAAAGAAAAAAATATTAGTAAGAAAGAAAGATAGATTAGTTAGAAAGAAAGAAAGAAAGATAGATTAGTAAGAAAGAAAGAAAGATTAGTTAGAAAGAAAGAAAGATAGATTAGTTAGAAAGAAAAAGAAAGATAGATCAGTTAGAAAGAAAGAAAGATAGATTAGTTAGAAAGAAAGAAAGAAAGTTAATTAAAAAGAAAGAAAGAAAGTAAGATAGATTAGTTAGAAAGAAAGAAATATAGATTAGAAAGAAAGAAAGATAGATTAGTTAGAAAGAAAGATAGATTAGTTAGAAAGAAAGATAAATTAGTTAGAAAGAAAGATAGATTAGTTAAAAAACAAAGAAAGAGATTTGTTAGAAAGAAAGATAGATTAGTTAGAAAGATAGATTAGTTAGAAAGAAAGATAGATTAGTTAGAAAGAAAGATAACTTAGTTAGAAATAAAGAAAGATAGATTATTTAAAAAACAAAGAAAGATGGATTTGATAGAAAGAAAGATAGATTAGCTAGAAAGATAGATTAGTTAGAAAAAAAGAAAGATAGATTAGTTAGAAAGAAAGAAATATAAATTAGTTAGAAAGTAAGATAGATTAGTTAGAAAGAAAGATAGATTAGTTAGAAAGAAAGAAAGATAGATTAGTTAGAAAGATAGATAGATAAGTTAGAAAGAAAGAAAGAAAGATTAGTTAGAAAGAAAGAAAGATAGATTGGTTAGAAAGAAAGAAAGATTAGTTAGAAAGAAAGATAGATAGATTAGTTAGAAAGAAAAAAGATAGATTAGTTAGAAAGAAAGAAAGTAAGAAAGAAAGAAAGAAAGATTGGTTACAAAGAAAGATAGATTAGTTAGAAAGATAGAAAGAAAGATAGATTAGTTAGAAAGAAAGAAACATAGATTAGTTAGAAAGAAAGAAAGAAAGAAAGATAGATTAGTTAGAAAGAAAGAAAGATTAGTTAGTTAGAAAGAAAGAAAGATAGATTAGTTAGAAAGAAAGATAGATTAGTTAGAAAGATAGATAGATAGATTAGTTAGAAAGAAAGAAAGATAGATTAGTTAAAAAGAAAGATAGATAGATTAGTTAGAAAGAAAGATAGATTAGTTAGAAAGATAGATTAGTTAGAAAGATAGATAGATAGATAGATTAGTTAGAAAGAAAGAAAGATAGATTAGTTAGAAAGAAAGATAGATAGATTAGTTAGAAAGAAAGATAGATTAGTTAGAAAGAAAGAAAGATAGATTAGTTAGAAAGAATGAAAAAAGAAAGAAAGAAAGAAAGATTGGTTAGAAAGAAAGATAGATTAGTTAGTAAGAAAGATATAAAGAAAGATGGATTAGTTAGAAAGAAAGAAACAGATTAGTTAGAAAGAAAGAAAGAAAGAAAGAAAGATAGATTAGTTAGAAAGACTAGTTAGTTAGAAAGAAAGAGATAGATTAGTTAGAAAGAAAGATAGATAGATAGATAGATTAGTTAGAAAGAAAGAAAGATAGATTAGTTAGAAAGAAAGAAAGATATATTAGTTAGAAAGAAAGATAGATAGATTAGTTAGAAAAAAAAGATAGATTAGTTAGAAAGAAAGAAAGATAGATTAGTTAGAAAGAAAGAAATATAAATTAGTTAGAAAGTAAGATAGATTAGTTAGAAAGAAAGAAAGATAGATTAGTTAGAAAGATAGATAGATAAGTTAGAAAGAAAGAAAGAAAGATTAGTTAGAAAGAAAGAAAGATAGATTGGTTAGAAAGAAAGAAAGATTAGTTAGAAAGAAAGATAGATAGATTAGTTAGAAAGAAAAAAGATAGATTAGTTAGAAAGAAAGAAAGTAAGAAAGAAAGAAAGAAAGATTGGTTACAAAGAAAGATAGATTAGTTAGAAAGATAGAAAGAAAGATAGATTAGTTAGAAAGAAAGAAACATAGATTAGTTAGAAAGAAAGAAAGAAAGAAAGATAGATTAGTTAGAAAGAAAGAAAGATTAGTTAGTTAGAAAGAAAGAAAGATAGATTAGTTAGAAAGAAAGATAGATTAGTTAGAAAGAAAGAAAGATAGATTAGTTAAAAAGAAAGATAGATAGATTAGTTAGAAAGAAAGATAGATTAGTTAGAAAGATAGATTAGTTAGAAAGATAGATAGATAGATAGATAGATAGATTAGTTAGAAAGAAAGAAAGATAGATTAGTTAGAAAGAAAGATAGATAGATTAGTTAGAAAGAAAGATAGATTAGTTAGAAAGAAAGAAAGATAGATTAGTTAGAAAGAATGAAAAAAGAAAGAAAGAAAGAAAGATTGGTTAGAAAGAAAGATAGATTAGTTAGTAAGAAAGATATAAAGAAAGATGGATTAGTTAGAAAGAAAGAAACATAGATTAGTTAGAAAGAAAGAAAGAAAGAAAGAAAGATAGATTAGTTAGAAAGACTAGTTAGTTAGAAAGAAAGAGATAGATTAGTTAGAAAGAAAGATAGATAGATAGATAGATAGATAGATAGATAGATAGATAGATAGATAGATTAGTTAGAAAGAAAGAAAGATAGATTAGTTAGAAAGAAAGAAAGATATATTAGTTAGAAAGAAAGATAGATAGATTAGTTAGAAAAAAAAGATAGATTAGTTAGAAAGAAAGAAAGATAGATTAGTTAGAAAGAAAGATAGATAGATTAGTTAGAAAGAAAGAAAGATTAGTTAGAAAGAAAGAAAGAATGATAGATTGGTTAGAAAGAAAGAAAGATAGATTAGTAAGAAAGAAAGAAAGGAATAAAGAACGATAGATTAGTTAGAAATAAAGATAAAGTAGTTAGAAAGAAAGATAGATAGATTAGTTAGAAAGAAAGATAGATAGATAGATTAGTTAGAAAGAAAGATAGATTATTTAGAAAGAAAGAAAGATAGATTAGTTAGAAAGAAAGAAAGATTAGTTAGAAAGAAAGAAAGATTAGTTAGAAAGAAAGATAGATAGATTAGTTAGAAAGAAAAAAAGAAAGAAAGAAAGAAAGAAAGAAAAATTGGTTAGAAAGAAAGATAGATTAGTTTGAAAGATAGAGATTAGTTAGAAAGAAAGAAAAGATTAGTTAGAATGAAAGAAAGATAGATAGATTAGTTAGAAAGAAAGAAAGATAGATAGATTAGTTAGAAAGAAAGAAAGATTAGTTAGAAAGAAAAAAGATAGATTAGTTAGAAAGAAAGAATAAAAGAAAGTAAGAAAGAAATAATGAAAGATTGGTTAGAAAGAAAGAGATTAGTTAGAAAGATAGATAGATTAGTTAGAAAGAAAGAAAAGTTAGAATGAAAGAAAGATAGAGTAGTTAGAAAGAAAGAAAGATAGATAGATTAGTTAGAAAGAAAGATAGATTAGTTAGAAAGAAAGTAAGGTAGATTAGTTAGAAAGAAAGATAGATTAGTTAGAAAGAAGAAAGATAGATTAGTTAGAAAGAAAGAAAGATTAGTTAGAAAGAAAGAAAGATAGATCAGTTAGCAAGAAAGAAATATTAGTTAGAAAGAAAGAAAGATTAGTTTGAAAGAAAGAAAGATTAGTTTGAAAGAAAGATAGATTAGTAAGAAAGAAAGAAATAAAGAAAGATTAGGTAGAAAGAAAGAAAGATTAGTTAGAAAGAAAGAAAGATAAGTTAGAAAGATAGATAGATAGATAGATAGATAGATAGATAGATAGATAGATAGATAGATAGATAGATAGATAGATAAAGTTCATTAGTACATATAGAATGGTAGTTTAATTGAATCTAGGGCTTCAGGGAGTTTAGATTTGAGTTTATTTGGTGTCCACTGCTGGGCCACCGTAGTCTTGGCTCAATTTGAACTGTTGCAATGAAAGTCAATGGGATTTTTATGATTTTTAATATTAATTTTTAAGAAATCTGAAAGTCAAATCAGTTTGAAAAGATATAGCACACCGAGTCAGAACAGTCTGAAGGTCTGACCCGAGTTTGGAGTTTGTAGAGTTAAAGCTCTAGGACGAGTTAGAGTCAGAATTTTTTGGGTAAGAAAAATAAGAAGAAGAAGAAGAACTAGAAAAAGTTCGTCGAGACAAACTTTAAGTTGGCTTGTGAAAGTTTGGACCAATAAGTTTGAAGAAGTTTAAAGTTTAAATTAGTTTAAAGTTTAATTAGTTTATAGTTCAGTAAGAAAGAAAGAAAGATAGATTAGTTAGAAAGAAAGATAAAAAAAAGATTAGTAAGAAAGAAAGAAAGATAGATTAGTTAGAAAGAAAGAAAGAAAGAAAGATAGATTAGTTAGAAATAAAAAAATAAAAAAAGATTAGTAAGAAAGAAAGATAGATTAGTTAGAAAGAAAGAAAGATAGATTAGTAAGAAAGAAAGAAAGATAGATTAGTAAGAAAGAAAGAAAGAAAAAAATAGTAAGAAAGAAAGAAAGATAGATTAGTAAGAAAGAGAAAGAAAGATAGATTAGTTAGAAATAAAAAAATAAAAAAAGATTAGTAAGAAAGAAAGATAGATTAGTTAGAAAGAAAGAAGGAAAGAAAGATAGATTAGTAAGAAAGAAAAAAAGATAGATTAGTAAGAGAAAGATTGATTAGTAAGAAAGATAGATAGATTAGTTAGACAGAGAGAAAAAAGATTAGTAAGAAAGAAAGATAGATTAGTAAGAAAGAAAGAAAGATAGATTAGTTAGAAAGAAAGAAAGATAGATTAGTAAGAAAGAAAGATAGATTAGTAAGAAAGAAAGAAAGAAAAAGATTAGTAAGAAAGAAAGAAAGATAGATTAGTTAGAAAGAAAGAAAAAAGATTAGTAAGAAAGAAAGAAAGATTAGTAAGAAAGAAAGATAGATTAGTTAGAAAGAAAGAAAGAAAAAAGATTAGTAAGAAAGAAAGAAAAAAAGATTAGTAAGAAAGAAAGAAAGATAGATTAGTAAGAAAGAAAGAAAGAAAAAAAGATTAGCAAGAAAGAAAGAAAGAAAGATAGATTAGTTAGAAAGAAAGAAAAAAAAGATTAGTAAGAAAGAAAGAAAGAAAGAAAAAAAGATTAGTAAGAAAGAAAGATAGATTAGTTAGAAAGAAAGAAAAAAAAGATTAGTAAGAAAGAAAGAAAGAAAAAAAGATTAGTAAGAAAGAAAGATAGATTAGTTAGAAAGAAAGAAAAAAGATTAGTAAGAAAGAAAGAAAAAAAGATTAGTAAGAAAGAAAGAAAGATAGATTAGTTAGAAAGAAAGAAAGAAAAAAAGATTAGCAAGAAAGAAAGAAAGAAAGATAGATTAGTTAGAAAGAAAGAAAAAAAAGATTAGTAAGAAAGAAAGAAAGAAAGAAAAAAAGATTAGTAAGAAAGAAAGAAAAAAAGATTAGTAAGAAAGAAAGATAGATTAGTAAGAAAGAAAGAAAGAAAAAAAGATTAGCAAGAAAGAAAGAAAGATAGATTAGTTAGAAAGAAAGAAAAAAAAGATTAGTAAGAAAGAAAGAAAGAAAAAAAGATTAGTAAGAAAGAAAGATAGATTAGTTAAAAAGAAAGAAAGAAAAAAGATTAGTAAGAAAGAAAGAAAAAAGATTAGCAAGAAAGAAAGAAAGAAAGATAGATTAGTTAGAAAGAAAGAAAAAAAAGATTAGTAAGAAAGAAAGAAAGAAAGAAAAAAAGATTAGTAAGAAAGAAAGATAGATTAGTTAGAAAGAAAGAAAAAAGATTAGTAAGAAAGAAAGAAAAAAAGATTAGTAAGAAAGAAAGAAAGATAGATTAGTAAGAAAGAAAGAAAAAAAGATTAGTAAGAAAGAAAGAAGGATAGATTAGTAAGAAAGAAAGAAAGAAAAAAGATTAGCAAGAAAGAAAGAAAGAAAGATAGATTAGTTAGAAAGAAAGAAAAAAAAGATTAGTTAGAAAGAAAGAAAGAAAGAAAAAAAGATTAGTAAGAAAGAAAGAAAGAAAGAAAAAAAGATTAGTAAGAAAGAAAGATAGATTAGTTAGAAAGAAAGAAAAAAGATTAGTAAGAAAGAAAGAAAAAAAGATTAGTAAGAAAGAAAGATAGATTAGTAAGAAAGAAAGAAAAAAGATTAGAAAGAAAGAAAGATAGATTAGTAAGAAAGAAAGAAAGAAAAAAAGATTAGCAAGAAAGAAAGAAAGATAGATTAGTTAGAAAGAAAGAAAAAAAAGATTAGTAAGAAAGAAAGAAAGATAGATTAGTAAGAAAGAAAGATAGATTAGTTAGAAAGAAAGAAAGAAAAAAGATTAGTAAGAAAGAAAGAAAAAAAGATTAGTAAGAAAGAAAGAAAGAAAACAAGATTAGTAAGAAAGAAAGAAAGATAGATTAGTTAGAAAGAAAGAAAGAAAAAAAGATTAGTAAGAAAGAAAGATAGATTAGTAAGAAAGAAAGATAGAAAAAAAGATTAGTAAGAAAGAAAGAAAGATAGATTAGTAAGACAGAAAGAAAGAAAAAAAGATTAGTAAGAATGAAAGAAAGATAGATTAGTAAGAAAGAAAGAAAGATAGATTAGTAAGAAAGAAAGAAAGAAAAAAAGATTAGTAAGAATGAAAGAAAGATAGATTAGTAAGAAAGAAAGAAAGATAGATTAGTAAGAAAGAAAGAAAGAAAAAGATTAGTAAGAAAGAAAGAAAGATAGATTAGTAAGAAAGAAAGAAAGAAAAAAGATTAGCAAGAAAGAAAGAAAGAAAGATAGATTAGTTAGAAAGAAAGATAGATAGATTAGTTAGAAAGAAAGATAGATTAGTTAGAATGAAAGAAAGATAGAGTAGTTAGAAAGAAAGAAAGATAGATTAGTTAGAAAGAAAGAGATTAGTTAGAAAGAAAGAAAGAGATTAGTTAGAAAGAAAGAGATTAGTTAGAAAGAAAGATAGATAGATTAGTTAGAAAGAAAGAGATTAGTTAGAAAGAAAGATAGATAGATTATTTAGAAAGAAACATAGATAGATTAGTTAGAAAGAAAGATAGATTAGTTAGAAAGAAACATAGATAGATTAGTTAGAAAGAAATAAAGAAATAAAGATAGATTAGTTTGAAAGAAATAAAGAAAGATAGATTAGTTAGAAAGAAAAAAAGATAGATTAGTTAGAAAGAAATAAAGAAATAAAGATAGATTAGTTAGAAAGAAAGAAAGATAGATTAGTTAGAAAGAAAGAAAGATAGATTAGTTAGAAAGAAAAAAGATAGATTAGTTTGAAAGAAATAAAGAAAGATAGATTAGTTAGAAAGAAAGATAGATAGATTAGTTAGAAAGAAAGAGATTAGTTAGAAAGAAACATAGATAGATTAGTTAGAAAGAAAGAAAGATAGATTAGTTAGAAGGAAATATTAGTTAGAAAGAAAGAAAGATAGATTAGTTAGAAAGAAAGAAAGATAGATTAGTTTGAAAGAAATAAAGAAAGATAGATTAGTTAGAAAGAAAGAAAGAAAGAAAGAAAGATAGATAGATAGATAGATAGATAGATAGATAGATAGATAGATAGATAGATAGATAGATAAGAAAGAAAGATAGATTAGTTAGAAATAAAGATATATAGATAGATTAGTTAGAAAGAAAGAAAGATAGATAGATAGATAGATAGATAGATAGATAGATAGATAGATAGATAGATAGATAGATAGATAGATAGATAGATAAGAAAGAAAGATAGATTAGTTAGAAAGAAAGATAGATTAGTTAGAAAGAAAGAAAGATAGATTAGTTAGAAAGAAAGAAAGATAGATTAGTTAGAAAGAAAGAAAGATAGATTAGTTAGAAAGAAAAAAAGATAGATTAGTTAGAAAGAAAGAGATTAGTTAGAAAGAAAGAAAGAGATTAGTTAGAAAGAAAGAGATTAGTTAGAAAGAAAGATAGATAGATTAGTTAGAAAGAAAGATAGATAGATTAGTTAGAAAGAAACATAGATAGATTAGTTAGAAAGAAAGAAATATAGATTAGTTAGAAGGAAATATTAGTTAGAAAGAAAGATTAGTTAGAAAGAAAGAAAGATAGATTAGTTTAGAAATAAAGAGATTAGTTAGAAAGAAAGAAAGATAGATTAGTTAGAAAGGAAGAAAGATAGATTAGTTAGAAAGGAAGAAAGATCAGATAGATAGATAGATAGATAGATAGATAGATAGATAGATAGATAGATAGATAAGTTAGAAAGAGATAGATAGATAGATAGATAGATAGATAGATAGATAGATAGATAGATAGATAGATAGATAGATAGATAGATAGATAGATAGAGTTCATAAGTACATATAGAATGGGAGTTTAATTGAGTCCAAGGCTTTAGGGAATTTAGATTTGAGTTTATTTGGTGTAGACTACTGGGCCACCGTAGTCTTGGCTCATTTTGAACTGTTACAATGAAAGTCAATGGGATTTTTATGATTTTTAATATTAATTTTTAAGAAATCTGAAAGTCAAATCAGTCTGAAAAGATATAGCACACTAAGTCAGAACAGTTTGAAGGTCTGACCCGAGTTTGGAGTTTGTAGAGTTAAAGCTCTAGGACGAGTTAGAGTTTAAATTTTAGAGTCAGAAGAATAATAATAATAATAATAAGTTTAAATAGGATTTCAGTAAGTTGGCTTTCTCAAGCCAACTTAATAATAAGTTTAAATAGGATTTCAGTAAGTTGGCTTTTCCAAGCCAACTTAATAATAAGTTTAAATAGGATTTCAGTAAGTTGGCTTTTCCAAGCCAACTTAATAACTAGAAAAAGTTCGTCGAGACAAACTTTAAGTTGGCTTGTGAAAGTTTGGACCAGAAAGTTTGAAGAAGTTTAAAGTAGTTTGAAGTTGAAAGTAGTTTGAAGTTGAAAGTAGTTTGAAGTTGAAAGTAGTTTATAGTTTAAATTAGTTTTTAGTTTAAATTAGTTTAAAGTTTAACTTAGTTTAAAGTAGTTTAAAGTTTAACTTAGTTTAAAATTTAAAG